>CM042685.1:2298561-2898509 GCA_023614405.1 Avena insularis
TGCATCAACTTTAAGACCTTATTCGTGTTTATGGTGTTTATGGCCGTCTTCATGAGCTATGGCCCACAGTTTTGGGGTTCCGGGGAGTTTTACATCAACCTTCAGACCTTATTCATGTTTGAGAGTTATGACCAAAAAACATCATTTTCGTGTTTTATGGTCGTTTTCAAGAGTTATTGCCCACAGTTTTTGGGTTCCAGGCGGATTTGCATGCCTCGTAAGAACCCTTACATGTTTGAGAGATAAGACCTGATACTTTTTATGAGTTATAACCTAAAAGTCATTGTTTCGTGTTTTATGGTTGTTTTCATGGGTTATTGCCCACATTTTTTGAGTTCCAGGTGGATTTGCATGCCTCGTAAAAACCCTTACATGATTGAGAGATATGATCAAAAACTCGTCGTTTTCGCATTTTATGGTCGTTTTCATGAGCTATTGGCATGAATTTTCGGGTTCTAGGGAGATTTATAACGACCTTATGAACCAATACATGTTTGAGTTTATGACCAAAACCTCGTCGTTTTCATGTTTTACGGTGTTTTCATGAGTTAATGCCCACGCTTTTGGGTTCAGCGGTTGCATGCCTCAGAAGAACCCTTACATGTTTGAGAGATATGACCAGGAACTCATCGTTTTCGTGTTTATGGTGTTTTCATGATCTATTGGCCAAAGTTTTGGGGTTCAAGGGCGATTTATAACAACCTTAAGAACCAATTCATGTTTGAGAGTTTATGACCAAAACCTATTCGTTTTCGTGTTTTATGGCTGTTTTATGAGCTATTGCCCACTGTTTAGGGGTTTGAGGGCGATTTAAATTGATATTAAGACCTGATACATGTTGGAGAGATATGACCCAAAACTTCATGAGTTTTGTGATTTATAGTCATTTTCATGAGCTATTGCACACAGTTTTGGGGTTCCAGGGCATTTTACATCAACCTTAAGACCTTATGGTGTTTATGGCCGTCTTCATGAGCTATTGCCCACAGTTTTGGGGTTCCGGGGAGTTTTACATCAACCTTAAGACCTTATTCGTGTTTGAGAGTTATGACCAAAAATCATCATTTTCGTGTTTTATGGTCGTTTTCATGAGTTATTGCCCACAGTTTTTGGGTTCCAGGCGGATTTGCATGCCTCGTAAGAAACCTTCATGTTTGAGAGATATGACCAGGAACTCGTCGTTTTCGTGTTTTATGGTGTTTTCATGAGCTATTGCCCAAAGTTCTGGGGTTCTAGGGAGATTTACAACAACCTTAAGAACCAATACATGTTTGTGAGTTTATGACCAAAACCTCATCGTTTTCGTGTTTTATGGCTGTTTTTATGAGCTTTTGCCCACTCTTTGGGGGTTCGAGGGCGATTTACAGTCACATTAAGACCTGATACATAGTGGAGGGATATGACCAAAAAACTCGTCGTCTTCGTGTTTACGGCCATTTTCATGAGTTATTTCCACGTTTTGGGGTTCAGGAGATTTACAATAACCTTAACACACAATACATGTTTGACAGTTCTGTCCAAAAACTCGTCATTTTTGTGTTTTATGGTCATTTTCACGAGTTATTGCCCACAGTTTTTTGGTTCCAAGTGGATTTGCATGCCTCGTAAGAACCCTTACATGTTTGAGTGTTACGACCAGGAACTCGTCCTTTTCACGATTTATGGCCATTTTCATGAGCTATTGCCCATAGTTTTAGGGTTTCTAGGGCGTTTTACATTAACCTTAAGACCCGATACATGTTTGAGAGTTATGACCAAAAACTCGTCGTTTTCATGTTTTATGGTCGTTTTCATGAGTTATTGCCCATAGTTTTTGGGTTCCAGGCGGATTTACATGCCTCGTAAGAACCCTTACATGAATGAGAGATATGATCAAAAACTCGTCGTTTTCGCATTTTATGGTCGTTTTCATGAGCTATTGGCAAGAATTTTGGGGTTCTAGGGCGATTTATAACGACCTTAAGAACCAATACATGTTTCAGAGTTTATGACCAAAACCTCGTCGTTTTCATGTTTTATGGTGTTTTCATGAGTTATTGCCCACAGTTTTTGGGTTCCAGGCAGACTTGCATGCCTCGTAAGAACCCTTACATGTTTGAGAGATATGACCAGGGACTCATCGTTTTCATGTTTATGGTGTTTTCATAATCTATTGCCCAAAGTTTTGGTGTTCTAGGGCGATTTATAACAACCTTAAGAACCAATACATGTTTGAGAGTTTATGACCAAAACCTCATCGTTTTCGTGTTTTATGGCCGTTTTATGAGCTATTGCCCACTGTTTAGGGGTTTGAGGGCGATTTACAATGATATTAAGACCTGATACATGTTGGAGAGATATGACCCAAAACTCGCAGTTTTCGTGATTTATAGCTGTTTTCATGAGCTATTGCCCATAGTTTTGGGGTTCCAGGGCGTTTCGCATCAACCTTAAAACCTTATTCGTGTTTATGGTGTTTACGGCCGTTTTCATGAGCTATTGCCCATAGTTTTGGGGTTCCGGGGAGTTTTACATCAACCTTAAGACCTTATTCGTGTTTGAGAGTTATGACCAAAAAACATCATTTTCGTGTTTTATGGTCGTTTTCATGAGTTATTGCCCACAGTTTTTGAGTTCCAGGCGGATTTGCATGCCTCGTAAGAACCCTTACATGTTTGAGAGATAAGACCTGATACTTTTTATGAGTTATGACCTAGAAATCAACGTTTTCGTGTTTTATGGTCGTTTTCATGGGTTATTGCCCACATTTTTTGAGTTCTAGGTGGATTTGCATGCCTCGTAAGAACCCTTAGATGCTTGAGAGATATGATCAAAAACTTGTCGTGTTCGCATTTTATGGTCGTTTTCATGAGCTATTGGCAAGAATTTTGGGGTTCTCGGGCGATTTATAACGACCTTAAGAACCAATACATGTTTCAGAGTTTATGACCAAAACCTCGTCGTTTTCATGTTTTATGGTGTTTTCATGAGTTATTGCCCACAGTTTTTGGGTTCCAGGTGGATTTGCATGCCTCGTAAGAACCCTTACATGTTTGAGAGATATGACCAGGAACTCGTCGTGTTCGTGGTTATGGTGTTTTCATAATCTATTGCCCAAACATTTGGGGTTCTAGGGCGATTTATAACAACCTTAAGAACCAATACATGTTTGAGAGTTTATGACCAAAACCTCATCGTTTTCGTGTTTTATGGCCGTTTTATGAGCTATTGCCCACTGTTTAGGGGTTTGAGGGCGATTTACAATGATATTAAGACCTGATACATGTTGGAGAGATATGACCCAATCCTCGCAGTTTTCGTGATTTATAGTTGTTTTCATGAGCTATTGCCCATGGTTTTGGGGTTCCAGGGCGTTTTACATCAGCCTTAAGACCTTATTCGTGTTTATGGTGTTTATGGCCATCTTCATGAGCTATGGCCCACAGTTTTGGGGTTCCGGGGAGTTTTACATCAACCTTAAGACCTTATTCATGTTTGAGAGTTATGACCAAAAAACATCATTTTCGTGTTTTATGGTCGTTTTCAAGAGTTATTGCCCACAGTTTTTGGGTTCCAGGCGGATTTGCATGCCTCGTAAGAACCCTTACATGTTTGAGAGATAAGACCTGATACTTTTTATGAGTTATAACCTAAAAATCATCGTTTCGTGTTTTATGGTCGTTTTCATGGGTTATTGCCCACATTTTTTGAGTTCCAGGTGGATTTGCATGCCTCGTAAAAACCCTTACATGATTGAGAGATATGATCAAAAACTCGTCGTTTTCGCATTTTATGGTCGTTTTCATGAGCTATTGGCATGAATTTTCGGGTTCTAGGGCGATTTATAACGACCTTACGAACCAATACATGTTTCAGAGTTTATGACCAAAACCTCGTTGTTTTCATGTTTTACGGTGTTTTTCATGAGTTAATGCCCACAGTTTTTGGGTTCCAGGCGGATTTGCATGCCTCGTAAGAACCCTTACATGTTTGAGAGATATGACCAGGAACTCATCGTTTTCGTGTTTATGGTGTTTTCATGATCTATTGGCCAAAGTTTTGGGGTTCAAGGGCGATTTATAACAACCTTAAGAACCAATACATGTTTGAGAGTTTATGACCAAAACCTCATTGTTTTCGTGTTTTATGGCTGTTTTATGAGCTATTGCCCACTGTTTAGGGGTTTGAGGGCGATTTACAATGATATTAAGACCTGATACATGTTGGAGAGATATGACCTGAAACTCGCAGTTTTCGTGATTTATAGTTGTTTTCATGAGCTATTGCCCACAGTTTAAGGGTTCCATGGCATTTTACATCAACCTTAAGACCTTATTCGTGTTTATGGTGTTTATGGCCGTCTTCATGAGCTATTGTCCACAATTTTGGGGTTCCGGGGGAATTTTACATCAACCTTAAGACCTTATTCGTGTTTGAGAGTTATGACCAAAAAACATCATTTTCGTGTTTGATGGTCGTTTTCATGAGTTATTGCCCACAGTTTTTGGGTTCCAGGCGGATTCGCATGCCTCGTAAAAACCCTTACATGTTTGAGAGATATGACCACGAACTCGTCCTTTTAAGACCTGATACTTTTTATGAGTTATGACCTAAAAATCATCGTTTTCGTGTTTTATGGTCGTTTTCATGGGTTATTGACCACATTTTTTGAGTTCTAGGTGGATTTGCATGCCTCGTAAGAACCCTTACATGATTGAGAGATATGATCAAAAACTCGTCGTTTTCGCATTTTATGGTCGTCTTCATGAGCTATTGGCAACAATTTTGGGGTTCTAGGGCGATTTATAACGACCTTAAGAACCAATACATGTTTCAGAGTTTATGACCAAAACCTCATCGTTTTCATGTTTTATGGTGTTTTCATGAGTTATTGCCCATAGTTTTTGGGTTCCAGGCGGATTTGCATGCCTCGTAAGAACCCTTACATGTTTGAGAGATATGACTAGGAACTCGTCGTTTTCGTGTTTATGGTGTTTTCATGAGCTATTGCCCAAAGTTTTCGGGTTCAAGAGCGATTTATAACAACCTTAAGAACCAATTCATGTTTGAGAGTTTATGACCAAAACCTCATCGTTTTCGTGTTTTATGGCTGTTTTATGAGCTATTGCCCACTGTTTAGGGGTTTGAGGGATATTTACAATGATATTAAGACCTAATACATGTTGGAGAGATATGACCCA
The DNA here is from genome assembly GCA_023614405.1 of Avena insularis. NCBI lineage: Eukaryota > Viridiplantae > Streptophyta > Magnoliopsida > Poales > Poaceae > Avena > Avena insularis. The sequence goes on from CM042685.1 coordinate 2,303,742, forward strand.
AAACTCGCAGTTTTCGTGATTTATAGCTGTTTTCATGAGCTCTTGCCCACAGTTTTGGGGTTCCAGGGCATTTTACATCAACCTTAAGACCTTATTCATGTTTATAGTGTTTATGGCCGTCTTCATGAGCTATTGCCCACAGTTTTGGGGTTCCGGGGAGTTTTACGTCAACCTTAAGACCTTATTCGTATTTGAGAGTTATGACCAAAAAATCATCATTTTCGTGTTTTGTGGTCGTTTTCATGAGTTATTGCCCACAGTTTTTGGGTCCCAGGCGGATTTGCACGCCTCGTAAGAACCCTTACATGTTTGAGAGATATGACCACGAACTCGTCCTTTTCACGACTTATGGCCATTTTCATGAGCTATTGCCCATAATTTAAGGGTTTCTAGGACGTTTTACATTAACCTTAAGACCCATACATGTTTGAGAGTTCTGACCAAAAACTCGTCGTTTTCATGTTTTATGGTCATTTTCCTGAGTTATTGCCCATAGTTTTTGAGTTCCAGGAGGATTTGCATGCCTCTTAAGAACCCTTACATGAATGACAGATAAGACTAGAAACTCGTCGTTTTCGTGTTTATGGTTGTTTTCATGAACTATTGCCCAAAGTTTTGGGGTTCTAGGGCGATTTACAACGAACTTAAGAACCAATACATGTTTGAGAGTTTATGACCAAAACCTCATCGTTTTCGTGTTTGTGGCCGTTTTATGAGCTATTGCCCACTCTTTAGGGGTTCGAGGGCGATTTACAATGATATTAAAACATGATACATGTTGGAGAGATATGACCCAAAACTCGTAGTTTTTAGTGTTTTACGGCTGTTTTCATGAGCTATTGCCCACAGTTTTGGGGTTATAGGGCGTTTTACAGCAACCTTAAGACCTGATACTTGTTTGAGAGTTATGACAAAAAATCATCGTTTTCGTGTTTTATTGTCGTTTTCATGGGTTATTGCCCACATTTTTTGGGTTCTAGGTGGATTTGCATGCCTCATAAGAACCGTTACATTATTGAGAGATATGATAAAAAAACTCGTCGTTTTCACATTTTATGGTCGTTTTCATGAGCTACTGCCAACAATTTTGCGGTTCTAGGGCGATTTATAACAACTTTAAGAACCAATACATGTTTCAGAGTTTATGACAAAAACCTCGTCGTTTTCCTGTTTTATGGTGTTTTCATGAGTTATTGCCCATAGTTTTTGGGTTCCAGGCGGATTTGCATGCCACGTAAGAACCCATACATATTTGAGAGATATGACCAGGAACTCGCCGTTTTCGTATTTATGGTGTTTTCATGAGCTATTGCCCAAAGTTCTGGGGTTCTAGGGCGATTTACAACGACCTTAAGAACCAATACATGTTTGAGATTTTATGACCAAAACCTCATCGTTTTCGTGTTTTATGGCCGTTTTTATGAGCTATTGCCCACTCTTTAGGGGTTCGAGGGCGATTTACAATGACATGAAGACCTGATACATGTTGTAGAGATATGACCCAAAACTCGAAGTTTTTCATGTTTTATGGCTGTTTTCATGATCTATTGCCCACAGTTTTGGGGTTCCAGGGCGTTTTACAGCAACCTTAAGACATGATACTTGTTTGAGAGTTATGACCAAAAAATCATGGTTTTCGTGTTTTATGGTCGTTTTCATTAGTTATTGCCCACAGTTTTTGGGTTCCAGGCGGATTTCCATGCCTCGTAAGAACCCTTACACGTTTGAGAGATATGACCAGGAACTCGTCCTTTTCACGATTTATGGCCATTTTCATGAGCTATTTCCCATAGTTTTTGGGTTTCCAAGGCATTTTACATTAACCTTAAGACCCGATACATGTTTGAGAGTTATGACCAAAAACTCGTCGTTTTCATGTTTTATGGTCGTTTTCATGAGTTATTGCCCATAGTTTTTGGGTTCTAGGAGGATTTGCATGCCTCGGAAGAACCCTTACATGAATGAGAGATAAGACCAGAAACTCGTCGTTTTCGTGTTTATGGTCGTTTTCATGAACTATTGCCCAATGTTTTGGGGTTCTAGGGCCATTTACAACGAACTTAAGAACCAATACATGTATGAGAGTTTATGACCAAAACCTCATCGTTTTCGTGTTTTGTGGCCGTTTTATGAGCTATTGCCCAGTATTTAGGGGTTCGAGGGCGATTTATAATGATATTAAGACCTGATACAAGTTGGAGAGATATGACCCAAAACTCGAAGTTTTTCATGTTTTATGGCTGTTTTCATGATCTATTGCCCACAGTTTTGGGGTTCCAGGGCGTTTTACAGCAACCTTAAGACCTGATACTTGTTTGAGAGTTATGACCAAAAAATCATCGTTTTCGTGTTTTATTGTCGTTTTCACTGGTTATTGCCCACATTTTTTGGGTTCCAGGTGGATTTGCATGCCTCGTAAGAACCCTTACATGATTGAGAGATATGATCAAAAACTCGTCGTTTTCGCATTTTATGGTCGTTTTCATGAGCTACTGCCAACAATTTTGCGGTTCTAGGGCGATTTATAACAACTTTAAGAACCAATACATGTTTCAGATTTGATGACCAAAACCTCGTCGTTTTCATGTTTTATGGTGTTTTCATGAGTTATTGCCCATAGTTTTTGGGTTCCAGGCGGATTTGCATGCCTCGTAAGAACCCTTACATGTTTGAGAGATATGACCAGGAACTCGTCGTTTTCGTGTTTATGGTTTTTTGATGAGCTATTGCCCAAAGTTTTGGGGTTCTAGGGCGATTTACAACGACCTTAAGAACCAATACATGTTTGAGAGTTTATGACCAAAACCTCATCGTTTTCGTGTTTTATGGCCGTTTTATGAGCTATTGCCTAATGTTTAGGGGTTTGAGGGCGATTTACAATGATATTAAGAGATGATACATGTTGGAGAGATATGACCCAAAACTCGCAGTTTTCGTATTTTATGGCCGTCTTCATGAGCTATTGCCCGCAGTTTTGGGGTTCTGGGGAGTTTTACATCAACCTTAAGACCTGATACTTGTTTGAGAGTTATGACCAAAAAATCATCGTTTTCGTGTTTTATGCTCGTTTTCATGAGTTATTGCCCATAGTTTTTGGGTTCCAGGCGGATTTGCATGCCGCGTAAGAACCCTTAAATGTTTGAGAGATATGACCAGAAACTCGTCGCTTTCATGTTTATGGCCATTTCATGAGCTATTGTCCATAGCTTTTGGGTTCCTATTGGGCCTGCAAGACCCATTACATGTTTGAGATATATCACTAAAAACTTGTAGTTTGTGTGTTTTGTGGCTGTTTTATGAGCTATTGCCCACTGTTTAGGGGTTCGAGGACGATTTACAATGATATTAAAACCCGATACATGTTGGAGAGATATGACCCAAAACTCACAATTTTCGTTTTGTGTTTCACTATAATTTCAAGCATATTTTTAAGTACACATATTCTACGCTACTACATACACAGTACACGTTGATGCATCTATATAATTAATCGATCCCTTGCAAGCATACATTGATGATATATATATCAAAAGGAAGAAATGTTTTGAAATTACATGGTCATTGATGAATATATATATATCATATCAGCTACATGGAGATGACTAAGGCAAATCGAGTTCCACGTCATCTGCATAATGCTCTCCATGTACATCAAGGACTTCCTTCATCATAAATCCCGCTAGATCCTCTTGAATTCCTCTTATGCGCTTGTCTGGCTCTAGTTTCTCCCGCAAATCATAAATATAATGTGAGTCAACTTTCCGCTCACTGGTCAACTCATGGATGTACTCTCAGACGTAGTATCCACATAAATGAGTTCCCGATGGCTGTTGTAAACTCTTCACCATTTTATAAGTTAACTCCTCTTTGAATGGACCTGGTATTTTCTGTCTAACCTATGTCCAACACCTGTTCAGCACAAAAAATGAACAAAGGAGTTATTAGTTACTTGATATCAGGAAATGAATGAAAGAGGACGATATAATGTGATAATGATTGAAATTACTTATGGAGTATTGCTTTCATGTCGCTCCACTGCTCTTGGTCCCAACTTAATGAGTCGTGGACTTCAACTAGGGAGTTGTCAACTTGAATGTTTAGCAAGATCCAGTGGAATCTGCGGACGTTTACATAAGCATACATGCATAGCTCATCTAGTAAGCAAAAATAAAATGTGTACAAGATATAAACACTTACTTGAAGTTGTAAGGAAATAGTATTTCCTTAACAAAATTATTCTCGGTTCTGAAATTGCACAGGCCTTGCTCCACGTTCTTGGGGTGATTCTTTAACGTATATTCATTAACGATATATGGTTCAATGAACCCAACATCGTATCTTCTAGCTCTTTTGCATTCAAGCATCTTCATTCTGCAGAATATAATATCGTCATACAAAAGGATATATAGTTAAGATAATATATTAAATTCAATGAACGAGCTGAGCTACAAACTTAATTATAGAAATAAATCACTTACAGACAGTAGCAACCAATGATAGATTTGTCGAGGGCACGCTGGTTGTATAACTGAAACAGTTCGGTCATTTGAACCTGTATCGAGTATGGTTTGAAGTGATGCTCCTTTCTAACGTCCACCATAAACCAATCTTTTTGATGCTTTTTTCTGCTTGCGACATGTACCATTCGTGCAGATTTCGCATATGTGTGGATAGACATGCGAGCTCCTCATTACTGACTAGAGGCTCCCCTTGGACATACTGCCGTACTATCTGACCCACTGGTGTATCTTCATAGCCTAAATATTGACCAAGAGACATATTTGCTTCAGTAGAAAGTGCTTTGGCCTGCGATACAGTGATTCCCATAAGTGCAGCATTATTACGGGCTCTGGGGTCCATTATTTGCATGTCCATATCCATTTTAGCTCTGAAGGCCTTGTCGAGGTCTAAAATGACTTTGAGCTAGGCAACTTGCTTCCCGCTTCTTGCGCTTGTGATTTTTTTCTTCAGTGTGTGCTTAATAATCTCCCAGTCATAGTCAGCTCTGAATAATCATCTCTGAATCTCCCGGTAATAATCAGCTCTGAATCTCCAGATTCATCGATATCTGGGATGGTTGCTCAAGAAAGGACTTAGCCCACTTTTTGGTTTTTTCATCATATACGGGCTTTGCTCAGGCTTTTTGGGTGCAAAATGCGCCTTAACATGGGCAGCCACATCCGCGTTAGTTTCCTCATCGGTCTTGTCATAAGGTCTCTTTGGAAGAGCCGGCGGGATGTCGACTATCTTCACCGTTTGACCTTTCTTCGATGTGGGGCGCGGGGGATCATCGAAATTCCGTCTCTTCAACGAGGTAGTAGTATTGCACGGAGGCGGAGGCGGAGCTCGAGTATTGGGCGGAGGCGGACATCGAGTTGATGTACTCCTGCTGCGGCGATCGCCAGCGGGGCGGGGTGGACTTGGAGGTTGGCGATAATCGGGTTGGGGTGGACTTGGAGGTTGACGATATTCGATGCGGGGTGGACTTGGATTCCTCGGAGTCGGTGGCCTTGGCAGCGAGATTGGAAACTTGATGTACATCTTATTCCATAGAATGATGTTGCGCTTGACATCTCCTAGTTTCATAAGGCCTTCAGGCGTAGCGATTTCAATCTCTAGGACCGCAAAATCATCCACTATGTCTTCCACCGTGACACGAGCATAGCCTGGTGGAATCGGAAGTGAATGGTGGAGTGCTCTAGGTAGAGAAGGTAAAGCAGTGCCGATCGCCACCTTGAAGGACCGGTTGTTCATTGGCTGATGTATCTCACATTGTTCCATCTCTCTAACATCATCCACGGGGTAGTGAGGAGCCGGTGCATGATCCAACGGTGCTTGATCATCAGCCCGGACCTCCGTGGAAGCCACACTGCTTCTCTGCTAGCTAAGATCCAATGCAGGATCATCAGCCCGCGGGTGAGTTGACGACGGCGGCCTTTGGCTAATTTCATGCATGAGGTTCTTCAGATCAGTTAGGTCTTGCTCTACCCTAGAGATCCGGTCTTCCTCCTGGTCCTTCTTTCTCTGACGGCTTCTGTAACTAGCATCGTACTGAGGAAACCCTTTCATCCACGAGACACCGGCGCCTTTGCCTCGTGTTCGTCCTACCTTTTCAGGATTCCCTAGGGCGCGTGTCAGCTCGTCGTTCTCTCTCTCGGGGCGGAACAATCCCAATTGAGCATCGTTCATTGCTTGAATAAGGTCTTGGGAGGGTTTTAGAATTTTATCATGAAATAATGTCTTCCCTGTTTCTGGGTCCAAGGATCCCCCGTGCCCGTACCACCTGTGCCTTGACCTCTCGGGCCATCCATCTGTACCAGGAGTGATACCTCTAGCCCTCATGTTCTTCTCCATAGTTTCCCACTTAGGGACGGAAACTTGTAGCCACCCGTCCCCATTTTATGATGGTATTTCTTTTTGGCAGCATTTAACGCGTTCTTTGGCGACTTTGCCTTTGCTTTATCAGATTGCTTGTACTGTACAAAATTGGGCCACTGTTCTCTCAACTTCTCGTTTACTCCTTTGAAGTCTGGAGTTTTCTTTTTCGCGACATATTTCATGTATAAATCTTTCTTGTGGTTTCGGTACAGTTCAGCCATCTTGCTCAGAGCCCACTCCTTCACTTTCGCTCTATTTTCAAGCCCACCCGGCCTTGGGGTAATACCATCTACCTCAAATTCTTCATACTCTGGAGGTAGTATGAAATGCGCTATGAGCTTCTGCCAAAGGTCATCTTTGGCACCATCGGTGACATAGCTGTTGGATTCTTCACCGGGTTTCTTTGACTGATTCCATTCTTGGATGGTGATCGGCAGGTTGTCCCTAACAAGCACCCCGCATAGATTTATAAACATTCTCCGGTGCTTTTCTGGAGCAATCGGTTCACCATCATCATCTATTTCTTCGATGGTGAACCTCTGATTACCATCCAACTTTTTGTTTGGCCCTTGTTTCGTTCGAGCTGTCGATTGCTTCGATCCGGTGGGCTAAAAGAAGAAGAGAGGGTGATTAATATATATCTAGATTAGTTAATGAATAGAGGTAACACGAGACTTTATATATATATATATATGTACCTCGCCGGATCCTATCGAGGGGCCATCATTATTATTGTTATTTGTTTGCCCTTCGTCCATCCGGTCTTCCTCTTGGTACATTAGGTTTTCCTCTAGTCCATCACCGGATGGATTCAGATATGAGGATATCTCTTCCTCGAGCAAAATATCTTCACCGGTATTAATATTAAGAGGAATTTCACCTCTTATCATGCCCTGAAGAAAACCTTCACCAATGCGACCAGGATCTTCGGATGGATCCATGATTTATTAACTATAACAAAAAGAGAGTTAAACAGTTTAGAAAACACAATAATCCTAATAATTAAAACAAAAAAACAATAACCCTAATAACACAAATTAATAACCCTAATAATTATATAATTAATAACCCTAATAACACTAATTAATAACCCTAATAACACTAAATAATAATCCTAAAAAACAACTAAAAACAATTACATAAACAATTATATATTCCTAAAAACAACTAAAAACAATTAATATTCCTAATAAACCTAATAAACAATTATATATTCCTAAAAAATTATATAAACAATTATATATTCTTAAAAAAAGAAACTAAAAACAATTATATATTCCTAAAACAACTAAAAACAATTATATAAACAATTATATATTCCTAAAAACAACTAAAAACAATTATATAAACAATTATATAAACAATTATATATTTCTAAAAAAGAGAAACTAAAAACAATTATATATTCCTAAAAATAGAAACTAAAAATGCTAAGATCGATCGACGCACGACAAGGAGGCGGTGTTGCGGGGCAGTGGGATGGCGCGCGTTGCTGGCGGCGGCCTTGGCGGGCGCGTATGACGCAGGCTGGCGGCTAGAAGGCGGCAAAGACGGTGATCGAGCGGTGGCATGGCACGTGCATTGACTCGTCGATTTTTCCAAGTGCTTTGTGGGGGAGGCCAGGGGCGGGCGCAGTTTACTTATACCCCCACCCCTTTAGTCCCGGGCTAAGCCACGGGAAAGGACTAGAGGGTCATTAGTCCCGGGCCGTGGATTAACCCGCGACTAAAGACCCCCCCTTTAGTCGCTGGTTAAGCCACGGCCCGGGACTAATGTGTTTTTTTGGCTGCTTGGTTTTCGCGCGCGCACGCCCCTCTAGTCCCGGGTCCAGCCACGACCTGCGACTAGTTTAATTTTTGTAAATTTTCTTTTTTTTAATTCAAATCAAATATAAAACTTTGGAAAATCATATCTTTTATTGTAAAAATCTAAATAAAACAAGTAATATGTCTATTATTATCAGAAAAATATAAAGAATCTTAATATAATATCCATTTATCTTTTTGCATCATTTATAAATTATTTCATTTGTAAATTTCTTTTTTAATTCAAATCAAATATAAAACTTTGGAAAATCATATCTTTTATTGTAAAAATCGAAATAAAACAAATAATATGTCTATTATTATCAGAAAAATATAAATAATCTTAATATAATATCCATTTATCTGTTTGCATCATTTATAAATTTTTTCGTTTGTAAATTTCTTTTTAATTCAAATCAAATATAAAACTTTGGAAAATCATATCTTTTATTGTAAAAATCCAAAGAAAACAAATAATATGTCTATTATTATCAGAAAAATATAAAGAATCTTAATATAATATCCATTTATCTGGTTGCATCATTTATAAATTATTTCATTTGTAAATTTATTTTTTTAATTCAATTCAAATATAAAACTTTGGAAAATCATATCTTTTATCGTAAAAGTCCAAATAAAACAAATAATATGTCTATTATTATCATAAAAATATAAAGAATCTTAATATAATATCCATTTATCTGTTTGCATCATTTATAAATTATTTCATTTTTAAATTTCTTTTTTTAATTCTAATCAAATATAAAACTTTTGAAAATCATATCTTTTATTATAAAAATCCAAATAAAACAAATAATATGTCTATTATTATCAGAAAAATATAAAGAATCTTAATATAATAACCATTTTGTCCCGGTTGTAGTCACAAACCAGGACTAAAGATATTTCCCGCCTTTTCCCACCGCTTCCCGCCAAGTTTTCCCGCCCTTTCCTTTTTACAAGAGCTTTTAGTCGCGGTTGTAGTCACTAACCGGGACTAAAGATATTTCCTGCCATTTCTCAAAGCTTCACGTCAAGTTTTCCCGCCCTTTCCCTCTATATCTAGGGCGATCGCGCCATGGCTATCCACACATCCATACCTTCCTCTCTTAGAACAATGGACAACACCTATTGGGCCATTCTGACCCTCGAGGAGACCGAGGCGCTGTGCGCCTCCAAATACCCTTGTCCGCTGGGCTACCGGCCGCCCTCCGGCTGGACACTGGTGGAAAACAGGCCTCTAGTCCCGGGCCGCGACGGGCTCTAGTCCCGGTTTTGGTCCCGGGACTGCGAAAACGGGACTAGAGGCCCCCCCTCTAGTCCCGGCTCGCAACAACCCGCGATTGATAACAGCCACGTGGCTGTTTCAGCGCCGCGGGGGGCGGAAGCCCTCTAGTCCCGGGCTGTAACACCACCCGGGACTAAAAGGTTTCCTGCGCGGCAGAGAAACACCACATTTCTCTGCCGCGGCAGAGATTGTGTATTTCCTTTTTTTGCCATTTTGTTCCTTTTTCGTTTTGTGTTTCACTATAACAAACATATATTTCAGTATACATATTATACGCTACTACATACACACTACATGTCGATGCATTTATATAATTAATCGATCCCTTGCAAGCATACATATAATCAATCATATCAAAAGGAAGAAATGTTTTGAAATTACATGGTCATTGATGAATATATATATCATATGAGGTACATGGAGATGACTAAGGCAAATCGAGTTCCACGTCATCCGCATAATGCTCTCCATGTAAATCAAGCACTTCCTTCATCATAAATCCCGCCAGCTCCTCTTGAATTGCTCTTATGCATTGCTCTGGCTCTAGTTTCTCTCGCAAATCATAAATATAATGTGAGTCAACTTTCCGCCATCGTCAACTCATCGGATGTACTACATGGGCGTAGTATCCACATAAATGAGTTCCCGGTGGCTGCTGTAAACTCTTCGCCATTTTATAAGTTAGCTCCTCTTTGAATGGACCTGGTATTTTCTGTCTGAACCGTGTCCAACACCTGCTCGGCAAAGAAAATGAACAAAGGAGTTATTAGTTACTTGATATCAGGAAATGAATGAAAGAGGACGATATAATATGATAATGATTGAAATTACTTATGGAGCATTGCTTTCATGTTGCTCCACTTCTCTTGGTCCCAACTTAATGAGTCATGGACTTCAACTAGGGAGTTTTCAACTTGAATGTTTAGCAAGATCTTGTGGAATCTGCGGACATTTACATAAGCATACATGCATAGCTCATCCAGTAAGAAAAAATAAAATGTGTACAAGATATAAACACTCACTTGAATTTGTAAGGAAATAGTATTTCCTTAACAAAATTATGCTCGGTTAAGAACCTGGACAGGTCTTCCTCCACGTCTTTGGGGTGATTCTTTAACGTATATTCATTATGATATATGGGTCAATGAAGCCAACGTCGTATCTTCTAGCTCTTTTCCATTCAAGCATCTTCATTCCGCGGAATATAATATCATCATACAAAAGGATATATAGTTAGGATAATATATTAAATGCAATGAACGAGCTAAAGCTACAAACTTAATTATAGAAATAAATAACTTACAGACAGTAGCAACCAATGATAGATTTGTCGATGGCGCGCTGGTTGTATAACTGAAACAGTTCGGTCATTTGAAATTGTATCGAGTATGGTTTGAAGTGATGCTCCTCTCTAACATCCACCGGAAACCGATCTTTATGATGCATTTTTTCTGCTTGCGACATGTACCATTCATGCAGATTTCGCATATGTGTGGATAGACGCGCGAGCTCCTCATTACTGACTAGAGGCTTCCCTTGGACATCTTGCATTTACTATCGACCCTGGCGTATCTTCATAGCCTAAATATTGACCAAGAGACATATTTGCTTCGTTAGCAAGTGCTTTGGCCTCCGATACAGTGATTCCCATAAGTGCAGCATTATTACGGGCTCTAGGGTCCATTATTTGCATGCCCATATCCATTTCAGCTCTAAAGGCTTTGTCAAGGTCTGAAATGACTTTGAGCGGGGCGACCGATTGATTCTTCTGTGCTCCGAGATGGGCAACTTGCTTCCCGCTTTTTGCACTTGTGATTTTTTTCTTCCGTGCTTGCTTAATAATCTCCCGGTCATAGTCTGATTCCAGATTCATCGATATCTGGGAGGGTTGCTCAAGAAAGGACTTAGCCCACTTTTTTGTTTTTTCGTTATATACCGGCTTTGGCTCAGACTTTTTGGGTGCAAAATGCGCCATAACTTGGCCAGCCACATCCGCGTTAGTTTCCTTGTCGGTCTTGTCATAAGGTCTCTTTGGAAGTGCCGGCGGGATATCGACAATCTTCGGCGTTTGACCTTTCTTATATGTGGGGCGTGGGGGACCGTCGAACTTCCGTTTCTTCGACGAGGTAGTAGTATTGCACGGAGGCGGAGGCGGAGATCGAGTTGATGTACTCCTGCTGTGGCGATCGTCAGCGGGGCGGGGTGGACTTGGAGGTTAGCGATAATCGGGTTGGGGTGGACTTGGAGGTTGACGATATTCGATGCGGGGTGGATTTGGATTCCTTGGAGTCGGTGGCCTTGGCGCCGAGCCTGGAAACTTGATGTACTTCTTATTCCATAGAATGATGTTGAGCTTGACATCTCCTAGTTTCGTAAGGCCTTCAGGTGTAGCGATTTCAATCTCTAGGTCCGCAAAATCCTCCACTATGTCATCCACCGTGACACGAGCATAGCCTGGTGGAATCGGAAGTGAATGGTGGAGTGCTCCAGGTATACAAGGTAAAGCAGTGCCGATCGCCACCTTGAAGGACATGTTATTCATTGGCTGATGTAGCTCACATTGTGCCATCTCTCTGACATCATCCATGGGGTAGTGAGGAGCCGGTGCATCATCCATTAGTGCTTGATCATCAGCACGGACCTCCGTGGAAGCCACGCTGCTTCTCCGTTGGCTAAGATCCAACGCTGGATCATCAGACCGTGGGTGAGTTGACGATGGTGGACTTTGGCTAATTTCATGCATGAGGTTCTTCAGATCAGCTAGGTCCTGCTCTACCTTGGAGATCCGGTCTGCCTCCCGGTCCTTCTTTCTCTGACGGCTTCTGTAACTAGCATCGTACTGAGGAAACCTTTTCTTCCACGAGACACCGACGCCTTTGCCTCGTGTTCGTCCTCCCTTTTCAGGATTCCCTAGGGCGCGTGTCAGCTCGTCGTTCTCTCTCTCGGGACGGAACAATCCCAATTGAGCATTGTTCATTGCTTGAATAAGGTCTTGGGAGGGTTTTAGAATTTCATCATGAAAAAATGTCTTCCCTGTTTCTGGGTCCAAGGATCCCCCGTGCCCGTACCACGAGTGCTTTGACCTCTCGGCACATCCATCTGTACTAGGAGTGACGCCTCTAGCCCTCATATCCTTCTCCATAGTTTCCCACTTAGGGATGGCACTCCTGTAGCCACCTGTCCCCATTTTATGATGGTATTTCTTATTGGAAGCATTTAACGCGTTCTTTGCCGACTTTGCCTTTGCTTTATCAGATTGCTTGTACTGTACAAAATCGGGCCACTGTTCTCTCAACATCTCGTTTACTCCTTTGAAGTCTAGAGTTTTCTTTTTCGCGACATATTTCGCGTATAAACTTTTCTTGTGGTTCCGGTACAGTTCAGCCATCTTGCTTAGTGCCCACTCCTTGACTTTCGCTCTATTTCAAGCCCACCCGGCCTTGGGGTAATATCATCTACCTCAAATTCCTCATACTCTATAGGTAGTATGAAATGCGCTATGAGCTTCTGCCAAAGGTCATCTTTGGTATCATCAGTGACATAGCTGTTGGATTCTTCACCAGCTTTCTTTGACTTATTCCATTCTTGGATGGTGATTGGCAGGTTGTCCCTAACAAGCACCCCGCATTGATTTATAAACATCCTCTGGTGCTTCTCTGGAGCAATCGGTTCATCATCATCTATTTCTTCGATGGTGAACCTCTGATTACCATCCAACTTTTTGTTCGGCCCTCGTTTCGTTCGAGCTATCGATTGCTTCGATCCGGTGGGCTAAAAGAAGAAGAGAGAGTGATTAATATATATCTAGATCAGTTAATGAATAGAGGTAACACGAGACTTTATACATATATATATATGTACCTCGCCGGATCCTGTCGAAGGGCCATCATTATTGTTGTTATTTGTTTGCCCTTCGTCCATCTGGTCTTCCCCTTGGTTTTCCTCTAGTCCATCACCGGATGGATTCAGATATGAGGATATCTCTTCCTCGAGCAAAATATCTTCGGCGCCGGTAGTAATAAGAGGAATTTCACCTCTTATCATGCCCTGAAGAAAACCTTCACCGATGCGACCAGGATCTTCGGATGGATCCATGACTTAATTATCTATAAAACAATAATCCTAATAACTAAATCAATATAATCCTAATTATAATAATCCTAATATTATTTGTGCTAAAACAATAATTTAAAAAATAACCCTAGCTAATTATAATTAAAATAACCCTAGCTAACATAATCCTAATCCTAGCTAATTATAATTAAAACAATAATTAAAAAAATAACCCTAGCTAATTATAATTAAAAAATAACCCTAGCTAATTATAATTAAAATAACCCTAGCTAACAATATAATCCTAATCCTAGCTAATTATAATTAAAACAATAATTAAAAAATAATATAAAACAGATTTGTATTTAAAAAATACAAAGAGAAAAGGAAAAACAGAAAAATAAAAAATTTTGGAAAAAAAAGTAGCCCGACCCCAACCAGGCCGGCCCATCTCTCCCTCTCCCCTACCAGGCCAGCAGCCCAACACGGCCCACCTCGCCGGCCGTCCTTCCCCGTCCTCTGGCGCGCGACGCCCTCGCCGGCCGTGTCCGTCGCCGATCCGCGCCGCCGCCGCCATGGAGAGCACGCCTCTCCCTCTCCCCTATCCTCTCATTCCCCCCAGGCTCGCTCCCTCTCTCTCGTTTCATTCCCTGGCCAAACCCTAACCGTCGCATAGGCGCCATCGTTGCGGAGCGGCGGCGGCACGACGGAACGGCGCCACGTCCTGGAGAACCATATCACCTGCAGAGAGGTGGCGGGACGAAGGAGCACGTACGCACGGCGGAGCGGTGGCGGAATCAGATAACACCTCCCCTGTCTTCGTCTGTGCTTCGTCTTCGTCTGTGCTTCGTCGTCGACGAGAAATGCGAAATGTTGGGGCCCAGCACCTCCACTGGCGTCAGAATATAAAGGGACAGACCTTTAGTGTGGCATCCCGCAAAACCACTACTAGAAAATCGCGGTGTTTTTGTGCATTGCATCATCATGACAGCATGCTCATGTCATCATGCCACATTGCATTTGAGCATCGTCATGTCATCTTGCATTTTTGTTTGCATGAAACCATTTTTGAAAAGTCTGTTTGTATTTTCTAAATTCCCCGTCTTTATTCAAATCAAAACCCGGGTCTCCGGAATAATTTGTTTCGTCTGTCAATGGATTTCAAAAGCCCCATTTTATATAATAAAAGATTTAATTTATTTTTCAAGAGGTACAGACGGGCCGATCCGACCCAGGCCACCCCAAAGACAAAACCCTGCACCACCCAAAACCTAAGCTACCAGCTAACCTACCCACCCCTATGTACCCACTCTACCTCCACATCACCCCGGCCAACCACATCTCGCCACATCAGTCTGGCCCTCCCTCCTTCTAATCAATCACCGCCACCTGGTACCCAGCACACAAACACACAACACGTGCACGTGCAGACCCTGGAGCCCCTCCCCTGGCCCACCTGGCGCGCCCCACGTCCCTCTCCCGCCCACCTGACCCGATCCCCAGGTCCACCTCACCCGACAACCCTCTCCCCGGGCCCCACCACGCGCACTCCAACCACCCGGCCCCGCTCTTGGCCCACCCCGCACGCGTCCCCTGCGCGTCGCCCTCTCCCCCGCGTTATCCCTCTCTCTCTCCCCGTCGACCGCCGCCCTCTCCCCCGGTCCCGGCCGCACCTCCGTCGCCGCCATCGACCTCCTCCTCGCCCGCCCGCGTCGTCGACCGAGCCATCGTCGCCGCTCCACCCCCCCCAATCCTCGCCTCGCCCCGCCTGCAACCCCCGCCTCCCCCGTCTCTGCCTCCACCCACCGGCGCCTGGACGCTTCCTCCTCCTTCACCCGCCCCCGGCCGTCCGCATCTTCCCCACCGACGCGTCCCGCGCCCTCCTTCCTCGCTCACCCAGCCGCCTGGCCTCGAGCCGCCGCCGCCCCGCTTGCCGGAATCCCCACCTTCGCCCCTGCCGTGCGCGCCTTCTCTGCTGCGGGCCGCCGTCGCCCCACCTCGCAGGACCCGCGTCGGCCTCGCCTCCGGGACCTCTGCGTCGTGCTGGTCGCCACCTACCCCGCCTCCGTCGCCACGCCCCCTGCCGCCCGCGAGCCCCTCTCCTCCGGCCAACCAGGTCCCGCCTCCGCCTGGCCTCGCCCTCCCACGCCTTCCCGAGCTCCCCGGACAACCGCTGCCGCCTCACGGTCCTCTCCCCCCACCAGAGCTCTGGCCGCGAGCGACCCCCTCTCTGTGCCTCCCCGCGCCGGCCATCGTCCTCGCCTCCCTCCCTGCGTCCGCTCCTCTCCGGCCACCGCTCCAGCGTGCTGCCAAGACGACAGGGCCGTTGCTGCCGAGAAGCTCCAATTGGCGTTGGTGTGATGTGCTGCTGCTCAATCCTATGACAAGACACACGAAGACCTTTCGGTTAACAAGGCAGGGATGTGGTATGTGCTGTGATCGGAGACCGAAGACCCCAATGATGCGAAGCCCGATCCCGGTGATCCGCAGACCGCTCCTGGAGTTCGAGACCCGAACCCGATGAACCATCGACGTTGAACCCTCGGAACGACAAGTTCTCCATCCTAGAACGCCATGCCCTCCTACGAGGATCCGGTGCCGCCGGTATGACAAGTTCTTCTCGGGACATCGAGTTCGCCATCACGGATGACAAGCACGCCTTCATGGAACCGAAATCACGGGGACCGCAAGAACTTCTTCCCGGAACACCAAGTACTTCCTTCACGGATGCCAAGGTCGTCGACACGGATGCGCCAAGTACTTCTTCAAGGACGCCAAGTTCTTCACCCTGAATGCCAAGACCGACTCGATGGCGCGGACCCGACAAGATCTTCGCAACGACAAGATCGACTTCCGTTGTCCGAGACCGATCTCGTCGAGCCATTATCCCGTCGAACCCTGAGACCCGACCCCGAACCCCTCGGAGCCCGAGTTCGCCGAACCCCAAAGTGTGACCTCTTTTCCGTGACCTATATTTTATAAATAATATTACTTGTTACATATAAAATTGCCATGCTTGCATGCATACTTGTCTGTGGTTGGGGGCCTTATGCCGATTCACCTCATAATTAAATATGGGATCCATATGCGGGCAAATCTAGTCTTATATTGGCCCCATTTAAATTTGTGTAGCGAACCGGTGCTATCTTTTGATATGTTAAGACAACAATTAAATTGCGGGGTAGTGAAACAACTAAAACCATATATTTAATTGTCGGGACCCCGGTTCCGCTTAATATTGCCTAATTGCATTGCACCTTTGCCATGTCATACCTCATACATGCATCATGCCTGATCTTCTGCCGTAGTATTAAATAGTGCATTCGGTGCTTTCTTCTAGTGCTTTGCTTCTTCACGGATTAGGCCGATGAGTTGATGCGAGTGTCGACCCGATCTTCGGATGAACCTTCGGCAATGTTTCCAGGCGAGCATCTCCCCCTTTCTACCTATCTTACTTTTATAGTATTTATTCCCTCCTATTGATCTATTGCTATCTGTGTTGCGATGCTCTAGTTTTCGTACCCGTGATATCCCTTGCAGCCTTATATTGCCTTGGACACATCCTATTACCTGTTGTTTGGTAGATAGTTGGACTTGCGCGTCGTAGTCGCTTGCTCAAGTGTTGTTGCGTGTCGTCAAGTACCACAGCTGTTGGAGAAGTGCCGCATGTTCAATGTTGGAGATGATCATGGCTTTAATTACTGTTCACTTTAATTACTATTTAACAACTAAAATTGAAGTAGGTAAGCAGAGGCACCGGTGGGTGATAGATAATATCTGGTTTCCGACCGCCCACTTGTGTCCCGTAGGACCCCGAGTTCTTGACACCTGTTAGAGATCGAGCGCTAACCACTGGGGAGATATGGGCCCCATCGATTAGTACCTGATTTCAAAGTATTGTCTGGGGCCACAACTAGTTTGAGGTTTTATTTACTATCCTGTACCTATGCCATGCTTTCTTGCTTTATTTACGATTGTGTGAGGAGCACTGTCTTTATTTAGGAAGCGGAGTGTTTCGCGGTGTCAGTCCAGTTTTGGGATTTCTTTGTCGTTATACCATCGGCGCAAACCCTGAGTCCGTCTCGGAGACCGGCCGACTTCGTTGCGGGTGTACTTAGTGGGGTGGCCCCCCGTGCTTGCTTTGGGTCTGGGAAACGTCATGACTTAGGCCCCGCCGACATACCGATGGGTGTATGTTAACTGATCTGGCAAAAGGGTCGAAGTGCTTGTGGATACTTTGGTGCACCCCTGCAGGGTTAAATCTTTTCGAGAAGCCGTGTCCGCGGTTATGGACGACTTGGAGCACAGTGCTTGATCATAGACAACTATAACTAAAGTTTACTGTTATAAATTGACTTGTATCCGATATGACTAGTAATCAGCTTCACTACAACGGAATGGCTAAATAAAAGTACCAACAACTGCTGGGTTTTGGGGTTATCTCATGCTAATGGTATCTGACTAGTAAGTGTTGCAACTATCACGGAATGGTTAACTAAAAGTGCCCACTGCTTACTTTATCAGGATGATTATCTACACCTGACTAGTATTTGCTGCAACGTTAACTGAATAAATAAAACTGCCAACTGTGTGAGTTCCTCGGTTGACTTCCTCGTTTGGTCTCGAGGGGGAACACCAGGAAGGGATTGTTTGGTGTTAGTATCAGTCTGGTTCCGGATAGGTCTTTCTTACCCCTCTCTGATAGTCGCCAGTTGTATCGAGTCTCTATAGGTTGTTTAGTGCATGTTGCCGCTGCCGCTTCAGTCCACCATACCTATGTAGGCGAGGACCGCCGAATTCTAGCCTCGCCGTGTACTGGCCTCAGTACTGACCGCTCTCTCTTTTTCCTTTGCCCTTTGTCGGCACCCCTTTTGTTCAGCAGGTTTTGAGATCGACGTCGTTAGCAGGGTTACCCTTCCGGCTTGGCCTGGGCAGGGTTAGGGACGCCATTGGTTATTCTTCAGGGCTCTTAGCCCCATTTGCATCTTGTCCGTAGTCGGACGCTCTGTCATTTTCAAGGTGATTTGGATCCTTGTATATTATATTTGTATTCTTGACTCTTGGAGTCGTGCTGTATGTATATCTGTTCTGTGGGTCCCATCGAGGACTGTTGTGTAATGTTATTACTTTGCTTTCCACCCGCACGAAAGTGCCTGGTGGGCACCTTCGAATCGTTTCTATGCGGGTTTGGCGAGTTTCGCTAAAACTTGCATAGGGCCGATTCTGAGGGTGTTACATTTAGTTCCGGGCTAAGCCACCGCCATGACTAAGTCATGGGCGTGGCTTTTTAACTAAAGACCCCTTTAGTCATGCTAAGCCACGGCCGGACTAAAGGGTTTTTTCTTGCTACACAAGTTTATTAGCACTTTTTTTAGTCCCGGGTCCAGCCACGACCCGCGACTATTTGTTTTTTTATTTTCTTTTTTAATTCAAAACTAATATAAAAACTTTGAAAAATCATATCTTTTATTGTAATAATCCAAATAAAACAAATAATATGTCTATTATTATCAGAAAAATATTAAAAAAATTAATATAATATCCATTTATCTGTTTGCATCATCTATAAATTATTTCATTTGTAAATTTTCTTTTTTAATTCAAATCAAATATAAAAACCTTGAAAAATCATATCTTTTATTGTAATAATCCAAATAAAACAAATAGTATGTCTATTATTATCAAAAAAATATAAAGTATTTTAATATAATATCCATTTATTTGTTTGCATCATTTTAAATTATTTCATTTATAAATTTTCTTTTTTAATTCAAATTAAATATAAAAACTTTGAAAAATCATATCTTTTATTCTAATAATCCAAATAAAACAAATAATATGTCTATAATTATCAGAAAAATATAAAGAATTTTAATATAATATCCATTTATCTGTTTGCGTCATTTATAAATTATTTCATTTGTAAATTTTCTTTTTTAATTGAAATCAAATATAAAATCTTTGAAAAATCATATCTTTTATTGTAATAATCCAAATAAAACAAATAATATGTCTATAATTATCAGAAAAATATAAATAATTTTAATATAATATCCATTTATCTGTTTGCATCATTTATAAATTATTTCATTTGTAAATTTTCTTTTTTAATTCAAATCAAATATAAAAACTTTGAAAAATCATATCTTTTATTGTAATAATCCAAATAAAACAAAAAATATGTCTATTATTATCAGAAAAATATAAAGAATATTATATATTATCCATTTAGTCCTGATTGTAGTCACAAACCGGGACTAAAGATATTTCCCGCCATTTCCCACCGCTTCCCGCCAAGTTTTCCCGCCCTTTCCTTTCTACGAGAGCTTTTAGTCCCGGATGTAGTCACTAACCATGACTAAAGATATTTCCAGCCATTTCCCAAAGATTCACGCCAAATTTTCCCGCCCTTTCCCTCTATATTTAGGGAGATCGCGCCATGGCTATCCACACATCCACACCTTCCTCTCTTAGAACAATGGACAACGCCTACTAGGCCATTCTGACCCTCGAGGAGACCGAGGCGCTGTGCGCCTCCAACTACCCTTGTCCGGGCTGCACCGTCCATTGGCCGGATGCTTGCGCTGGAGGGTTCTGTCCTCCTATCCTCAAGGTTCCACCAAAGCATGGCAAATCACAAACCACTTCTACCACGAGCTCACGCCGGAGAAGCGGATGGATCCCAGTGGGATCCCGACAAGTACGACACCTGGAATGCCTTCTTCGCTAATAGGCGGGAAAGGGAGCTCGTCAAGTACGAGGGTGATGGCCCGCCACCGGTGAACCACAACGAAGACGGCCGTCATCTGTGGTGGGTGAACCGTACTATCATCAGAGATCCAACGATGTCATTCCGTATTTCTTGTCTACCTCAACCCCTCCTCCTGTCAGCTTGACCCATTTGCACCAAAACAAGGGGACCTTAAAAGTAGGTCCATAGTCAAGTTCCCATATCTCCTCTATGTAACCATTATATGTGGTCTTTGACCCATTGTTGTCTGTTGCATCAAAGCGGACACCACTGTTTTGGTTGGTTCTCTTTTTATCTTGGGCTATCATGTAAAATGTATACCCATTTATCTCGTACCCTTGGAAAGTCGATATAGTCGAAGATGGTGACCTAGACAACAAGTATATCTGATCTCCAAGAGTGTTGTTTTTGATGAGACTTTAGATTTTGGAACTTTTTTTCTGCCATATTTATTATCCCCTTTATATTCGATGAGAAGCCAGACGGGACCTTAATACTGCTTAGGCATTCAAAAAATATTTCCTTCTCTTGTTTGGTAAGAGCGTAGCTGGCATAACCTTGAAACCATTCTGGATGCAGGCCATCTGGGTCTTTCATACATTGATGGTCCTTCCGTGCTTCCGGTGTATCTTTTGTCTTCCCATACACGCCCAAGAAGCCTAGCAGGTTCACGCAAAGATTCTTCGTCACATGCATCACATCGATTGCAGAGCGAACCTCTAAGAATTTCCAATATGGTAGCTCCCAAAATATAGATTTCTTCTTCCACATGGGTGCGTGTCCCTCAGCGTCTTTCGGAACAGATTTTCCTCCAAGACCCTTTCCAAAGGTTACCAGTTGATCCAAATCTTTGACCATATCAAATATATCAGCACTAGTACGCTCCTTAGGCTTCGTCTGGTGACATGCCAGACCGTTGAAATGCTTGCCTTTCTTTCTTAAGGGATGCTTGGCCAAAAGAAATCGACGATGCTCATTATATACATTCTTCTTACAATGTTCCAAATATATACTTTCAGTCCCATCTAAATAGTGTGTGCATGCATTGTATCCCTTGTTTGACTGTCCTGAAAGGTTACTAAGAGCAGGCCAATCATTGATTGTTATGAAAAGCAATGCTCGGAGGTTAATTCTTCCTGCTTGTGCTCATCCCACACGCGTATCCCGGGTTCTCGCCACAACTGTAAAAGTTCTTCAACTAATGGCCTTAGGTACACATCAATGTCGTTGCCGGGTTGCTTCAGACCTTGGATCAACACTGGCATCATAATGAACTTCCGCTTCATGCACAACCAAGGAGGAAGGTTATAGATGCATAGAGCCACGGGCCAGGTGCTGTGACTGGAGATCTGCTCCCCAATGGGATTCATGCCATCTGTACTTAGACCAAACCTTAAACTCCTTGCGTCATCTGCAAAGTCCGGGTACTTTCTATCAATTTTTCTCCATTGCGACCCATCAGCGGGGTGTCTCAACATCCCGTCTGACTTACGTTCCTCTTTATGCCATTGCAACAACTTGGCGTGCTCTTTGTTTCTGAATAAGCGTTTCAACCATGGTATTATAGGAGCATACCACATCACCTTCGTAGGAACCCTCTTCCGGGGGGCCTCGCCCTCAACGTCACCAGGGTCATCTTGTCTAATCTTATACCGAAGTGAAGTGCATACCGGGCATGCATCTAAATTCTCATACTCCTCACCGCGGTAGAGGATGCAGTCATTATGGCATGCATGTATCTTCTGAACCTCTAAACCTAGAGGGCAGACAACCTTCTTTGCTTCGTACGTACTGGCAGGAAATAAGTTATCTTTTGGAAGCATATTCTTCATCATTTTCAGCAACTTTTCAAATGAGGAGTCAGGTATAGCACACTCAGCCTTCCATCGCAGCAATTCCGATTGTCTTTGCCTTTTTTCAGACCATTTTCGCAATTTGGGTACAACAACTTTTTGTGATCCTCTAGCATGTGATTGAGCTTATCCCTATCCTTTTCAGTTTGACAATCTCTTCGTGCATCGGAAATGGTCCGACCAAGATGATCAGCGGGTTCATCATGTGTCTCTTCTTCATCCTCCCCTTCAGCATCCCCCATGGAAGTATCTCCGTACTCAGGGAAACCATGATAGTTGTCATCCTCCTCCTCTTCTTCATTGTCTTCCATTATAACCCCTCTCTCTCCGTGCTTGGTCCAACAATTATAACTGCGCATGAAGCCGGACTTCAACAGGTGGCTGTGAAGGGTTTTTGAGTCAGAGTAATCCTTCTGATTGCTACATCCATTACATGGACAGAATACAAAACCATTGTGCTTGTTTGCATCAGCAACACGGATGAATTCATGCACGCCATTAATGAACTCGCCAGAGCGTCGGTCAGTACCGTACATCCATTCCTGGACCATCTGCATTATAGTAAAAGTATATCAAAAACCATTACACAACATGATAAAATTATTACAAGGTATATTGAGAGCTTCTAGAGCATTAGTTTTGAATTTTGAAAAATTTACATGCACCAATTTGTGAATTGGAGAAAACAATCAACATGATAAATGTGGAGTTTTTTATTATTGCTCTATCGGTGAAAACCTCATTCCATTCTAAGCTCGGAAACTCTAAATTTACACATTTCAATTTTCAGTAACTATGTGCCTAATCAAAATTTGTTACACATATATATCAAAATCCTTCTAGCTACTTCTAGAGCATGCATTTGATCCATATCTCTATACTTCTAGAGAATTATAGAGCTAAAGTAGCAATAAGAGATGAAAGAATGAAGTTCTAACCTTTTAAAGCTTTGGATTTAGGTGTTGCAAACTAAATCTTGACAAATCTTGGAAAAAAATTGGCATGAACTCTCTTGCTTCTTTGAGAAAAATGGCCACCATATGCTTTAGGGCAGCTGGCTAGGGAGCTGTATATATAGTGATGGACAATTAGTCCCGGGCCGTGATACGACCCGGGACTAATAGTCCCCAAAAAGAGCTGTTGGCCCGCTCCAGCTTATTAGTCCCGGGCTATATTACGGACCGGGACTAATGCTCTGGTCCGGCCCGGGACTAGTGCTTATGGCCATTTCTAGCCGTTGGAGGCCTCACGGACCGGTACTAGTGCTAGCAATAGTCGCGGTTCGTGACGGGCCGGGACTGGTGACGTTGCTCTGATCGAACCGAAGGCCTGTTTTCCAGTAGTGGGATGCTGAGAGCTGGAGGGGTTCCTGTCCCTCAAGGTTCCGCAGGCCAAGCGGCCATCACGAACCACTTCTACCACGAGCTCATGCCGGAGCAGTGGATAGATCCTTAGTGGGATCCCGACAATTACGACACCTGGAATGCCTTCTTCGCTAATAGGCGGGAGAGGGAGCTCGCCCAGTATGAGGGTGATGGCCCGCCCCTAGTGAACCACACCGAATCCGGCCATCGTCTATGGTGGGCGAATCGTACTATCATCAGATTGATGCGCTACATCGCCAGGGGAGACCATCCTCGCGTGCGGTTCCCACAAGTCCACCCGCCATAGAGCCACAAAAAGGCCCCACCCCCGCCCGGCAGTAGCGGTATCGTCTTCCAGGAGACCCCTCCCCCGCCCATCGTGAATCCAAGGCCGGAATGACCCATGGTATATGCCATGGCTGGGCTGAGGATCCCCGGAGTGGCAGGTGACGATGACGATGATGATGACGATGAAGAAGAAGACCTTGAAGCTGCGTACTATAGGACTACGCATGATTATGACTAAAGGGGCGGCTTTAGTCCTGAGTGTTATCTAGTCCCGGTTTTTAATATTAATAAATGTCTTGAGAGTTACCTAAATATGAAGATGTTGTATTTAGAGGAAAAGGCCTATAAATAGAGCAGGCTGGATCGAGCAGCCTATAAATAGAGGGAAATGCCTATAAAGAGAGGGTTCATCTTTAGTCCCGGTTGTAGAAATCAACCGCGACTGAAGGGATTGCGGCAGACTGGGCCAGGTAGCACTAATAATAGGGGTGAGTGTCGACATTATGTCGTGCGGCTTGTACCTTGTCCCGGATGGTGTCACCAACCGGGACAAAACATGATTCAACACTAATAATAGGGGTGAGTGTCGACATTATGTCGTGAGTGTCGACCTTATGCCGAGCTGCTCGTACTATAAATAGGCATCCTTGTGTGTCTAGTCCTCCAGCCAGTTTGAGGCATCTCCAAGATGGTTTTCGAGAGCAGTGACACCACTATGGACAGTTTCAGGGAGATGCCGCCAGAGCCCAGTCCTCCGGCATCTCCAAGAAACTGGTCATAGAGGCTCTCCCTAATATGTGAAATTAGTTAGCTCCCAGGCGTATTGATCTAGTGAGAGAAGTTACAAGCTTCAAGATGGTTTTCGAGAGCAGGGACACCACTATGGCGATTTGAGGAGATGCCGAGCCCAGTCCTCCGGCATCTCCAAGAAACTGGTCATAGAGGCACTCCCTAATATGTGACCTCTTGCGTTTGGAGATCAGATCTTCATGGTAAGTATGAATCGGAACTAAAGGCCCCCCTTTAGTCCCGGTCCAGCCACAAAACGGGACTAACACACTCAATATTGTTTGCAGACAACACTATAAAAATGGACACATGGAGCATCTTCACTCATAAAATGTTACAATTATTACACATCATTTCTTCTCGTGTGTTCCTTTCTGATCCCGCCGTATCCATGGAGCATCTTCATTCATTAACATGATGCTTGGGTCATCCTTCACCGCGAAGGGTGGAATTTCATGAAAATTATCACAATCTTGTGACATGTCTGTGTTGTCCTACACTCCCACGATGTTTCTTTTTCCTGAAAGAACTATGTGGTGCTTTGGCTCATCGTCTGATGTATTATTTTTCTTATTTTTTCTTTTTCTAGGTTTTGTAGACATGTCCTTCACATAGAAAACCTGAGCCACATCATTGGCTAGGACGAATGGTTTGTCTAAGTACCCAAGATTGTTGAGATCCAACGATGTCATTCCGTATTTCTTGTCTACCTCACCCCTCCTCCTGTCAGCTTGACACATTTGCACCG
Organism: Avena insularis; assembly: GCA_023614405.1. Classification (NCBI taxonomy): domain Eukaryota; kingdom Viridiplantae; phylum Streptophyta; class Magnoliopsida; order Poales; family Poaceae; genus Avena; species Avena insularis. The sequence goes on from CM042685.1 coordinate 2,329,059, forward strand.
AAACAAGGGGACCTTAAAAGTAGGTCCATAGTCAAGTTCCCATATCTCCTCTATGTAACCATAATATGTGGTCTTTGACCCAGTGTTGTCTGTTGCATCAAAGCGAACACCACTTTTTTGGTTGGTCCTCTTTTTAAAATGTATACCCATTTATCTCGTACCCTTGGAAAGTCGATATAGTCGAAGATGGTGACCTAGACAACAAGTATAGCTGATCTCCAAGAGTGTTGTTTTTGATGAGATGTTGCAACCAACCGCCAAAACTCTTCATGTGTTCATCTCTAATCCAAGAGTCATGCTTTCCAGGGTTGTTGGAGCGTAAGATTTTCTTGTGTTCCTCGATATATGGGGCTGCCAAGATAGCATTCTGTAGAACGGTGTAATGTGCTTCGGTGTAAGAATGTCCGTCCCAACATATTATTGATTTCCTTCCTAGAGTACCATTTCCACTCAGTCTCCCCTCATACCGCGATTGAGGAAGACCAATCGCCCTAAGGTTAGGAACAAAGTCAACACAAAATTCAATGACCTCCTCTGTTCCATAGCCCTTGGAGATGCTTCCTTCTGGCCTAGCACGGTTACGAACATATTTCTTTAAAATTCCCATGAACCTCTCAAAGGGAAACATATTGTGTAGAAATACAGGAACGAGAATGGAAATCTCTTCGACTAGGTGAACCAGCAGGTGCGTCATAATATTGAAGAAGGATGGTGGGAACACCAACTCAAAACTGACAAGACATTGGACCACATCATTCTGTAACCATGGTAGATCTTCAGGATTGATTATCTTCTAAGAGATTGCATTAAGTGTTGTGGGAATGACCACGGCAGATGCTGCAATTGGCAGCGAGTAGTAGAACATGGGGCAAGGGCGGCCAGCCATCTGCGGTGCGAGATGAGGGCGGCGACACAAGGATTTACCCAGGTTCGGCCCCCCGGAGGGTAAATACCTACTCCTGCTAGATTGTATTATGGTGGAAGTACAATTGGGCGATCTCGGCGGCTAGGCAGCGAGTCGCTTGGGTGGATGATGTAACGTGTCCTCTACTCGCCCTTTAGGGAGGTTTATATAGACTCACCCCATAGGGTTTACAAATCTCAACCGAATCAGTTAAGGTTTCAGCAATCGTTTAACATAATCCGACTGGGCCTATCTATGCTTCTGGGCCTTCAGCTTCCAGTCGCTTGAGTCCATGCCAGGTCATGATGCGGTCGCCGTTACTGCAGGCCCACTCGCAGGTACCTGGGCCAGTCAGAATCGTCCTGTTGGGTATACCCCGGTAGGCATATCCCCATCAGTAGTCCCCGAGGCCGTCGTTGATTGGTCGCAGGTGGTCGCTGGCAGTCGGTGTATGCGGCTCCAATGCAGACGCCCAGTCGAATCGGCGGCGGACTCCTGAATAAAGGAAAACAGTTACTCTAGTCGTACAAACGGCGACCAATTGGGTCGCGGCTCGGCAAACGGGTCGGCGAATATTCAGTCACTGTTGTAGTGATTGGGTCGGCGAATAAGCAAGTCACGTGGAGCGACGAGTTGAGTGGATGAAGTTGGATCGTCAAATGGGGTCAAAACTAGCTGTTGGAGTAACCCAACGGTAACTTTCGGCGTAATCACCGCGCAGTAACGGCTCCCGAAATTGGCGTGTAACAACCGCTATATAAGGGGAATGACGGGCGAGCGGGGAAACACTCCTTCATCTTTCCTCCGACCTTGCCCATCTCCGTTTCCACTCCGCATCGCGATCCAACCGATCCAGAGAGCCCCTACCTCCGCAAATCTTTCAACCAATGGCCCCCTCCACCGAACCATGGGGCCGATCCAAGTGCACCAGGGCGCTATTGGCGTCTTTCGAAGAGGCCGGGATCCTGCGCGCCGGTAGGTGGCGCATCTCCGCCGCCAGAGAGGTGACTCCGGACCCGCGCGAGGGAGAATTCGTTTGCTTCCCCATCCACCTGGAGAGGGGGCTGGGGTTTCCCACTTCTCTATTCTTCCGGCGGTTCTGCGTCTTCTACGGGATCCAGCCGTCAGACCTGGGCCCGCATAGCATCAAGCAGCTCGCCATTTTCGTGGCGTTCTGCGAGTGCTATCTGGGTTGCAGGCCTTACTTCCCCCTGTGGCAAGATCTGTTCCATGGGAGGATTAGTCGCGAAGAATCAGGCGGCCCGATGCTGGCAGCGGGTGGCCTAACATTTCAACTGAAGTCGAAGGCGTCCTTTTTCGACCTGAAGCTGCAGGCCAAGGCGGCAAGCGAGTGGAAGAAATCCTGGTTCTATGTCACCTAGGCGACTCCAGATGGCGAGGTGGCACTTCCAAGGTACTCCGCCAACCGGCCTGAACCGCGTCGGCTCCAGGTCGGCAAGCTCCTGCTGAGCCAGCGGATGGTTGTCGATGAAATGTTGCAAACCATGCGCGGCTTGAAGAAGAAAGGCCTCCAAACCATCAATCTTTACAACTGCTGGCTCGGGCGGCGGCTCGTGCCTTTGGCCCGCCGCGACCATTATATGTACGAGTACGCGGGCAGGGACGACCCGACAAAATCCTGCCTCGTCGAGTGGAAGCTCGAGGACTATATCCTGGCTCTAAAGAAGATCACCCAGGCGGCGTACCTGGACGCGAAGGCCGGGGTCGCCCCCTACACCGCAAGGCGCCCAGCTCCGACGGTAAGTCACCATTTTTGTCGCCATTCGCAGTCGCAGATGATGCAGTCGCGGTTATACTGACGTTGTTTCATCTTTATTATAGTTGTTCCAAGTGGTGGAAGGATGGCTTCCACCCGCAGATGACGAAAACTCGAGCTCGTCCGTTCAGGACGGGAGTGAGTCGCCACCCGCCAGAGGCGACGTCGGGAGCGACGCGGGTGATGACGACGATGATGACGAGGATGCGCCCGTTGAGGACGCCGCCCCGATGGTTCGCAAAACTCGCGGGCAGCATCAGCGTGAGCTCAAGGCGAGTAAGAGCCTCGAACGTCACGACGATGATGACGACGAGCTCCCCGAGCACACCTCGCGTCGTGAGGCTACACCATCAAAGAAGAAGAAGAAGAAGGAAGTGAAGGCTTCGCCAAAGAGGAAGACGAAGCCGGCGAAGCAGGCGTCTCCGCCTCGCTCTGTGACTAGTTCTGACGTCAGCAGCTCGGCTAAGGGTGAAGCGGCGCACCCGACGGCAACAACGGAAGCCGCTACCCTCCTGGATGAGGTACCTCTTGCCTCGCTTCCACCCCCGTTCGCCCCGGTCTCTGGGTTGGGGGCTATTCCGGCCGCGGCGGCTTCGCCTCCCAGGAGAGCTCCCGCAGATGTCGTCACAGAGGCTCCTGCCATGGCCTCGTCTTCGAAGAGGCCCTCCGTGTCTTGGGCACACGACGTGCTCGAGATGGGCCTCAGTCGGAAGCTGGGTCCCGAGCTGGAGAAGCCGGCCAGTATCCGCACGGGACTGCGGTTCATACCAGTCGCCAAGTAAGTTTTGTTCATCTGCTTGCCTTCTGTTGTACTCGGACAATTTTTGCTCACATCGTTATTTCACAGGACTGGAGTTAAGAAGATCGGCCATCCTTCCATGGCGAAGGTGCCGCCAGTCGTCGCCGAGGAGGAGCCCTCACGGAAGAGGAAAGCTGATGAAGTCGCTGCCCCCGCAGACAGTGCTAAGAAGGCGAAGGGTGATGATGTCGTCACGGTCTCTGACGACACGACGGTTGCTCCGAGTGATCCTCCGACTACGACGAAGGTGGCCTTGAAGACCAAGGAAGGTGTTTCCTCACCTGGGATGGCCAAGCCGGCTCCTAGTGGCGCTGGAGCATCCGCCGCGACCTTCCCCCGCTTTATGGCCAAAGCGGCCACAGCGATTGGCACAATGCCGATGAGCCAGACACCTGGGGTCGTTGAGACGGAGGTCGAGCAGCGTCGTGGACACACTCCAGCTCTGCTTGCATCTGTCGATGCGTTGCAGCTCCACGGCATGCTGGGCGCAGCCATCCAGGTATGTCCAGTCCCCGAGGATCGGGCCACTGAATTTCAGTGGTCGGATTCTTTTAGTGTTAGTTTTTATTTGTAGTACCCAGTCCCCGAGTGCCTAGTCGCTGAATTTCAGCGGGTGGGCACTTAGGATTTTTGATCTCCAGTCCCCGAGTGCCCAGTTGCTGAATTTCAGCGGGTGGGCACTTAGGATTCTATTGTTGTTGACTGTTTGATTTGTGCGCAGGGCTTGCAGCGTGAATCAGCCGATCGCCTTGCTGCGAAGTGTCGCGTGGAGAAGGAACCTGTTGCCGTTCAAGAAACGAACAAGGGACTCCAAGCAATCGCTGCCAAGGCAGAGGAGGTCCCGGGTCCGCCAGGGCTCAGTCTGCGTTGAGTACGGCTGAAAAGCGGATCGCTGATCTGGAGAGCGAGCTCAAGGAAGCGAGGGAGGAGGCGAGCTCAGCGGATGGGCGAGCAAAGTCACATAGCATTCTGAAGAGAGAAAGGTCTCTGACGCCCGGGACTAAAGGGTTTTTAAGCCGCTTGCCTACAAGACTCACACTTTAGTCCCGGTTCCAGCCACGACCCGCGACTATTTGTTTCTTTTTAATTTTCTTTTTTAATTCAAAACTAATATAAAAACTTTGAAAAATCATATCTTTTATTGTAATAATCCATATAAAACAAATAATATGTCTATTATTATCAGAAAAATAAAGAATTTTAATATAATATCCATTTATCTGTTTGCATCATTTATAAATTATTTCATTTGTAAATTTTCTTTTTTAATTCAAATCAAATATAAAAACTTTGAAAAATCATATCTTTTATTGTAATAATCCAAATAAAACAAATAATATGTCTATTATTATCAAAAAAATATAAAGAATTTTAATATAATATCCATTTATCTGTTTGCATCATTTATAAATTATTTCATTTGTAAATTTTCTTTTTTAATTCAAATCAAATATAAAAACTTTGAAAAATCATATCTTTTATTGTAATAATCCAAATAAAACAAATAATATGTCTATAATTATCAGAAAAATATAAAGAATTTTAATATAATATCCATTTATCTATTTGCATCATTTATAAATTATTTCATTTGTAAATTTTCTTTTTTCATTCAAATCAAATATAAAAACTTTGAAAAATCATATCTTTTATTGTAATAATCCAAATAAAACAAATAATATGTCTATAATTATCAGAAAAATATAAAGAATTTTAATATAATATCCATTTATCTGTTTGCATCATTTATAAATTATTTCATTTCTAAATTTTCTTTTTTAATTCAAATCAAATATAAAAACTTTGAAAAATCATATCTTTTATTGTAATAATCCAAATAAAACAAAAAATATGTCTATTATTATCATAAGAATATAAAGAATATTAAATAATATCCATTTAGTCCCGATTGTAGTCACAAACCGGGACTAAAGATATTTCCCGCCATTTCCCACCGCTTCCCGCCAAGTTTTCCCGCCCTTTCCTTTCTAAGAGAGCTTTTAGTCCCGGATGTCATCACTAACCGGGACTAAAGATATTTCCCACCATTTCCCAAAGATTCACGCCAAATTTTCCCGCCCTTTCCCTCTATATTTAGGGCGATCGCGCCATGGCTATCCACACATCCACACCTTTCTCTCTTAGAACAATGGACAACGCCTACTAGGCCATTCGACTCGAGGAGGCCAGGGCGCCTCAACTACCCTGTCACTTGGCCGGCTACCGTCCATTGGCTGGATCGAGCGCCTGAGGGTTCCTGTCCCTCCTATCCCTCAAGGTTCCGCACGCCAGGCGGCAATCACAAACCACTTCTACCACGAGCTCACGCCGGAGAAGCGGATGGATCCCAGTGGGATCCCGACAAGTACGACACCTGGAATGCCTTCTTCGCTAATAGGCGGGAAAGGGAGCTCGTCAAGTACGAGGGTGATGGCCCGCCACCGGTGAACCACAACGAAGACGGCCGTCATCTGTGGTGGGTGAACCGTACTATCATCAGAGATCCAACGATGTCATTCCGTATTTCTTGTCTACCTCAACCCCTCCTCCTGTCAGCTTGACCCATTTGCACCAAAACAAGGGGACCTTAAAAGTAGGTCCATAGTCAAGTTCCCATATCTCCTCTATGTAACCATTATATGTGGTCTTTGACCCATTGTTGTCTGTTGCATCAAAGCGGACACCACTGTTTTGGTTGGTGCTCTTTTTATCTTGGGCTATCGTGTAAAATGTATACCCATTTATCTGCACTTGGAAAGTCGATATAGTCGAAAATGGTGACCTAGACAACAAGTATAGCTGATCTCCAAGAGTGTTGTTTTTGATGAGATGTTGCAACCAACCGCCGAAACTCTTCATGTGTTCATCGCTAATCCAAGAGTCATGCTTTCCAGGGTTGTTGGAGAGTAAGATTTTCTTGTGTTCCTCGATGTATGGGGCTGCCAAGATAGAATTCTGTAGAACGGTGTAATGTGCTTCGGTGTAAGAATGTCCGTCTCTACATATTATTTATTTCCTTCCTAGAGTACCCTTTCCACTCAGGCTCCCCTCATACCGCGATTGAGGAATACCAATCGGCTTAAGGTCAGGAACAAAGTCAACACAAAATTCAATGACCTCCTCTCTTCCATAGCCCTTGGAGATGCTTCCTTCTGGCCTAAATGCATTCTGAACATATTTCTTTAAGATTCCCATGAACCTCTCAAAGGGAAACATATTGTGTAGAAATACAGGACCGAGAATGGAAATCTCTTTAACTAGGTGAACCAGCAGGTGCATCATAATATTGAAGAAGGATGGTGGGAACACCAACTCAAAACTGACAAGACATTAGACCACATCATTCTGTAACCGTGGTAGATCTTCAGGATTGATTATCTTCTGAGAGATTGCATTGAGAAATGCACATAGCTTCACAATGGGTACTCGAACATTATCTGGTAGAAGCTCTCAATGCAATCGGAAGCATTGGCGTCATAATCACGTGTCAGTCATGAGACTTTAGGTTTTGGAACTTTTTTCCTGCCATATTTATTATCCCCTTTATATTCGACGAGAAGCCAGACGGGACCTTAATACTGCTTAGGCATTCAAAAAATATTTCCTTCTCTTGTTTGGTAAGAGCGTAGCTGGCATGACCTTGAAACCATTCTGGATGCAGGCCATCTGGGTCTTTCATACGTTGATGGTCCTTTCGTGCTTCTGGTGTATCTTTTGTCTTCCTATACACGCCCAAGAAGCCTAGCAGGTTCACGCAAAGATTCTTCGTCACATGCTTCACATCGATTGCAGAGCGGACCTCTAAGAATTTCCAATATGTTAGCTCCCAAAATATAGATTTCTTCTTCCACATGGGTGCGTGTCCTTCAGCGTCTTTCGGAACAGATTTTACTCCAGGACCCTTTCCAAAGGTTACCAGTTGATCCAAATCTTTGACCATATCAAATATATCAGCACTAGTACGCTCCTTAGGCTTGGTCTGGTGACATGCCAGACCGTTGAAATGCTTGCCTTTCTTTCTTAAGGGATGCTTGGCCAAAAGAAATCGACGATGCTCATTGTATACATTCTTCTTACAATGTTCCAAATATATACTTTCAGTCTCATCTAAATAGTGTGTGCATGCATTGTATCCCTTGTTTGACTGTCCTGAAAGGTTACTAAGAGCAGGCCAATCATTGATTGTTACGAAAAGCAATGCTCGGAGGTTAAATTCTTCCTGCTTGTGCTCATCCCACACGCGTATCCCGGGTTCGTGCCACAACTGTAAAAGTTCTTCCACTAATGGCCTTAGTGTTGGAGATATGCCCTAGAGGCAATAATAAATGTAGTTATTATTATATCTTTGTGTTTATGATAAATGTTTACATTCATGCTATAATAGTATTAACAAGGAAACCATTAATACTTGTGTGATTTGTAAACTTAATTTGAAGTCCCTAGTATAGCCTCTATACTTCACTAGCTTGTTGGTTGATTGATGATTGTGGTTTCCATATCATGAACATTGAGATGTTATCAACAACAAGATCATATCATTAGGAGAATGATATGGTGGACATACTCCTATAGACAAGCGTAGCATAAAGATCAAGTCATTTCAATAGTTCAATTGCTATATGCTTTCTGATACATAGTAACCTAATTCCTTCGACCATGAGATCATGCATATCACCTTTACTGGATGGATGCTTTGATGACATCAAACACCACACCGTAACAGGGTGGTTATAAAGGTGGCATTGAGTGTTTGGAAAGTATTGGTTGAAACACATGGATCAAGAGTGGGATTTGTCCATCCACATGACGGATAGATATACTCTGGGCCCTCTCGGTGGAATGTCATCCAATTAGCTTGCAAGCATGTGACTTGGTCACAAGGGATCACATATCGGGAACGAGAAAAGAGTACTTATCGATGTGAGGTTGAACTAGGTATGCGAGATACCGAGCGATCATAACCTCGGATAAGTAACATATCGTGAGACAAAGGGAAATTGGTATCGTATGTAAGTGGTTCATTCGATCGCAAAGTAATCGTGAAATATGTAGAGCCATATGAATTTCCAGATTCCTCTATTGGTTATTGCTCGAGAAGTGTCTCGATCATGTCCGCATAATTCACGAACCGTAGGGAGACACACTTAAGGATTGACGTTGTTTTGAGTAGTTATGGTATTATGAAAGAGACCGAATGTTGTTCGAGTCTCGGATGGGATCCGGGATATCACGAGGTGATCCGGAATGGTCCGGAGAATAAGATTCATATAAGGAAAGTCCCATTTCGGAGTTGGGGAATGGTTCCGGTGTTTCCATCGGGAACATTCTAGAAGGTCCCGGAATGTCCGGCACTCCGGAGGGGAAGGGGTACATGAATGTGTCATTAGAAGTTGGAATGATTGCATCATGTACTAAGTGTTCTTGCTGTCCCAAATAAAGGATTAAATTGAATCCTAAATTGAAAAAGTCAAACGGCTAGTTTGAAAGTCAAACGGCAGTTTTTGGGAAGTGGGAGGAGAGGAGGCCGACTTGGGGAGGAGTCCTCCTCCCAAGCCGGCGGCCAGCCCTAGGCCGAGTTGGGGAGGACTCCTCCCTCCTGGCCCTCCCACCTATAAAGGGAGGCAGGGCTCCCTCCCAATACACACAAGTTCCTACCCTCTAAACTAAACCCTAGATCTAAACCCCGGTTTAGAGCTATTTCGGTTTAGAGCTTCTAATTGCACTAGCCTTCGGATTAGAGCCTTCTAATTGGTGTGTCTAATTACTAGACCACTAATAGCCTCTCTCATAAGCTCCACCATACTCGCACCGGCTTAAGGCGAAGCCCTGCGGGATCTCCCCTCTACTTAGGTACCACAGTTGTCTTGCCGGAATCGCGAGAGTGCTACAACCTCCGCTGCTCTTTGGAACAAGGAGAGGAAGGTCTTCGTCGAGTACCGAACGTGACCGACTACGGAGCGCTGCGGAATGTGGCTTGGAAGGATCGTCTACGCGATCTTGAGATCGGAAAGAGTACGACTACATCACCCACGAGAATCTGCTCTCGTTAACCGCTTTGGAATCTTCGAGGGTAAGTTATTCCATCGACTCGTTGCTACAATCTAGTAGATAGATCTTGGCTTGTTTGTTTGTATGCGATAGAAATTTTTTGTTTTCCATGCTACGAACCCCAACAGTGGTATCAGAGCCGTGTCTATATGTAGATCTGTTGCACGAGTAGAACACAATGGTCATTGTGGGCATTGATGCTTTTATTGTCGATTACTTCTTGTGTACTTTGCATCTGGCGGTATGTTGGGATGAAGCGGCCCGGGCTAACCTTACATGACATCGTTCATGAGACTTGCTCCACGCTTGACATGCAACTTGTATTGCATAAGTGGCTTTATGGTGCTGTTTCTCCTAGCATAGTTAAGATCCAATTTACAACGGGTGATCAACAATGCTAGTATCAATGTTGTGGTTCTTGTTCGTAAGTTAGAACGACACTTATTGAAAGCCCCAAACCACGTAAAATATGCAAAGAAAGTAGAGGCGTCTAACTTTGTTTTGCAGGGGTGTGCAGTGATGTGATATGGCCATGATTGTGATTATATTTGATGTATGCAATGTTCCTTATTGTAAGTCGGCAACCGGCAGGAGCCATATGGTTGTCTTTAATTTCTGTTAAGACCTGCGTGTCTATTCAAAGTAGTTGTAATAGTTGAAGCTGGTGGACGACAACCATGGAGGAGCGTCATGGACCTTGATGCAATCCCGGTGATGATGGAGATCATGTTCGTGCTTGAAGATGGAGATCGGAAGCATGAGAAGAAAGGCCATATCATATCACATATTTTGAATTGCATGTGATGTTAATCCTTTATGCATCTTGTATTGCTTAGTAGACGACGGTAGCATTATAAGATGATCCCTCATGCACAAAATTTCAAGTTCTAAAGTGTTCACCCTTAGTATGCACCGTTGCTAAAACTTGTTGTTTCGAAGCACCACGTGATGATCGGGTGTGATAGATTCCACGAGTGAATACAACGTAAGCAAGCCAGATTTGCTTATGCGGTAACTAAGGTTTGATCTTGACGAGCCTAGCATGTACAGACATGGTCTCAGGAACACGGATCACCGAAAGGTAAAGCATGAATCATATAGTAGATGTGATGAACATGTCGATTGTTCGCCATTTAAACTATGTCAACTCTCGTGATGATCGGTGTTGATATGGTGGATTTGGTTCGTGTGATCACTAAAACAATGTGAGGGATATTGTTTTGAGTGGGAGTTCACCTAGATTAATTTTATCATTAATTTGAACTCAATTTGTCATAAACTTAGTCTAAACTATTGCAAATATGTTGTAGATCAATGGCAGCCCCTACCATCAATTTTAATGCGTTCCTAGAGAAAGAAAAGTTGAAAAACAATGGAAGCAACTTCGCGGATTGGTTCCGCAATTTGAGATTGTCCTCACTGGTAATTTGACCTATGTCTGGATGCACATTGGTGACCCACAAATGATGCTCCCGATGAAGTAAAAAAATGTTTACCTCGCTCGGAAGAATCAGTACTCCATAGTTCAGTGTGCTATCTTGTATGGTTTGGAATCGGAGCTTCAGAAAAGGTTTGAGGAATCAGACCCATATGATATTGTCAAGGATCTCAAATTGATTTTTGAGACTCATGCGGCAATTGAAAGTTATGAAGCTTCTGAAAAGTTCTTTAACTGCAAGATGGAAGAGGGCAGCTCCGTCAGTGAGCATGTGCTTGAGATGTCTGGGCACGCAAACAAACTTCAAAGCTTGGGTATAGTGATTCCTAATGCTTTGGGGATTTACCGTGTCCTCCAATCACTACCACCAAGTTACAAGAACTTTGTGATGAACTACAACATGCAGAACATGAACAAGACGTTGCCAGAACTCTTTGCCATGTTAAAATCTGCAGAAGTGGAGATCAAGAAAGAGCACCAAGTGTTGTTGGTCAATAAGACCACCAAATTCAAGAAAGGCAAGTCTAAGCAAAAGGGACACTTCAAGAAGGGTGGTAAGAAAGCTACCACGCCGACGAAGAAGACCAGGGCTGGACCTAAGCCTGATACTGAGTGCTTTTACTGCAAGGGAGTAGGTCACTGGAAGCGGAATTGCCCAAAGTACTTGGCGGATTTGAAGAACGGCAACATCAAGAAGAAAGGTATATCTGATATACATGTTATTGATGTGTATCTCACTAGTACTCGTAGTAGTGCCTGGGTATTTGATACTGGTTCGGTTGCTCATATTTGTAACTCGAAACAGGAGCTGCAGAATAAACGGAAGCTAGTGAAGAACGAGGTGACGATGCGCGTGGGAAACGGATCAAAGGTTGATGTGATCGCGCACGCTACCTCTTCTTCTTGCATCGGGATTAGTTTTATACTTAAATAATTGTTATTTAGTGCCTGCGTTAAGCATGAACATTATATCAGGATCTTGTTTATTGCGAGACGGTTACTTGTTTAAATCCGAGAATAATGGTTGTTCGATTTATATGAGTAATATGTTTTACGCACATGCACCTTTGATAGATGGTCTATTCTTATTGAATCTCGATAGTAGAAATACACATATCAACAATATTGAAGCTAAACGTTTGAAATCAAGCGATAATTTGACCTATATGTGGCACTGTCGTCTTGGTCACATTGGAGTGAAACGTATGAAGAAACTCCATTCCGATGGACTTCTTGAATCACTTGATTTTGAATCACTTGAAAGATGCGAAGCATGTCTGATGGGTAAAATTACTAAGACTCCATTTTCTGGTATGATGGAGCGAGCTACGGACTTATTGGAAATCATACATACCGATGTGTGTGGTCCAATGAGTGTAGTTTCGCGCGGTTTTTATAGTTATGTTCTTACCTTCACGGATGACTTGAGTAGATATGGGTATATCTATTTCATGAAACATAAGTCCGAAACTTTCGAGAAGTTTAAGGAGTTTCAAAGTGAGGTAGAGAATCAACGTAACAAGAAGATTAAATTTCTACGTTCTGATCGTGGAGGTGAATATCTAAGTTACGAGTTTGGCGAGCATTTAAAGAAGTGCGGAATACTTTCACAATTGACACCGCCGGGAACACCACAGCGTAATGGTGTGTCGAACGTCGAATCGAACTCTCTTAGATATGGTTCGGTCTATGATGTCACTTACAGATTTACCGCTATCATTTTGGGGTTATGCATTAGAAACAGCCGCATTCACTTTAAATAGGGCACCGTCTAAATCCGTTGAAACGACACCGTATGAATTATGGTTTGGGAAGAAACCTAAATTGTCGTTCCTTAAAGTTTGGGGATGCGAAGCCTATGTAAAGAAGTTACCGGACAAGCTTGAACCCAAAGCGGAAAAATCGTCTTCATAGGATAGAAGGAAACTATTGGGTATACCTTCTATCATAGATCCGAAGGCAAAATCTTCGTTGCCAGAATGGATCCTTTCTAGAGAAGGAATTTCTCTCGAAAGAAGTGATGGAAGGAAAGTAGAACTCGGCGAGGTTGTCGAACCTTCTCTCGAAATTGCAGTAGCCTTGGCGCGGAAGAAGTTCTGTGGTGCTGCACCAATAAGAGGAAGCTAATGATGGTGATCATGAAACTTGGTTGAAGTTGCTCTGAGCCTCGAAGGTCAACGAGAACTCGTACCACTCCAGTTGGTATGATTTACGTTATGAGTGTCATGTTGGTGGACAACACCGATGACCCGAGACATATGAGGAAGCAATGATGAGCCCAGATTCCAATAAATGGCAAGAAGCCATGAAATCCGAGATTGGATCCATGTGAAAACCAAGTATGGACTTTGGTGGACTTACGGATGGCCGAAGGCTGTCGAGAACAAATGGATTTTCAAGAAGAAAGCAGATCTTGATGGTAATGTTATCATCTATAAAGCTCGACTTGTCACAAAAGGGTTTCGACAAATTCAAGGAGTTGACTACGATGAGACTTTCTCACCGTAGCAAAGCTAAAGTCTGTGAGGATTATGTTAGCAATCTGCATATTATGATTATGAGATATGGCGGATGGATGTCAAAAGCATTCCTCAATGGAGACATTGATGAAGAGTTGTATATGATGCAACCCAAAGGTTTTGTCGATTCTAAAGATGCTAACAAGGTATGCAAACTTCAACGATCCATCTATGGATTGAAGCAAGCATCGAAGTTGGAATCAACGTTTGATAAAGTAATCAAAAGTTTTGGTTTTATACAAACTTATGGAGAAGCTTGTATTTACAAGAAAGTGAGTGGGAGCTCTGTAGCATTCTTGATCTGTATGTGGATGACATATTGTTGATTGGGAATGATGTAGACCTTCTTAATAGTGTCAAGGAATATTTGAATAATAGTTTTCAATGAAGGATCTTGGCGAAGCAGCTTACATATTAGGCATAAAGATTTATAGAGATAGATCGAACGCCAAATATCATTGTCACAGTACATATTTGGACAAAGTTCTAAAGAGGTTTGGAATGGAGGAAAGCAAGAAAGGGTTCTTGCCCATGTTGCTAATCGACCTTGAGTAAAACTCAAAGTCCGACATCGGCGAGAAGATAGAGAAAGGATGAGTAAGACTCCCTATGCCTCAGCCATAGGATCTCTAATGTATGCCATGCTATGTACTAGACCCGACATTGCATATCTTTATTAGTTTAACTAGCGAGATATCAAAGTGATCGAGTGGATCATTGGACAATGATCAAAAACATCCTTAAGTACTTGAGAAGAACTAAGGATATGGTTCTTTCTTATGGAGGTGATGAACAGCTCGTTGTTAATGGTTACACCGATGCTAGTTGGAACACCGATCCAGATGATTCTAAATCACAATCCGGATACGTATTTATTTTGAATGGCGCAGCAGTTAGCTGGAGGAGTGCAAAGCAAAGCGTTGTGGCGAGATCTTCAACTGAATCGGAATACATGGCTGCTTCAGAGGCTTCACATGAAGCGATATGGATGAAAGAGTTCATTACAGACCTGGGTGTGGTTCCTAGTGCGCTGGACCCAATGTCTATCTACTGTGATAACATGGGCGCCATAGCCAATGCGCAAGAACCAAGGTCACACAAGAAGCTGAAGCATATCAAGCTACGTTTTCACGCTATTCGAGAACATATCCAGGATGGGGATATAAAGATTTGCAAAGTACACACAGATCTGAATGTGGCGGATCCGTTGACTAAACCTCTCCCGAGGGCAAAACATGACCAACACCAAACTGCCATGGGTGTTCGGTATATTACCATGTAATCTAGATTAGATGACTCTAGTGCAAGTGGGAGACTGTTGGAGATATGCCCTAGAGGCAATAATAAATGTAGTTATTATTATATCTTTGTGTTTATGATAAATGTTTACATTCATGCTATAATAGTATTAACAAGGAAACCATTAATACTTGTGTGATTTGTAAACTTAATTTGAAGTCCCTAGTATAGCCTCTATACTTCACTAGCTTGTTGGTTGATTGATGATTGTGGTTTCCATATCATGAACATTGAGATGTTATCAACAACAAGATCATATCATTAGGAGAATGATATGGTGGACATACTCCTATAGACAAGCGTAGCATAAAGATCAAGTCATTTCAATAGTTCAATTGCTATATGCTTTCTGATACATAGTAACCTAATTCCTTGACCATGAGATCATGCATATCACCTTTCTTTGGATGGATGCTTTGATGACATCAAACACCACACCGTATGAGGTGGTTATAAAGGTGGCATTGAGTGTTTGGAAAGTATTGGTTGAAACACATGGATCAAGAGTGGGATTTGTCCATCCACATGACGGATAGATATACTCTGGGCCCTCTCGGTGGAATGTCATCCAATTAGCTTGCAAGCATGTGACTTGGTCACAAGGGATCACATATCACGGGAACGAGAAAAGAGTACTTATCAGTAACGAGGTTGAACTAGGTATGCAGAGATCAAGCGATCATAACCTCGGATAAGTAACATATCGTGAGACAAAGGGAAATTGGTATCGTATGTAAGTGGTTCATTCGATCAAAGTAATCGTAGAAATATGTAGAACCATATGAATTTCCAGATTCCTCTATTGGTTATTGCTCGGAGAAGTGTCTCGATCATGTCCGCATAATTCCCGAACCGTAGGGCGACACATAAGGATTCGACGTTGTTTTGAGTAGTTATGGTATTATGAGAAAGAGACCGAATGTTGTTCGGAGTCTCGGATGGGATCCGGGATATCACGAGGTGATCCGGAATGGTCCGGAGAATAAGATTCATATAAGGAAAGTCCCATTTCGGAGTTGGGGAATGGTTCCGGTGTTTCCATCGGGAACATTCTAGAAGGTCCCGGAATGTCCGGCACTCCGGAGGGGAAGGGGTACATGAATGTGTCATTAGAAGTTGGAATGATTGCATCATGTACTAAGTGTTCTTGCTGTCCCAAATAAAGGATTAAATTGAATCCTAAATTGAAAAAGTCAAACGGCTAGTTTGAAAGTCAAACGGCAGTTTTTGGGAAGTGGGAGGAGGAGGAACCGACTTGGGGGAGGAGTCCTCCTCCCCAAGCCGGCGGCCAGCCCTAGGCCGAGTTGGGGAGGGACTCCCTCCCTCCCCTGGCGCGCCAGCCCTCCCACCTATAAAGGGAGGGGCAGGGCTCCCCTCCCAACACACACAAGTTCCTACCCTCTAAACTAAACCCTAGATCTAAACCCCGGTTTAGAGCTATTTCGGTTTAGAGCTTCTAATTGCACTAGCCTTCGGATTAGAGCCTTCTAATTGGTGTGTCTAATTACTAGACCACTAATAGCCTCTCTCATAAGCTCCACCATACTGCACTTGGCTTAAGGCGAAGCCTGCGGGATCTCCCTCTACTTAGGTACCACACCGTTGTCTTTGCGGAATCGCGAGAGTGCTACAACCTCCATTTTCTTTGGAACAAGGGAGAGGAAGGTCTTCGTCGAGTACCGAACGTGTGACCGACTGCGGGAGCGCTGCCGGAACGTGGCGCCGGAAGGATCGTCTACGCGATCTTGAGATCGGAAAGAGTACGACTACATCACCCACGAGAATCTGCTCTCGTTAACCGCTTTGGAATCTTCGAGGGTAAGTTATTCCATCGACTCGTTGCTACAATCTAGTAGATAGATCTTGGCTTGTTTGTTTGTATGCGATAGAAAATTTTTGTTTTCCATGCTATGAACCCCAACACTTAGGTACACATCAATGTCGTTGCCGGGTTGCTTCGGACCTTGGATCAACACTGGAATCATAATGAACTTCCGCTTCATGCACAACCAAGGAGGAAGGTTATAGATGCATAGAGTCATGGGCAGTGTGTGGATCGACCGCTCCCAAAGGGATTCATGCCATCTGTACTTAGACCAAACCTTAAACTACTTGTGTCATCTGCAAAGTCCGGGTACTTTCTATCGATTTTTCTCCATTGCGACCCATCAGCGGGGTGTCACAACATCCCGTCTGACTTACGTTCCTCTTTATGCCATCGCAACAACTTGGCGTGCTCTTTGTTTCTGAATAAGCTTTTCAACCGTGGTATTATAGGAGCATACCACATCAGCTTCCCAGGAACCCTCTTCCGGGGGGGCTCGCCCTCAACATCACCAGGGTCATCTCGTCTAATCTTATACCGAAGTGAAGTGCATACCGAGCATGCATCTAAATTCTCATACTCCTCACCACGGTAGAGGATGCAGTCATTAGGGTATGCATGTATCTTCTGAACCTCTAAACCTAGAGGGCAGACAACCTTCTTTGCTTCGCACGCATTGGCAATACGTTATCTTTTGGAAGCATATTCTTCATCATTTTCAGCAACTTTTCAAATGAGGAGTCAGGTATAGCACACTCAGCCTTCCATCGCAGCAATTCCAGTGTGCTGCCCAGCTTTTTCAGACCATTTTCGCAATTTGGGTACAACAACTTTTTGTGATCCTCTAGTATGTGAATGAACTTCTCCCTATCCTTTTCAGTTTGACAATCTCTTCGTGCATCGGCAATGGTCCGACCAAGATCATCAGCGGGTTCATCATGTGTCTCTTCTTCATCCTCCCCTTCAGCATCCCCCATGGAAGTATCTCCGTACTCAGGGAAACCATGATAGTTGTCATCTTCCTCCTCTTCTTCATTGTCTTCCATTATAACCCCTCTCTCTCCGTGCTTGGTCGAACAATTATAACTGGGCATGAAGCCTGACTTCAACAGGTGGCTGTGAAGGGTTTTTGAGTCAGAGTAATCCTTCTGATTTCTGCATCCATTACATGGACATAATACAAAACCATTGTGCTTGTTTGCATCAGCAACACGGATGAATTCATGCACGCCATTAATGAACTCGCCAGAGCGTCGGTCAGTACCGTACATCCATTCCCGGACCATCTGCATTATAGTAAAAGTATATCAAAAACCATTACACAACATGATAAAATTCTTACAAGTTATATTGGGAGCTTCTAGAGCATTAATTTTGAATTTTGAAAATTTTACATGCACCAATTTGTGAATTGGAGAAAACAATCAACATGATAAATGTGGAGTTTTTTATTATTGCTCTATCGGTGAAAACCTCATTCCATTCTAAGCTCGGAAACTCTAAAATTACACATTTCAATTTTCAGTAACTATGTGCCTAATCAAAATTTGTTACACATATATATCAAAATCCTTCTAGCTACTTCTAGAGCATGCATGCATTTGATCCATATCTCTATACTTCTAGAGAATTATAGAGCTAAAGTAGCAATAAGAGATGAAAGAATGAAGTTCTAACCATTTAAAGCTTTGGATTTAGGTGTTGCAAACTAAATCTTGACAAATCTTGGGAAAAAAATTGGCATGAACTCTCTTTCTTCTTTGAGAAAAATGGCCACCATATGCTTTAGGGCAGCTGGCTAGGGAGCTGTATATATAATGATGGACAATTAGTCCCGGTGATCGACCCGGACTAATAGTCCGAAAAAGAGTTGTTGGCCCCAGCTTATTAGTCCCGGTCGACATGACCGGGACTAATGCTCTGGTCCGGCCCGGGACTAGTGCTTATGGCCATTTCTAGCCGTTGGAGGCCTCACGGACCGGCACTAGTGCTAGCAGTAGTCGCGGTTCGTGATGGGCCGGGACTGGTGACGTTGCTCTAATCGAACTGAAGGCCTTTTTTCTAGTAGTGGGATGCTGAGAGCTGGAGGGGTTCCTGTCCCTCAAGGTTCCGCATGCCAGGCGGCCATCACGAACCACTTCTACCATGAGCTCACGCCGGAGCAGGATGGATCTCAGTGGATCCCTAGTGGGATCGACGGCTACCACACACTGGAATGCCTTCTTCGCTAAGGGAGGGGAGCCTCGCCCGATGCGAGGGTGATGGCTCGCCCCGGTGAACCACAACGAATCCGGCCATCGTCTATGGTGGGCGAACCGTACTATCATCAGAGTGATGCGCTACATCGCCAGGGGAGACCATCCTCGCCTGCGGTTCCCACAAGTCCACCCGCCATAGAGCCACAAAAAGGCCCCACCCCCGCCCGGCAGTAGCGGTATCGTCTTCCAGGAGACCCCTCCCCCGCCCATCGTGAATCCGAGGCCGGAATGACCCATGGTATATGCCATGGCTGGGCTGAGGATCCCCCGAGTGGTAGGTGACGATGACGATGATGATGACGATGACGAAGAAGACCTTGAAGCTGCGTACTATAGGACTAGGCATGATTATGACTAAAGGTGCGGCTTTAGTCCTGAGTGTTAGCTAGTCCCGGTTTGTCCCGGTTTTTAATATTAATAAATGTCTTGAGTGTTACCTAAATATGAAGATGTTGTATTTAGAGGAAAAGGCCTATAAATAGAGCAGGCTGGATCGAGCAGCCTATAAATAGAGGGAAATGCCTATAAAGAGAGGGTTCATCTTTAGTCCCGGTTGGAGAAATCAACCGCGACTGAAGGGATTATGCGTGCATCGGGCGGTAGCACTAATAATAGGGGTGAGTGTCGACATTATGTCGTGCGGCTTGTACCTTGTCCCGGATGGTGTCACCAACCGGGACTAAAGTCGAACCTTTAGTCCCGGCTGGAGACACCAACCGGGACAAAACATGATTCAGCACTAATAATAGGGGTGAGTGTCGACATTATGTCGTGAGTGTCGACATTATGCCGAGCTGCTCATACTATAAATAGGCATCCTTGTGTGTCTAGTCCTCCAGCCAGTTTGAGGCATCTCCAAGATGGTTTTCGAGAGCAGGGACACCACTACGGACAGTTTCCGGGAGATGCCGCCGGAGCCCAGTTCTCCGGCATCTCCAAGAAACTGCATAGAGGCACTCCCTAATATGTGAAATTAGTTAGATCCCAGGCGTATTGATCTAGTGAGAGAAGTTACAAGCTTCAAGATGGTTTTCGAGAGCAGGGATGTTGGAGATATGCCCTAGAGGCAATAATAAATGTGGTTATTATTATATCTTTGTGTTTATGATAAATGTTTACATTCATGCTATAATAGTATTAACAAGGAAACATTAATACTTGTGTGATTTGTAAACTTAAAATTGAAGTCCCTAGTAAAGCCTCTATACATCACTAGCTTGTTGGTTAATAAATGATTGTGGTTTCCCTATCATGAACATTGAGATGTTATTAACAACAAGATCATATCATTAGGAGAATGATATGGTGGACATACTCCTATAGATAAGCGTAGCATAAAGATCAAGTCATTTTAATAGTTCAATTGCTATATGCTTTCTGATACATAGTAACCTAATTCCTTCGACCATGAGATCATGCCTATCACCTTTACCGGATGGATGCTTTGATGACATCAAACACCACACCGTAACTGGGTGGCTATAAAGGTGGAATTGAGTGTTCGGAAAGTATTGGTTGAAACACATGGATCAAGAGTGGGATTTGTCCATCCATATGACGGATAGATATACTCTGGGCCCTCTCGGTGAAATGTCATCCAATTAGCTTGCAAGCATGTGACTAGCTCACAAGGGATCACATATCACGGGAACGAGAAAAGAGTACTTATCGGTAACGAGGTTGAACTAGGTATGCGAGATACAAGCGATCATAACCTCGGATAAGTAAACTATCGTGAGACAAAGGGAAATTGGTATCGTATGTAAGTGGTTCATTCGATCTCAAAGTAATCGTAGAAATATGTGGGAGCCATATGAATTTCCAGATTCCTCTATTGGTTATTGATCAGAGAAGTGTCTCAATCATGTCCGCATAATTCACGAACCGTAGGGAGACACACTTAAGGATTCGACGTTGTTTGAGTAGTTATGGAATGATGAGAAAGAGTCGGAATATTGTTCGGAGTCTCGAATGGGATTCGGGATATCACGAGGAGATCCGGAATGGTCCGGAGAATAAGATTCATATAAGGAAAGTCCCGTTTCGGAGTTGGAGAATGGTTCCGGTGTTTTCATCGGGAATGTTCTAGAAGGTTCCGGAATGTCTGGCACTCCGGAGGGGAAGGGTACATGAATGTGTTATATCAAGTTGGTATGATTGCATCATGTACTCAGTGTCATCGCTGAACAAAATAAAGGGTTTATTCAAATCCTAGTTTGAAAAGTCAAACGGCTAGTTTGAAAGTCAAACGGCTATTTTTGGGAAGTGGGGAAGGAGGAGGAAACCGAGTTGGGGAGGAGTCCCTCCTCCACCGCCGGCCCACCTCCAAGCCGAGTTGGGGAGGGACACCCCTCCCCTTGGCCGGCCGGCCCCTCCACCTATAAAAGGAGGGGCAGGGCTCCCCTCCTAGACACAAAAGTTCCTACCTCTAAACCCTAGTACCAAGCCGCCGCCGGCCCTAGGGCACTCGCCGCCGCCGCCTAGGTGAAACCCTAGACGCCGGCCTAGCCCCCTCCTCGGTGTGTCTAAACCCTAGATCGTCGAGGGACTCTCTCATACTCCAGCATACTCGCTCCGGCTTAAGGAGAAGCCCTGCGAGATCTATCCTCTACTTCCGGTACCATGCCGTTGTGCTGCCGGATTCGTGAGGAGAGTGCTACAACCTCCGCTGCCTGCTGGAACAAGGGAGAGGAAGGTCTTCGTCGAGTACCGAACGTGTGACCGATTGCAGGAGCGCTGCCGGAACGCAGCGCCGGAAGGATCGTCTACGCGATCTTGAGATCGGGAAGAGTACGACTACATCACCCACGAGAATCCGCTCTCGTTAAACACTTTGGAATCTTCGAGGGTGAGTTATTCCATCGACTCGTTGCTACAATCTAGTAGATAGATCTTGGCTTGTTTGTTTGTATGCGATAGAAATTTTTTGTTTTCCATGCTACGAAACCCTACAGTGGTATCAGAGCCGTGTCTATATGTAGATCTGTTGCACGAGTAGAACACAATGGTCATTGTGGGCGTTGATGCTTTTATTGTCGATTGCTTCTTGTGTACTTTGCATCTTGCGGTATGTTGGGATGAAGCGGCCTGGGCTAACCTTACATGACATCGTTCATGAGACTTGCTCCACGCTTGACATGCAACTTGTATTGCATACGTGGCTTTATGGTGCCTGTTTCTCCTAGCATAGTTAAGATCCAATTTACAACGGGTGATTAACAATACTAGTATCAATGTTGTGGTTCATGTTCGTAAGTTAGATCGACACTTATTGAAAGCCCCAAACCACGTAAAACATGCAAAGAAAGTAGAGGCGTCTAACTTTGTTTTGCGGTGTCTTGATGTGATATGGCCGTGATTGTGATTATATTTGATGTATGCAATGTTCCTTATTGTAAGTTGGCAACAGAACCATATGGTTGTCTTTAATTTATGTTAAGACCAGCGTGTCTATTCAAATTAGTTGTAATAGTTGAAGCCGGTGGACGACAACCATGGAGAAGCGTCATTGACCTTGATGCAATGCCGGTGATGATGGAGATCATGTTCGTGCTTGAATATGGAGATCGGAAGCACAAAGAAGAAAGGCCATATCATATCACATATTATGAATTGCATGTGATGTTAATCCTTTATGCATCTTGTATTGCTTAGTAGACGACGGTAGCATTATAAGATGATCCCTCATGCACATGAATTTCAAGTCATAAAGTGTTCACCCTTAGTTAGCACCGTTGCTAAAGCTTGTTGTTTCGAAGCACCACGTGATGATCGGGTGTGTTAGATTCTGCAAGTGCATACAACGTGAGCAAGCCAGATTTGCTCATGCGGAAACTAAGGTTTGATCTTGATGAGCCTAGCATGTACAGACATGGTCTCGGAACACGGATCACCAAAAGGTAAAGCATGAATCATATAGTAGATATGATGAACATGTCGATTGTTCGCCATTGAAACTATATCAGCTCTCGTGATGATCAGTGTTGATGTGGTGGATTTGGTTCGTGTGATCACTAAAACAATGTGAGGGATATTGTTTTGAGTGGGAGTTCACCTAGATTAATTTTATTATTAATTTGAATTCAATTTGTCATAAACTTAGTCTAAACTATTGCAAATATGTTGTAGATCAATGGCAGCCCCTACCATCAATTTTAATGCGTTCCTAGAGAAAGAAAAGTTGAAAAAACAATGGAAGCAACTTCGCGGATTGGTTCCGCAATTTGAGGATTGTCCTCACAGCTGGTACTTTGACCTATGTGCTGGATGCACCGCTGGGTGACCCACCTGCAGCTGATGTTGCCGATGAAGTAAAGAATGTTTACCTAACTCGGAAGACTCAGTACTCCACAGTTCAGTGTGCTATCTTGTATGGTTTAGAATCGGAGCTTCAGAAAAGGTTTGAGAATTCAGACCCATATGATATTGTCGAGGATCTCAAATTGATCTTTGAGACTCATGCGACAATTGAAAGCTATGAGGCTTCTGAAAAGTTCTTTAACTGCAAGATGGAAGAGGGCAGCTCCGTCAGTGAGCATGTGCTTAAGATGTCTGGGCACGTAAACAAACTTCAAAGCTTGGGTATAGTGATTCCTAATGCTTTGGGGATTTCCCGCGTCCTCCAATCACTACCACCAAGTTACAAGAACTTTGTGATGAACTACAACATGCAAAACATGAACAAGACGTTGCCAGAACTCTTTGCCATGTTGAAATCTGCAGAAGTGGAGATCAAGAAAGAGCACCAAGTGTTGTTGGTCAATAAGACCACCAAATTCAAGAAAGGCTAGTCTAAGCAGAAGGGACACTTCAAGAAGGGTGGTAAGAAAGTTACCACGCCAACGAAGAAGACTAAGGCTGGACCTAAGCACGATCTTGAGTGCTTTACTACAAGGAGAAGGTCCTTTGAGCGGAATTGCCCAAAGTACTTGGCGGATTTGAAGAACGGAAACATCAAGAAGAAAGGTATATCGATATACATGTTATTGATGTGTATGTCACTAGTACTCGTAGTAGTGCAGGTATTTGATCTTGGTTCGGTTGCTCATATTTGTAACTCGAAGCAGGTCTTTGCAGAATAAACGGAAGCTAGCAAAGAACGAGGTGACGATGCGCGTGGGAAACGGATCAAAGGTTGATATGATCGCGGTTGGCACGCTACCCCTTCATCTACCATCGGGATTAGTTTTATACTTAAATAATTGTTATTTGGTGGCTGCGTTAAGCATGAACATTATATCGGGATCTTGTTTATTGCGAGACAGTTACTTGTTTAAGTCCGAGAATAATGGTTGTTCGATTTATATGAGTAATATGTTTTATGCACATGCACCTTTGATAGATGGTCTATTCTTGTTGAATCTCGATAGTGGAAATACACATATTAATAACATTGAGGCTAAACGTTTGAAATCAAGCGATAACTCGACCTATATGTGGCACTGTCGTGTTGGTCACATTGGAGTGAAGCGCATGAAGAAACTCCATTCCGATGGACTTCTTGAATCACTTGATTTCGAATCACTTGAAAGATGCGAAGCATGTCTGATGGGTAAAATGACTAAGACTCCATTCTCTGGTATGATGGAGCGAGCTACGGACTTATTGGAAATCATACATACCGATGTGTGTGGTCCAATGAGTGTAGCATCGCGCGGTGGTTATCGTTATGTTCTTACCTTCACGGATGATTTGAGTAGATATGGGTATATCTATTTCATGAAACATAAGTCCGAAACTTTCGAGAAGTTTAAGGAATTTCAAAGTGAGGTAGAGAATCAACGTAACAAGAAGATAAAATTTCTACGTTCTGATCGTGGAGGTGAATATCTAAGTTACGAGTTTGGCAAGCATTTGAAGAAATGCAGAATACTTTCACAATTGACACCGCCGGGAACACCACAGCGTAATGGTGTGTCCGAACGTCGTAATCGAACTCTCTTAGATATGGTTCGTTCTATGATGCCACTTACAGATTTACCGCTATCATTTTGGGGTTATGCATTAGAAACAACTACATTCACTTTAAATAGGGCACCATCTAAATCCGTTGAAACGACACCGTATGAATTATGGTTTGGGAAGAAACCTAGATTGTCGTTCCTTAAAGTTTGGGGTTGCGAAGCCTATGTAAAGAAGTTACAGCCGGACAAGCTTGAACCCAAAGCGGAAAAATGCGTCTTCATAGGATACCCGAAGGAAACTATTGGGTATACCTTCTATCATAGATCCGAAGGCAAAATCTTCGTTGCCAAGAATGGATCCTTTCTAGAGAAGGAATTTCTCTTGAAAGAAGTGACTGGAAGGAAAGTAGAACTCGACGAGGTTGTCGAACCTTCTCTCGAAATTGTGAGTAGCGCAGCACCAGAAGAAGTTCCTGTGGTGCCTGCACCAGTTAGAGAGGAAGCTAATGATGATGATCATGAAACTTCGGTTGAAGTTCCTACAGAGCCTCGCAGGTCATGTTCCCGTTATGAGTGTCATGTTGGTGGACAACACCGATGACCCTGAGACATATGAGGAAGCGATGATGAGCCCAGATTCCAATAAATGGCAAGAAGCCATGAAATCCGCGATTGGATCCATGTACGAAAACCAAGTATGGACTTTGGTGGACTTACCGGATGGCCGGAAGGCTGTCGAGAACAAATGGATTTTCAAGAAGAAAACAGATGCTGATGGTAATGTTACTGTCTATAAAGCTCGAGTTGTCGCAAAAGGGTTTCGACAAATTCAAGGAGTTGACTATGATGAGACTTTCTCACCAGTAGCGAAGCTAAAGTCTGTGAGGATTATGTTAGCAATCGATGCATATTATGATTATGAGATATGGAAGATGGATGTCAAAACAGCATTCCTCAATGGAGACATTGATGAAGAGTTGTATATGATGCAACCCAAAGGTTTTGTCGATCCTAAAGATGCTAACAAGGTATGCAAACTTCAACGGTCCATCTATGGATTGAAGCAAGCATCCCGAAGTTGGAATCAACGTTTTGATAAGGTGATCAAAAGTTTTGGTTTTATTAAAACTTATGGAGAAGCTTGTATTTACAAGAAAGTGAGTGGGAGCTCTGTAGCATTCTTAATACTATATGTAGATGACATATTGTTGATTGGGAATGATGTAGACCTTCTAAATAGTGTCAAGGAATATTTGAATAATAGTTTTTCAATGAAGGATCTTGGCGAAGCAGCTTACATATTAGGCATGCCAAATATCATTGTCACAAAGTACATATTTGGACAAAGTTCTAAAGAGGTTTGGAATGGAAGATAGCAAGAAAGGGTTCTTGCCCATGTTGCCCAATACGACCTTGAGTAAAACTCAAAGTCCGACATCGGTAGAAGATAGAGAAAGGATGAGTAAGACTCCCTATGCCACAGCCATAGGATCTCTAATGTATGCCATGCTATGTACTAGACCCGACATTGCATATGATGTTAGTTTAACTAGCAGATATCAAAGTGATCCAGGAGTGGATCATTGGACAGCGGTCAAAAACATCCTTAAGTACTTAAGAAGAACTAAGGATATGGTTCTTTCTTATGGAGGTGATGAACAGCTCATTGTTAATGGTTACACCGATGCTAGTTGGAACACCGATCCGGATGATTCTAAATCACAATCTGGATACGTATTTATTTTGAATGGTGCAGCAGTTAGCTGGAGGAGTGCAAAGCAAAGCGTTGTGGCGAGATCTTCAACTGAATCGGAATACATGGCTGCTTCGGAGGCTTCACAAGAAGCGATATGGATGAAAGAGTTCATTACAGAGCTGGGTGTGGTTCCTAGTGCGCTGGACCCAATGTCTATCTACTGTGATAACATGGGTGCCATAGCCAATGCGCAAGAACCAAGGTCACACAAGAAGCTGAAGCACATCAAGCTACGTTTTCACGCTATTCGAGAACATATCCAAGATGGGGATATAAAGATTTGCAAAGTACACACAGATCTGAATGTGGCGGATCCGTTGACTAAACCTCTCCCGAGGGCAAAACATGACCAGCACCAAACTGCCATGGGTGTTCGGTATATTACCATGTAATCTAGATTAGATGACTCTAGTGCAAGTGGGAGACTGTTGGAGATATGCCCTAGAGGCAATAATAAATGTTGTTATTATTATATCTTTGTGTTTATGATAAATGTTTACATTCATGCTATAATAGTATTAACAAGGAAACATTAATACTTGTGTGATTTGTAAACTTAAAATTGAAGTCCCTAGTAAAGCCTCTATACATCACTAGCTTGTTGGTTAATAAATGATTGTGGTTTCCCTATCATGAACATTGAGATTTTATTAACAACAAGATCATATCATTAGGAGAATGATATGGTGGACATACTCCTATAGATAAGCGTAGCATAAAGATCAAGTCATTTTAATAGTTCAATTGCTATATGCTTTCTGATACATAGTAACCTAATTCCTTCGACCATGAGATCATGCATATCACCTTTACCGGATGGATGCTTTTATGACATCAAACACCACACCGTAACTGGGTGGCTATAAAGGTGGCATTGAGTGTTCGGAAAGTATTGGTTGAAACACATGGATCAAGAGTGGGATTTGTCCATCCATATGACGGATAGATATATACTCTGGGCCCTCTCGGTGAAATGTCATCCAATTAGCTTGCAAGCATGTGACTAGCTCACAAGGGATCACATATCACGGGAACGAGAAAAGAGTACTTATCGGTAACGAGGTTGAACTAGGTATGTAGAGATATCGACGATCATAACCTCGGATAAGTAAACTATCGTGAGACAAAGGGAAATTGGTATCGTATGTAAGTGGTTCATTCGATCGCAAAGTAATCGTAGAAATATGTGGGAGCCATATGAATTTCCAGATTCCTCTATTGGTTATTGATCAGAGAAGTGTCTCGATCATGTCCGCATAATTCACGAACCGTAGGGAGACACACTTAAGGATTCTACGTTGTTTGAGTAGTTATGGAATGATGAGAAAGAGTCGGAATATTGTTCGGAGTCTCGAATGGGATTCGGGATATCACGAGGAGATCCGGAATGGTCCGGAGAATAAGATTCATATAAGGAAAGTCCCGTTTCGGAGTTGGAGAATGGTTCCGGTGTTTTCATCGGGAATGTTCTAGAAGGTTCCGGAATGTCCGGCACTCCGGAGGGGAAGGGTACATGAATGTGTTATATCAAGTTGGTATGATTGCATCATGTACTCGGTGTCGTCGCTGAACAAAATAAAGGGTTTATTCAAATCCTAGTTTGAAAAGTCAAACGGCTAGTTTGAAAGTCAAACGGCTATTTTTGGGAAGTGGGGAAGGAGGAGGAAACCGAGTTGGGGAGGAGTCCCTCCTCCACCGCCGGCCCACCTCCAAGACGTGGGAGGGACTCCCCTCCCCTTGGCCGGCCGGCCCCTCCACCTATAAAAGGAGGGGCAGGGCTCCCCTCCTAGACACACAAGTTCTTACCTCTAAACCCTAGTACCAAGCCGCCGCCGCCTCCATAGTCGCCGCCGGCCCTAGGGCTGTAGGGTTTCGTAGCATGGAAAACAAAAAATTTCTACCGCATACAAACAAACAAACCAAGATCTATCTACTAGATTGTAGCAACGAGTTGATGGAATAACTCACCCTCGAAGATGCCAAAGTGTTTAACGAGAGCGGATTCTCGTGGGTGATGTAGTCGTACTCTTCCCGATCTCAAGATCGCGTAGACGATCCTTCCGGCGCTGCGTTCCGGCAGCGCTCCCGCAGTCGGTCACACGTTTGGTACTCGACGAAGACCTTCCTCTCCCTTGTTCCAGCAGGCAGCGGAGGTTGTAGCACTCTCCTCGCGATTCCCAAGAAGACAACGCGTGGTACCCAAGTAGAGGGGAGATCTCGCAGGCTTCACTTAAGCCGGAGAGTATGGTGGAGTATGAGAGAGTCCCTCGAAGATCTAGGGTTTAGACACGCCGAGGATGGGCTAGTGCTGGTGGTAGGGTTTCACCTAGGCGGCGTGAGGTGCCCTAGGGGTGGCGTGCTTGGTACTAGGGTTTGGAGGAGAGGGTCTTGTGTGTCTAGGAGGGAGCCCTGCCTCCTTATATAGGTGGAGGGGCCACCCCAAGGGGAGGAGAGGAGTCCTCCCCAACTCGGCTTGAGGTGGGCGCGGTTGGAGGAGGAACTCCTCCCCAACTCGGTTTCCCCTTCCTCCTCTTTTCCACTTTCCAAATTTAGCCGCTTGACTTTTCAAACTAGCTATTTGACTTTTCAAACTAGGATTTGAATTAATCCTTTATTTGGAACAGCGATGACACTTAGTACATGATGCAATCATATCAACTTGATACAACACATTCATGTACACTTCACCTCCGGAGTGCCGGACATTCAGGAACATTCTACAACATTCCCGCTGAAAACAACGGAACCATTCCCAAACTCCCAAACGGGACTTTCCTTATATGAATCTTATTCTCCGGCATTCGGATCTCCTCGTGATATCCCGGATCCCATCCGGACTCAACAACATTCGGTCTTTTTCTCATCATTCCATAACTACTCAAAACAACGTCAATCCTTATGTGTCTCCCTACGGTTCGTGAATTATGCGACATGATCGACATTCAACAATAACCAATAGAGGAATCTGGAAATTCATATGGCTCCCACATATTTCTACGATTACTTTGCGATCTAATGAACCACTTACATACGATATCAATTTCCCTTTGTCTCACGATAGTTTACTTATCCGAGGTTATGATCGTCGGTATCTCTGCATACCTAGTTCAACCTCGTTACCGATAAGTACTCTTTTCTCGTTCCCGTGATATGTTATCCCTTGTGAGCCAGTCACATGCTTGCAAACTAATTGGATGACATTTCACCGAGAGGGCCCAGAGTATATCTATCCGTCATATGGATGGACAAATCCCACTCTTAATCCATGTGTTTCAACCAATACTTTCCGAACACTCAATGCCACCTCTATAGCCACCCAGTTACGGTGTGGTGTTTGATGTCATCAAAGCATCCATCCGGTAAAGGTGATATGCATGATCTCATGGTCGAAGAAATTAGATTACTATGTATCAAAAAGCATATAGCAATTGAACTATTAAAATGACTTGATCTTTATGCTACGCTTATCTATAGGAGTATGTCCATCATATCATTCTCCTAATGATATGATCTTGCTGTTAATAACATCTCAATGTTCATGATAGGGAAACCACAATCATCTATTAACCAACAAGCTAGTATTATATAGAGGCTTTACTAGGGACTTCAAATTAAGTTTACAAATCACACAAGTATCAATGTTTCCTTGTTAATACTATTATAGCATGAATGTAAACATTTATCATAAACACAAATATATAATAATAACTTCATTTATTATTGCCTCTAGGGCATATCTCCAACAGTCTCCCACTTGCACTAGAGTCATCTAATCTAGATTACATGGTAATATACCGAACACCCATGGCAGTTTGGTGCTGGTCATGTTTTGCCCTCGGGAGAGGTTTAGTCAACGGATCCGCCACATTCAGATCTGTGTGTACTTTGCAAATCTTTATATCCCCATCTTGGATATGTTCTCGAATAGCGTGAAAACGTAGCTTGATATGCTTTAGCTTCTTGTGTGACCTTGGTTCTTGCGCATTGGCTATGGCGCCCATGTTATCACAAAGAGATAGACATTGGGTCCAAAGGCACTAGGAACCACACCTAGCTCGTAATGAACTCTTTCATCCATATCGCTTCTGTGAAGCCTCCAAGCGACCATGTATTCCGATTCAGTTGAAGATCTCGCCACAACGCTTTGTTTTGCACTCCTCTAGCTAACTACTGCACCATTCAAAATAAATATGTATCCAGATTGTGATTTAGAATCATCCGGATCGGTGTTCCAACTAGCATCGGTGTAACCATTAACAACGAGCTGTTCATCACCTCCATAAGAAAGAACCATATCCTTAGTTCTTCTCAAGTACTTAAGGATGTTTTTGACCGCTGTCCAATGATCCACTCGATCACTTTGATATCTGCTAGTTAAACTAAAGATATGCAATGTCGGGTCTAGTACATAGCATAGCATACATTAGAGATCCTATGGCTGAGGCATAGGGAGTCTTACTCATCCTTTCTCTATCTTCTTGATGTCGGACTTTGAGTTTTACTCAAGGTCGATTAGCAACATGGGCAAGAACCCTTTCTTGCTATCTTCCATTCCAAACCTCTTTAGAACTTTGTCCAAATATGTACTCAGGATAATGATATTTGGCATTGATCTATCTCTATAAATCTTTATGCCTAATATGTAAGCTGCTTCGCCAAGATCCTTCATTGAAAACTATTATTCAAATATTCCTTGACACTATTAAGAAGGTCTACATCATTCCCAATCAATAATATGTCATCCACATATAGTATTAAGAATGCTACAGAGCTCCCACTCACTTTCTTGTAAATACAAGCTTCTCCATAAGTTTGTATAAAACCAAAACTTTTGATCAACTTCTCAAAACTTTGGTTCCACCTTCGTGATGCTTGCTTCAATCCAGAGTTGGACAGTTGAAGTTTGCATACCTTGTTAGCATCTTTAGGATCAACAAAACCTTTGGGTTGCATCATATACAACTCTTCATCAATGTCTCCATTGAGGAATGCGCGACATCCATCCGCCATATCTCATAATCGTAATATGCAGCATAACATAATCCTCACAGACTTTAGCTTCGCCATCGTGAGAAAGTCTCATCGTAGTCAACTCCTTGAATTTGTCAAACCCTTTTGCACAAGTCGAGCTTTATAGACAAGAATATTACCATCAAGATCTGCTTTTCTTCTTGAAGATCCATTTGTTCTCGATGCCTTCTTCCGCCATCCGGTAAGTCCACCAAAGTCCATACTTGGTTTTCGTGACATGGATCCAATCTTGGATTTCATGGCTTCGCCATTTATTGGAATCGCTCTTCATCGCTTCCTCATATGTCTCGTGGTCATCGGTTGTCCACCAACATGACACTCATAACGGATCATACCAATCTAGAGTGGTACGAGTTCTCGCTGACTGCGAGGCTCAGAGCAACTTCAACCGAATTTTCATGATCATCATCATTAGCTTCCTCTCTTATTGGTGCAGGCACCACAGAACTTCTTCCGTGCTGCGCTACTCGCAATTTCGAGAGAAGGTTTGACAACCTCCGAAGTTCTACTTTCCTTCCACCACTTCTTTCGAGAGAAATTCCTTCTCTAGAAAGGATCCATTCTTGGCAACGAAGATTTTGCCTTCGGATCTATGATAGAAGGTATACCCAATAGTTTCCTTCTGTATCCTATGAAGACGATTTTTCCGCTTTGGGTTCAAGCTTGTCCGGTAACTTTTACATAGGCTTCGCACCCCAAACTTTAAGGAACGACAATCTAGGTTTCTTCCCAAACCATAATTCATACGGTGTCGTTTCAACGGATTTAGACGGTGCCCTATTTAAAGTGAATGCGGCTGTTTCTAATGCATAACCCCAAAATGATAGCGTAAATCTGTAAGTGACATCATAGAACTAACCATATCTAAGAGAGTTCGACATAACGCTCGGACACACCATTATGCTGTGGTGTTCCCGTGTCAATCGCGAAAGTATTCCACATTTCTTCAAATGCTCGCCAAACTCAGAATTTAGATATTCACCTCCATCGTAACGTAGAAATTTAATCTTCTTGTTACGCTGATTCTCTACCTCACTTTGAAATTCCTTAAACTTCTCGAAAGTTTTGGACTTATGTTTCATGAAATAGATATACCCATATCTACTCAAGTCATCCGTGAAGGTAAGAAGATAACGATAACCACATGATGCTACACTCATTGGACCACACACATCGGTATGTATGATTTCCAATAAGTCCGTAGCTCGCCCATCATACCAGAAAATGGAGTCTTAGTCATTTTACCCATCGACATGCTTCAGATCTTCAAGTGATTCAAATCAAGTGATTCAAGAAGTCCATCGGAATGGAGTTTCTTCATACGCTTCACTCCAATGTGACCAAGACGCAAGTGCCACATATAGGTCGAAGTTATCGCCGATTTCAAACGCTTAGCCTCAATGTTATTAATATGTGTATTTCCACTATCGAGATTCAATAAGAATAGACCATCTATCAAAGGTGCATGTGCATAAAACATATTACTCATATAAATCGAACAACCATTATTCTCGGATTTAAACAAGTAACCGTCTCGCAATAAACAAGATCTCGATATAATGTTCATGCTTAACGTAGGCACCAAATAACAATTATTTAAGTATAAAACTAATCCCGATGGTAGATGAAGGGGTAGCGTGCCGACCGCGATCACATCAACCTTTGATCCGTTTCCAACGCGCATCGTCACCTCGTTCCTCGCTAGCTTCCGCTTATTCGCAAAGACTGTTTGAGTTACAAATATGAGCAACCGAACCAGTATCAAATACCCAGGCACTACTACGAGTACTAGTGAGATACACATCATTGACATGTATATCAGATATACCTTTCTTCTTGATGTTGCCGTTCTTCAAATCCGCCAAGTACTTTGGGCAATTCTGCTTCCAGTGACCTTCTCCCTTGCAGTAAAAGCACTCAAGAGATCGGGCTTAGGTCCAGCCTTGGTCTTCTTCGTCGTGGTAACTTTCTTACCACCCTTCTTGAAGTGTCCCTTACCTTAGACTTGCCTTTCTTGAATTTGGTGGTCTTATTGACCAACAACACTTGGTGCTCTTTCTTGATCTCCACTTCAGACTTCAACATGGCAAAGAGTTCCGCAACGCCTTGTTCATGTTTTGCATGTTGTAGTTCATCACAAAGTTCTTGTAACTTGGTGGTAGTGATTGAGGACACGGTAAATCCTCAAAGCATTAGGAATCACAATACCCAAGCTTTGAAGTTTGTTTGCGTGCTGCACATCTTAAGCACATGCTCACTAACTGAGCTGCCCTCTTCCATCTTGCAGTTAAAGAACTTTCGAAGCCTCATAGCTTTCAATTGCCGCATGAGTCTCAAAATCAATTTGAGATCCTCGACAATATCATATGGGTCTGAATTCTCAAACCTTTTCAAGTCTGATTCTAAACCATACAAGATAGACACTGAACTATGGAGATCGAGTCTTCCGAGTGAAGTAAACATTCTTTACTTCATCAATCGCATCATTTGTGTGGGTCACCTAGGTGCATCCAAAGACATAGGTCAAATTACCCGTGAGGACAATCTCAAATTATGGAACCAATCCAAGTTGCTTCCATTGTTTTTCAACTTTTCTTTCTCTAGAACGCATTAAAATTGGTGGTAGGGCTGCCATTGATCTACAACATATTTGCAATAGTTTAGACTAAGTTTATGAAAAATAGAGTTCAAATTAATAAATTTAATCTAGGTGAACTCCCACTCAAAACAATATCCCTCACATTGTTTTAGTGATCACACGAACCAAATCTACCACATCAACACCGATCATCACGAGAGTTGATATAGTTTCAATGGCGAACAATCGACATGTTCATCATATCTACTATATGATTCATGCTTTACCTTCCGGTGATCCGTGTTCCGAGACCATGTCTGTACATGCTAGGCTCGTCAAGATCAAACCTTAGTTTCCGCATGAGCAAATCTGGCTTGCTCACGTTGTATGCACTTGCGTAATCTAACACACCGATTATCACGTGGTGCTCAAACAACAAGCTTTGTAGCGGTAAAGCTAACTAAGGGTGAACACTTTATGACTTGAAATTCATGTGCATGAGGGATCATCTTATAATGCTACCGTTGTCTACTAAGAAATACAATATGCATAAAGGATTAACATCACATGCAATTCATAATATGTGATATGATATGGCCTTTCTTCTTTGTGCTTCCGATCTCCATCTTCTAGCACGAACATGATCTCCATCATCACCGGCATTGCATCAAGGTCAATGACGCTTCTCCATGGTTGTCGCCCACGGCTTCAACTATTACAACTACTTTGAATAGACATGGTCTTAACATAAATTAAAGACAACCATATGGTTCCCGGTTGCCAACTTACAATAAGGAACATTGCATACATCAAATATAATCACAATCATGGCCATATCACATCACAGACCCGCAAAACAAAGTTAGACGCTCTACTTTCTTTGCATGTTTTACGTGGTTTGGGGCTTTCAATAAGTGTCGTTCTAACTACGAACAAGAACCACAACATTGATACTAGTATTGTTAATCACCCATTGTAAATTGATCTTAACTATGCTAGGAGAAACAGCACCATAAAGCCACTTATGCAATACAAGTTGCATGTCAAGCGTGGAGCAAGTCTCATGAACGATGTCATGTAAGGTTAGCCCGGCTTCATCCCAACATCCCGCAAGATGCAAAGTACACAAGAAGCAATCGACAATAAAAGCATCAACGCCCATTAATGACCATTGTGTTCTACTCAGGCAACAGATCTACATATAGACACGGCTCGATACCCGTAGGGTTTCAGAGCATGGAAAACAAAAATTTCTACCGCATATAAACAAACAAGCCAAGATCTATCTACTAGATTGTAGCAACGAGTCGATGGAATAACTCACCGAAGATTCCAAAGTGTTTAACGAGAGCGATTCTCGTGGGTGATGTAGTCGCATTCTTCCCGATCTCAAGATCGCGAGATGATACTTCCATTGCCAGTTCGGTAGCGCTCCCTTGATCGGTCACACGTTCGCTACTCAGCGAAGACATTCCTCTCCTTGTTCCAGCAGCGGAGGTTGTAGCACTCTCCTCGCGATTCCGGCAGCACAACGGCGTGGTACCGGAAATAGAGGGGAGATCTCGCAGGGCTTCGCCTTAAGCCGGAGCGAGTATGGTGGAGTATGAGAGAGTCCCTCGATGATCTAGGGTTTAGACATGCCGAGGAGGGGCTAGTGCTGGCGGCTAGGGTTTCACCTAGGCGTGGCGCGCAGTGCCCTAGGGCTAGCGGGCGGCTTGGAGGCGGGCGGCTTGGTACTAGGGTTTGGAGGAGAGGGTCTTGTGTGTCTAGGAGGGAGCCCTGCCTCCTTATATAGGTGGAGGGCCGGCCCGGCCAAGGGGAGGAGGAGTCCCTCAACTCGGATTGGAGGTGGGCCGCCGGTTGGAGGATTGAACTCCACCCCAACTCGGTTTCCCCCTTCCTCCTCTTTTCCTCTTTCCAAATTTAGCCGTTTGACTTTTCAAACTAGCTATTTGACTTTTCAAACTAGGATTTGAATTAATCCTTTATTTGGTACAGCGATGACACTTATTACATGATGCAATCATACCAACTTGATACAACACATTCATGTACCCTTCCCTACGGTCTTGGGACATTCGGAACATTCTAGAACATTCCCGATGAAAACACGGAACCATTCCCCAACTCCAAACGGACTTTCCTTATATGAATCTTATTCTCCGGACCATTCCGGATCTCCTCGTGATATCCCGGATCCCATCCGGGACTCCGAACAACATTCGGTCTCTTTCTCATCATTCCATAACTACTCAAAACAACGTCGAATCCTTAAGTGTGTCTCTCTACGGTTCGTGAATTATGCAGACATGATCGAGACACTTCTCGGAATAATAACCAATAGAGGAATCTGGAAATTCATATGGCTCCCACATATTTCTACGATTACTTTGCGATCGAATGAACCACTTACATACGATATCAATTTCCCTTTGTCTCACGATAGTTTACTTATCCGAGGTTATGATCGTCGGTATCTCTGCATACCTAGTTCAACCTCGTTACCGATAAGTACTCTTTTCTCGTTCCCATGATATGTGATCCCTTGTGAGCCAGTCACATGCTTGCAAGCTAATTTGATGACATTTCACCGAGAGGGCCCAGAGTATATCTATCCGTCATATGGATGGACAAATCCCACTCTTGATCCATGTGTTTCAACCAATACTTTCCGAACACTCAATGCCACCTTTATAGCCACCCATTTACGGTGTGGTGTTTGATGTCATCAAAGCATCCATCCGGTAAAGGTGATATGCATGATCTCATGGTCAAAGGAATTAGATTACTATGTATCAGAAAGCATATAGCAATTGAACTATTAAAATGACTTGATCTTTATGCTACGCTTATCTATATGAGTATGTCCATCATATCATTCTCCTAATGATATGATCTTGCTGTTAATAACATCTCAATGTTCATGATAGGGAAACCACAATCATCTATTAACCAACAAGCTAGTATTATATAGAGGCTTTACTAGGGACTTCAAATTAAGTTTACAAATCACACAAGTATCAATGTTTCCTTGTTAATACTATTATAGCATGAATGTAAACATTTATCATAAACACAAAGATATAATAATAACTTCATTTATTATTGCCTCTAGGGCATATCTCCAACAAGGGCACTCGCCGCCGCCGCCTAGGTGAAACCCTAGCCGCCGGCCTAGCCCCCTCCTCGGCGTGTCTAAACCCTAGATCGTCGAGGGACTCTCTCATACTCCACCATACTCGCTCCGGCTTAAGGCGAAGCCCTGCGAGATCTCCCCTCTACTTCCGGTACCACGCCGTTGTGCTGCCGGAATCGCGAGGAGAGTGCTACAACCTCCGCTGCCTGCTAGAACAAGGGAGAGGAAGGTCTTCGTCGAGTACCGAACGTGTGACCGATTGCGGGAGCGCTGCCGGAACGCAGCGCCGGAAGGATCGTCTACGCGATCTTGAGATCGGGAAGAGTATGACTACATCACCCACGAGAATCCGCTCTCGTTAAACACTTTGGAATCTTCGAGGTTGAGTTATTCCATCGACTCGTTGCTACAATCTAGTAGATAGATCTTGGCTTGTTTGTTTGTATGCGATAGAAAATTTTTGTTTTCCATGCTACGAAACCCTACAAGGGACACCACTATGGCCAGTTTCAGGGAGATGCCGCCGGAGCCCAGTCCTCCGGCATCTCAAAGAAACTGGTCATAGAGGCACTCCCTAATATGTGACCTCATGCGTTTGGAGATCAGATATTAATGGTAAGTATGAATCGGAACTAAAGGCCCCCCTTTAGTCCCGGTCCAGCCACAAAACGGGACTAACACACTCAAGATTGTTTGCAGACAACACTATAAAAATGGACACATGGAGCATCTTCACTCATAAAATGTTAGAATTATTACACATCATTTCTTCGTGTGTGTTCCTTTCTGATCCCGCCGTATCCATGGAGCATCTTCATTCATTAACATGATTCTTGGGTCATCCTTCACCGCGAAGGGCGGAATTTCATGAAACTTATCACAATCTTGTGACATGTCTGTCTTGTCCTACACTCCCACGATGTTTCTTTTTCCTGAAAGAACTATGTGTCGCTTTGGCTCATCGTCTGATGTATTCTTTTTCTTATTTTTTATTTTTCTAGGTTTGGTAGACATGTCCTTCACATAGAAAACCTGAGCCACATCATTGGCTAGGACGAATGGTTCGTCTAAGTACCCAAGATTGTTGAGATCCAACGATGTCATTCCGTATTTCTTGTCTACCTCAACCCCTCCTCCTGTCAGCTTGACCCATTTGCACCAAAACAAGGGGACCTTAAAAGTAGGTCCATAGTCAAGTTCCCATATCTCCTCTATGTAACCATTATATGTGCTCTTTGACCCAGTGTTGTCTGTTGCATCAAAGCGGACACCACATTTTTGTTTGGTCCTATTTTTATCTTAGGCTATCGTGTAAAATGTATACCCATTTATCTCGTACCCTTGGAAAGTCGATATAGTCGAAGATGGTGACCTAGACAACAAGTATAGCTGATCTCCAAGAGTGTTGTTTTTGATGAGATGTTGCAGCCAACCGCCAAAACTCTTCATGTGTTCATCGCTAATCCAAGAGTCATGCTTTCCAGGGTTGTTGGAGCGTAAGATTTTCTTGTGTTCCTCGATATATGGGGCTGCCAAGATAGAATTTTGTAGAACGGTGTAATGTGCTTCAGTGTAAGAATGTCCGTCTCTACATATTATTGATTTCCTTCCTAGAGTACCCTTTCCACTCAGGCTCCCCTCATACCGCGATTGAGGAAGACCAATCGGCTTAAGGTCAGGAACAAAGTCAACACAAAATTCAATGAACTCCTCTGTTCCATAGCCCTTGGAGATGCTTCCTTCTGGCCTAGAACGGTTACAAACTTATTTCTTTAAGATTCCCATGAACCTCTGAAAGGGAAACATATTATGTAGAAATACAGGACCGAGAATGGAAATCTCTTCGACTAGGTGAACCAGCAGGTGCGTCATAATATTGAAGAAGGATGGTGGGAACACCAACTCAAAACTGACAAAACATTGGACCACATCATTCTGTAACCATGGTAGATCTTCAGGATTGATTATCTTCTGAGAGATTGCATTGAGAAATGCACATAGCTTCACAATGGGTACTCGAACATTATCTGGTAGAAGCCCCCTCAATGCAATCGAAAGCATTGGCGTCATAATCACGTGGCAGTCATGAGACTTTAGGTTTTGGAACATTTTTTCTGCCATATTTATTATCCCCTTTATATTCGACGAGAAGCCAGACGGGACCTTAATACTGCTTAGGCATTCAAAAAATATTTCCTTCTCTTGTTTGGTAATAGCGTAGCTGGCATGACCTTGAAACCATTCTGGATGCAGGCCATGTGGGTCTTTCATACGTTGATGTCCTTTCGTGCTTCCGGTGTATCTTTTGTCTTCCCATACACGCCGAAGAAGCCTAGCAGGTTCATGCAAAGATTCTTCGTCACATGCATCACATCGATTGCAGAGCGGACCTCTAAGAATTTCCAATATGGTAGCTCCCAAAATATAGATTTCTTCTTCCACATGGGTGCGTGTCCTTGGCGTCTTCGAACAGATTTTCCTCCAGGACCCTTTCCAAAGGTTACCAGTTGATCCAAATCTTTGACCATATCAAATATATCAGCACCAGTACGCTCCTTAGGCTTCGTCTGGTGACATGCCAGACCGTTGAAATGCTTGCCTTTCTTTCTTAAGGGATGCTTGGCCAAAATAAATAGACGATGCTCATTGTATACATTCTTCTTACAATGTTCCAAATATATACTTTCAGTCTCATCTAAACAGTGTGTGCATGCATTGTATCCCTTGTTTGACTGTCCTGAAAGGTTACTAAGAGCAGGCCAATCATTGATTGTTACGAAAAGCAATGCTCGGAGGTTAAATTCTTCCTGCTTGTGCTCATCCCACACGCGTATCCCAGGTTCGTGCCACAACTGTAAAAGTTCTTCCACTAGTGGCCTTAGGTACACATCAATGTCGTTGCCGGGTTGCTTCGGACCTTGGATCAACACTGGCATCATAATGAACTTCTGATTCATGCACAACCAAGGAGGAAGGTTATAGATGCATAGAGTCATGGGCCAGGTGCTATGACTGGAGCTCTACTCCCCAAAGGGATTCATGCCATCTGTACTTAGACCCAACCTTAAACTCCTTGCGTCATCTGCAATGTCCGGGTACTTTCTATCGATTTTTCTCCATTGCGACCCATCAGCGGGGTGTCTCAACATCCCGTCTGACTTACGTTCCTCTTTATGCCATCGCAACAACTTGCCGTGCTCTTTGTTTCTGAATAAGCGTTTCAACCGTGGTATTATAGGAGCATACCACATCACCTTTGCAGGAACCTTCTTCCGGGGGGGGCTCGCCCTCAACGTCACCAGGGTCATCTCGTCTAATCTTATACCAAAGTGAAGTGCATACCGGGCATGCATCTAAATTCTCATACTCCTCACCGCGGTAGAGGATGCACTCATTAGGGCATGCATGTATCTTCTGAACCTCTAAACCTAGAGGCGATGCCTTCTTTTGCTTGGCGGGCAATACGTTATCTTTTGGAAGCATATTCTTCATCATTTTCAGCAACTTTTCAAATGAGGAGTCAGGTATAGCACACTCAGCCTTCCATCGCAGCAATTCCAGTGTGCTGCCTAGCTTTTTAGACCATTATCGCAATTTGGGTACAATAACTTTTTGTGATCCTCTAGCATGTGATTGAACTTCTCCCTATCCTTTTTAGTTTGACAATCTCTTCGTGCATCGGCAATGGTCCGACCAAGATCATCAGCGGGTTCATCATGTGTCTCTTCTTCATCCTCCCATTCAGCATCCCCCGTGGAAGTATCTCCGTACTCAGGGAAACCATGATAGTTGTCATCCTCCTCCTCTTCTTCATTGTCTTCCATTATAACCCCTCTCTCTCCATGCTTGGTCCAACAATTATAACTGGGCATGAAGCCGGACTTCAACAGGTGGCTGTGAAGGGTTTTTGAGTCAGAGTAATCCTTCTGATTCCTACATCCATTACATGGACAGAATACAAAACTATTGTGCTTGTTTGCATCAGCAACACGGATGAATTCATGCATGCCATTAATGAACTCGCCAGAGCGTCGGTCAGTACCGTACATCCATTCCCGGACCATCTACATTATAGTAAAAGTATATCAAAAACCATTACACAACATGATAAAATTATTACAAGTTATATTGAGAGCTTCTAGAGCATTAATTTTGAATTTTGAAAAATTTACATGCACCAATTTGTGAATTGCAGAAAACAATCAACATGATAAATGTGGAGTTTTTTATTAATGTTCTATCAGTGAAAACCTCATTCCATTCTAAGCTCTGAAACTCTAAAATTACACATTTCAATTTTCAGTAACTATGTGCCTAATCAAAATTTGTTACACATATATATCAAAATCCTTCTAGCTACTTCTAGAGCATGCATGCATTTGATCCATATCTCTATACTTCTAGAGCATTATAGAGCTAAAGTAGCAATAAGAGATGAAAGAATGAAGTTCTAACCTTTTAAAGCTTTGGATTTAGGTGTTGCAAACTAAATCTTGAGAAAAAAATTGGCATGAACTCTCTTGCTTAATTGAGAAAAATGGCCACCATATGCTTTAGGGCAGCTGGCCAGGGAGATGTATATATAGTGATGGACAATTAGTCCCGGGCCGTGATACGACCCGGGACTAATAGTCCCCGAAAAGAGCTGTTGGCCCGCTCCAGCTTATTAGTCCCGGGCCGTATTACGGGCCGGGACTAATGCTCTGGTCCGGCCCGGGACTAGTGCTTATGGCCATTTCTAGCCATTGGAGGCCTCACGGACTGGGACTAGTGCTAGCACTAGTCGCGGTTCGTGAAGGGCCGGGACTGGTGACGTTGCTCTGATCGAACCGAAGGCCTGTTTTCCAGTAGTGGGATGCTGAGAGCTGGAGGAGTTCTTGTCCCTCCTGTCCCTCAAGGTTCCGCACGCCAAGCGGCCATCACGAACCACTTCTACCACGAGCTCACGCCGGAGCAGCGGATGGATCCCTAGTGGGATCCCGACAATTACGACACCTGGAATGCCTTCTTCGCTAATAGGCGGGAAAGGGAGCTCGCCTAGTACGAGGGTGATGACCCGCCCCCAGTGAACCACAACGAATCCGGCCATCGTCTATGGTGGGCGAACCGTACTATCATTGGAGTGATGCGCTACATCGCCAGGGGAGACCATCCTCGCCTGCGGTTCCCACAAGTCCACCCGCCATAGAGCCACAAAAAGGCCCCACCCCCGCTGGGCACTAGAGGTATCGTCTTCCAGGAGACCCCTCCCCTGACCATCGTGAATCCGAGGCCGGAATGGCCCATGCTATATGCCATGGCTGGGCTGAGGATCCCCGGAGTGGCAGGTGACGATGACGATGACGAAGAAGACCTTGAAGCAGCGTACTATAGGACTAGGCATGATTATGACTAAAGGGGCGGCTTTAGTCCTGAGTGTTAGCTAGTCCCGGTTTGTCCTGGTTTTTAATATTAATAAATGTCTTGTGTGTTACCTAAATATGAAGATGTTGTATTTAGAGGAAAGGGCCTATAAATAGAGCAGGCTGGATCGAGCAGCCTATAAATAGAGGGAAATGCCTATAAAGAGAGGGTTCATCTTTAGTCCCGGTTGGAGAAATCAATCGCGACTGAAGGGATTGCGGCAGACTGGGCCATATAGCACTAATAATAGGGGTGAGTGTCGACATTATGTCGTGCGGCTTGTACCTTGTCCCGGATGGTGTCACCAACCGGGACTAAAGACGAACCTTAAGTCCCGGTTGGAGACACCAACCGGGACAAAATATAATTCAGCACTAATAATAGGGGTGAGTGTCGACATTATGCCGAGCTGCTCGTACTATAAATAGGCATCCTTGTGTGTCTAGTCCTCCAGCCAGTTTGAGGCATCTCCAAGATTGTTTTCGAGAGCAGGGACACCACTACGGACAGTTTCAGGGAGATACAGCCGGAGCCTAGTCCTTCGGCATCTCCAAGAAACTGGTCATAGAGGCACTCCCTAATATGTGAAATTAGTTAGCTCCCAGGCGTATTGATCTAGTGAGAGAAGTTACAAGCTTCAAGATGGTTTTCGAGAGCAGGGACACCACTATGGCCAGTTGGGGAGATGCCGAGCCTGTCCTCCCAAGATCTCCAAGAAACTGGTCATAGAGGCACTCCCTAATATGTGACCTCATGCGTTTGGAGATCAGATCTTAATGGTAAGTATGAATCGGAACTAAAGGCCCCCCTTTAGTCCCGGTCCAGCCACAAAACGGGACTAACATACTCAAGATTGTTTGCAGACAACACTATAAAAATGGACACATGGAGCATCTTCACTCATAAAATGTTACAATCATTACACATCATTTCTTCACGTGTGTTCCTTTCTGATCCCACCATATCCATGGAGCATCTTCATTCATTAACATGATGCTTGGGTCATCCTTCACCGCGAAGGGCAGAATTTCATGAAACTTATCACAATCTTGTGACATGTCTGTCTTGTCCTACACTCCCACGATGTTTCTTTTTCCTGAAAGAACTATGTGGCGCTTTGGCTCATCGTCTGATGTATTCTTTTTCTTATTTTTTCTTTTTCTAGGTTTGGTAGACATGTCCTACACATAGAA
The DNA here is from genome assembly GCA_023614405.1 of Avena insularis. NCBI lineage: Eukaryota > Viridiplantae > Streptophyta > Magnoliopsida > Poales > Poaceae > Avena > Avena insularis. Next base: position 2,372,926 of record CM042685.1, read on the forward strand.
AACCTGAGCCACATCATTGGCTAGGACGAATGGTTCGTCTAAGTACCCAAGATTGTTGAGATCCAACGATATCATTCCGTATTTCTTGTCTACCTCAACCCCTCCTCCTGTCAGCTTGACACATTTGCACCGAAACAAGGGGACCTTAAAAGTAAGTCCATAGTCAAGTTCCCATATCTCCTCTATGTAATCATAATATGTGGTCTTTGACCCAGTGTTGTCTGTTGCATAAAAGCGAACACCACTTTTTTTGTTGGTCCTCTTTTCATTTTGGGCTATCATGTAAAATGTATACCCATTTATCTCGTACCCTTGGAAAGTCGATATAGTCGAAGATGGTGACCTAGACAACAAGTATAGCCGATCTCCAAGAGTGTTGTTTTTTATGAGATGTTGCATCCAACCGCCAAAACTCTTCATGTGTTCATCTCTAATCCAAGAGTCATGCTTTCCAGGGTTGTTGGAGCGTAAGCTTTTCTTGTGTTCCTCGATATATGGGGCTGCCAAGATAGCATTCTATAGGACGGTGTAATGTGCTTTGGTGTAAGAATGTCCGTCCCAACATATTATTGATTTCCTTCCTAGAGTACCCTTTCCACTCAGTCTCCCCTCATACCGCGATTGAGGAAGACCAATCGCCCTAAGGTCAGGAACGAAGTCAACACAAAATTCAATGACCTCCTCTGTTCCATAGACCTTGCAGATGCTTCCTTCTGGCCTAGCACAGTTACGAACATATTTATTTAAGATTCCCATGAACCTCTCAAAGGGAAACATATTGTGTAGAAATACAGGACCGAGAATGGAAAACTCTTTGACTAGGTGAACCAGCAGGTGCGTCATAATATTGAAGAAGGATGGTGGGAACACCAACTCAAAACTGACAAGACATTGGACCACATCATTCTGTAACCATGGTAGATCTGCAGGATTGATTATCTTCTGAGAGAGTGCATTAAGTGTCGTGGGAATGAGCACGGCAGATGTTGCAATCGGCAGCGAGTAGTAGAACATGGGGCAAGGGTGGCCAGCCATCTGCGGTGCGAGATGAGGGCGGAGACACAAGGATTTACCCAGGTTCGGCCCCCGGAGGGTAAATACCTACTCCTGCTAGATTGTATTATGGTGGAAGTACAATGAGGCGAGCTCGGTGGCTAGGCAGCGAATCGCTTGGGTGGATGATGTAACGTGTCCTATACTCGCCCTTTAGGGAGGTTTATATAGACTCACCCCCCTAGGGTTTACAAATCTCAACCGAATCAGTTAAGGTTTCATCAATCATTTAACCTAATCCGACTGGGCCTATCTATGCTTTTGGGCCTTCAGCTTCCAGTCGCTTGAGTCCACGCCAGGTCGTGATCCAGTCGCCGTTACTGCAGGCCCACTCGCAGGTACCTGGGCCAGTCGGAATCATCCTGCTGGGTATACCCCGGTAGGCATATCCCCATCAGTAGTCCCCGAGGCTGTCGTTGATTGGTGCAGGTGGTCGCTGGAAGTCGATGTATGCGGCTCCAATGCGGACGCCCAGTCGAATTGGCGGCGGACTCCTGAATAAAGGAAAAAACAGTTACTCTAGTCGTACAAACGGCGACCAATTGGGTCGCAGCTCGGCGAACGGGTCGGCGAATATTCAGTCACGGTTGTAGTGATTGGGTCGGCGAATAAGCAAGTCACGCGGAGCGACGAGTCGAGTGGATGAAGTTGGACCTTGAAATGGGGTCAAAACTAGCCATTGGAGTAACCCAACGGTAACTTTCGGCGTAATCACCGCGTAGTAATGGCTCCCGAAATTGGCGTGTAACAACCGCTATATAAGGGGAATGACGGGCGAGCGGGGAAACACTCCTTCATCTTTCCTCCGACCTCGCCCATCTCCATTTCCACTCCACATCGTGATCCAACCGATCTAGAGAGCCCCTACCTCCGCAAATCTTTCAACCAATGGCCCCCTCCACCGAACCATGGGGCCGATCCAGGTGCACTAGGGCGCTATTGGTGTCTTTCGAAGAGGCCGGGATCCTGCGCGCTGGCAGGTGGCGCATCCCCGCGGCCAGAGAGGTGACTCCAGACCCGTGCAAGGGAGAATTCGTTTGCTTCCCTAGCCACCTGGAGCGGGGGCTAGGGTTTCCCACTTCTCTATTATTCCGGCGGTTCTACGCCTTCTACGGGATCTAGCCATCAGACCTGGGCCTGCATAGCATCAAGCAGCTCACCATTTTCGTGGCTTTCTACGAGTGCTATCTAGGTTGCAGGCCTTATTTCCCCCTGTGGCAAGATCTGTTCCATGGGAGGATTAGTCGCGAAGAATCAGGCGGCCCGATGCTGGCAGCGGGTGGCCTGACGTTTCAACTGAAGTCGAAGGCGTCCTTCTTCGACCTGATGCTGCAGGCCAAGGCGGCAAGCCAGTGGAAGAAATCCTGGTTCTACGTCAGCGAGACGACTCCAGATGGCGAGGAGGCGCTTCCAAGGTACTCCGCCAACCGTCCTGAACCGCGTCGGCTCCAGGCCGGCAAGCTCCCGCTGAGCCAGCGGATGGTTGTCGATGAAATGTTGCAAACCATGCGCGGCTTGAAGAAGAAAGGCCTCCAAACCATCAATCTTTACAACTGCTGGCTCGGGCGGCGGCTCGTGCCTTTGGCCCGCGGCGACCATTATATGTACGAGTACGCGGGCAGGGACGACCCGACAAAATCCTGCCTCGTCGAGTGGAAGCTCGAGGACTATATCCTGGCTCTGAAGAAGATCACCCAGGCGGCGTACATGGACGCGAAGGTCGGGGTAGCCCCCTACACCGCAAGGTGCCCAGCTCCGACGGTAAGTCGCCATTCGCAGTCGCAGATGATGCAGTCGCGGTTATACTGACGTTGTTTCATCTTTATTATAGCTGTTCCAAGTGGTGGAAGGATGGCTTCCACCCGCAGATGACGAAAACTCGAGCTCGTCTGTTCGGGAGGGGAGCGAGTCGCCACCCGCCAGAGGCGACGTCGCGAGCAACGCGGGTGATGACGACGATGACGACAAGGATGCGCCCGTGGAGGACGCCGCCCTGATGGTTCGCAAAACTCGCGGGCAGCATCAGCGTGAGCTCGAGGCGAGTAAGAGCCTCGAACGTCACGACGATGATGACGACGAGCTCCCCGAGCACACCTCGCGTCGTGAGGCTACGCCATCAAAGAAGAAGAAGAAGGAAGTGAAGGCTCTGCCAAAGAGGAAGACGAAGCCGGCGAAGCAGGCGTCTCCGCCTCGCTCTGCGACTAGTTATGACGCCAGCAGCTCGGCTAAGGGTGAAGCGGCACACCCGACGGCAACACGGGAAGCCGCTGCCCTCCTGGATGAGGTACCTCTTGCCTCGCTTCCACCCCCGTTCGCCCCGATCTCTGGGTTGGGGGCTATTCCGGCCGCGGCGGCTTCGCCTCCCAGGAGAGCTCCCACAGATGTCGTCACAGAGGCTCCTGCCGCGGCCTCGTCTTCGAAGAGGCCCTCCATGTCTTGGCCACACGACGTGCTCGAGATGGGCCTCAGTCGGAAGCTGGGTCCCGAGCTGGAGAAGCCGGCCAGTATCCGCACTGGACTGCGGTTCATACCAGTCGCCAACTAAGTTTTGTTCACCTGCTTGCCTTCTGTTGTACTCAGACAATTTTGCTCACATCGTTATTTCACAAGACTGGAGTTAAGAAGATCAGCCATCCTTCCGTGGCCAAGGTGCCGCCAGTCATCGCCGAGGAGGAGCCCTCACGGAAGAGGAAAGCTGATGAAGTCGCTGCCCCCGCAGACAGTGCTAAGAAGGCGAAGGGTGATGATGTCGTCACGGTCTCTGACGACACGACGGTTGCTCCGAGAGATCCTCCGACTGCGGCGGAGGTGGCCTTGAAGACCAAGGAAGTTGTTTCTTCGCCTGGGATGGCCGAGCCAGCTCCTAGTGGCGCCGGAGCATCCGCCGCGACCTTCCCCCGCTCTATGGCCAAAGTGGCCACAACGAGTGGCGCAATGCCGACGAGCCAGACACCTGGGGTCGTTGAGACGAAGTTCGAGCAGCGTCGTGGACACACTCCAGCTCTGCTTGCATCTATCGATGTGTTGCAGCTCCACGGCATGCTGGGCGCTGCCATCCAGGTATGTCCAGTCCCCGAGGATCGGGCCACTGAATTTCAGTGGTCGGATTCTTTTAGTGTTAGTTTTTATTTGTAGTACCCAGTCCTCGAGTGCCTAATTGCTGAATTTCAGCGGGTGGGCACTTAGGATTTTTGATCTCCAGTCCCCGAGTGCCCAGTCGCTGAATTTCAGTGGGTGGGCACTTAGGATTCTATTCTTGTTGACTGTTTGATTTATGCGCAGGGCTTGCAGCGTGAATCAGCCGATCGCCTTGCTGCGAAGTGTCGCGTGGAGAAGGAACTTGTTGCCGTTCAAGAAACGAACAAGGGACTCCAAGAAATAGCTGCCAAGGCAGAGGAGGTCCGCCAGGGCCTTGTCCCGGCGGGTGAGCTGGCGGCGGCTCAGTCTGTGTTGAGTACGGCTGAAAAGCGGATCGCTGATCTGGAGCGCAAGCTCAAGGAAGCGAGGGAGGAGGCGAGCTCAGCGGATGGGCGAGCAAAAGCTGTTGTTACAGCTGCCGCTGAAGAGAGAAAGGTCTCTGATGCCCTCGTTATTGGGTTGCAGAACGACTTCTCCTCGCTTCAAAGATTCATCACGGGCCTCTGCCATCCTTTAATTGGTAAATTTTCTGCCTCTGCCAGTAGTAGCTGTATTATGTAATCGCGTTATACTCACTCCCGCCCTCTGTCCGTAGGTCGGATTATCGACAGCTCGGAGGAGGCGCAGTCGTACGACGCGCGGCAGTGTGTGACCACTCTGGTCGACTCGGCCACGTTGTCCGCGGCTTGCATTCGGGCATATCTTCAGGAGATATCGCCTACGGAAGTGATTCCCAGCGACCTCGTCGAAGTATGGCAGTATCTGGAGAAGGCGTCGTCAGTCGTCGAGTTCATGACGCGATCGGCGTTCCGGCGCAGGGCGGCGACGGCTCTTAGCCTTGGGCTTGCCCACTTCCCGGAGGACTTCGATCTTGACGACGTGACGAGTGGCTACCCCTCGTCGACGGGCTCGGTGGAGATCGCCGACGTGCTAAAGCTGACGTACCGGCCTACAGTGTACTCCGATCGCGTCTGGGCGATGGGCGACCTTCTCCCCTATCAGGAGACTACTGTCGCCCCCAATAATCCTGAGCCGCCGCATCGGGACTTCAAGGTCGAGCAGCCCTTCCGTGCGGCGATGGCGGGTGAGTTGACGATGTACCCTTCGAACCCGTACACGCCCTTCATTCGCAACCGCAGGGGTGGCGGCGAGTCGCCGTCGAAACCTGCGGAATAGAAACACTGTGCCCTGGGGCGTTAGTAACGACTGGCCATTGGTCTCAACTTGTATTTTGGAACGACGCTATTCTGCTGTAATGAAATGTCGTGTTATTTTGTGAACTGTTTCGTGATTTCGATTGCTGATTGGACGAGTCCCCGAGCGCGTCCACCCTTTTCATGGGGTTGACCTCGTTTGTTATGTGTTTGTGGTTTTGAATGTTTTGTCAGTTATTATGTTATTGAGGTCGACTCGCCCGAGCTCGGAGAGCCAGTCGCAGGGCTACCATGTGAATGCTCTTTACTTGACCGTTTTCCCTTGTGCGAACGAGGTCAGGTGGCCGAGTCCCCGAGCGTGGTACTTGGTGGTTCTAGTCGCAACTCCAGGGTGGGTGAGGACTTAGCGCGTTAGAGTAAGCGCGTCACTCCTGCCTGACCCATAGGGTCAGTCTCATGGCGAATCCCTGGCACGCTCTCACATTTGGCGTTTTTCCCTAGTCGCTCATGCTCGACTGGTCGTCAGTCCCCGAGCGTGGTACTTGGCCAGTCGAGTCGCTATGCCGAGGACGCGGAGGACCTTGGTCGCTGTGAGGAACGAGGGCAATTTTCTTGGCTCATTAAGCCAGTCGAGCTAGGTGACTCCAATCGTGATCCGGGTTGGTGTTTTTCGTGGACGTTACGAGTCCTGGGGTAACCCAGTGCCCTCGGAACGCACTACTTGGTCGTGCTGGTCACTGTACCAAAGGTTGACTTCTGCGGTTAGCTGGACGCTGTTATTACGAGTGCGAGTGGCACAAGGCACGGAGAGTAGACGCAATTTGCGGTAACCGATCTATTTTATTTCATAGCAAGTGGAGAGTACTATGGAATTCTAGGAGTAGAATTTCCGTAGTAAGTTTACATTCCATGGTCGCTTGACGTCGAGTTTCCCATCTACTCGGACGTCGATGAGGTAGTAGGCGTCATTGCCGAGGACTCGCCCGATGGCGAATGGTCCCTCCCAAGGGGGGGATAGCTTGTGCATGCCCTTCTTGTCCTGGATGAGGCGCAGCACCAGGTCGCCTTCCTGGAACGTGCGAGTCCTTACTCGCCGGTTGTGGTAGCGGCGGAGCCCTTGTTGGTAGATGGCGGTGCGGGAGCGGGCTAGGTCCCGTGCCTTGTCGAGTTGGTCGACCCCGTCTTGGCGTGCGAGTTCGTTTGCAGCCTCCGTGTAGTGGACAACCCTGGGCGAGTCGTGCTCTAGGTCGGTGGGCATGACTGCCTCGGCACCATACACCATGAAGAAGGGGGTGAACCCTGTCGACCTGTTGACGGAGGTGCGGATGCCCCAGATGACGGAGGGTAGCTCCTCGACCCAGCACCCGGCGGTGCGCTCGAGTGGTACTTGAAGCCGTGGCTTCAGGCCATGGAGGATGCTCTGTTTGGCCCGCTCCGCCTGGCCGCTGGACTCCGTGTGGGCGACCGAGGCGAGGTCAAGTCGGATGTGATGTTCCTCGCAGAACTTGGCCATGGCTCCTTTGGCGAAGTTGGTGCCGTTATCCGTGATGATGCTGTTTGGGAACCCGTAGCGATAGATGAGCTCGCGTAGGAACTTGGTGGCGGTCTTCCCGTCGCATTTCCGGACTGGCTTGGCCTCCACCCATTTTGTGAATTTGTCGACTGCGACCAGGAGGTGGGTGAAGCCGGAGGGGGCCTTTTTGAAAGGGCCTACCATGTCCATTCCCCACATGGCCAACGGCCAGGTGATGTGGATTGTCTTGAGCGCCGAGCTCGGCACGTGGGTCTGGTTGGCGTACTTCTGGAACCCGACACACCGCTGGACAATGTCGACAGCATCTGCGTGTGCGGTGGGCCAGTAGAAACCATGTCGCATAGCCTTTGTGACCAGAGAGCGGGAGCCGGCGTGGTGGCCGCAGTCGCCGGAGTGGATGTCGTGGAGGATTTTGCGTCCTTCAGCGGGTTGGACGCAGCGTTGGAACACGTCGGTCATGCTGCGCTTGTGGAGCTCGCCGTCGATGATGACGAAGGATTTGCAGCGGCGCGCTATCATCCAGGCGTCTGTTTCATCTACTGGCAAGGTGCCTCCCTCCAGGTAGGCGTTGTACGACGTAGTCCAGTCTTCTGGCTCGGCGATGAGTGCGACCAGGGCTGCCTCTGGTTGCAGCGGGACTCCGATGTCGATCTCCCTTGGGGGAGAGACAGAAGGCTTGGTGTTGGTGTCGAGGAAGACGCCGGCATGTGGTGCGAGTCGAGCTGAGCCGATACGAGAGAGTGCGTCGGCTTCCTCGTTTTTCCGCATGTCGATCCATTCGACAGAATAGCCTGTGAAGTGTCCGCCCAGCTTGTCCACTGCTTGGCGGTATGCCGCCATGGTGGGGGAGACGGAGTCTCATGTGCCAGCGACTTGCCCAGCTACGAGGTCGGAGTCTCCGTAGCAGCGTAGGCGGTTGACATTCATCTCCTTGGCGGCTCGCATGCCGTTGAGTAGTGCCTCGTACTCGGCCATGTTGTTGGTGCAGGGGGTGAAGTCGAGTGTCGTGGGAATGGTCACGGCAGATGCTGCAATCGGCAGCGAGTAGTAGAACGAGGGGCAAGGGCGGCCATCCATCTGCGGTGCGAGATGAGGGCGGAGACACAGGGTTTTACCCAGGTTCGGCCCCCCGGAGGGTAAAGACCTACTCCTGCTAGATTGTATTATGATGGTGGTACAATGGGCGAGCTCGGAGGCTAGGCGGCGAGTCGCTTGGGTGTATGATGGAACGTCTCTCTACACGCCCTGCAGGGAGGTTTATATAGGCTCACCTCCCCTAGGGTTTACATATCTCAACCGAATCAGTTAACCTAATCCGACTGATAGGTTGATTAGAGATTAACACGTGAAGACTTTCGGCGGTTGGCTGCAGACACATCTCATGAATGACACCACTATTGGAGATCAGTTGTACCTGTTGGCTAGGTCTCTAGCTTCAACTATATTGACTTTCCAAGGGTACGAGATAAATGGGAATATAGTTTACACACACACCCAATAAAAAAAGAGCACAAACCAAAATAGTGGTGTCCGATTTGATGCAACAGACGACAATGGGATAAAGGACACATATTATGCTTACATAGAGGACATATGGATACTTGACTATGGTGCTAATTTCAAGGTCCCATTGTTCCGATACAAATGGGTCAAGATGACAGGACGGGGGGTAACGGTAGACCAGCAGTACGGAAGGAAAACATTGGATCTCAATAATCTTCCGTACGTAGATGAACCATTCGTCTTTTCCATTGATGTCTCTCAAGTTTTCTATGTGAAGGACATGTCTACTAGACCGAGAGAAAGGAAAGATAAGCAAAAGAATACAATGTCATACGATGAGCCAAAGCGCCACATAGTTCTAGTCGTTTAACCTAATCCGACTGGGCCTATCTAGTCGCTTGGGCCTTCAGCTTCCAGTCGCTTGGATCCACACCGGGCCTTGATCCAATCGCCGTCTTGCAGGCCCACTCGCCGGTTTCTGGGCCAGTCGGAAACATCCTGCTGGGTATACCCCGGTAGGCACATCCCCATCAGTAGTCCAAGAGGCCGTCGTCGATTGGGCGTGGGTGGCTACTGGCAGTCGGAGTATACGGCTTCAAAGTAGACATCCCGTCGAATCGTCAGCGGGCTCCTATATAAAGGAGAAAACTAGTCATCCTGATCGCAACTTTGGCGAGTCGAGTCGGCGAAACACCGTCGTAGTGATCGGGTCGGCGAGCCGAGTGGCTGAAGTTGGTCCGTTAAGCGCGGTCAAACTAGCCGTTGGGGTAATCCAACGGTAACTTTTGGCGTAATCACGCGTTATAACGGCTTCCTGATTTGGCGGGTAACAATCGTTATATAAGGGGAATGGCTGGCGATCAGAAAACCATCTTCTCGCCATTTCCTCCGATTGCACGTACTCTCGCCTTCCCTCGCATCGCGATCCGGCCAACCCGAAATCCTCCGACCCCCACAAATCCTTTCTCCATGGACCTCTCCACCGAGCCTTGGGGTAGATCTAAGTGCACGAGGGCGCAGCTGGCGTCCTTCGAGGAGGACGGGATTCTGCGCGCCGGCTGTTGGCGCATCCCCGCGGCCGTAGATTTGACTCCGAACCCGCGCGAGGGGGAATTCATCTTCTTCACCAGCCACCTGGAACGGGGGCTAGGATTTCCTACGTCCCTGTTCTTCCGGTGCTTCTGCTCCTACTACGGGATCCAGCCATCGGACCTGGGTCCTCACAGCATCGAGCAGGTCGCCATCTTCGTATGGCTCTGAAAGTTACTTGGGCTGCCGGCCCTATTTCCCTCTATGGCATGATCTGTTCCATGGACGGATCAGCCGCGAGGAAGCGGGCGGCCCAATGCTTGCCGCGGGCGGCTTAACATTCCAGCTGAAGTTGAAGGCTTCGTTCTTTGACCTGATGCTACCCGCCAAGGCGGCGAGCGACTGGAAGAAGTCTTGGTTCTATGTTGCCGAGGCGACCCCGGAGTGCGAGACGGCGATCCCACGATACTCCGCCAACCGGTCCGAACCGCGCCGTCTTCAAGTCGGCAAGCTCCCCAGCGACCAGCGGATGGTCGTGGACGAAATGCTCCAAACCATCCGCGGTTTGAAGAAGAAGGGCCTCTAGTCAATCAACATATATAACTGCTGGCTCGGGCGGCGGCTCGTCCCTCTGGCTCGGCGCGACCACTACATGTACCAATACATGGGCCGGGAGGACTCGACGAAGTCCAGCCTAGCCGAGTGGAAGCTCGAGGACTACACCGCAGCACTAAAGAAGATCACCCAGGCGGTGTACCTGGACACACAGGCTGGGGTTGCCCCCTATACCGCAAAGCGTCCCGCCCCAACGGTAATCACCTCGCATCATTCGCAGTCGCAGTTTTTGCAGTCGCGGTCATTCTAATTTCATCTTGCGTTCATTGCAGCTATTCCAAGTGGTGGAAGGATGGATCCCGCCTTCAGACAACGAGAATTCGAGCTCGTCCGTCCAGGACATGGGCGAGTCGCCTCCCGCCAAGGGCGACGCCGGGAACAACGAGAGTAACGGCGACGACGAGTCCGAGGAGGAGGTCGCCCCGCTGGTCCGCAAGACCCGCGGGCAGCGTCAACGTGAGCTTGAGGCGAGCAAAAGCCTCGAGCGTCATGATGACGATGACGAACTTCCGGAAACCACCTCGCGCCGCCAGGCTACTTCGTCGAAGAAGAAGGAGAAGGAGGCGAAGGCCCCTCCGAAGAAGAAGACGAAGCCGATGAGGCCGGCCTCGCCACCGCACTCGGCGAGCAGCTCCGACGCCCCCAGCCCGGCCAAGGACGAGGTGCCACCGACAGCAGCCGTGCTGGACACAGCCACTGTCGAGGTGCCACTGGCCTCGATGCCACCGCCATTTGCCCTAGTCTCTGGGCTGGGGGATGCTCCGGCTGCGGCGGCTTCGCCTCGCAGGGAAGCTCCTGCCGAAGATGTCCTAGAGGCTCCCGTTGCGGCCTCGACGACGAAGAATCCGTCCGTGTCTTGGGCACGCGACATCCTGGAGATGGGGCTTAGCCGCCAACTGGGCTCTGAACTGGAGAAGCCGGCCGGCATCCGCACCGGGCTACGCTTCATTCCAGTCACCAAGTGAGTTCACTCGCCTACCTTTGTCTTTCATAGCAGCTTGAATCATCTTGCTCACGCGATCGATTTGTCGGACCGGAGCGAAGAAGATAGGCCGTCCGACCGTGGCTAAGGTGCCACCCATCATCGGCGAAGAGGATCCCTCCCGGAAGAGGAAGGCGGACGAAGTCGTCGTCCTAGCGGATGGCGCCAAGAAGGCCAAGGGTGACGATGTCGTCACAATCTCCGATGACACAGCGGTCGCGCCGAATGAACCTGCAATGGAGGCGGCCGTACCCACAAAGGAGGGTGCTCCTTCGCCTGGAGTGATCGAGCCGGTTTCCTTTGGTGCCGGTGCCTCCATCGCCACGTTCCCGCGCTTCATGGCCAGATCGGCTACAGCGAGTGGGACTTCACCCTCGAGCCATGCGCCTGGGGTCGCCGATGCGGAGGTCGAGCAGCATCGTGGGCACACGCCGGCTCTCCTCGCGTCCGTGGATGCGATACAACTTCACGGCATGCTTCGCGCAGCTATCCAGGTATGTCCAGTCCCCGAGGATCAGGCCGGTGTGCTGCAGCGGTCTGATTCTTTTAGTGTCTTGTTATTATTTTCCGCATCCAGTCCCCGAGCGCGCACTCGCTGAATTTTAGTGGGTGGGCGCTTAGGATTTCTTGATTGCCAGTCCCCGAGCGCGCACTCGCTGAATTTCAGCGGGTGGACGCTTAGGATTTCTTGATCGCCAGTCCCCGAGCGCGCACTCGCTGAATTTCAGCGGGTGGGCGCTTAGGATTTCTTGATTGCCAGTCCCCGAGCGTGCACTCTCTGAATTTCAGCGGGTGGGCGCTTAGGATTTCGCCTCGACTAACTGTTTGAATTGTGTGCAGGGTCTGCAACGTGAGTCAGCTGACCGATTGGCAGCGAAACACCGCGCGGAGAAAGAACTGGCCTCCGTCCAAGAAGCGAATAAGGGGCTTCAGGCAGTTGCTGCGAAGGCAGAAAAAGCTCGCCAGGGACTTGTCCCCGCGGGTGAGTTGGCAGCGGCGCAATCGGATTTGCGCTCGGCTGAGAAGCGGATCGCCGATCTCGAGCGCGAGCTAAGGGAGGCGAAGGAGGAAGCGAGCTCAGCTGATGGGCGAGCCAAGGCCACCATTATAGCCACCGAAGAGGATCATAAAGTGTCCGACGTCCTTGTTGCTGGGCTTCAGGACGACTATACTTCGCTTCAACGCTTCATCACGGATCTCGCCCGCCCCTTGATTGGTAAGTGTATCTGCTTTTGCCAGTAGCGTGTCCATTTTTGTGATGTCCGACATACTCACTGTTGTCTTCTACTCGCAGGTCGCATGCTTGATAGTGCGGAAGAGGCGAGCTCGTTCGACACGCGGCAATGTGTGGCCACGCTCGTCGACTCGGCGACGTTGTCGGCGACGTGCATCCGAGCCTACCTCCAGGAGATATCGCCTACGGAAGTAATTCCTAGCGACCTTGTCGAGGTGTGGAAGTACTTGGAGAAGGCGCCGTCGGTCGTTGAGTTCATGACGCGATCGGCGTTCCGGGGCGGAGCTGCGATGGCGCTTAGCCTTGGGCTTGCTCATTTCCCGGAAGACTTCGACCTCGACGACGTGACGAGTGGCTACCCGTCGTCGACTGGCGCAGTGGAGCTCTGCGAGGTGCTCAAGTTGACGGACCGTGCCACGATGTTCTCCGAGCGTGTCTGGGCAATGGGAGACCTCCTTCCGTACCAGGAGACGGTCGTCGCGCCTAACGACCCCGAGCCGCAGCACCGGGACTTCAAGGTCGAGCAGCCCTTCCGCGCGGCGATGGCGGGTGAGATGACGACGTACCCGTCAAACCCGTACACGCCGTTCATCCGCAATCGCCGGGGTGCTGGTGAGTCGTCGTCGAAGCCTGCAGAATAGGATAGTTTGCCCTGGGGCGTTAGTAGCAGGTCTGGCGTTTAGGCATATTTTGTAATTTGAGACAATGTGACATGCTATTGAATGAGACATTGTGTCTGTTTTGGGATTTGTCATGTGTTTTGCGATTGAGGTTTGAACGAGTCCCCGAGCGTGTCCGCCCTTTTGTGGGGTTTACCTCGTGTGTGATTTGTTTGTGGTTTTTGAATGTTTTGTTATTGTGGTCGACTCGCCCGGACTCGAAGAGCCAGTCGCAAGGCGACTCCCTTGAGCGCTCTGTACTTCACCGTTTTCCCTTGCGCGAACGGGGTCGGGTGGCTGAGTCCCCGAGCATGGTACTTGTTTGTTCTAGGCGCGACTCGAGGGTGGGTGAGGACTTGGCGTGTTGGTTCTGGCGCGTCACTCCAGCCTGGCCCGTTGGGTCAGTAGTGTGGCGAGTCCTGGGCATGCTCTCATACTTAGCGTTTTCCCGAGCCGCTCGTGCTGAACTGGTCGTCAGTCCCCGAGCGTGGTACTTGGCCATTCGAGTCGCTATGTCGAGGATGTGGAGGATCACGGTCGCTGTAAGAAGCGAAGGCAGTTGTCTTGGCTCGTAAAGCCAGTCGGGCTGGGCGACTCCAATGGGGCTCCGGGTAGGCGTTTTTCGTGGACGGTGCAAGACCTGATGTGACTCAGTGCTCTTGCACCGCACTACTTAGCCGTGCCGATTGCTGTACCAAAGGTTGACTTCTGCGGTTAGCTTGACGCTATTATTACGAGTGCGAGTGGCACAAGACACGGAGAGTAGGCACAATTTGCGGTAACCAATTCTTTTTATTTCATAGCGACTGGATAGTACATATGTGGGGTTCTAGGAGTAGAACTTCCGTAGGAGGTTTACATTCCATGGTCACTTGACATCGAGTTCGCCGTCCCCGCGGACGTCGATGAGGTAGTAGGCGTCGTTGCCGAGTACTCGCCCGATGGCGAATGGTCCCTCCCACGGAGGGGAGAGCTTGTGCATGCCCTTCTTGTCCTAGATGAGGCGCAACACCAGGTCGCTTTCTTGGAAGGTGCGAGTTTTCACCCGCCGGCTGTGGTAGCGGCGGATTCCTTGCTGGTAGATGGCGGTGCGTGACCGAGCGAGGTCACGTGCCTCGTCGAGTTGGTCGACTCCGTCCTGGCGGGCGAGTTCGTTTGCAGCCTCCGTGTAGTGGACGACCCGCGGCGAGTCGTGCTCGAGGTCGGTGGGCATGACTGCCTCGGCGCCGTACACCATGAAGAAGGGAGTGAATCCTGTTGACCTGTTGACCGAGGTGCGGATCCCCCAGATGACGGAGGGCAGCTCCTCGACCCAACACCCGGCGGTGCGTTCGAGTGGTACTTGGAGTCACGGCTTCAGGCCATGGAGGATGCTTTGATTGGCCCGTTCCGCCTGGCCGTTGGATTCCGGGTGGGCGACCGACGCGAGGTCGAGCCAGATGTGGTGCTCTTCGCAGAATTCGTCCATGGCTCCTTTGGCGAAGTTGGTGCCGTTGTCCGTGATGATGCTGTTTGGGAACCCGTAGCGATATATGAGCTCGCGTAGGAATTTAGTGGCGGTCTTCCCGTCGCATTTCCGGACTGGCTTGGCCTCCACCCACTTTGTGAATTTGTCGACCGCGACCAGGAGGTGGGTGTAGCGGAGGAGCCTTTGAAGGGGCCTACCATGTCCATTCCCCACACGGCGAATGGCCGTGATGGGGATTGTTTTGAGGCTGAGCGATGCGTGCGTCGGTTGGCGATTGGCACCCGGCGCACCGCTGGACAATGTCGACGGCATCAGCGTGTGCGGTAGGCCAGTAGAAGCCATGCCACATAGCCTTGGCGACCAGAGAGCGGGCGCCGGCGTGGTGGCCGCAGTCGCCGGAGTGGATGTCATGGAGGATCTTGCGTCCTTCGGCAGGTTGGACGCAACATTGGAATACGCCGGTGACGCTGCGCTTGTGGAGCTTGCCGTCGATGATGGTGTAGGACTTGCATCGGCGTGCGATCATCCGAGCATCCGTCACGTCTGCCGGCAAGGTGCCGGTCTCCAGGTAGGCGACGTAGGGCTTGGTCCAGTCGTCGGGCTCGTTGACGAGTGCGACCAGGGCTGCCTCCGGTTGTAACGGGTCTCCGATGTCGATCTCCCTCGGGGGAGAGACTGATGGCTTGGTGATCGTGTCGAGGAAGACACCGGCGGGTGGTGCGAGTCGAGCCGACCCAATGCGAGAGAGTGCGTCGGCCTCCTCGTTCTTCCGCCTGTCGATCCACTCGACGGAGTAGCCTGCGAAGTGTCCGCCCAGCTTGTCCATTGCTTGGCGGTACGCCGCCATGGTGGGGAAGACGGCGTCGCAAGTGCCAGCGACTTGCCCAGCAACGAGGTCGGAGTCTCCGTAGCAGCGTAGGCGGTTGACATTCATCTCCCTGGCAGCTCGCATGCCGTGGAGTAAGGCCTCGTACTCGGCCATGTTGTTGGTGCAGGGTGTGAAGTCGAGGCAGAGGACGTAGCGGAGCTTGTCGCCCTTCGGTGAAGTTAGCACGATCCCTGCGCCTGCGGCGTCCGTGTTCTTGGAGCCGTCGAAGTGCAGGCTCCAGTAATGGAGGTATGGCGGCTTCTCTGGCTGCTGGGCCTCCTCCCAGTCGGCGATGAAGTCTGCTAGGGCCTGCGACTTGATTGCTTTTCGTGGATCGTATTTGATGTTGTGGACGCCGATCTCGATGGCCCACTTGGCGACCCGCCCGGTCGCCTCGCGGTTGCGGATGATGTCCTGCAATGGTGCTGAGGAGACGACCGTGATCGGGTGCTCCTGGAAGTAGTGCGGCAGGCGCCGCTGTGCTCTGAAGACGGCGTATACCAGTTTCTGGTACTACGGGTATCGCTGGCGCGACTCAGTGAGGACCTCGCTGATGTAGTACACCGGTCGCTGTACTGGGCGCTCCTTTCCTTCCTCCGGTCGTTCGACGACCATGACGGTGCTGACGACGCGCTCGGAAGCCGCGACGTAGACCAGCATGGGTTCTTTGTCGGCAGGGGCGGCGAGTAGCGGTTCGGCGAGTAGCACCTTCTTGAGGTCGCGAAGTGCGTCATCCGCCTCCTTGTCCCACTGGAAGGTGGGGTTCTTGCGCATCAGGCGGTATAGGGGCATCGCCTTTTCACCCAGGCAGGGGATGAAGCGACTGAGAGCCGCTACTCGCCCGGCCAGCTTCTGGACGTCGCGTAGGCACTCGGGTTTGCCGAGTCGGGTGATTGTGTCTATCTTGGTGGGGTTCGCCTCGATCCCTCGCTTGGAGACGACGTACCCCAGTAGTTGTCCTGCTGGTACACCGAAGGTGCATTTGCCTGGGTTAAGATTTATCTTGTAATTTCTCAAGTTGGCGAACGTTTCCGCCAGGTCGGCGAGTAGGTCACCCTGGCGAGTGGACTTTACGACCACGTCATCGATGTACACGTAAATGTTGTGGCCAATTTGGCTCGCGAGGCACTCTTGCATGCACTGCTGGTAGGTCGCCCGACGTTCTTGAGGCCGAAGGTCATGGCGGTGTAGCAGAAGGCTCCGAATGGCGTGATGAACACCGTCTTCTCCTCGTTCTCAACAGCCATTTTGATCTGGTTATACCCAGAGTAGGCGTCGAGGAAACATAGCGACTCCGAGCCCGCGGTGGAATCGATTATTTGGTTGATCCGCGGGAGGACGAACTGCTCCTTTGGGCAGGCGCTATTCAAGTTTGTGTAGTCGATACACATCCTCCAGGTCCCGTTCTTCTTCTTGACCAGGACTGGGTTTGCCAACCACTTGGAGTACTTGATTGGCCGGATGAAGCCTGCAGCGAGTAGGCGCTGCACCTCCTCGGCGATGGCTCGGCGGCGCTCTTCATTGAAGGGCCGCAGTGACTGTTTGACGGGTCGCACTTTGGGGTCGGCGTTTAGCTTGTGCTCAGCGAGCTCCCTAGGGACACCAGGCATGTCAGAGGGCATCCATGCGAAGATGTCCCTGTTCTCACGGAGGAACTCGATGAGCGCGCCTTCCTAGGCTGGGCTCATGCCCGTCCCGATCGTCACCGTCTGGCTGGAGTCGCCTGGGACCAGCTCGACGGTGCGGGTGTGCGTTGTTGCCTCGAAGGTTGACGTGTTTGCGCCCTCCGAGTTAGGCTTCTTGAGTATGGTGGGGTCGTCGTTGTTGACCCCGCTCGCGTACTTGGCGAGCTCATCGGCGTGATTGGTTTCCGCCACGATAACGGCATCGGCGAATTCGGCTCCTTTGGCCTCGCACTCGGTGGCCATGTCGGGGTCGCCGTTGATGGTGATGGCAAGCTTCATCGTGTTGTATGCGTAGTGTGGCGCTGCCATGAACTTGGCGAACGCCTGGCGCCCAGACGCAGGTAGGGTTGTCAAGGCACCAGTCAAGGCGATCCGCTTCGCGGAAGTTTGCTGGTGTGCCGAAGGTGACTGGCAGCGTGACCTTGCCGATCGGGTACGCCTTCCAACCGGGGACGATGCCATGGAACGTGGTGTGGGTTGTCTCGATCATCGACTGCGGGAGCTGCAGCCGCCTGAAGGTGTCCAGGTTCAGGATGTTGATGGAGCTGCCGCCGTCCATCAATGTCTTGGGGAGCCAGTAGTCGCCGACCTTGGGCTTGACCACCAGGGCGACTTGGCCTGGGTACTCGATGCGTGGCGAGTGGTCCCGGCGGCTCTAGGTGATGGGCTGCTCCGACCAGTTGAGGAACTGGGGAACGTCCACCTTAGCTACCGCCTTGACGGCGACGGCGCGAGCGATGACCTTCCTCTCGCGCTTCGTGTTGAAGCCTGTGAAGGTATGGAGCGAGCCGGCCACTTTATCGAACTTTCCGCCGTTTGGCGGGTCATTGTCGGGGTCCTCCCGTGCTCGCCATGCCTTCTCGATTTCCCTGAGGGTGTGGCAGTCGGCGGTTGTGTGTGTTGCGGGCTTCCCTTCCCTGCTATGAAACGCACAAGGTTGGTTAAGGAGGGCCGCGGGGTCGAAACTTGGCTTGGCCTTGTAGTTGCCGCCGTCGCGGCGTTGTCCTCCGTCGCGGCAGAAGCTCTTGGGCTCGCGTTGTGCGTGCCCGGCGTTGGCGACAAAGTCGACTCGCCCGTCACTGCCGCGCTTGCCGGTGAGGCGAGTGTTGCTATAGCGTAGGTCGGACCGTCGTCCGCTGTCATTGCCGCTCGGGCGGCATTGACCTCCCGACTCGTCGTCGGTTTCCTGGTTTGGATCTTCCTCCGCGTACCATTTGGTGATCTCGAGGAGGTCCGGTATGTTGTCGAGTGTGCGAGAGTGTCGCTTGAGCTTGGCGACCAGCGGCTCGTAGCGGCACGAGGTCTTGAAGCAATGGATCGCGGTGTCCGGGTGGATGCCGACCGCGTTGTACCAGAGTTCCTGCCACCGTTGGACCCAGTTGCGGGTTGACTCACGGGGTCCCTGGACGCATCGCTCCAAGTCCTCGATGGTGGTGGCGCGGGTGTAGGAGCACTCGAAGTGCCTGACGAAGGCGTCGCGCAGCTCCTCCCAGGAGTCGATACTATCCTAGGGGAGGGTGTTGATCCACTGCCTGCACATCCCCTCCATCATCAGGGGAGGTAACGGGCGGCTAGCAGGTCGGTGTGGCCTGCGATCCCCATCGCCATGAGGTATGTATCGAGCCAGACGGGTCGCATTTAGGGTCGATTTTCTATCTCCTTCAACACTTTGAAGTTTGGCAGGTACTTCTCGCCTCGGATCATTGGTCCGAAGCACTTGGGGCCGAGTCGACTGAGCGACCCCATGGGCTCGCCATCGTGGCCATTGGTTAGGGTGTGTCGCAGGTCGTCGGGCTGGCGTGCGCGCCAGCTTTGGTTGTTGATGATGTGGGTGCGGGCGTCGATGGGTTGACCGTTGGCGGCGACGAAGTTGGTCGCTGGCCTGGGGTCGTTGGTGGAGAGTGCCGCGTTCGCGGGTCGGTGTTGGAGCTGCAGTGGCTCTGGTGGCGGGCAGTTGAGGGTGTTTGCCGCCATTGGGCGGCCGCTTGAGGCCGCTTTCGCTTCAAGAACGCGAGTACACTCGACCACGTGAGTCGGCGCCTGCTTTTGCTGCTCGACGGCCTTTGGCAGCAGGTCTGACGCATCTTGGATCTGTAGGGCGCCGTCGCGGTGGCCGTGATGTTGTCGGCCGCTGCTCGGCTCGCGACGAGGTTGTCCATCGGGTGGAGAAGTGGGAGGCCGTTGCGTCTCGCTTCCCGAGAGGAGACTACTATCCGGCTGGTCCTCAGGAGGTGTGCGGTTGGGTGGAGGTGGGCGCCATCGCCGTCGACCGCGGGCGGGCGCTTCCCTCTGTGGCGCGCTCGCAGATCGCGGCCGCCACGCTGGGCCGGGTCGTTTTCGTCGAAGTTCAAGGCGCCTGAACGGTGGGGTTTAAGCGCGACCTGATCCGCTGCTGGTGGTAGCGCTGATAGCTCCTGGCCGCCACCGCCGAGGCGAATTTTTCGCCGGGCTTGCTCTTGCGCCTCGCCTCTGCGCTTTTAGGCGGAGTTCCTCGACCTCCGTCGCCTTGGCATTAGGAGGGATTGGGGTGGAGAAGTGGTCCTCCGGCGGCTCGGTGCTGGTCGCCATGTAGGTCGCGGCGTGGTGACCAGTGCCATCGCGTAGGTCGGCGGAGTTTTCCGACCCGGAGTCAAAGTCGAAGATCCCGAGGATGGAGGGGTCCACGAAGTCTCCCACGTTGGAGACCTGCGTGATGTTGCCCGCGGGTGAAGCCGCGGTGATGGATCCGGCGAGTGACGCCGGGGTCGCCGAGTCGGCGTCGTCGTTGAGGGCCGCGTCTTCTGCGGCCGCTGAGTTTTCGGCCACGTTGCTGTGGGCCGAGTTGTACTCGGAGGCGAGGCGATGGATCGTGCGGATCTGGCTCTCGGAGAGCCGATCGCGTGGCGGCGACTCGCGGATGCGAGTCGAGTCCTCCAAGACGATGACGTCGGTGAGGCCGATGAAGAGGCTGATCGTGCCGACCGGCAGGATCACGCTATGCGTGATGGGTCGCGCCGCCGGGACGTAGCTGCTCGGCAAGATTTGGAGCATCTCGCCGATCGCTATCATGCGGCCGGTGGCGACCGTCTCGTTGATGGGCAGATTGGATCTCGCCGCAGAACACCGGCCAGACCGGCCAGGCCCCACGATGGGCACCACTGTCGTGGGAATGGTCACGGCAGATGCTGCAATCGACAGCGAGTAGTACAACGAGGGGCAAGGGCAGCCAGCCATCTGCGGTGCGATATGAGGGCGGAGACACAGGGTTTTACCCAGGTTCGGCCCCCGGAGGATAAAGACCTACTCCTGCTAGATTGTATTATGATGGTGGTACAATGGGCGAGCTCGGCGGCTAGGCGGCGAGTCGCTTGGGTGTATGATGGAACGTCTCTCTACACGCCCTGCAGGGAGGTTTATATAGGCTCACCTCCCCTAGGGTTTACATATCTCAACCGAATCAGTTAAGGCTTCGGTACTCATTTAACCTAATCCGACTGGGCCTATCTAGTCGCTTGGGCCTTCAGCTTCCAGTCGCTTGGATCCACACCAGGCCTTGATCCAATCGCCGTCTTGCAGGCCCACTCGCCGGTTTCTGGGCAAGTCGGAAACGTCCTGCTGGGTATACCCTGGTAGGCACATCCCCATCATCGAGGCAGAGGACGTAGCGTAGCTTGTCGCCCTTCGGAGAGGTTAACACGATCCCTGCTCCTGCACCGTCCGCATTCTTGGAGCCGACGAAGTGTAAACTCTAGTAGTGGAGGCATGGCAGCTTTTCTGGCTGCTGGGCCTCCTCCCAGTCGGCGATGAAGTCCGCGAGAGCCTGCGACTTGATCGCTTTGCGCGGCTCGTACTTGATGTTGTGGACGCCGATTTCGACGGCCCACTTGGCGACTCGCCCGGTCGCCTCGCGGTTATCGGGTGCAACGGTGCTAAGGAGACGACCGTTATCGGGTGCTCCTGGAAGTAGTGTGGCAGTCGCCGCTGTGCTATGAAGACCGCGTATACCAGTTTCTGGTATTGCGGGTATCGCTGGCGCGATTCAGTGAGGACCTCGCTGATATAGTACACTGTTCGCTGTGCTGGGCGTTCCTTTCCTTCCTCTGGTCGCTCGACGACCATGACGACGCTGACGACGCGCTCGGAAGCCGCGACGTAGACCAGCATGGGTTCCTTGTCAACAGGGGCGGCGAGTAGCGGTGCTGCGAGTAGCACCTTTTTGAGGTCGCGGAGCGCGTCGTCCGCCTCCTTGTCCCACTGGAAGGTGGGGTTCTTGCGCATCAGGCAGTATAGGGGCATCGCCTTTTCACCCAATCGGGGGATGAAGCGGCTAAGAACTGCGACTCGCCCAGCCAGTTTCTGGACGTCGCGCAGGCACTCGGGTTTGCCGAGTCGAGCGATCGTGTCGATCTTGGTGGGATTCGCCTCGATCCCGCTTGAGACGACGATGCGAGCGCCCCTGCTGGTACACTGAAGGTGCATTTGCCTGGGTTGAGCTTTATCTTGTATTTCCGCAGGTTGGCGAATGTTTCTGCCAGGTCGGCGAGTAGGTCGCCCTGGCGGGCGGACTTCACTACCATGTCGTCGATGTAGACGTGGATATTGCGGCCAATTTGGCTCGCAAGGCACTCCTGCATACACCGCTGGTAGGTCGCCCCGTCATTCTTGAGGCCGAAGGTCATGGCTGTGTAGCAGAAGGCTCCGAGTGGCGTGATGAACGTCGTCTTCTCTTCGTCCTCAACGGCCATTATGATCTGGTTGTACCCAGAGTAGGCGTCGAGGAAGCATAGCGACTCCGAGACCGCGGTGGAATCGACTATTTGGTCGATCCGCGGGAGGACGAATTGCTCCTTCGGGCAGACGCTGTTTAAGTTTGTGTAATCGATACACATCCTCTAGGTCCCATTTTTCTTCTCGACCAGGACTGAGTTTGCCAGCCACTTGGAGTCATTGAAGGGCCGCAGCGACTGCTTAACGGGTCGCACTTTGGGGTCGATGTTGAGTTTGTGCTCAGCGAGTTCCCTAGGGACACCAGGCATGTCAGAGGGCTTCCATGCGAAGATGTCCCTGTTCTCACGGAGGACCTCGATGAGCGCGCCTTCCTATGCTGAGCTCATGCCCGTCCCGATCGTCACCGTCTGGCTGGAGTCGCCTGGGACCAGCTCGACGGTGCGGGTATGCATTGTTCCTTCGAAGGCTGAGGTGTTGCCGCCCTCCACGTTGGGATTCTTGAGTATAGTGGGGTCATTGTTGTTGACCCCGCTCGCGTATTTGGCGAGCTCGTCGGCGTGGTTGGCCTCTGCCGCGATGACGGCGTCGGCGTGGTTGGCCTCTGCCGCGATGTCGGGGTCGCCGTGGATGGTGATGACGCCACGCGGTCCGGGGAGCTTCATCGTGTTGTACGCGTAGTGGGGCGTAACCATGAACTTGGCGAACGCCTGGCGCCCCAGAACGCAGTGGTAGGGGCTATCGAAGGGCACCAGCTCGAAGACGATCCGCTCGGTGCGGAACTTTGCCGGTATGCCGAAGGTGACTGGCAGCGTGACCTTGCCGATCGGGTACGACTTCAGACCGGGGACGATGCCGCGGAACGTGGTGTAGGTCGTCTCGACCATCGACTGCGGAAGCCGCAGTCGCCTGAAGGTGTCCAGATACAGGATATTGATGGAGCTGCCGTCGTCCATCAATGTCTTGGGGATCCAGTAGTCTCCTACCTTGGGCTTGACCACCAGGGCGACTCGGCCTGGGTACTCGATGCGTGGCGAGTGGTCCTGGCGGCTCCAGGTGATGGGTTGCTCCGACCAGTTGAGGAATTGGGGAACGTCCACCTAGGCCACCGTGTTGACAGCGACGGCACGGGCGATGACCTTCTTCTCGCGCTTCGTGTTGAAGCCTGTGAAGGTGTGGAGCGAGCCAGCCATGCTACCGAATTTTCCGCCGTTTGGCGGGTTGTTGTCGGGGTCTTCCCGCGCTCGCCGTGCCTTCTCGATCTCCTTGAGGGAGTGGCAGTTGGCGGTTGTGTGCGTGGCGGGCTTTCCTTCCCTGCTATGAAATGCACAAGGTTGGTTAAGGAGGGCCGCGGGGTCGAACCTTGGTTTCGCCTTGTAGTTGCCACCGTCGCGGCGTTGCCCCCCTTCGCGGCATAAGCTCTTGGGCTCGCGCTGCGCGTGCCCAGCGTTGGCGACGAAGTCGACTCGCCCGTCGCTGCGGTGCTTGTCGGTGAGGCGAGTGTTGCTGTAGCATAGATCGGATCGTCGTCCGTTGTCGTTGCCGCTCGTGCGGCGCTGTCCTCCTGACTCGTCGTCGGTTTCTTGATTTGGGTCTTCCTCCGCGTATCTTTTGGCGATCTCAAGGATGTCCGGTTTGTTGTCGAGTGTGCGGTATGCTTGTTTGAGCTTGGCGACCAGGGGCTCGTAACGGCACGAGGTCTTGAAACAGTGGATTGCGGTGTCTGGATGAATACCGACCGCGTTGTACCACAGTTCTTGCCATCGTTGAACCCAGCTGCGGGTCGACTCGTGAGGTCCCTGGACGCATCATTCCAGGTCCACGATGGTGGTGGAGCGGGTGTATAAACCCTCGAAATGCCTGAGGAAGGCGTCGCGCATCTCTTCCCAGGAGTCGATGCTATCCGCGGGGAGAGTGTTGATCCACTGCCTGCACGCCCCCTCCATCATCAGGGGGAGGTAGAGGGCTGCGAGTAGATCGGTGTGGCCGGCAATCCCCATTGCCATGAGGTAAGTGTCCAGCCACACGGAGGGATCGTACGTGGGGCCATACTTCTCTATTTCCTTCTGCGCTTTGAAGTTCGCCGGGTATCTTTCGCCTCGGATCATCGGTCCGAAGCACCGGGGCCCGAGTCGGCTTAGCGACCCCCTCGGCTCGCCGTCGCGGCGGTTGGTTAAGGTATGCCGCAGGTCGTAGGGCTGGCGTGCGCACCAGCTCTGGTTGTTGATGATGTGGGTGCGGGCGCCGACGGGCTGACCGTTGGCGGCGACGAAGTTGGTCGCCGGCCGGGGGTCGTTGGTGTATAGTGCCACGTTCGCGGGTCGGTGTTGGAGCTGCAGCGGTTTGGGAGGCGGGCAGTTTAGGGTGTTTGCCACCAAGGGGCGGCCGCTTGAGGCCGCTCTGCTGCCCGATGAACGCGAGTACATCCGACCTTGTGAGTCGACGCATGCGTTTTGTTGCTCGACCGCCTTTGCGAGCAAGGACTTGACGTACTAGATCTGTAGGGCGCCATCACTGGTGGCCGTGATGTTGTCGGCCGCTGCTCGGCCCGCCACGAGGTTGTCCATTGGGGAGGAGAACAGTGGTAGGCCGTTCACGTCTCGCTCCCGTGAGGAGACCACGCTCCGCGGCTGGTCCCTGGTAGGTGCGCGGTTGGGTGGAGGTGGGGCACCATTCACCGTCGACCCTGGTGGGGGCCGGGCGCTTCCTCCTGGTGGCGCGTTCTCGCAGATCGCGCGCTTGGTCGCGTGGGCCGGGTCGCTCTCGTCGTTGAAGTTCAGGGCGCGCCCCTGGACGGTAGGGTTCAGGCGTGACATGATTCGTTGCTGGTGGTAGCGTGACAGCTCCTGCGCCGTCACCTGCTCGAGGCGAAATTTTTTGCGCTCGGCTTGCTGATTACGGACTGCTTCCGCCAGCTTCTGGCGGAGTTCCTCGGCCTCCGTTGCCATTGCGTTGGGAGGGATCGGGGTGGAGAATGGATCCTCCGGCGGGTCGGCGCTAGTCGCCATGTAGGTCACGGCATGGCGACCGGTCCTGTCGCGGAGATCGGCGGAATTCTCTGACCTAGAGTCGAAGTCGAAGATCCCAAGGATGGAGGGATCCTCGATGTCCCCGACGTTGGAGACCTGGGTGATGGAGCCCACGGGCGACGTGGCGATGATGGATCCGGCTAGTGACGCCGGGGTCGCCGAGTCGGCGTCGTCGTTGAGGGCCACGTCTTCCGTGGCCGCGGTGGTTTCAGCCACATCATTGTGTGATGAGTCGTACTCGGAGGCAAGGCGGTGGATCGTGCGGACCTGACTCTCAGAGAGCCGGTCGCGTGGCGGCAACTCGCGGATGCGAGCCGAGTCCTCCGAGATGATGATGTCGGTGAGGCCGACGAAGAGACTGATCGTGCCAACCGGCAGGATCATGCTGTGTGTGACGGGTCGCGCCGCCGGGACGTAGCTGCTCGGCAAGATTTGGAGCATCTCGCCGATCGCTATCATGCGGCCGGTGGCGATCGGCTCGTTGATGGGCATATTGGATCTCGCCGCAGAATACCGGCCAGACCGGCCAGGCCCCACGGTGGGCGCCGCTGTCGTGGGAATGACCATGGCAGATGCTGCAATCGGCAGCGAGTAGTAGATCATGGGGCAGGGGCTGGCAGCCATCTACGGTGCGAGATGAGGGCAGAGACACAAGGATTTACCCAGGTTCGGCCCCCGGAGGGTAAAGACCTACTCCTAATAGATTGTATTATGGTGGAAGTACAATGGGGCGAGCTCGGCGGCTAGGCAGCGAGTTGCTTGGGTGGATGATGGAACGTGTCCTCTACTCGCCCTTTAGGGAGGTTTATATAGACTCACCCCCTAGGGTTTACAAATCTCAACCGAATCAGTTAAGGTTTCAGCAATCGTTTAACCTAATCCGACTGGGCCTATCAACGCTTCTGGGCCTTCAGCTTCCAGTCGCTTGAGTCCACGCCATGTCGTGATCCAGTCTCCGTTACTGCAGGCCCACTCGCAGGTACCTGGGCTAGTCGGAATCGTCCTGCTGGGTAATACCCCGGTAGGCATATCCCTATCATTAAGAAATGCACATACCTTCACAATGGGTACTCGAACATTATCTGGTAGAAGCCCCCTCAATGCAATCGGAAGCATTTGCGTCTTAATCACGTGGCAGTCATGAGACTTTAGGTTTTAGAACTTTTTTCTGCCATATTTATTATTCCCTTTATATTCGACGAGAAGCCAGACGGGACCTTAATACTTCTTAGGCATTCAAAAAATATTTCCTTCTCTTGTTTGGTAGGAGCGTAGCTGGCTTGACCTTGAAACCATTCTAGATGCAGGCGATCTGGGTCCTTCATACGTTGATGTTCCTTTCATGCTTCCGGTGTATCTTTTGTCTTCCCATACACGCCCAAGAAGCCTAGCAGGTTCACTCAAAGATTCTTAGTCACATGCATCACATCGGTTGCAGAGCGGACCTCTAAGAATTTCCAATATGGTAGCTCCCAAAATATAGATTTCTTCTTCCATATGGGTGTGTGTCCTTCAGCGTCCTTCGGAACAGATTTTCCGCTAGGACCCTTTCCAAAGGTTACCATTTGATCCAAATCTTTGACCATATCAAATATATCAGCACCAGTACGCTCCTTAGGCTTTGTCTGGTGACATGCCAGACCGTTGAAATGTTTGCCTTTCTTTCTTAAGGGATGCTTGGCCAAAAGAAATCGACGATGCTCATTGTATACATTCTTCTTACAATGTTCCAAATATATACTTTCAATCTTATCTAAACAGTGTGTGCATGCATTGTATCCCTTGTTTGACTGTCCTGAAAGGTTACTAAGAGCAGGGCAATCATTGATTGTTACGAAAAGCAATGCTCGGAGGTTAAATTCTTCCTGCTTGTGCTCATCCCACACGCGTATCCCGGGTTCGTGCCACAACTGTAAAATTTCTTCCACTAATGGCCTTAGGTACACATCAATGTCGTTGCCGGGTTGCTTCGGACCTTGGATCAACACTGGCATCATAATGAACTTCCGCTTCATGCACGACCAAGGAGGAAGGTTATAGATGCATAGATTCATGGGCAGTGTTTGGATCGAGCTCTGCTCCCCAAAGGGATTCATGCCATCTGTACTTAGACCAAACCTTAAACTCCTTGCATCATCTGCAAAGTCCGGGTACTTTCTATCGATTTTTCTCCATTGTGACCCATCAGCGGGGTGTCTCAACATCCCGTCTGACTTACGTTCCTCTTTATGCCATTGCAACAACTTGGCATGCTCTTTGTTTCTGAATAAGCGTTTCAACCGTGGTATTATAGGAGCATACCACATCACCTTGGCAGGAACCTTCTTCCGGGGGGCTCGCCCTCAACGTCACCAGGGTCATCTCGTCTAATCTTATACCGAAGTGAAGTGCATACCGGGCATGCATCCAAATTCTCATACTCCTCACAGCGGTAGAGGATGCAGTCATTAGGGCATGCATGTATCTTCTGAACCTCTAAACCTAGAGGGCAGACAACCTGCTTAGCTTCGTACGTACTGGAGGGCAATACGTTATCTTTTGGAAGCATATTCTTCATCATTTTCAGCAACTTTTCAAATGAGGAGTTAGGTATAGCACACTCAGCCTTCCATCGTAGCAATTCCAGTGTGCTGCCCAGCTTTTTCAGACCATTTTCGCAATTTGGGTACAACAACTTTTTGTGATCCTCTAACATGTGATTGAACTTCTCCCTATCCTTTTCAGTTTCACAATCTGTTCGTGCATCGGCAATGGTCCGACCAAGATCATCAGTGGGTTCATCATGTGTCTCTTCTTCATTATCCCCTTCAGCATCACCATGGAAGTATCTCCGTACTCAGGGAAACCATGATAGTTGTCATCCTCCTCCTCGTCTTCATTGTCTTCCATTATAACCCCTCTCTCTCCGTGCTTGGTCCAACAATTATAACTGGGCATGAAGCCGGACATCAACAGGTGGCTATGAAGGGTTTTTGAGTCAGAGTAATCCTTCTGATTACTACATCCATTACATGGACAGAATACAAAACCATTGTGCTTGTTTTCATCAGCAACACGGATGAATTCATGCACGCTATTAATGAACTCGCCTGAGTGTCGGTCAGTACCGTACATCCATTCCCGGACCATCTGCATTATAGTAAAAGTATATCAAAAACCATTACACAACATGATAAAATTATTACAAGTTATATTGAGATCTTCTAGAGCATTAATTTTGAATTTTGAAAAATTTACATGCACCAATTTGTGAATTAGAGAAAACAATCAACATGATAAATGTGGAGTTTTTTATTATTGTTCTATCAGTAAAAACCTCATTCCATTCTAAGCTCTGAAACTCTAAAATTACAAATTTCAATTTTCTGTAACTATGTGCCTAATCAAAATTTGTTACACATATATATCAAAATCCATCTAGCTACTTCTAGAGCATGCATGCATTAATCCATATCTCTATACTTCTAGAGAATTATAGAGCTAAAGTAGCAATTGTTAGAGATATGCCCTAGAGGCAATAATAAATGTAGTTATTATTATATCTTTGTGTTTATGATAAATGTTTACATTCGTGCTATAACAGAATTAACCAGAAACATTAATACTTGTGTGATTTGTAAACTAAAATAAAGTCCCTAGTAAAGCCTCTTTATAATACTAGCTTGTTGGTTAATAGATGATCGTGGTTTCCCGATCATGAACATTGAGATGTTGTTAACAACAAGATCATATCATTAGGAGAATGGTATGATGGACATACTCCTATAGATAAGCGTAGCATAAAGATCAAGTCATTTTAATAGTTCAATTGCTATAAGCTTTCTGATACATAGTAACCTAATTCCTTCAACCATGAGATCATGCTAATCACCATCACCGGAAGGATACTTTGATGATGTCAAACACCACATCGTAACTGGGTGGCTATAAAGATGGCATTCAGTGTTCGAAAAGTATGGGTTGAGGCACATGGATCAAGAGTGGGATTTGTCCATCCATATGATGGATAGATATACTCTGGGCCCTCTCGGTGGAATGTCATCCAATTAGCTTGCAAGCATGTGACTGGCTCACAAGGGATCACATACCGCGGGAACGAGAAAAGAGTACTTATAGGTAACGAGGTTGAACTAGGTATGCAGAGATACCGACGATCAAAACCTCGGATAAGTAAACTATCGTGAGACAAAGGGAAATTTGTATCGTATGTATGTGGTTCATTCGATCGCAAAGTAATCGTAGAAATATGTGGGAGCCATATGAATTTCCAGATTCCTCTATTGGTTATTGATCGGAGAAGTGTCTCGGTCATGTCCGCATAATTCACGAGCTGTAGCGAGACACACTTAAGGATTCAAAGTTGTTTAGTAGATATGGAATGTTAGTAGAGATACCGAATGTTGTTCGGAGTCTTGGATGGGATCCGGAATATCACGAGGAGATCCGGAATGGTCCGGAGAATAAGATTCATATAAGGAAAGTCCTATTTTGGAGTTCGGGAAAGTTTCCGATGATTTCATCGGAGAGGTTCTAGAAGGGTCTAGAAGGTTCACCGGTCCGAAAGGAGAATGGTCCATGAATTTGTCATGGGTAAGTGGAATGATTGGATCATGTACAAGGTCACTTGGCGTTGGCATATGCAAGAGAGAAATAAAGCTCTAAATGGAAAGTCAAACGGGAAGTTTGAAAAGTCAAACTAGAACAATGGTTTCCTAGTGGGAGAAGAAACAGGTCCTCTCTCAATCCAACTTGGGTTTGGGTTTGGATTCAAACCCACCCCTCCCAAGGCTACCCCTCCCTCTCATAAATAGAGGGTGAGGGCTGCCCCAAACAACACAAGTTCAAAGCCCTCTCCACGAGCCGCCGCCAGCGCCGCCGCTCGCCGCCGCCTTAGCCGCCGACACCTCCTCCTCCCGGATCTCTAAACCCTAGTTTTCCGGGAAACCCTAATCCACCATAACTCGCATCCGGCTTAGGCTTAGCCCTGCGGGATCTTCCCTCTACTTTCAACACCACGCCGTCGTGCTGCCGGAATCGCGAGGGAGAACTACAACCTCCGCTGCCTGCTGGAACAAGGGAGAGGAAGATCTTCATCGAGTACCAAACGTGTGACCGATTGAGCGCCGAACGCTAAGGCCGGAAGGATCGTCTACGCGATCTTGAGATCGTCAAGTGTACGACTATATCACGCACGAGAATCTGCTCTCGTTAACCGCTTTGGAATCTTCAAGGGTGAGTTCTTCTATCGACTCGTTGCTAAAAGCTAGTAGATAGATCTTGGCTTGTTTGTGTGCTTGCGGTAGATTTTTTTGTTTTCCATGCTACGAACTGGTACAGCAATAAGATATGAAAGAATGAAGTTCTAAACTTTTAAAGCTTTGGATTTAGGTGTTGCAAACTAAATCTTGACAAATCTTGAGAAAAAATGGCATGAACTCTCTTGCTTCTTTGAGAAAAATGGCCAACATATGCCTTAGGGCAGCAGGACAGGAAGCAGAATATATAGTGGTGGACAACTAGTCCCGAGCCATGATACGACCCGGGACTAATAGTCCATGAAAAGACTAGCTGGCCTGCTCCAGGTCATTAGTCCCGGTCCGAATTACGGACCGGGACTAAAGATCTGGTCCGGCCCGGGACTAGTGACTACGGCTGTTTCTAGCCGTTAGAGGCCTCACGGCCCGAGACTAGTGCTCCCACTAGTCGTGGGCTGTGACAGGCCGGGACTTCTGGCCTTGTTCACGTCGAACCGAAGATTGTTTTTCCAGTAGTTTACAATAACCTTAGGACCTAATACATGTTGGAGATATATGACCCAAAACTCGCAGTTTTCGCATTTTATGTCTGTTTTCATAGGCTATTGTCAACAATTTTGGGGTTCTAGGGCGTTTTACATCAACCTTAAGACCCGATACATGTTTGAGAGTTATGACCAAAAACTCGTCGTTTTCATGTTTTATGGTCGTTTTCATGAGTTATTGCCCAAAGTTTTTGGGTTCCAGGCAGATTGCATGCCTCGTAAGAACCCTTACATGTTTGAGAGATATGACCAGGAACTCGTCATTTTCACGATTTGTGGCCATTTTCATGAGCTATTGCCCACAGTTTTGGGGTTCCAGGGCGATTTACATCAATCGTAAGACCAGATACTTGTTTGAGAGTTATGACCAAAAACACGTAGATTTCATGTTTTATGGTTGTTTTCATGAGTTATTTCCCATAGTTTTTGGGTTCCAGGCGGATTTGCATGCCTCGTAAGAACCCATACATGTTTGAGAGATATGACTAGAAACTCGTCGTTTTAGTGTTTATGGTCCTTTTCATGAAGTATTGCCCAAAGTTTTGGGGATCTAGGGCGATTTACAAAGACCTTAAGAACCAATACATGTTTGAGAGTTTATGACAAAAACCTCATCGTTTTCGTGTTTATGGCCTTTTTAATGAGCTATTGCCCATAGTTTGGGGGTTCCAGGCAGATTTGCATGCCTCGTAAGAACCCTTTCATGTTTGAGAGATATGACCTGAAACTCATCATTTTCGTGTTTATGGTCGTTTTCATGAGCTATTGCCCAAAGTTTTTGGGTTCCTGTTAGATTTGCAAGGCCTATAAGACCCGTTACATGTTTGAGATATATGACTAAAAACTCGTAGTTTTCGTGTTTTATGGCCGTTTTATGAGCTATTGCCCACTATTAGGGGTTCAAGGGTGATTTACAAAGACCTTAAGACCTGATACATGTTGGAGATATATGACCCAAAACTCACAGTTTTCGTGTTTTATGACCGTTTTCATGAGCTATTGCCCATAGTTTTGTGGTTCCAGGGCATTTTACATCAACCTTAAGACCTAATACGTGTTTGAGAGTTATGACCGAAAAATCAACATTTTCATGTTTTATGGTCATTTTCATGAGTTATTGCCCACAGTTTTTGGATTACAGGTGGATTTGCATGCCTCGTAAGAACCATTACATGTTTGAGAGATATTACCAGGAACTTGTCGTTTTCATGATTTGTGGCCATTTTCATGAGCTATTGCCCACATTTTTGGTGTTTCCAAGGCGACTTACATCAACCTTAAGACCCGATATATGTTTGAGAGTTATGACCAAAAACTAGTTGTTTTCATGTTTTATAGTCGTTTTCATGATCTATTGCCAATTGTTTTGGGCTTCTTGGGCGATTTACAACGACTTTAAGAACCAATACATGTTTGAGAGTTTATGACCAAAACCTCATCGTTTTCGTGTTTATGGCCATTTTCATGAGCTATTGCCAACAGTTTTGGGGTTCCAAGCGGATTTGCATGCCTCATAAGAACCCTTACATGTTTGAGAGTTTATGACCAGAAACTCGTAGTTTTCGTGTTTATGGCCGTTTTTATGAGCTATTGCCCGTTGTTTTTGGTTTCCTGTTAGACTTGCATTGCCTGTAAGACCCATTACATGTTTGAGATATATGACTAAAAACTCGTAGTTTTCGTGTTTTATGGCCATGTTGGAGAGATATGACCCAAAACTCGCAGTTTTCGCATCTTATGGCCATTTTCATAGCCTATTGTCAACAGTTTTGGGGTTCCAGGGTGTTTTACATCAACCTTAAGACCCGATACATGTTTGAGAGTTATGACCAAAAACTCGTCGTTTTCATGTTTTATGGTCGTTTTCATGAGTTATTGCCCATAGTTTTTGGGTTCCCAGCGGATTTGCATGCCTCGTAATAACCCTTACATGTTTGAGAGATATGACCAGGAACTCGCCATTTTCACGATTTATGGCCAATTTCATGAGCTATTGCCCACAGTTTTGGGGTTCCAGGGCAATTTACACCAACCTTAAGACCCAATACATGTTTGAGAGTTATGACCAAAAACTCATCGATTTCATGTTTTATGGTCGTTTTCATGAGTTATTGCCCAAAGTTTTGGGGTTCTAGCGCGATTTACAACGCCCTTAAGAACCAATATATTTTAGAGATTTTATGACCAAAACCTCATCGTGTTTGTGTTTATGGCCTTTTTCATGAGCTATTGCCCCCAGTTTTGTGGTTCCAAGCGGATTTTCATGAGCTATTGCCCACAATTTTTGGGTTCCTGTTGGATTGGCAAGTCCTATAATACCCCTTACATGTTTGAGATATATGACTAAAAACTAGTAGTTTTCGTGCCGTTTATATGAGCTATTGCCCACTGTTTAGGGGTTTGAGGGCGATTTACAATGACCTTAAGACCCGATATAGTTTGGAGAGATATGACCCAAACCTCGCATTTTTCATGTTTTATGTCCGTTTTCATGAGCTATTACCCACAGTTTTGGGGTTCCAGGGCATTTTACATCAACCTTAAGACCTGATACGTGTTTGAGAGTTATGTCCAAAAAATCATCGTTTTCATGTTTTATGGTCGTTTTCATGAGCTATTACCCACAGTTTTGGGTTCCAGGTGGATTTGCATGCCTCGTAAGAACCCTTATATGTTTGACAGATATGATCAGGAACTTGTCGTTTTCACGATTTATGGCCATTTTCATGAGCTATTGCCCACATTTTTGGTGTTCTAGGGCGATTCACGTCAACCTCAAGAACCAATACATGTTTCAGAGTTATGACCAAAAACTTGTTGTTTTCATGTTTTATGGTCGTTTTCATGAGTTATTGCCCAAACTTTTTGCGTTCCTGGCGGATTTGCATGCCTCCTAAGAACCCATACATGTATGAGGGATATGACTAGAAACTCGTCATTTTCGTGTTTATAGTAGTTTTCATGAACTATTGCCCAAAGTTTTGGGGTTCTAGGGCGATTTACAACGACCTTAAGAACCAATACATGTTTGAGAGTTTATGACCAAAACTTCATCGTTTTCGTGTTTTATGGCCGTTTTTATGAGCTATTGCCCATTCTTTAGGAGTTCGAGGGCGATTTACAATGACATTAAGACCTGATACATGTTGGAGAGATATGACCCAAAACCAGCAGTTTTCACATTTTATGGCCGCTTTCATGAGCTATTGCCCACGGTTTTGGGCTTTGAGGGAGTTTTACATCAACCTTAAGACCTGATACGTGTTTGAGAGTTATGACCAAAAAATCATCATTTTCGTGTTTTATGGTCGTTTTCATGAGTTATTGCCCACAGTTTTGAGGTTCCAGGTGGATTTGCATGCCTCGTAAGAACCCTTACATGTTTGAGAGATATGACCAGGAACTCGTCATTTTCACGATTTATGGCCATTTTCATGAGCTATTGCCCACAGTTTTGGGGTTTCTAGGGCGATTTACATCAACCTTAAGACCCGATACATGTTTGAGAGATATGATCAAAAACTCGTCGTTTTCATGTTTTATGGTCATTTTCGTTTTTATGGCACATTTCATGTACTATTGCCCACAGTTTTGGGGTTCCAGGCAGATTTTCATGCCTCATAAGAACCCTTACATGCTTGATAGATATGACCAGAAACTCATCGTTTTCGTGTTTATGGACATTTTCATGAGCTATTGCCCACAATTTTTGGGTTCCTGTTGGATTGGCAAGGCCTATAAGACCCGTTACATGTTTGAGATATATGACTAAAAACTCGTAGTTTTCGTGTTTTAAGCCCGTTTTTATGAGCTATTGCCCACTTTTTAGGGGTTTGAGGGCGATTTACAATGACCTTAAGACCCGATACATTATAGAGAGATATGACCGAAACCTCGCATATTTCGTGTTTTATGGCCGTTTTCATGAGCTATTACCCACAGTTTTGGGGTTCCAGGGCGTTTTACATCAACCTTAAGACCTGATACATGTTAGAGAGTTATGATAAAAAATCATCGTTTTCGTGTTTTATGGTCGTTTTCATGAGTTATTGCCCACAGTTTTGGCGTTCCAGGTGGATTTGCATTCCTCGTAAGAACCCTTACATGTTTGAGAGATATGATCAGGAACTTGTCGTTTTCACGATTTATGGCAATTTTCATGAGCTATTGCCCACATTTTGGGGTTCTAGGGTGATTTACATCAACCTTAAGAAACATTACATGTTTCAGAGTTATGACCAAAAACACGTCGTTTTCATGTTTTATGGTTGTTTTTCATGAGTTATTGCCCAAAGTTTTTGCGTTCCTGGCGGATTTGCGTGCCTCGTAAGAACCCATACTACATGTATGAGAGATATGACTAGAAACTCGTCGTTTTCATATTTATGGTCATTCTCATGAACTATTGCCCAAAGTTTTGGGGTTCTAGGGCGATTTACAACAACCTTAAGAACCAATACATGTTTGAGAGTTTCTGACCAAAAACTCATCGTTTTTGTGTTTTATGGCTTCGAGGGCGATTTACAATGACATTAATACCTGATACATGTTGGAGAGATATGACCCAAAACCAGCAGTTTTCACATTTTATGGCCGTTTTCATGAGCTATTGCCCACAGTTTTGGGGTTCCAGGGAGTTTTACATGAACCTTAAGACCTGATTGGTGTTTGAGAGTTATTACCAAAAAATCATCATTTTTCTGTTTTATGGTCGTTTTCATGAGTTATTGCCCACAGTCAAGCATTTCCAAGCGGATTTGCATGCCTCATAAGAACCCTTACATGTTTGAGAGATATGACCAGGAACTCGTCATTTTCACGATTTATGGCCATTTTCATGAGCTATCGCCCACAGTTTTGGCGTTTCTAGGGCGATTTACATCAACCTTAAGACCCGATACATGTTTTAGAGTTATGACCAAAAACTCATCGTTTTCATGTTTTATGGTCGTTTTCATGATCTATGACCAATAGTTTTGGGGTTCTAGGGCGATTTACAACAACTTTAAGAACCAATACATGTTTGAGAGTTTATGACCAAAACCTCGTCGTTTTCGTGTTTATGGCCATTTTCATGAGCTATTGCCCACAATTTTGGGGTACCAGGCAGATTTTCATGCCTCATAAGAACCCTTACATGTTTGATAGATATGACCAGAAACTCGTCGTTTTCGTGTTTATGGACATTTTCTTGAGCTATTGCCCACAATTTTTGGGTTCCTGTTGGATTGGCAAGGCCTATAAGACCCGTTACTTGTTTGAGATATATGACTACAAACTCATAGTTTTCGTGTTTTATGGCCGTTTTTATAAGGTATTGCCCACTGTTTAGGGGTTCGATGGCGATTTACAATGACCTTAAGACCCGATACATGTTGGAGAGATTTAACCCAAAACTCGCATTTTCCATGTTTTATGGCCGTTTTCATGAGCTATTACCCCACAGTTTTGGGGTTCCAGGGCGTTTTACATCAACCTTAAGACCCGATACGTGTTTGAGAGTTATGAAAAAAATCATCATTTTCGTGTTTTATGGTCGTTTTCATGAGTTATTTGCCCACAGTCTAGGATTTCCAGGCGGATTTGCATGCCTCGTAAGAACCTTACATGTTTGAGAGATATGACCAGGAACTCGTCATTTTCACGATTTATGGCCATTTTTCATGAGCTATTGCCCACAGTTTTGGGTTTCTAGGGCGATTTACATCAACCTTAAGACCCGATACATGTTTGAAAGTTATGACCAAAAACTCGTCGTTTTCATGATCTATGACCAATAGTTTTGGGGTTCTAGGGCGATTTACAACAACTTTAAGAACCAATACATGTTTGATAGTTCATGACCAAAACCTCGTCGTTTTCGTGTTTATGGCCATTTTCATGAACTATTGCCCACAGTTTTGGGGTTCCAGGCGGATTTTCATGCCTCGTAAGAACCCTTACATTCTTGATAGATATGACCAGAAACTCGTCGTTTTCATGTTTATGGTCATTTTCATGATCTATGACCCACAATTTTTGGGTTCCTGTTGGATTGGCAAGGCCTATAAGACCCATTACATGTTTGAGATATATGACTAAAAACTCGTAGTTTTTGTGTTTTATGGCCGTTTTTATGAGCTATTGCCCACTGTTTAGGGGTTTGAGGGCTATTTACAATGACCTTAAGACCCAATACATGTTGGAGATATATGACCGAAACCTCGCATTTTTCGTGTTTTATGGCCGTTTTCATGAGCAATTACCCACAGTTTTGGGGTTCCAGGGCGTTTTACATCAACCTTAAGACCTAATACGTGTTTGAGAGTTATGACCAAAAAATCATCATTTTCGTGTTTTATGATTGTTTTCATGATTTATTGCCCACAGTTTTGGGGTTCCAGGCGGATTTGCATTCCTCGTAAGAACCCTTACATGTTTGAGAGATATAACCAGGAACTCATCCTTTTCACGATTTATGGCCATTTTCATGAGCTATTGCCCACATTTGTGGGGTTCTAGGGCGATTTACATCAACCTTAAGACCCGATACATTTTTGGGAGATATGACCAAAAACTCGTCGTTTTCATGTTTTATGGTTGTTTTCCTGATCTATGGCCAATAGTTTTGGGGTTCTAGGGCGATTTACAACAACTTTAAGAACCAATACATGTTTGATAGTTTATGACCAAAACCTCGTCGTTTTCGTGTTTATGGCCATTTTCATGAACTATTTCCCACGGTTTTGGGTTTCCAGGCGGATTTTTATGCCTCGTAAGAACCCTTACATGCTTGATAGATATGACTAGAAATTTGTCGTTTTCGAGTTTATGGCCATTTTCATGATCTATTTCCCACAATTTTTGGGTTCCTGTTGGATTGGAAAGGCCTATAAGACCCTTTACATGTTTGAGATATATGACTAAAAACTCGTAGTTTTTGTGTTTTATGGCCGTTTTTATGAGCTATTGCCCACTGTTTATGTGTTTGAGGGCGATTTACAATGACCATAAGACCCGATACATGTTGGAGAGATATGACCGAAACCTCGCATTTTTCGTGTTTTATGGCCGTTTTCATGAGCTATTACCCACTGTTTTGGGGTTTCAGGGCTGTCACATCCCAACATTTTCCAAATTTTGAAATGTGAAAAAGAAACAAACAAAATAAATAATGGTTGAAATTTAGGGTGAAAAGTAACTTTTTGATTCCAAATGGAAACATCAAAACCTAATTTGAACAAATAAAATCCTAAAGGTATTTAAAAAGATAAGCAAATAATAAATAAAGTTATAAAAGTTGGAATCACCATTTTTGGATCATTAAATAAAAAGATATGGTTTTATAAGCAAACGTAAAAATAATAAATAAGGACTATTTTTAAAGAGTCAAATTAAATCATCATTTTCGTGTTTTATGGTCGTTTTCATGAGTTATTTGCCCACAGTCTAGGATTTCCAGGCGGATTTGCATGCCTCGTAAGAACCTTACATGTTTGAGAGATATGACCAGGAACTCGTCATTTTCACTATTTATGGCCATTTTCATGAGCTATTGCCCACAGTTTTGGGGTTTCTAGGGCGATTTACATCAACCTTAAGACCCGATACATGTTTGAAAGTTATGACGAAAAACTCGTTGTTTTCATGTTTTATGGTCGTTTTCATGATCTATGACCAATAGTTTTGGGGTTCTAGGGCGATTTACAAGAACTTTAAGAACCAATACATGTTTGATAGTTTATGACCAAAACCTCGTCGTTTTCTTGTTTATGGCCATTTTCATGAACTATTGCCCACAGTTTTGGGGTTCCACGCGGATTTTCATGCCTCGTAAGAACCCTTACATGCTTGATAGATATGACCAGAAACTCGTCGTTTTCGTGTTTATGGCCATTTTCATGATCTATTGCCCACAATTTTTGGGTTCCTGTTGGATTGGCAAGGCCTATAAGACCTGTTACATGTTTGAGATATATGACTAAAAACTCGTAGTTTTTATGTTTTATGGCCGTTTTTATGAGCTATTGCCCACTGTTTAGGGGTTTGAGGGCGATTTACAATGACCATAAGACCCGATACATGTTGGAGAGATATGACCGAGACCTCGCATTTTTCGTGTTTTATGGCCGTTTTCATGAGCTATTACCCACAGTTTTGGGGTTCCAGGGCGTTTTACATCAACCTTAAGACTTGATACGTGTTTGAGAGTTATGATCAAAAAATCATCGTTTTCGTGTTTGATGGTCGTTTTCATGAGTTATTGCCCACAGTTTTGGGGTTCGAGGTGGATTTGCATTCCTCGTAAGAACCCTTACATGTTTGAGAGATATGATCAGGGACTTGTCCTTTTCATGATTTATGGCCATTTTCATGAGCTATTGCCCACATTTGTGGGGTTCTAGGGCGATTTACATCAACCTTAAGAACCAGTACATGTTTCTGAGTTATGACCAAAAACTCGTCGTTTTCATGTTTTACGGTCATTTTCATGAGTTGTTGCCCAAAGTTTTGTGTTCCTGGCGGATTTGCATGCCTCGTAAGAACCCATACATGTATGAGAGATATGACTAGAAACTCGTCGTTTTCGTGTTTATGGTCGTTTTCATGAACTATTGCCCAAAGTTTTGGGGTTCTAGGGCGATTTACAACGACCTTAAGAACCAATACATGTTTGAGAGTTTCTAACCAAAACCTCATCGTTTTCGTGTTTTATGGCCGTTTTGATGAGCTATTGCCCATTGTTTAGGGGTTCGAGGGCGATTTACAATGACATTAATACATGATAAATGTTGGAGAGATATGACCCAAAACCAGCAGTTTTCACATTTTATGGCCGTTTTCATGAGTTATTGCCCACAGTTTTGGGGTTCCAGGGAGTATTACATCAACCTTAAGACCTGATACATGTTTGAGAGTTATTACCAAAAAATCATCATTTTTGTGTTTTATGGTCGTTTTCATGAGTTATTGCCCACAGTCTAGCATTTCCAGGCGGATTTGCATGCCTCGTAAGAACCCTTACATGTTTGAGAGATATGACCAGGAACTCGTCATTTTCACGATTTATGGCCATTTTCATGAGCTATCGCCCACAGTTTTGGCGTTTCTAGGGCGATTTACATCAACCTTAAGACCCGATACATGTTTGAGAGTTATGACCAAAAACTCATCGTTTTCATGTTTTATGGTCGTTTTCATGATCTATGACCAATAGTTTTGGGGTTCTAGGGTGATTTACAACAACTTTAAGAACCAATACATGTTTGAGAGTTTATGACCAAAACCTCGTCGTTTTCGTGTTTATGGCCATTTTCATGAGCTATTGTCCACAATTTTGGGGTACCAGGCGGGTTTTCATGCCTCATAAGAACCCTTACATGTTTGATAGATATGACCAGAAACTCGTCGTTTTCGTGTTTATGAACATTTTCTTGAGCTATTGCCCACAATTTTTGGGTTCCTGTTGGATTGGCAAGGCCTATAAGACCCGTTACTTGTTTGAGATATATGACTAAAAACTCATAGTTTTCGTGTTTTATGGCCGTTTTTATAAGGTATTGCCCACTGTTTAGGGGTTCGATGGCGATTTACAATGACCTTAAGACCCGATACATGTTGGAGAGATATAACCCAAAACTCGCATTTTCCGTGTTTTATGGCCGTTTTCATGAGCTATTACCCCACAGTTTTGGGGTTCCAGGGCATTTTACATCAACCTTAAGACCCGATACGTGTTTGAGAGTTGTGACCAAAAAATCATCATTTTCGTGTTTTATGGTCGTTTTCATGAGTTATTTGTCCACAGTCTAGGATTTCTAGGCGGATTTGCATGCCTCGTAAGAACCTTACATGTTTGAGAGATATGACCAGGAACTCGTCATTTTCACTATTTATGGCCATTTTCATGAGCTATTGCCCACAGTTTTGGGGTTTCTAGGGCGATTTACATCAACCATAAGACCCGATACATGTTTGAAAGTTATGACCAAAAACTCGTCGTTTTCATGTTTTATGGTCGTTTTCATGATCTATGAACAATAGTTTTGGGGTTCTAGGCAATTTACAACAACTTTAAGAACCAATACATGTTTGATAGTTTATAACCAAAACCTCGTCGTTTTTGTGTTTATGGCCATTTTCATTAACTATTACCCACAGTTTTGGGGTTCCACGCGGATTTTCATGCCTCGTAAGAACCCTTACATGCTTGATAGATATGACCAGAAACTCGTCGTTTTCGTGTTTATGTCCATTTTCATGATCTATTGCCCACAATTTTTGGGTTCCTGTTGGATTGGCAAGGCCTATAAGACCCGTTACATGTTTGAGATATATGACTAAAAACTCATAGTTTTTGTGTTTTATGGCCGTTTTTATGAGCTATTGCCCACAGTTTAGGGGTTTGAGGGCGATTTACAATGACCATAAGACCCGATACATGTTGGAGAGATATGACCGAAACCTCGCATTTTTCGTGTTTTATGGCCGTTTTCATGAGCTATTACCCACAGTTTTGGGGTTCCAGGGCGTTTTACATCAACCTTAAGACTTGATACGTGTTTGAGATTTATGATCAAAAAATCATCGTTTTCATGTTTGATGGTCGTTTTCATGAGTTATTGCCCACAGTTTTGGGGTTCCAGGTGGATTTGCATTCCTCGTAAGAACCCTTACATGTTTGAGAGATATGACCAGGAACTCGTCATTTTCACGATTTATGGCCATTTTCATGAGCTATTGCCCATAGTTTTGGCGTTTCTAGGGCGATTTACATCAACCTTAAGACCCGATACATGTTTGAGAGTTATGACCAAAACTCATCGTTTTCATGTTTTATGGTCGTTTTCATGATCTATGACCAATAGTTTTGGGGTTCTAGGGCGATTTACAACAACTTAAAGAACCAATACATGTTTGAGAGTTTATGACCAAAACCTCGTCGTTTTCGTGTTTATGGCCATTTTCATGAGCTATTGCCCACAATTTTGGGGTACCAGGCGGGTTTTCATGCCTCATAAGAACCCTTACATGTTTGATAGATATGACCAAAAACTCGTCGTTTTCATGTTTTATGGTCGTTTTCATGATCTATGACCAATAGTTTTGGGGTTCTAGGCAATTTACAACAACTTTAAGAACCAATACATGTTTGATAGTTTATAACCAAAACCTCGTCGTTTTTGTGTTTATGGCCATTTTCATTAACTATTACCCACAGTTTCGGGGTTCCACGCAGATTTTCATGCCTCGTAAGAACCCTTACATGCTTGATAGATATGACCAGAAACTCGTCGTTTTCGTGTTTATGTCCATTTTCATGATCTATTGCCCACAATTTTTGGGTTCCTGTTGGATTGGCAAGGCCTATAAGACTCGTTACATGTTTGAGATATATGACTAAAAACTCATAGTTTTTGTGTTTTATGGCCGTTTTTATGAGCTATTGCCCACAGTTTAGGGGTTTGAGGGCGATTTACAATGACCATAAGACCCGATACATGTTGGAGAGATATGACCGAAACCTCGCATTTTTCGTGTTTTATGGCCGTTTTCATGAGCTATTACCCACAGTTTTGGGGTTCCAGGGCGTTTTACATCAACCTTAAGACTTGATACGTGTTTGAGATTTATGATCAAAAAATCATCGTTTTCGTGTTTGAATGTCGTTTTCATGAGTTATTGCCCACAGTTTTGGGGTTCCAGGTGGATTTGCATTCCTCGTAAGAACCCTTACATGTTTGAGAGATATGACCAGGAACTCGTCATTTTCACGATTTATGGCCATTTTCATGAGCTATTGCCCATAGTTTTGGCGTTTCTAGGGCGATTTACATCAACCTTAAGACCCGATACATGTTTGAGAGTTATGACCAAAACTCATCGTTTTCATGTTTTATGGTCGTTTTCATGATCTATGACCAATAGTTTTGGGGTTCTAGGGCGATTTACAACAACTTTAAGAACCAATACATGTTTGAGAGTTTATGACCAAAACCTCGTCGTTTTCGTGTTTATGGCCATTTTCATGAGCTATTGCCCACAATTTTGGGGTACCAGGCGGGTTTTC
The DNA here is from genome assembly GCA_023614405.1 of Avena insularis. NCBI lineage: Eukaryota > Viridiplantae > Streptophyta > Magnoliopsida > Poales > Poaceae > Avena > Avena insularis. The sequence goes on from CM042685.1 coordinate 2,415,430, forward strand.
ATGCCTCATAAGAACCCTTACATGTTTGATAGATATGACCAGAAACTCGTCGTTTTTGTGTTTATAAACATTTTCTTGAGCTATTGCCCACAATTTTTGGGTTCCTGTTGGATTGGCTAGGCCTATAAGCCCGTTACTTGTTTGAGATATATGACTAAAAACTCATAGTTTTCGTGTTTTATGGCCGTTTTTATAAGGTATTGCCCACTGTTTAGGGGTTCGATGGCGATTTACAATGACCTTAAGACCCGATACATGTTGGAGAGATATAACCCAAAAGTCCCATTTTCATGAGCTATTACCCCACAGTTTTGGGGTTCCAGGGCGTTTTACATCAACCTTAAGACCAGATACGTGTTTGAGAGTTGTGACCAAAAAATCATCATTTTCGTGTTTTATGGTCGTTTTCATGAGTTATTTGCCCACAGTCTAGGATTTCCAGGCGGATTTGCATGCCTCGTAAGAACCTTACATGTTTGAGATATATGACCAGGAACACGTCATTTTCACTATTTATGGCCATTTTCATGAGCTATTGCCCACAATTTTGGGGTTTCTAGGGCGATTTACATCAACCTTAAGACCCGATACATGTTTGAAAGTTATGACCAAAAACTCGTCGTTTTCATGTTTTATGGTCGTTTTCATGATCTATGACCAATAGTTTTGGGGTTCTAGGCGATTTACAACAACTTTAAGAACCAATACATGTTTGATAGTTTATGACCAAAACCTCGTCGTTTTTGTGTTTATGGCCATTTTCATTAACTATTTCCCACAGTTTTGGGGTTCCACGCGGATTTTCATGCCTCGTAAGAACCCTTACATGCTTGATAGATATGACGTAAACTTCTGCTTCCGTGTTTATGGCCATTTTCATGATCTATTGCCCACAATTTTTGGGTTCCTGTTGGATTGGCAAGGCCTATAAGACCCGTTACATGTTTGAGATATATGACTAAAAACTCGTAGTTTTTGTGTTTTATGGCCGTTTTTATGAGCTATTGCCCACTGTTTAGGGGTTTGAGGGCGATTTACAATGACCATAAGACCCGATACATGTTGGAGAGATATGACCGAAACCTCGCATTTTTCGTGTTTTATGGCCGTTTTCATGAGTTATTACCCACAGTTTTGGGGTTCCAGGGTGTAGCATCCCAATTGTCTAACAATTGCAATGCTACTAGTCTATTCTATATAATGGCTACTTCCTATATATAATTGTTGCATCATAATTATATCATGCTCATGTCATCATGCCACCTTGCATTTGAGCATCATATAAAACCCTCTTTCTTTGGTTCTTCTCTCATATGCATTATTAATTGTATTTGCCTCTTGATATTGTATTTGGTTCTTGATACATTGTTTAAATGCCCAAGTTGAGTTGGGGGCATATCTTTTATTCAACTCCATCACCTTTCTCTGTCACCACCTTATAATTCCACCATCCAACTAAATATGAGCTTTGCACTTTATTGGGTTTTACCTCTAGCTCATGTGGGTTGGGATGGATCCAATTCTATTTCCACATGCTCTCATCTTAGCATCATGTTGTTTTCACATTATTGATATATGAGAGCCACATGGCCACCTTTGCATGCCTTGTGAGTGGAACCCTTTTCCTAGATTCCATATGGATTATTATGGATTTATACTCATGTGGGAATATTTTTGGGACTAGTAAGCATCTAGTGGAATATACACACTAGCAAGTCCCAATTATAATCAAATGTGATCATCTCCATCTACTCCACTTGGAACTTTCTTTTAAATTCTTTTGCTTAGGCCTTACTCCACATTTTGGAATGCATAATGTAAAATAATCTTGTTTTCACAAAAATAAGCATGGTATTAATTATTTATGCATGGCCCATGCAAGAACCACCCCATTCTAGTTTCTGGTTTTTATTTGAATCTTTGAGTGGATCTTCCCCATATCTCCCTCTACCCCTCTTATGCTTGACCTTGCTTGAAGCATGCAAGCATCCAAAACCCTATAACCATCTCCATCCATACCTCACCACTTTTTCTTCCCTTCTCTCTTTTGACTATATCTTGCTTGAGCTTGTTTTGGTCATGCTTGATCTTGTCAAAAGATTACCACATCACATCTCTCCTCTCTCTCTAAACCTCTCTCCTAATCTATACCTAATCTAGACCCAATCCCCCTATCTCTAAAACCCTAACCCGAGCTACCCCCCTCTCTCTCGGACTCTCTCCTCTCTCACCCACCTGGCCACCCTCTCTTCCTGGCCACACCCTAGCTACCTCCCACCCCAACCCTTACCAAACCTAACCCTAACCCGACCCTAGTACAAACCCTAACCGAGCCTACCCCCTCTCTCCCTCTAGCTCTCTCTCTGCCTGCATGTCCCACCAGCCCGAGCCTCCCCCTGCCTCCCTGGCCTCACCTTGCCCCACCTCGAGCCAGCACGTGAAGAGGAGAGGGAAAGGTGGCACCCGAGCCACCTTTTTCCCTTCACCACCTCCCCACGGCATCCCCTTCTCCCTCTCTGCCTTGTCCCCGCCCCACAACCCTGCTACCTCTCCCGGATCTCCCCAGGGCCGTGCCCATCCAATCCTCCCTCCCCAGTTACCCCTACCCCCGTCTACCCCGGCCGCCGCTCTCGGTGTCCCCGTCCATCTACAGAACAAGGAGGCGGGCGTGCAGACGCGGTTGTCGGGGAAGACCACGGCCGTCTTCTGCGTCGTCCTGTACACGGCAACGAGGAGGAGACGAACCAGGCCACCAGAACCAGCGTCGCTAGAAGCGAAACCCTAGCTCCGCCTGGCGTCTGCCTTGTCGCCGATCGACCGCTCCCCAAGCCGATCAAACTCCTCCAACATCTCCTCGGTGAGCCCCTAACCCTCCTGGACATGCTCCGCCTCGCCATCGTCGCCTAGATCCACCGGCCCTTTCGTCGAACACCCTCTGCGCGCCGCTTCTGTCTGGCCGCTCAAGACCGCGCATAGCACCATAACTAGGCCGCGCCTGACCCCCTAACAACTACCCCGCCCTAGCCCAGCGGTGGCCGCCTCCGCGCGCACGCCCAGGTCGCGTGTTCGAGCCCTGCGCGCCACGCTCTGCCGCTGTCTAGCACCGTTTCATCGTCAGAGATTTAGAGAAGAAGCACAGTGCGCGTCGCCTTTTTGCATAAACCCCCCCTAGCGTTTTATCCTAACCCGCGGTCCACCGAGCCCACCGTCAGCCTCTCGGTTCGTTTTGCAAAAACACCCCCACAGATTTATGCCCTTCACCCGCACTCCCACGGATGCCCCACGTGTCGCGTCTGGCATTGGCGCGCCTGCTGGGCCACGAGATCTTGGCCCCACCCGTCAGTCGCTGAGGCTAGCTCAAACCACGGTGTAAAAACCTTTTTCTGCGCGCTGTGCTGCAGAGTCAGCACTGGACCCACTGGTCATTGTCTATGGCTAGCTTGGAGCGAGTGACAAAAGTATTTCTATGTTCTGTTTTAATTCAAACTTTTTCAAATTAAATTAAATTCAAATTTCAAATCTGTTTTCAAATAACTTTTAAAATATAAACCCAAATAATACAAATAATATATGTTTTGAAATCAGAAAAATGTGAGGATTTCAAATATGGCCTTCAAAATATATTTTTGACACATTAATTTTCGAGTTGATTAAAATTACACTAAAATGCCCTTTTCCCTTAATTAATTAATAACTTTTGTTTTATAACTCCAAATTTAACAAATAATATGTCTAAAATGATTAGCTCGACGAGACCTTTCTGATTATGCAATCCATGTTCTGTTTTGCAGCATGCATCATATAAATATAAAGTATACACCAACTCATATAAGGTTAAAATATGACCAAAACTCAATAAAATGTTTATTTCTTGTATTCCACACCTCACCCATGCCATGCTACTTTATTGCCATGCAAATTGTGCATCATTCATCATGGCATGATTGTTTGCTTGTCGCATTTTATTCAGATGCTTGTGCACTTTATTTATGTTGGCCCTTGTTTGTTTGGTTCTTCTTCGAATAGACGCTGAGCAAGGGATATATCAAGAGAACCAGGAGCACTACCCAGATCCTTTTCTCGCTTCAACTGAGCTGCCAGGCAAGCACTACCACATGCTTGCATACATATAGTACCTATTGCCTCTATCTTATTCTTGCATCATTGAGTCGCGATTGCATTAAACTGAATCCCAAGTATTGCATAGCCTTTACTTTTAAACCCCACCGAAGCTTGTTCCTCCATCCCATGAGCCATTACTACAGGAGTTGTTTGAGCCATGCGAGTAGAAACGACATGTGTAGGGTATGTGAGTGTCTGATGGATAACGAGGTACCTAAACAACTTAACCTGAGTAGTAATGGGATAACTAATGAAAGTGGCATCGGTGAGCCATATTTGCTATTTGGTTTTTCAGGCTCACTTGTGTCCGTGGGACCCAGTACTTGATTCCTGTTCCTTGAATATTCGCATTATCCACATCCGGGAGGCTTATGAACCCCACAGGCGAGCTTGATTCATTCTTATTTCTTGGGGCCACAAACTAGTTTGAGGTTTTATTTACTATCCTGTACTTATGCCATGCTTTACTGCTTTATTTAAATTGTGCGAGGTAATGCACCTGTACTGTTTAGGGCGTGACATCGTTTTTATTTGTCGACAAGCCAGTCACACTTCGGGTTCCCAGTCGTTCTGACCGTCCACACAAACCTTGAGTCCGCCTCGAGGCCAGCTTCGACCGTGTGGGTAGCTTTATGGGGTGGCCCCAAATACTTCGAATCCTGTGATCGCTTTGTCGAGACCGCCTCGTTGGGTTTTGATTTGGTTTTTCGAGGTTGATCGAGTGTGTGTTGCTATTTGTGCACCCTGCGGTAAAACTTTCTAAAGCCGTGTCCATGGTTATGGACGACTTGGAGCATAGTTTCTCGATCATAGACAAGCATAACTAAAGTACCGCTTTTAATTTGACTAAGTACGACTAGTAAACAGTGCAACACTCATGGAATGGATAATAAAACTGCCAGCGGATGGGGGTTGTTCGTCCGCTTCCTCGTCGATGGCGAGGAGGAGGATGGATCTGTTAATATTACCGTTATAACTGTTGTTATTACTTCACGGACATCCGTCTATCTCTGGTTAGGCGGATGGTTAGCGTGTATCTATAGAAGTGTTAGGGTTTATCTTTTGCTGCCATTCGTCACCCAGGTTGTGTCCCCTTTAGAGGCATAAAGACTTCTTGAGTACCCCTAGGGTCTCACGATAAATTGTTTGATTCAGATGCAGATAAGCTGCAAGATGGATCTGGGTGGAGGAGACAGACGATGCGGCAACGATCATTCGGTGTAGAGATTCGAGCGAGGATCCGTGAGATCTGTAGGCGGGATGTGTTTATTTATGGGGCATCTTAGGCCGATTTGCTTCTTATCCATACTCGGATCTTGTCTTCCGCTTCCGCCTGATACTCTGATGTTTGATGTATGAGGAGATATCCTAAACTATTATATCTATCTAGGATATTTGGATCTTGCCGTATGGCGTTGCAATATTTCTATTTCTTTGAGATGGAATGGCTCTGAGGACTGTTGTATGGTGGCTGGCATACATCCTCATTTGTGTATGTAGTTGATCCTTCGCTGCTGATTCGCCGCCCGTTCTTGTCCCGATGTTTGGAAATGGTTAGGACGGCGAAAGGTCTACTGTGAGTGGCATTTGGGCCCCGTACTATTTTAACCATTTCCGCTCATCGCTTGTAACTAGGGCGTAATTCACGAGGTAGTTACAATTGGTATCGAGCCATCCCGCCTTCGAGGTCTCAGCCAAATGGTCGTTGTCAGTCTAGCAAATATTTTGGTAGCTATGTATACTAGGGAAAAACAAAACGCGAGAGTAGGACTGCTTCCACTTTTCTTCTTACCCACCCACCCTTTTCTGGTAAGGAAGTGTAACGTTTTCAACCCTCTTCTTAAAATTCAAACTAGGATTCACGTGTTCTGGGTTTCCGTAGTACCATAGAAAGTGTGTGTGTGTGTGTGTGTGTGAAATTCCTTGTCAATCTGTTGCATCCAATTTGTTATCACAACCTGCCTTTGGTCATCAACTGTTGGTACATTCCATACTGACAGGCTTTTGAAAACCGGCGCGATCTATCTGACTCCTTGTTAACCGGTGCCATCTTCTTAAGGGTGTCCTTCCTTCTAGCAACTCCACATTCTGTGAAACCATCAGTAGCTAATCTCTACCTGATAAGTGATTTTGCGCATCTATTGGTATTTTAATGCCGAAAAATGCGGAAAATTTTTCTTTCATACATCTGTGTTTCCACACTCCTTTCCAGTCGTGTGTGAAGCATTATCTATCTCCCTTTTATCAGCATGTCCATGCTAACTCATTCTTTTGTCACCGGCGCTTAATCCTGGAGTTCCTTTCATCTCCAATTCTCTTGGGCTAATTACATAACATGTGTCGATCCGATGCTGGTGATTGTAATTTGGTTCTCGGCATAGCTATATGACACTTATCAGGAGTGAAATATGGAAAATGCTATCAACTCTATCCTCCAAATGGTGATGGTTATCTCCTATGATTTTGGGTACACCGTGATCATATCTATGCATATTCAAGTATCTTTGGCAATCCGGAGTTTCTCAAAGCACTACGGCGGTCTATCATCTGTCCATCATGCTGCACATCTTTTTGAACCCCATATCTGCACAATTCTCCTCGATACGAGGGAATTGCAACTTTTCGCTTCTGATAGCTTTGCTTAAGGTATGAGCTATCATCGTTTCTTATCCAAGATCTCTTTATCTTTGTAACTGGCGATCCAATCGACAATGTGAACCAGGTGACATCTCTCTTTCTTCCGAAGGACCAGATAATATATTCTTCCAGTGCATCTTCTTTAACACGAACACGTGCTCTTAATATTGGTCTTTCTAAGAGCGTTGAGCTCAGAAAGTGTTTCGAGCATCTGTTTGTTTCTCCCGCCTCTTGAACTTGGTATTCTGGGAATATCCTGTTAATCCATGGCGGTATATGTTGATAATATGCTTGCCTATTCCATATCAATGGAAGAACATGGAAGATCATCTGTGTTCCTTTCTCTCAAGCTTTGTTAACACTGCCGTGTGCAAAGTTCCCAAAGTGGAAATTCTGGCTTCTTGAAGTCACCTATCTCGACCACGTCCTTCTGCTAAATACATCGCTTCAATTCTGGAATCAGCAAGTTCATTGTTAATTCCATCTTCCATCTTCAATCAAACCGGAGTTTTCCGTGTTGGCAAGTTATCATCGTCGTTTCGCTAAAGCTTTTCCTCAAAACTGCTAAACCTCTCTCAATCTTTTCAAGAAGAACATGGAGTTCCTTCACCTCAGTCTCGTCAAGTGATCTTTTGAAACCCTCTCGTTCTATCATCTATGCTCAATCCACCGGAGGCCATGAAGACCTTTCAGATCTTTCGTAATCCTTCTGTTCAGGTTGGTGCTATCTTTTCTATAGTTGTTGAATCTTGCAGTTGTTCTCCGTAATCTTCCTTCATATCTTTCCGGTGGCTTGGTATTTCCGACATGACGACAACATCATCATCTTTATCTATCTATGAATCCGGCGAATCGTTTGCATCTATCCTTGTTTTCTAACGGAGTTCCATGAGCTCTTTTTGTCAATACCTTCAGTCTGTTTCCGTAGTGGGTTGCATGGTTTTCTTATTCATGTGCGGAGTAATGCTTTGAGTGCGGGATGGAGTAGCTACCATACCACTACTCTTATCATTCGCTCTTGTACATTGAATTGGTGGATTAATGTGATTTCACTCATACCACGGAAGTTAAAAGTGGCCTTTATCCCTCGAAACTTTTACTTCCGTCCTTGTTTTCCGGAGTGCTCTCTCGAAGAAAGTAATCAATAATCTCTTGTTGGTGATCTCGTCCTTTCTACACGGGGCAAAATCTTCAATTATCTGGTGGAAACAAACATAAACTCTTTTCTGTCCTCGCCTTCTACCGATGCTCTACATCCCCAAACAAGATGAAAGGAAACTATCTCTCTCTGTGTTTCATCAATTCTTTTTCTGTGGTAAAGCCAATTATGGTTGATGCCATCAACCGTAAATCTATTGCGTTAGCCTCAAGGCTAAAGAAAGCAATAAGTATCTCTACGAGAAACTCCAGATCCTCCATATCCTTTGCTTCTCAGGATTCCACCATGATCTGGCTTCACATCCGTCTCTAGAAGTTATATCCGCGCACCTCAATTGCGTGATCCTTTGGGTCTTACCGGCGCAAGAAGAATCTAATCCGACGGTGTCTAACTAAATCTTTCTGTTGATATCAAGGGACTCTATTATTTGAAGGCAATATTGTTTCCGTACTTCATTTCTCAAATCTGAGGGAAGGTACGATGCTATTGTCATAGTGGTTCAAGCCTCTCCAATTTAGCTCTTTTCTTCCGGCAACACAAAGATCCATCCTCTCTAGTATCGGTAAATCTTTAATCTCAACGGTGAGTCTTTCTTTATCCATGATACATCATCTTGTCCTTTCTGTCACAAGTGGTTCTATTCTTTTACCATGTTTCTTGAGAAAACCGGAGCTATGTCCATCCTATCCTTCTTGTCTCATGACAATCCTTCAACTCTTCTATCCGTTGTTCTTGAAGCAAAGCATAAGACTACTTAACAAGTCTAGCAAGTTTTGCAAGGTGTAGTGGTCGCACCATTCCGTTGTTATCAACTTGGGAACGTGAGGGTCACCTTCGTTCGAACACCCGCCTCTCCTTGTGTTGTTTTCTTTTTCCTATGAATCTCGGGGCGAGATTCTTGTTTAGTGGGGGAGAGTTGTAGCATCCCAATTGTCTAACAATTGCAATGCTACTAGTCTAGTCTATATAATGGCTACTTCCTATATATAATTGTTGCATCATAATTATATCATGCTCATGTCATCATGCCACCTTGCATTTGAGCATCATATAAAACCCTCTTTCTTTGGTTCTTCTCTCATATGCATTATTAATTATATTTGCCTCTTGATATTGTATTTGGTTCTTGATACATTGTTTAAATGCCCAAGTTGAGTTGGGGGCATATCTTTTATTCAACTCCATCACCTTTCTCTGTCACCACCTTATAATTCCACCATCCAACTAAATATGAGCTTTGCACTTTATTGGGTTTTACCTCTAGCTCATGTGGGTTGGGATGGATCAAATTCTATTTCCACATGCTCTCATCTTAGCATCATGTTGTTTTCACATTATTGATATATGAGAGCCACATGGCCACCTTTGCATGCCTTGTGAGTGGAACCCTTTTCCTAGCTTCCATATGGATTATTATGGATTTATACTCATGTGGGAATATTTTTGGGACTAGTAAGCATCTAGTGGAATATACACACTAGCAAGTCCCAATTATAATCAAATGTGATCATCTCCATCTACTCCACTTGGAACTTTCTTTTAAATTCTTTTGCTTAGGCCTTACTCCACATTTTGGAATGCATAAGAATAATGCCATGTAAATAATCTTGTTTTCACAAAAATAAGCATGGTATTAATTATTTATGCATGGCCCATGCAAGAACCACCCCATTCTAGTTTCTGGTTTTTATTTGAATCTTTGAGTGGATCTTCCCCATATCTCCCTCTACCCCTCTTATGCTTGACCTTGCTTGAAGCATGCAAGCATCCAAAACCCTATAACCATCTCCATCCATACCTCACCACTTTTTCTTCCCTTCTCTCTTTTGACTATATCTTGCTTGAGCTTGTTTTGGTCATGCTTGATCTTGTCAAAAGATTACCACATCACATCTCTCCTCTCTCTCTAAACCTCTCTCCTAATCTATACCGAATCTAGACCCATTCCCCTATCTCTAAAACCCTAACCCGAGCTACCCCCCTCTCTCTCGGCCTCTCTCCTCTCTCACCCACTTGGCCACCCTCTCTTCCTGGCCACACCCTAGCTACCTCCCACCCCAACCCTTACCAAACCTAACCCTAACCCGACCCTAGTACAAACCCTAACCGAGCCTACCCCCTCTCTCCCTCTAGCTCTCTCTCTGCCTGCATGTCCCACCAGCCCGAGCCTCCCCCTGCCTCCCTGGCCTCACCTTGCCCCACCTGCCACCTACCCGCCTGCCCGACCCAAGCACGTGAAGAGGAGAGGGAAAGGTGGCACCCGAGCCACCTTTTTCCCTTCACCACCTCCCCACGGCATCCCCTTCTCCCTCTCTGCCTTGCCCCCGCCCCACAACCCTGCTACCTCTCCCGGATCTCCCCAGGGTCGTGCCCATCCACTCCTCCCTCCCCAGTTACCCCTACCCCCGTCTACCCCGGCCGCCGCTCTCGGTGTCGCCGTTCATCTACAGAACAAGGAGGCGGGCGTGCAGACGCGGTTGTCGGGGAAGACCACGGCCGTCTTCTGCGTCATCACAGACCTGCGGCAGGAGGAGACGAACCAGGCCACCAGAACCAGCGTCGCCAGAAGCGAAACCCTAGCTCCGCCTGGCGTCTGCCTCGTCGCCGATCGACCGCTCCCCAAGCCGATCAAACTCCTCCAACATCTCCTCGGTGAGCCCCTAACCCTCCTGGACATGCTCCGCCTCGCCATCGTCGCCTAGATCCACCGGCCCTTTCGTTGAACACCCTCTACGCGCCGCCGCTCGCTTCTGTCTGCTCGCTCCCGCACCGCATAGCACCATAACTAGGCCGCGCCTGACCCCCTAACAACTACCCCGCCCTAGCCCAGCGGTGGCCGCCTCCGCGCGCACGCCCAGGTCGCGTGTTCGAGCCCCGCGCGCCGCGCTCTGCCGCTGTCGAGCACCGTTTTGTCGTCAGAGATTCAGAGAAGAAGCACAGTGCGCGTCGCCTTTTTGCATAAAACCCCCCCTAGCGTTTTATCCTAACCCGCGGTCCACCGAACCCACCGTCAGCCTCTCAGTTCGTTTTGCAAAAACACCCCCACAGATTTATGCCCTTCACCCGCACTCCCACGGATGCCCCACATGTCGCGTCATTGGCGCGCCTGTGCAGCCACGAGATCTTGTGGCCCCACCCGTCAGTCGCTGAGGCTAGCTCAACCCGCGGTGTAAAAACCTTTTTCTGCGCGCTGTGCTGCTGAGTCAGAGCTGGACCCACTGGTCATTGTCTGTGGCTAGCTTTGAGCGAGTGACAAAAGTATTTCTGTGTTCTGTTTTAATTCAAACTTTTTCAAATTAAATTAAATTCAAATTTCAAATCTGTTTTCAAATAACTTTTAAAATATAAACCCAAATAATACAAATAATATATGTTTTGAAATCAGAAAAATGTGAGGATTTCAAATATGGCCTTCAAAATATATTTTTGACACTTTAATTTTCGAGTTGATTAAAATTACACTAAAATGCCCTTTTCCCTTAATTAATTAATAACTTTTGTTTTATAACTCCAAATTTAACAAATAATATGTCTAAAATGATTAGCTCGACGAGACCTTTCTGATTATGCAATCCATGTTCTGTTTTGCAGCATGCATCATATAAATATAAAGTATACAGCAACTCATATAAGGTTAAAAATGACCAAAACTCAATAAAATGTTTATTTCTTGTATTCCACACCTCACCCATGCCATGCTACTTTATTGCCATGCAAATTGTGCATCATTCATCATGGCATGATTGTTTGCTTGTCGCATTTTATTCAGATGCTTGTGCACTTTATTTATGTTGGCCCTTGTTTGTTTGGTTCTTCTTCGAATAGACTGAAAGCAAGGGATATATCAAGAGAACCAGTGAGCACTACCTGCATCCTTTTCTCGCTTCAATCGAGCTGCTGTGCAAGCACTACCACATGCTTGCATACATATAGTACCTATTGCCTCTATCGTATTCTTGCATCATTGAGTCGCGATTGCATTAAACTGAATCCCAAGTATTGCATAGCCTTTACTTTTAAACCCCACCGAAGCTTGTTCCTCCATCCCATGAGCCATTACTACAGGAGTTGTTTGAGCCATGCGAGTCGTAGAACAGCATGTGTAGGGTATGTGAGTGTCTGATGGATAACGAGGTACCTAAACAACTTAACCTGAGTAGTAATGGGATAACTAATGAAAGTGGCATCGGTGAGCCATATTTTCTATTTGGTTTTTCAAGCTCACTTGTGTCCCGTAGGACCCCGAGTACTTGATTCCTGTTCCTTGAATATTCGCGCTATCCACATCCGGGAGGCTTATGAACCCCCCTAAGCCAGAGCTTGATTCATTCTTATTTCTTGGGGCCACAAACTAGTTTGAGGTTTTATTTACTATCCTGTACTTATGCCATGCTTTACTGCGTTATTTAAATTGTGCGGTAATGCACCTGTCGCTTAGGGTCATGACGTTTTGTATCGACAAGCCCAGCCACACTTTCGTTCCCAAATCGTTCTACCGTCCACACAAACCTTGAGTCCGTCTCAGAGCCGGCCAGCTTCGCTATGGTAGCTTAATGGGGTGGCCCCCTGAAATACTTCTGAATCCTATGATCGCTTTGTCGAGACTGCCTCGTTGGGTTTTGATTTGGTTTTTCCGAGGTTGATCGAGTGTGTGTTGCTATTTGTGCACCCTCAGGTAAAACTTTCAAAGCCGTGTCATGTTATGGACGACTTGGAGCACAGTTTCTCAATCATAGACAAGCATAACTAAAGTACCGCTTTTAATTCGACTAAGTACCTGACTAGTAAACAGTGCAACACTCATGGAATGGATAATAAAACTGCCAACGGATGGGGGGTTGTTCGTCCGCTTCCTCGTCGGTAAGCGAGGAGGAGGATGGATCTCATTATTACCGTTATAACTGTTGTTATTAATTCACGGACATCCGCTCATCTCTGGTTAGGCGGATGGTTAGCAGTATCTATAGAAGTGTTAAGGTTTATCTTTTGCTGCAATTGCGTCACCCAGGTTGTGTCCCTTTAGAGGCATAAAGACTTGCCGAAAATTCTAGGGTCTCACACGATAAATTGTTTGATTCAGATGCATAGGTAAGCTCGCAAGATGGATACTGGGTGGAGGAGACGGACGATGCGGGCAACGATCATTCAGTGTAGATATTCCGGGAACGGGGATCCGTGAGATCTGTGGGCGGGATGTGTTTATTTATGGGGCATCTTATGCCGATTTTCTTCTTATCCATACTCGGATCTTGTCTTCCGCTTCCGCCTGATACTCTGATGTTTGATGTATGAGGAGATATCCTAAACTATTATATCTATCTAGGATATTTGGATCTTGCTGTATGGCGTTGCAATATTTCTATTTCTTTTAGATGGAATGGCTCTGAGGACTGTTGTATGGTGGCTTGCATACATACTCATTTGTGTATGTAGTTGATCCCTTCGCCTGCCGATTACGCCGCCCGTTCTTGTCTCGATGTTTGGAAATGGTTAGGACGGCCGAAAGGTCTACCTGTGAGTGGCATTTGGGCCCCACCGTACTATTTTAACCATTTCCGCTCATCCAGGATTGTAACTAGGAGCGTAATTCACCGAGGTAGTTACACAGGGCGTTTTACATCAACCTTAAGACTTGATACGTGTTTGAGATTTATGATCAAAAAATCATCGTTTTCGTGTTTGATGGTCGTTTTCATGAGTTATTGCCCAAAGTTTTGGGGTTCCAGGTGGATTTGCATTCCTCGTAAGAACCCTTACATGTTTGAGAGATATGACCAGGAACTCGTCATTTTCACGATTTATGGCGATTTTCATGAGCTATTGCCCATAGTTTTGGCGTTTTTAGGGCGATTTACATCAACCTTAAGACCCGATACATGTTTGAGAGTTATGACCAAAAACTCATCGTTTTCATGTTTTATGGTCGTTTTCATGATCTATGACCAATAGTTTTGGGGTTCTAGGGCGATTTACAACAACTTTAAGAACCAATACATGTTTGAGAGTTTATCACCAAAACCTCGTCGTTTTCGTGTTTATGGCCATTTTCATGAGCTATTGCCCACAATTTTGGGGTACCAGGCGGGTTTTCATGCCTCATAAGAACCCTTACATGTTTGATAGATATGACCAGAAACTCGTCGTTTTCGTGTTTATGAACATTTTCTTGAGCTATTGCCCACAATTTTTGGGTTCCTGTTGGATTGGCAAGGCCTATGAGACCCGTTACTTGTTTGAGATATATGACTAAAAACTCATAGTTTTCGTGTTTTATGGCCGTTTTTATAAGGTATTGCCCACTGTTTAGGGGTTCGATGGCGATTTACAATGACCTTAAGACCTGATACATGTTGGAGAGATATAACCCAAAACTCGCATTTTCCGTGTTTTATGGCCGTTTTCATGAGCTATTACCCCACAGTTTTGGGGTTCCAGGGCGTTTTACATCAACCTTAAGACCCGATACGTGTTTGAGAGTTATGACCAAAAAATCATCATTTTCGTGTTTTATGGTCGTTTTCATGAGTTATTTGCCCACAGTCTAGGATTTCCAGGTGGATTTGCATGCCTCGTAAGAACCTTACATGTTTGAGAGATATGACCAGGAACTCATCATTTTCACGGTTTATGGCCATTTTCATGAGCTATTGTCCATAGTTTTGGGGTTTCTAGGGCGATTTACATCAACCTTAAGACCAGATACATGTTTGAAAGTTATGACCAAAAACTCGTCGTTTTCATGTTTTATGGTCGTTTTCATGATCTATGACCAATAGTTTTGGGGTTCTAGGGCGATTTACAACAACTTTAAGAACCAACACATGTTTGACAGTTTATGACCAAAACCTCGTCGTTTTCGTGTTTATGGCCATTTTCATGAACTATTGCCCACAGTTTTGGGGTTCCAGGCGGATTTTCATGCCTCGTAAGAACCCTTACATGCTTGATAGATATGACCAGAAACTCGTCGTTTTCGTGTTTATGGCCATTTTCATGATCTATTGCCCACAATTTTTGGGTTCCTGTTGGATTGGCAAGGCCTATAAGACCCATTACATGTTTGAGATATATGACTAAAAACTCGTAGTTTTTGTGTTTTATGGCCGTTTTTATGAGCTATTGCCCACTGTTTAGGGGTTTGAGGGCGATTTACAATGACCATAAGACCCGATACATGTTGGAGATATATGACCGAAACCTCGCATTTTTCGTGTTTTATGGCCGTTTTCATGAGCTATTACCCACAGTTTTGGGGTTCCAGGGCGTTTTACATCAACCTTAATACTTGATACGTGTTTGAGAGTTATGATCAAAAAATCATCGTTTTCGTGTTTGATGGTCGTTTTCATGAGTTATTGCCCACAGTTTTGGGGTTCCAGGTGGATTTGCATTCCTCGTAAGAACCCTTACATGTTTGAGAGATATGATTAGGGACTTGTCGTTTTCACGATTTATGGCCATTTTCATGAGCTATTGCCCACATTTGTGGGGTTCTAGGGCGATTTACATCAACCTTAAGAACCAGTACATGTTTTAGAGTTATGACCAAAAACTCGTCGTTTTCATGTTTTACGGTCATTTTCATGAGTTGTTGCCCAAAGTTTTTGCGTTCCTGGCGGATTTGCATGGCTCGTAAGAACCCATACATGTATGAGAGATATGACTAGAAACTCGTCGTTTTCGTGTTTATGGTCGTTTTCATGAACTATTGCCCAAAGTTTTGGGGTTCTAGGGCGATTTACAACGACCTTAAGAACCAATACATGTTTGAGAGTTTCTGACCAAAACCTCATCGTTTTCGTGTTTTATGGCCGTTTTTATGAGCTATTGCCCATTGTTTAGGGGTTCGAGGTTGATTTACAATGACATTAATACATGATACATGTTGGAGAGATATGACCCAAAACCAGTAGTTTTCACATTTTATGGCCGTTTTCATGAGCTATTGCCCACAGTTTTGGGGTTCCAGGGAGTTTTACATCAACCTTAAGACCTGATACGTGTTTGAGAGTTATTACCAAAAAATCATCATTTTTGTGTTTTATGGTCGTTTTCATGAGTTATTGCCCACAGTCTAGCATTTCTAGGCGGATTTGCATGCCTCGTAAGAACCCTTACATGTTTGAGAGATATGACCAGGAACTCGTCATTTTCACGATTTATGGCCATTTTCATGAGCTATTGCCCACGGTTTTGGCGTCTCTAGGGCGATTTACATCAACCTTAAGACCCGATACATGTTTGAGAGTTATGACCAAAAACTCATCGTTTTCATGTTTTATGGTCGTTTTCATGATCTATGACCAATAGTTTTGGGGTTCTAGGGCGATTTACAACAACTTTAAGAACCAATCCATGTTTGAGAGTTTATGACCAAAACCTCGTCATTTTCGTGTTTATGGCCATTTTCATGAGCTATTGCCCACAATTTTGGGGTACCAGGCGGATTTTCATGCTTCATAAGAACCCTTACATGTTTGATAGATATGACCAGAAACTCGTCGTTTTCGTGTTTATGGACATTTTCTTGAGCTATTGCCCACAATTTTTGGGTTCCTGTTGGATTGGCAAGGCCTATAAGACCCGTTACATGTTTGAGATATACGACTAAAAACTCGAGGTTTTCGTGTTTTATGGCCGTTTTTATAAGGTATTGCCCACTGTTTAGGGGTTCGAGGGCGATTTACAACGACCTTAAGACCCGATACATGTTGGAGAGATATGACCCAAAGCTCGCATTTTTCGTGTTTTATGGCCGTTTTCATGAGCTATTACCCACAGTTTTGGGAGAAAATGACGCAAAACTACCACATTTGAGACGATCTTGTTAAAAATCTACCACCTTTGGGTTTTTTGACACATAAACACCACTTTTGGGGTATGTGTGTGACAGAAAGCGCTAAATGGCCGTGTTTAGTCGTCTAACAGCATTTCTGGCAGGTGGGGCCCGTTGTCAGTGCTGGCGTGGCACGCACATGACGGAGGGAGGGAACGGCCGTGAAGCGTGCGTTGACGGGGGTCGTTAGGGCAGCCCCTGTCTGCTCGCGGGCTGTTTCAGTTACTTTGCCGCTCGAACATCTCTCCTCACGAACAGCAATGGCGAGTGGCGGCGGGACAGAGGACGGCGACGGAGGGGGTCCAAGTGGAGGCGGCGGAGGTCGTTTCGTGCGGCAGGTGCTCTTCAGGACTGGATTCAATATGGGGTCCATCGATTTGGACTCTGATGAAGACCGCGAGTCGATGAATCTCGCGGGGCGGACCAGGATGCGCCACCGGGCGGCAGAAGCTTCTTCACCAGGAATCTTCTTCAAGCATTGCCGCTGGTTCTGGGAGCCACTTAAGCGAGGACCCGCTCAGCCACTATGTCTCCGACGGCGGGTAAGGTTCATTTTTCTCTTTTTTGAATTTGGGGATTCAACAGTGTGATTTAGTGTGATTTAGTGTGATTTGTGTGTGATTTAGTGTGATTTAGCAGTAAAAAATAATTTGGGATTGCACATTCTCTTATGATTCCACATTCTCTTATCTTTGTTTTAGGCCACATTCAGAGATTTGGGATCTTTACATTCAATTTGATGGTGCTAAATTTGTGCAAACAAAAATGCTAAGATCAGATATTAGGTTTTTGAATTTGTTGTCACTGATGGAGAAGGAAGGTTATGGTCTTTCTGATTCAATGTACTATGTAAAATCAGAAGGGGAGGGACTGAATGGACTAGAAATTGTGGATAGCAACTATAAGGTGGAAGAGATGGTCAGGAAGTATGAAAGGTCTAAAAAACTGGTTTTAACTGTGATGAGAGACAAGAGTAAACAAGCAATTATTGTGTCTCCTGTGAAGTCCAAGGAGGCAGAAAAATTATATGCAAAATCTTATCCAAGTCACATGTCATGTGATTTAGAGGAGGAAGAGCATGGTCATAACCTCATTGAGACCGAGCGTAATGTGTGTACTTTCAGCCTTTGTGCACACATAATGCTGACAATTGGATGTCAGAAGATGAAGATGAGGGAGATGAAGAAGAAGATGAGGGAGAAGCATCTGATGGCAGTGACAGTTGGATGTATCCATGCCAGGTTGACCTGGTTCAGTTAGAGGAGATGAGGAGGAAGGAAATAGAGGAGAGTAAGAAAAGAAGAGCAGCTAAGATGAAGAGGAAGGCTGATGAGCAACTATATGAGGATGAGTCAGAGCCAGAGGATATTTTTATAGAGCAACAAGTGAAGAAAAGAGTGAGGAGGAGGGGCCCTACTACAAGGTCACATTGTGAAGATGAATTACTAGGAAAGGAAGACTGGGCTCCTTCTGATCCAGAAGATGGTGAGCAGTTAGGTTTCCTAGGAGAAGAAGAGGATGATGGATTTGAGCCTCTACCATTTTTGCTGCCAAATGGGAGAAAAAGCAGAGCAAAGAAGCAACCAAAGAGGGTGTGGTATGATGAAACTAGGGAAAATCCTGAGCAACAGTTTAGGCTGAAGCTATGTTTCAAGGATGTTTATCAGTTTAGGCAGGCATTATGTCAGCTTTACATAGCTCAAGTTAGGAATTTCCATTACCACAGAAATGGGCCAGATAGAATTATTGTTTGTTGTAAGCCAGCAAAGAAGGAGAAGTACAACTGCCAGTTCTTTATGTCAGCTTCAAAAATCAAGCATGAGAGCACTTTTTGTGTAAAGAAAATGCATTTGGAGCACTGTTCTCCAACTGAACCATCAAGCAATAGAGTTACTAGCAAGTTTCTGAGCAATGTGTATGTTGACAACTTCAGGTCTGATCCAAACACAGGCATCAGAACCATAGTTGACAAAGCAAAAAAGGATTTTGGTGTTTAAGTGCCAAAGAGAATGGCCTATAGGGCAAAGACTAAAGCAAGGGAAAAGGTGATGGGGGATCACAAGAGGCAGTACCACAGAATTAGAGACTACTTGCAAACTGTTATAGATAAAAATCCAGGTTCAAGGTGTATTGTGACCACACTATCGCCCAAGTAAGAAGAGCAGGAAGCAATTAAAAAAGGGCAGCAAGTGTTTATCAGTGACAAGCCTAGATTTCATGGCCTTTTCTTTTATGTCAATGCTGCAAGGCTTGGATTTCTTGAAGGATGCAGGACCTTCATTGGCTTAGATGGCTTCTTCATCAAACTCACAACAGGAGCTCAAATTTTAGCTGCTACTGGTAGAGATGGCAACAATAATATCTATCCTATTGCATGGGCTATAGTTGCTAAGGAAGATACTGCTAATTGGTAGTGGTTTCTTGAACAATTGAAGGAAGCCCTAGGTGGAGAAGAAGGACAGTTTGGCCACTACACAATAATGTCTGACAGACAGAAGGGGCTAATCAAAGCTGTCTCAAATGTGTTCCCAAACTCTCCCCACAGATTCTGTCTTAGGCATATTTATGCCAACTTTCAGACAGCAGGCTTCAGAGGAGAGGATTTCAAGAAATGCATGGACAATGCTGCTTATTCTTACACCAAACATGGTTTTGACAGTGCAATGGAAGAAATGAAGAAGCAATGTGAGCTTGCTTGGCAGTGGTTGTCCAAAATTCCTGTGAACACATGGGCAAGGTGGGCCTTTGATACAAACCGCAAGATGATCTGGTCAACAACAATTTGAGTGAAGTATTCAATGATATATTCTAGATGAGAGAAACAAACCCATTGTGACAATGCTTGTAGGGATTTATGACAAACAGATGGTTAGGTTTGATGAAAAGAGGGAAGGAGGACAGAAAGCATCATGGGAGATAACACCCTTTTATGCAGAAAAACTAGAATTGAACAAGAAATTTGCCAGGAATTGTGTGCCAAAAAGGGCAGATGATGGACTGTGGCAGGTGCAAAGTGGAAATCACACTTATGAGTTGAATCTGATAAAAATAAGTTGTTCTTGTAGGAAGTGGGATCTATCTGGATTGCCATGCAATCATGCTGTTAGTGCCATATACAAAGCTGGTGAATATCCAGAAGATTATGTGTCTGAATTCTACAAGAAACCTTTTTTCTTCAAATGCTACAAGCCTGTATTCTATCCCATGCCACAACAACATGGATGGACCAAAACTGACACTGAAGACATCATGCCACCTGGTTTTAAAGATCACCAGAAGGGAAGAAGGCAAGAAAAAAGAAGAAAAGGCAAATTTGAGGTGCCAAAGCCAAAAGAATCTTCCAGGATGGCCACTATCACCTGCAGTAACTGCAAACTGCAAGGACACAAATATACAAGCTGCTCACCTCTCGGACAGATCTTGCATTAAGGAAAAACAATCACAAGGTAAGGAAACTACCAGTGATTAAACTATGCTTCATAACACCTGTAGAAACTTTTCTGCTGATTTAACTATGTTTCCTAACAGGCAAACAGGACAAAGCCAGATGGAGCATCTTCTTCAGGTGCTGCACCTCCCCAAGCTCAACCAGCTCCAAGGCCACCAAGAACTCCCATTGTTGCACCTCCCCAAGCTCAACCAGCTCCAAGGCCACCAAGATCTTCCACTGTTGCACCTCCCCAAGTTCAACCAGCTCCAAGGCCACCAAGATCTTCCACTGTTGCACCTCCCCAAGCTCAACCAGCTCCAAGGCCACCAAGATCATCAACTCCTGCAGCAAGATCATCTTTTGTTGCACCTAGGAAAGAAAGAGGCTTCATGTCCTATTTAAATGCTAGGGCAAATGCATCTGCTGGGAGAGATGCACATGTTGGACCTCTAGATGGGGGAAATGTGTGATTGCTGTGTCAAATGCATTTGTTGTCATTCTGCTACCTGGTGAACCTCTAATTTTAAGTGTTTGTTGTGCAAACTGTTGGACCTCTAGTGAATGAGACTATGTACTGGTATTTTGGAGAAAATGAGCAAGTGAGTGTTATTATGCTGCCAGTAATTTTATCTGCCCTTCTAAATGAATGATACTACCTACACAATTTTCATTGTTCACATATAATTTCAATAACAAAGATGCTTTACATTGTTCATAGATAATTTCAACAACAAAGAACAACAAGCTCATAATTCAGATAATTTCCACAACAAAGATATGCCTTCACCAACAAGCTCATAATTCAGATAATAAAACCATTGTTAAAAGCTCATAATTTCCATAACAAAGATTGTTCACTACATATTACAGCTCACATCATAATAAAACCATAGTTCAAAGCATAATTAAACCATTGTTCAAAGCATAATTAAACCATTGCTCACATCATAATAAAACTACATCTCAACAATCTCCTTTATCTTCTTGAACTTGACCCTGTAGCCCTCTTTCTCCTTCAACAAATCTGATACAATGGACTGCAGCTTCCTCTTCTCCTCCATGTACTTGTCCCTTTCTCTCTCTGCCTTCACCAACAAATATTTGTGCATGTTGACAGTTGTTGCTTCAGTGGTCATTTTCTCCTGAATTTCAGCCCTTGCAGCCATGAGAGCTTGTTCAGCTTTAGCCTCGAGGGCTAAAGTCACCTGCTTCTCTTTCACTTCTTTTTCAACTTCATCCTGAGCTTTCTTCAAATCTTGGTTCAACTTCTTAATTTGGTCTTCAAAATCAAACTTCTTCTCAACATTGTCCAGTGCATCATTCACCCTGCCTTGTTTAGCTTCTTCAAACATCTCCCATAGCTTGCCCATTGCTTTCATCAGAGAATCTGGCCACACTGGATCAACCCAATGAACATATGAACACTTCTCTCCTTCCTACATCATTTAAGGAACACTATAAATTAACACATACTAATTAACACATACTGACATTACCAGCATTGACTATCTATACTAATTAGGAAATGCTCACATACCTGCTGCCCTTCACAAGCTAGGTACCTCCTTCCAGTGTTACAGCCACCCCAAGCTACAAACTTGGCAGCCACAAATCCACAATTGCAGAGCACATGCTCCTCCCCATCGTCGGCTAAACCGCAAAAATCTGAATCGTAGGTGTTGTTCATACTCTAACATGTTGAAACGTGGCAGAAATTAGACAAGGAACCACCTGAATCCAAATCTAATTCAACTATAAATCGAATAAGGCAGGTGCAGGAGATCTACAGGTACTCACATCGTCAGACGAGGTCGGGTAGTGCGTCGACTCTTCACCATCGCTCCACGAAACCATGGAGACAACGGTCGGTGACGGGGAGAAGATGCGGCGGCGGTGCGGCGGCGGTGCGGCGACACAGCGACGACGGGCTGGGGAAGAGTAGGGAAACAGAGCTGGACTAGCTGTTGAAATCGACAGGGACAGGGGCTGCCCTAACGTGCGCTTCATGGCCGTTGCCTCCCTTTGTCATGTGCGTGCCAAAGACCGACAACGGCCCCACCGCGTAAATGCTGTTAGACGACTAAACACGGCCATTTAGCGCTTTCTGTCACACACACATACCCCAAAAGTGGTGTTTATGTGTCAAAAAACCCAAAGGTGGTAGATTTTTAACAAGATCGTCTCAAATGTGGTAGTTCTGCGTCATTTCTCCAGTTTTGGGGTTCCAGGGCGTTTTACATCAACCTTAAGACCTGATACGTGTTTGAGAGTTATCATCCAAAAAATCATCGTTTTCGTGTTTTATGGTCGTTTTCATGAGTTATTGCCCACAGTTTTGGGGTTCCAGGTGGATTTGCATGCCTCGTAATAACCCTTACATGTTTGGGAGATATGACCAGGAACTTGTCGTTTTCATGATTTATGGCCATTTTCATGAGCTATTGCCCACATTTTTGGGGTTCTAGGGTGATTTACATCAACCTTAAGAACCAATACATGTTTCAGAGTTATGACCAAAAAAATCGTTGTTTTCATGTTTTATGGTCGTTTTCATGAGTTATTGCCCAAAGTTTTTGCGTTCCTCGCGGATTTGGATGCCTCGTAAGAACCCATACTACATGTATGAGAGATATGACTAGAACCTCGTCGTTTTTGTGTGTATGGTCGTTCTCAAGAACTATTGCCCAAAGTTTTCTAGTTCTAGGGCGATTTACAACGACCTTAAGAACCAATACATGTTGGAGAGTTTCTAACCAAAAACTCATCGTTTTCGTGTTTTATGGCCGTTTTTATAAGCTATTGCCCATTATTTAGGGGTTCGAGGGCGATTTACAGTGACATTAATACCTGATACATGTTGGAGAGATATGACCCAAAACCAGCAGTTTTCACATTTTATGGTCGTTTTCATGAGCTATTGCCCACAGTTTTGGGGTTCCAGGGAGTTTTACATCAACCTTAAGACCTGATACGTGTTTGAGAGTAATTACCAAAAAATTATCATTTTCGTGTTTTATGGTCGTTTTCATGAGTTATACCCATAGTCTAGGATTTCTAGGAGGATTTGCATGCCTCGTAAGAACCCTTACATGTTTCAGAGATATGACCAGGAACTCGTCATTTTCCCGATTTATGGCCATTTTCATGAGCTATTGCCCACAATTTTGGGGTTTCTAGGGCGATTTACATCAACCTTAAGACCCTATACATGTTTGAGAGTTATGACCAAAAACTCGTCGTTTTCATGTTTTATGGTCGTTTTCATGATCTATGGCCAATAGTTTTGGGGTTCTAGGGCGATTTACAACAACTTTAAGAACAAATACATGCTTGAGAGTTTATGACCAAAACCTCGTTGTTTTCGTGTTCATGGCCATTTTCATGAGCTATTGCCCACAGTTTTGGGGTACCAGGGGATTTTCATGCCTCATAAGAACCCTTACATGTTTGATAGATATGACCAGAAACTCGTCGTTTTCGTGTTTATGGCCATTTTCTTGAGCTATTGCCCACAATTTTTGGGTTCCTGTTGGATTGGCAAGGCCTATAAGACCCATTACATGTTTGAGATATACGACTAAAAACTCGAGGTTTTCGTGTTTTATGGCCGTTTTTATGAGATATTGCCCACTGTTTAGGGGTTCGAGGGCGATTTACAACGACCTTAAGACCCGATACATGTTGGAGAGATATGACCCAAAGCTCGCATTTTTCGTGTTTTATGGACGTTTTCATGAGCTATTACCCACAGTTTTGGGGTTCCAGGGCGTTTTACATCAACCTTAAGACCTGATACGTGTTTGAGAGTTATCATCCAAAAAATCATCGTTTTCGTGTTTTATGGTCGTTTTCATGAGTTATTGCCCACAGTTTTGGGGTTCCAGGTGGATTTGCATGCCTCGTAATAACCCTTACATGTTTGAGAGATATGACGAGGAACTTCTCGTTTTCATGATTTATGGCCATTTTCATGAGCTATTGCCCACATTTTTGGGGTTCTAGGGTGATTTACATCAACTTTAAGAACCAATACATGTTTCAGAGTTATGACCAAAAAAATCATTGTTTTCATGTTTTATGGTCGTTTTCATGAGTTATTGCCCAAAGTTTTTGCGTTCCTCGCGGATTTGGATGCCTCGTAAGAACCCATACTACATGTATGAGAGATATGACTAGAAACTCGTCGTTTTTGTGTGTATGGTCGTTCTCATGAACTATTGCCCAAAGTTTTCTGGTTCTAGGGCGATTTACAACGACCTTAATAACCAATACATGGTGGAGAGTTTCTGACCAAAAACTCATCGTTTTCGTGTTTTATGGCCGTTTTCATAAGCTATTGCCCATTGTTTAGGGGTTCGAGGGCGATTTACAATGACATTAATACCTGATACATGTTGGAGAGATATGACCCAAAACCAGCAGTTTTCACATTTTATGGCCGTTTTCATGAGCTATTGCCCACAGTTTTGGGGTTCCAGGGAGTTTTACATCAACCTTAAGACCTGATATGTGTTTGAGAGTTATTACCAAAAAATCATCATTTTCGTGTTTTATGGTCGTTTTCATGAGTTATTACCCATAGTCTAGGATTTCTAGGCGGATTTGCATGCCTCGTAAGAACCCTTACATGTTTCAGAGATATGACTAGGAACTCGTCATTTTCCCGATTTATGGCCATTTTCATGAGCTATTGCCCACAGTTTGGGGGTTTCTAGGGCGATTTACATCAACCTTAAGACCCTATACATGTTTGAGAGTTATGACCAAAAACTCGTCGTTTTCATGTTTTATGGTCGTTTTCATGATCTATGGCCAATATTTTTGGGGTTCTAGGGCGATTTACAACAACTTTAAGAACCAATACATGTTGGATAGTTTCTGACCAAAACCTCATCATTTTCGTGTTTTATGGCTGTTTTTATAAGCTATTGCCCATTGTTTAGGGGTTCGAGGGAGATTTACAATGACATTAATACCTGATACATGTTGGAGAGATATGACCCAAAACAAGCAGTTTTCACATTTTATGGCCGTTTTCATGAGCTATTGCCCACAGTTTTGGGGTTCCAGGGAGTTTTACATCAACCTTAAGACCTGATATGTGTTTGAGAGTTATTACCAAAAACTCATCATTTTCGTGTTTTATGGTCGTTTTCATGAGTTATTGCCCATAGTCTAGGATTTCCAGGCGGATTTGCATGCCTCGTAAGAACCCTTACATATTTCAGAGACATGACCAGGAACTCGTCATTTTCACGATTTCTGGCCATTTTCATGAGCTATTGCCCACTGTTTTGGGTTTCTAGGGCGATTTACATCAACCTTAAGACCCTATACATGTTTGAGAGTTATGACCAAAAACTCGTCGTTTTCATGTTTTATGGTCGTTTTCATGATCTATGGCCAATAGTTTTGGGGTTCTAGTGCGATTTACAACAACTTTAAGAACCAATACATGTTTGAGAGTTTATGACCAAAATCTCGTTGTTTTCGTGTTCATGGCCATTTTCATGAGCTATTGCCCACAGTTTTGGGGTACCAGGGGATTTTCATGCCTCATAAGAACCCTTACATGTTTGATAGATATGACCAGAAACTCGTCATTTTCGTGTTTATGGCCATTTTCTTGAGCTATTGCCCACAATTTTTCGGTTCCAGTTGGATTGGCAAGGCCTATAAGACCCGTTACATGTTTGAGATATATGACTAAAAACTCGAGGTTTTCATGTTTTATGGCCGTTTTAATGAGATATTGCCCACTGTTTAGGGGTTCGAGGGCGATTTACAATGACCTTAAGACCGGATACATGTTGGAGAGATATGACCCAAAGCTCGCATTTTTCGTGTTTTATGGACGTTTTCATGAGCTATTACCCACAGTTTTGGGGTTCCAGGGCGTATTACATCAACCTTAAGACCTGATACGTGTTTGAGAGTTATCATCCAAAAAATCATCGTTTTCGTGTTTTATGGTCGTTTTCATGAGTTATTGCCCACAGTTTTGGGGTTCCAGGTGGATTTGCATGCCTCGTAATAACCCTTACATGTTTGAGAGATATGACCAGGAACTTGTCGTTTTCATGATTTATGGCCATTTTCATGAGCTATTGCCCACATTTTTGGGGTTCTAGGGTGATTTACATCAACCTTAAGAACCAATACATGTTTCAGAGTTATGACCAAAAAATCGTTGTTTTCATGTTTTATGGTCGTTTTCATGAGTTATTGCCCAAAGTTTTTGCGTTCCTCGCGGA
The DNA here is from genome assembly GCA_023614405.1 of Avena insularis. Classification (NCBI taxonomy): domain Eukaryota; kingdom Viridiplantae; phylum Streptophyta; class Magnoliopsida; order Poales; family Poaceae; genus Avena; species Avena insularis. The sequence goes on from CM042685.1 coordinate 2,441,868, forward strand.
TTTGGATGCCTCGTAAGAAACCATACTACATGTATGAGAGATATGACTAGAAACTCGTCATTTTTGTGTGTATGGTCGTTCTCATGAACTATTGCCCAAAGTTTTCTGGTTCTAGGGCGATTTACAACAACCTTTATAACCAATACATGTTGGAGAGTTTCTGACCAAAAACTCATCGTTTTCGTGTTTTATGGCCGTTTTTATAAGCTATTAACCATTGTTTAGGGGTTCGAGGGCGATTTACAATGACATTAATACCTGATACATGTTGGAGAGATATGACCCAAAACCAGCAGTTTTCACATTTTATGGCCGTTTTCATGAGCTATTGCCCACAGTTTTGGGGTTCCTGGGAGTTTTACATCAACCTTAAGACCTGATATGTGTTTGAGAGTTATTACCAAAAAATCATCATTTTCGTGTTTTATGGTTGTTTTCATGAGTTATTACCCATAGTCTAGGATTTCTAGGCGGATTTGCATGCCTTGTAAGAACCCTTACATGTTTCAGAGATATGACCAGGAACTCGTCATTTTCCCGATTTATGGCCATTTTCATGAGCTATTGCCCACAGTTTTGGGGTTTCTAGGGCAATTTACATCAACCTTAAGACCCTATACATCTTTGAGAGTTATGACCAAAAACTCGTCGTTTTCATGTTTTATGGTCGTTTTCATGAGATATGGCCAATAGTTTTGGGGTTCTAGGGCGATTTACATAAACTTTAAGAACCAATACATGTTGGAGAGTTTCTGACCAAAACCTCATCGTTTTCGTGTTTTATGGCCGTTTTTATAAGCTATTGCCCATTGTTTAGGGGTTCGAGGGCGATTTACAATGACATTAATACCTGATACATGTTGGAGAGGTATGACCCAAAACTAGCAGTTTTCACATTTTATGGCCGTTTTCATGAGCTATTGCCCACAGTTTTGGGGTTCCAGGGAGTTTTACATCAACCTTAAGACCTGATATGTGTTTGAGAGTTATTACCAAAAAATCATCATTTTCGTGTTTTATGGTCGTTTTCATGAGTTATTGCCCATAGTCTAGGATTTCCAGGCGGATTTGAATGCCTCGTAAGAACCCTTACATATTTCAGAGATATGTCCAGGAACTCGTCATTTTCACGATTTATGGCCATTTTCATGAGCTATTGCCCACTGTTTTGGGGTTTCTAGGGCGATTTACATCAACCTTAAGACCCGATACATGTTTGAGAGTTATGACCTAAAGCTCATCGTTTTCATGTTTTATGGTCGTTTTCATGATCTATGGCCAATAGTTTTGGGGTTCTAGGGCGATTTACAACAACTTTAAGAACCAATACATGTTTGAGAGTTTATGACGAAAACCTCGTTGTTTTCGTGTTTATGGCCATTTTCCGTAGCTATTGCCTCATGCCTCATAAGAACCCTTACATGTTTGATAGATATGAGCAGAACTCGTCGTTTTCGTGTTTATGGCCATTTACTTGAGCTATTGCCCACAATTTTTGGGTTCTTGTTGGATTGGCAAGGCCTATAAGACCCGTTACATGTTTGAGATATGTGACTACAAACTCGAGGTTTTCATGTTTTATGGCCGTTTTTATGAGCTATTGCCCACTGTTTAGGGGTTCGAGGGTGATTTAAAATAATAACCTTAAGACCCGATACATGTTGGAGATATGAACCAAACCTCGCATTTTCGTGTTTTATGGTCGTTTCATGAGCTATTACCCACGCTTTGGGGTTCCAGGGTGTTTTACATCAACCTTAAGACCTGATACGTTTTTGAGAGTTATCATCCAAAAAATCATCGTTTTCGTGTTTTATGGTCGTTTTCATGAGTTATTGCCCACAGTTTTGGGGTTCCAGGTGGATTTGCATGCCTCGTAAGAACCCTTACATGTTTGAGAGATATGATCAGGAACTTGTCATTTTCATGATTTATGGCCATTTTCATGAGCTATTGCCCACATTTTTGTGGTTCTAGGGTGATCTACATCAACCTTAAGAACCAATACATGTTTCAGAGCTATGACCAAAAAATCGTCGTTTTCATGTTTTATGGTCGTTTTCATGAGTTATTGCCCAAAGTTTTATGCTCCTCATGGATTTGCATGCCTCGTAAGAACCCATACTACATGTATGAGAGATATGACTAGAAACTCGTCGTTTTCGTCTTTATGGTCGTTCTCGTGAACGATTACCCAAAGTTTTGGGGTTCTAGGGCGATTTACAACGACCTTAAGAACCAATGCATGTTTGAGAGTTTCTGACCAAAACCTCATCGTTTTCGTGTTTTATGGCCGTTTTTATGAGCTATTGCCCATTGTTTAGGGGTTCGAGGGCGATTTACAATGACATTAATACCTGATACATGTTGGAGAGATATGACCCAAAACCAGTAGTTTTCACATTTTATGGCCGTTTTCATGAGCTATTGCCGACAATTTTGGGGTTCCAGGGAGTTTTACATCAACCATAAGACCTGATACGTGTTTGAGAGTTATTACCAAAAAATCATCATTTTCGTGTTTTATGGTCGTTTTCATGAGTTATTGCCAATAGTCTATGATTTCCAGGCAGATTTGCATGCCTCGTAAGAACCCTTACATGTTTTCAGAGATATGACCAGGAACTTGTCATTTTCCCGATTTATGGCCATTTTCATGAGCTATTGCCCATAGTTTTTGGGTTTCTAGGGCGATTTACATCAACCTTAAGACCCTATACATGTTTGAGAGTGATGACCAAAAACTCGTCGTTTTCATGTTTTATGGTCGTTTTCATGATCTATGGCCAATAGTTTTGGGGTTCTTGGGCGATTTACAACAACTTTAAGAACCAATACATGTTTGAGAGTTTATGACCAAAACCTCGTCGTTTTCGTGTTTATGGCCATTTTCATGAGCTATTGCCCACAATTCTGGGGTACCAGGCGGATTTTCATGCCTCATAAGAACCCTTACATGTTTGATAGATATGACCAGATACTCGTCGTTTTCGTGTTTATGGCTATTTTCTTGAGCTATTGCCCACAATTTTTGGGTTCCTGTTGGATTGGCAAGGCCTATAAGACCCGTTACATTTTTCAGATATATGTCTAAAAACTCGAGGTTTTCGTGTTTTATGGTCGTTTTTATGAGCTATTGCCCACTGTTTAGGGGTTCGAGGGTGATTTACAACGACCTTAAGAACCGATACATGTTGGAGAGATATGACCCAAACCTCGCATTTTTCGTGTTTTATGGCTGTTTTCATGAGCTATTACCCACAGTTTTGGGGTTCCAGGGCGTTTTACATCAACCTTAAGACCTGATACGTGTTTGAGAGCAATCATCCAAGAAATCATTGTTTTCGTGTTTTATGGTCATTTTCATGAGTTATTGCCCACAGTTTTGGGGTTCCAGGTGGATTTGCATGCCTCGTAAGAACCCTTATATGTTTGAGAGATATGACCAGGAACTTGTCGTTTTCATGATTTATGGCCATTTTCATGAGCTATTGCCCACATTTTTGGGGTTCTAGGGCGATTTCTTAAGAACCCGAGTTATGACCAAAAAATCATTGTTTTCATGTTTTATGGTCGTTTTCATGAGTTATTGCCCAAAGTTTTTGCGTTCCTGGCGGATTTGCATGCCTCGTAAGAACCCATACTACATGTATGAGAGATAGGACTAGAAACTCGTCGTTTTCATGTTTATGGTCGTTCTCATGAACTATTGCACAAAGTTTTGGGGTTCTAGGGCGATTTACAATGACCTTAAGAACCAATACATGTTTGAAAGTTTCTGACCAAAACCTCATCGTTTTCGTGTTTTATAGCCGTTTTAATGAGCTATTTCCCATTGTTTAGGGGTTCGAGGGCGATTTACAATGACATTAATACCTGATACATGTTGGAGAGATATGACCCAAAACCAGCAGTTTTCACATTTTATGGCCGTTTTCATGCGCTATTGCCCACAGTTTTGGGGTTCCAGGGAGTTTTACATCAAACTTAAGACCTGATACGTGTTTGAGAGTTATTGCCAAAAAATCATCATTTTCGTGTTTTATGGTCGTTTTCATGAGTTATTGCCAATAGTCTCTGATTTCTAGGCAGATTTGCATGCCTCGTAAGAACCCTTACATGTTTCAGAGATATGACCAGGAACTTGTCATTTTCGCGATTTATGGCCATTTTCATGAGCTATTGCCCCCAATTTTTGGGTTTCTAGGGCGATTTACATCAACCTTAAGACCCTATACATGTTTGAGAGTTATGACCAAAAACTCATCGTTTTCATGTTTTATGGTCGTTTTCATGATCTATGGCAATAGTTTTGGGGTTCTAGGGCGATTTACAACAACTTTAAGAACCAATACATGTTTGAGAGTTTATGACCAAAACCTCGTTGTTTTCGTGTTTATGGCCATTTTCATGAGCTATTGCCCACAGTTTTGGGGTTCGAGGGCGATTTACAACGACCTTAAGACCGGATACATGTTGGAGAGATATGACCCAAAGCTCGCATTTTTCGTGTTTTATGGACGTTTTCATGAGCTATTACCCACAGTTTTGGGGTTCCAGGGCGTATTACATCAACCTTAAGACCTGATACGTGTTTGAGAGTTATCATCCAAAAAATCATCGTTTTCGTGTTTTATGGTCGTTTTCATGAGTTATTGCCCACAGTTTTGGGGTTCCAGGTGGATTTGCATGCCTCGTAATAACCCTTACATGTTTGAGAGATATGACCAGGAACTTGTCGTTTTCATGATTTATGGCCATTTTCATGAGCTATTGCCCACATTTTTGGGGTTCTAGGGTGATTTACATCAACCTTAAGAACCAATACATGTTTCAGAGTTATGACCAAAAAATCGTTGTTTTCATGTTTTATGGTCGTTTTCATGAGTTATTGCCCAAAGTTTTTGCGTTCCTCGCCGATTTGGATGCCTCGTAAGAAACCATACTACATGTATGAGAGATATGACTAGAAACTCGTCGTTTTTGTGTGTATGGTCGTTCTCATGAACTATTGCCCAAAGTTTTCTGGTTCTAGGGCGATTTACAACGACCTTTATAACCAATACATGTTGGAGAGTTTCTGACCAAAAACTCATCGTTTTCGTGTTTTATGGCCGTTTTTATAAGCTATTGACCATTGTTTAGGGGTTCGAGGGCGATTTACAATGACATTAATACCTGATACATGTTGGAGAGATATGACCCAAAACCAGCAGTTTTCACATTTTATGGCCGTTTTCATGAGCTATTGCCCACAGTTTTGGGGTTCCAGGGAGTTTTACATCAACCTTAAGACCTGATATGTGTTTGAGAGTTATTACCAAAAAATCATCATTTTCGTGTTTTATGTTTGTTTTCATGAGTTATTACCCATAGTCTAGGATTTCTAGGCGGATTTGCATGCCTTGTAAGAACCCTTACATGTTTCAGAGATATGACCAGGAACTCGTCATTTTCCCGATTTATGGCCATTTTCATGAGCTATTGCCCACAGTTTTGGGGTTTCTAGGGCAATTTACATCAACCTTAAGACCCTATACATGTTTGAGAGTTATGACCAAAAACTCGTCGTTTTCATGTTTTATGGTCGTTTTCATGAGATATGGCCAATAGTTTTGGGGTTCTAGGGCGATTTACATAAACTTTAAGAACCAATACATGTTGGAGAGTTTCTGACCAAAACCTCATCGTTTTCGTGTTTTATGGCCGTTTTTATAAGCTATTGCCCATTGTTTAGGGGTTCGAGGGCGATTTACAATGACATTAATACCTGATACATGTTGGAGAGGTATGACCCAAAACTAGCAGTTTTCACATTTTATGGCCGTTTTCATGAGCTATTGCCCACAGTTTTGGGGTTCCAGGGAGTTTTACATCAACCTTAAGACCTGATATGTGTTTGAGTTATTACCAAAAATCATCATTTTCGTGTTTTATGGTCGTTTTCATGAGTTATTGCCCATAGTCTAGGATTTCCAGGCGGATTTGAATGCCTCGTAAGAACCCTTACATATTTCAGAGATATGTCCAGGAACTCGTCATTTTCACGATTTATGGCCATTTTCATGAGCTATTGCCCACTGTTTTGGGGTTTCTAGGGCGATTTACATCAACCTTAAGACCCGATACATGTTTGAGAGTTATGACCTAAAGCTCATCGTTTTCATGTTTTATGGTCGTTTTCATGATCTATGGCCAATAGTTTTGGGGTTCTAGGGCGATTTACAACAACTTTAAGAACCAATACATGTTTGAGAGTTTATGACGAAAACCTCGTTGTTTTCGTGTTTATGGCCATTTTCCGTAGCTATTGCCTCATGCCTCATAAGAACCCTTACATGTTTGATAGATATGAGCAGAACTCGTCGTTTTCGTGTTTATGGCCATTTACTTGAGCTATTGCCCACAATTTTTGGGTTCTTGTTGGATTGGCAAGGCCTATAAGACCCGTTACATGTTTGAGATATGTGACTACAAACTCGAGGTTTTCATGTTTTATGGCCGTTTTTATGAGCTATTGCCCACTGTTTAGGGGTTCGAGGGTGATTTAAAATAACCTTAAGACCCGATACATGTTGGAGAGATATGAACCAAACCTCGCATTTTTCGTGTTTTATGGTCGTTTTCATGAGCTATTACCCACAGTTTTGGGGTTCCAGGGTGTTTTACATCAACCTTAAGACCTGATACGTTTTTGAGAGTTATCATCCAAAAAATCATCGTTTTCGTGTTTTATGGTCGTTTTCATGAGTTATTGCCCACAGTTTTGGGGTTCCAGGTGGATTTGCATGCCTCGTAAGAACCCTTACATGTTTGAGAGATATGATCAGGAACTTGTCATTTTCATGATTTATGGCCATTTTCATGAGCTATTGCCCACATTTTTGTGGTTCTAGGGTGATCTACATCAACCTTAAGAACCAATACATGTTTCAGAGCTATGACCAAAAAATCGTCGTTTTCATGTTTTATGGTCGTTTTCATGAGTTATTGCCCAAAGTTTTTGCGTTCCTCGCGGATTTGCATGCCTCGTAAGAACCCATACTACATGTATGAGAGATATGACTAGAAACTCGTCGTTTTCGTCTTTATGGTCGTTCTCGTGAACGATTACCCAAAGTTTTGGGGTTCTAGGGCGATTTACAACGACCTTAAGAACCAATGCATGTTTGAGAGTTTCTGACCAAAACCTCATCGTTTTCGTGTTTTATGGCCGTTTTTATGAGCTATTGCCCATTGTTTAGGGGTTCGAGGGCGATTTACAATGACATTAATACCTGATACATGTTGGAGAGATATGACCCAAAACCAGTAGTTTTCACATTTTATGGCCGTTTTCATGAGCTATTGCCCACAGTTTTGGGTTCCAGGGAGTTTTACATCAACCTTAAGACCTGATACGTGTTTGAGAGTTATTACCAAAAAATCATCATTTTCGTGTTTTATGGTCGTTTTCATGAGTTATTGCCAATAGTCTATGATTTCCAGGCAGATTTGCATGCCTCGTAAGAACCCTTACATGTTTTCAGAGATATGACCAGGAACTTGTCATTTTCCCGATTTATGGCCATTTTCATGAGCTATTGCCCATAGTTTTTGGGTTTCTAGGGCGATTTACATCAACCTTAAGACCCTATACATGTTTGAGAGTGATGACCAAAAACTCGTCGTTTTCATGTTTTATGGTCGTTTTCATGATCTATGGCCAATAGTTTTGGGGTTCTTGGGCGATTTACAACAACTTTAAGAACCAATACATGTTTGAGAGTTTATGACCAAAACCTCGTCGTTTTCGTGTTTATGGCCATTTTCATGAGCTATTGCCCACAATTCTGGGGTACCAGGCGGATTTTCATGCCTCATAAGAACCCTTACATGTTTGATAGATATGACCAGATACTCGTCGTTTTCGTGTTTATGGCTATTTTCTTGAGCTATTGCCCACAATTTTTGGGTTCCTGTTGGATTGGCAAGGCCTATAAGACCCGTTACATTTTTCAGATATATGTCTAAAAACTCGAGGTTTTCGTGTTTTATGGTCGTTTTTATGAGCTATTGCCCACTGTTTAGGGGTTCGAGGGTGATTTACAACGACCTTAAGAACCGATACATGTTGGAGAGATATGACCCAAACCTCGCATTTTTCGTGTTTTATGGCCGTTTTCATGAGCTATTACCCACAGTTTTGGGGTTCCAGGGCGTTTTACATCAACCTTAAGACCTGATACGTGTTTGAGAGCAATCATCCAAGAAATCATTGGTTTCGTGTTTTATGGTCATTTTCATGAGTTATTGCCCACAGTTTTGGGGTTCCAGGTGGATTTGCATGCCTCGTAAGAACCCTTATATGTTTGAGAGATATGACCAGGAACTTGTCGTTTTCATGATTTATGGCCATTTTCATGAGCTATTGCCCACATTTTTGGGGTTCTAGGGCGATTTCTTAAGAACCCGAGTTATGACCAAAAAATCATTGTTTTCATGTTTTATGGTCGTTTTCATGAGTTATTGCCCAAAGTTTTTGCGTTCCTGGCGGATTTGCATGCCTCGTAAGAACCCATACTACATGTATGAGAGATAGGACTAGAAACTCGTCGTTTTCATGTTTATGGTCGTTCTCATGAACTATTGCACAAAGTTTTGGGGTTCTAGGGCGATTTACAACGACCTTAAGAACCAATACATGTTTGAAAGTTTCTGACCAAAACCTCATCGTTTTCGTGTTTTATAGCCGTTTTAATAAGCTATTTCCCATTGTTTAGGGGTTCGAGGGCGATTTACAATGACATTAATACCTGATACATGTTGGAGAGATATGACCCAAAACCAGCAGTTTTCACATTTTATGGCCGTTTTCATGCGCTATTGCCCACAGTTTTGGGGTTCCAGGGAGTTTTACATCAAACTTAAGACCTGATACGTGTTTGAGAGTTATTGCCAAAAAATCATCATTTTCGTGTTTTATGGTCGTTTTCATGAGTTATTGCCAATAGTCTCTGATTTCCAGGCAGATTTGCATGCCTCGTAAGAACCCTTACATGTTTCAGAGATATGACCAGGAACTTGTCATTTTCGCGATTTATGGCCATTTTCATGAGCTATTGCCCCCAATTTTTGGGTTTCTAGGGCGATTTACATCAACCTTAAGACCCTATACATGTTTGAGAGTTATGACCAAAAACTCATCGTTTTCATGTTTTATGGTCGTTATCATGATCTATGGCAATAGTTTTGGGGTTCTAGGGCGATTTACAACAACTTTAAGAACCAATACATGTTTGAGAGTTTATGACCAAAACCTCGTTGTTTTCGTGTTTATGGCCATTTTCATGAGCTATTGCCCACAGTTTTGGGGTACCAGGCAGATTTTCATGCCTCATAAGAACCCTTACATGTTTGATAGATATGACCAGAAACTCGTCGTTTTCGTGTTTATGGCCATTTTCTTGAGCTATTGCCCACAATTTTTGGGTTCCTGTTGGATTGCCAAGGCCTATAAGACCCGTTACATGTTTGAGATATACGACTAAAAACTCGAGGTTTTCGTGTTTTATGGCCGTTTTTATGAGCTATTGCCCACTGTTTAGGGGTTCGAGGGCGATTTACAACGACCTTAAGACCCGATACATGTTGGAGAGATATGACCCAAAGCTCGCATTTTTCGTGTTTTATGGCGGTTTTCATGAGCTATTACCCACAGCTTTGGGGTTCCAGGACGTTTTACATCAACCTTAAGACCTGATACATGTTTGAGAGTTATCATACAAAAAATCATCGTTTTCGTATTTTATGGTCGTTTTCATGAGTTATTGCCCACAGTTTTGGGGTTCCAGGTGGATTTGCATGCCGCGTAAGAACCCTTACATGTTTGAGAGATATGACCAGGAACTTGTCGTTTTCATGATTTATGGCCATTTTCATGAGCTATTGCCCACATTTTTGGGGTTCTAGGGTGATTTACATCAACCTTAAGAACCAATACATGTTTCAGAGTTATGACCAAAAAATCGTTGTTTTCATGTTTTATGGTCGTTTTCATGAGTTATTGCCCAAAGTTTTTGCGTTCCTCAAGGATTTGGATGCCTCGTAAGAACCCATACTACATGTATCAGAGATATGACTAGAAACTCGTCGTTTTTGTGTGTATGGTCGTTCTCATGAACTATTGCCCAAAGTTTTCTAGTTCTAGGGCGATTTACAACGACCTTAATAACCAATACATGTTGGAGAGTTTCTGACCAAAAACTCATCGTTTTCGTGTTTCATGGCCGTTTTTATAAGCTATTGACCATTGTTTAGGGTTTCGAGGGCGATTTACAATGACATTAATACCTGATAAATGTTGGAGAGATATGACCCAAAACCAGCAGTTTTCACATTTTATGGCCATTTTCATGAGCTATTGCCCACAGTTTTGGGGTTCCAGGGAGTTTTACATCAACCTTAAGACCTGATACGTGTTTGAGAGTTATTACCAAAAAATTATCATTTTCGTGTTTTATGGTCGTTTTCATGAGTTATTACCCATAGTCTAGGATTTCTAGGCGGATTTGCATGCCTCGTAAGAACCCTTACATGTTTCAGAGATATGACCAGGAACTCGTCATTTTCCCGATTTATGGCCATTTTCATGAGCTATTGCCCACAGTTTTGGGGTTTCTAGGGCGATTTACATCAACCTTAAGACCCTATACATGTTTGAGAGTTATGACCAAAAACTCGTCGTTTTCATGTTTTATGGTTGTTTCATGATCTATGGCCAATAGTTTTGGGGTTCTTGGGCGATTTACAACAACTTTAATAACCAATACATGTTTGAGAGTTTATGACCAAAACCTCGTCGTTTTCGTGTTTATAGCCATTTTCATGAGCTATTTCCCACAATTTTGGGGTACCGGGCAGATTTTGATGCCTCATAAGAACCCTTACATGTTTGATAGATATGACCAGAAACTCGTCGTTTTCGTGTTTATGGCCATGTTCTTGAGCAATGGCCCACAATTTTTGGGATCCTGTTGGATTGGCAAGGCCTATAAGACCCGTTACATGTTTGAGATATATGACTGCAAACTCGAGGTTTTCGTGTTTTATGGCCGTTTTTATGAGCTATTGCCCACTGTTTAGGGGTTCGAGGGCGATTTACAACGACCGTAAGACCCGATACATGTTGGAGAGATATGACCCAAACCTCGCATTTTTCGTGTTTTATGGCCGTTTTCATGAGCTATTACCCACAGTTTTGGGGTTTCAGGGCGTTTTACATCAACCTTAAGACCTGATACGTGTTTGAGAGTTATCATCCAAAAAATCATCGTTTTTCGTGTTTTATGGTCGTTTTCATGAGTTATTGCCCACAGTTTTGGGGTTTCAGGTGGATTTGCATGCCTCGTAAGAACCCTTACATGTTTTAGAGATATGATCAGGAACTTGTCGTTTTCATGATTTATGGCCATTTTCATGAGCTATTGCCCACATTTTTGGGGTTCTAGGGTGATTTACATCAACCTTAAGAATCAATACATGTTTCAGAGTTATGACCAAAAAATCGTTGTTTTCATGTTTTATGGTCGTTTTCATGAGTTATTGCCCAAAGTTTTTGCGTTCCTCGCGGATTTGGATGCCTCGTAAGAACCCATACTACATGTATGAGAGATATGACTAAAAACTCGTCGTTTTCGTGTGTATGGTCGTTCTCATGAACTATTGCCCAAAGTTTTGGGGTTCTAGGGCGATTTACAACGACCTTAAGAACCAATACATGTTGGAGAGTTTCTGACCAAAAACTCATCATTTTCGTGTTTTATGGCCGTTTTATAAGCTATTGCCCATTGTTTAGGGGTTCTAGGGCGATTTACAATGACATTAATACCTGATACATGTTGGAGAGATATGACCCAAAACCAGCAATTTTCACATTTTATGGCCGTTTTCATGAGCTATTGCCCACAGTTTTGGGGTTCCAGGGAGTTTTACATCAACCTTAAAACCTGATACGTGTTTGTGAGTTATTACCAAAAAATTATCATTTTTGTGTTTTATGGTCGTTTTCATGAGTTATTACCCATAGTCTAGGATTTCTAGGCGGATTTGCATGCCTCGTAAGAACCCTTACATGTTTTAGAGATATGACCAGGAACTCGTCATTTTCCCGATTTATGGCCATTTTCATGAGCTATTGCCCACAGTTTTGGGGTTTCTAGGGTGATTTACATCAACCTTAAGACCCTATACATGTTTGAGAGTTATGACCAAAAACTCGTCGTTTTCATGTTTTATGGTCGTTTTTATGATCTATGGCCAATAGTTTTGGGGTTCTAGGGCAATTTACAACAACTTTAAGAACCAATACATGTTTGATAGATATGACCAGAAACTCGTCGTTTTCGTGTTTATGGACATTTTCTTGAGCTATTGCCCACAATTTTTGGGTTCATGTTGGATTGGCAAGGCCTATAAGACCCGTTACATGTTTGAGATATATGACTAAAAACTCGAGGTTTTCGTGTTTTATGGCCGTTTTTATGAGCTATTACCCACTGTTTAGGGGTTCGAGGGTGATTTACAACGACCGTAAGACCTGATACATGTTGGAGATATGACCCAAACCTCGCGTTTTTCGTTTTTGATGGCCGTTTTCATGAGCTATTACCCACAATTTTGGGGTTCCAGGGCGTTTTACATCAACCTTAAGACCTGATACATGTTTGAGAGTTATCATCCAAAAAATCATCGTTTTCGTGTTTTATGGTCATTTTCATGAGTTATTGCCCACAGTTTTGGGGTTTCAGGTGGATTTGCATGCCTCGTAAGAACCCTTACATGTTTGAGAGATATGATCAGGAACTTGTCGTTTTCATGATTGATGGCCATTTGCATGAGCTATTGCCCACATTTTTGGGGTTCTAGGGCGATTTACATCAACCTTAAGAACCAATACATGTTTCGGAGTTATGACCAAAAAATCATCGTTTTCATGTTTTATGGTCGTTTTTATGAGTTATTGCCTAAAGTTTTTGCGTTCCTGGCGTATTTGCCTGCTTCGTAAGAACCCATACTACATGTATGAGAGATATGAGTAGAAACTCATCGTTTTCGTGTTTATGGTCGCTCTCATGAACTATTGCCCAAAGTTTTGGGGTTCTAGGGCGATTTACAACGACCTTAAGAACCAATACATGTTTGAGAGTTTCTGACCAAAACCTCATCGTTTTCGTGTTATATGGCCGTTTTTATGAGCTATTGCCAATTTTTTAGGGGTTCGAGGTCGATTTACAATGACATTAAGACCTGATACATGTTGGAGAGATATGACCCAAAACCAGCAGTTTTCATATTTTATGGCCGTTTCCATGAGCTATTGCCCACAGTTTTGGGGTTCCAGGGAGTTTTACATCAACCTTAAGACCTGATACGTGTTTGAAAGTTATGACCAAAAATCATCATTTTCGTGTTTTATGGTCGTTTTCATGAGTTATTGCCCACAGTCTAGGATTTCCAGGCGGATTTGCACGGCTCGTAAGAACCCTTACATGTTTGAGATATATGACCAGGAACTCGTCATTTTCACAATTTATGGCCATTTTCATGAGCTATTGCCCAAAGTTTTGGCATTTCTAGGGCAATTTACATCAACCTTAAGACCCGATACATGTTTGAGAGTTATAACCAAAAACTCATTGTTTTCGTGTTTTATGGTTGTTTTCATAATTTATGGCCAATAGTTTTGGGGTTCTAGGGCGATTTACAACAACTTTAAGAACCAATACATGTTTGATAGTTTGTGACCAAAACCTTTTCGTTTTCGTGTTTATGGCCATTTTCATGAGCTATTGCCCACAGTTTTGGGGTACCAGGTGGATTTTCATGCCTCATAAGAACCCTTACATGTTTGATAGATATGACCAGAAACTCGTCGTTTTCGTGTTTATGGCCATTTTCTTGAGCTATTGCCCACAATTTTTGGGTTCCTATTGGATTAGCAAGGCCTATAAGACCCGTTACATGTTTGAGATATATGACTACAAACTCGAGGTTTTCGTGTTTTATGGCCGTTTTTATGAGCTATTGCAAACTTTTTAGGGCTTCGAGGGCGATTTACAATGACCTTAAGACCCGATACATGTTGGAGAGATATGACCCAAACCTCGCATTTTTCGTGTTTTATGGCCGTTTTCATGAGCTATTACCCACAGTTTTGGGGTTCCAGGGCGTTTTACATCAACCTTAAGACCTGATACGTGTTTGAGAGTTATCATCAAAAAACATCGTTTTCGTGTTTTATGGTCGTTTTCATGAGTTATTGCCCAAAGTTTTTGCGTTCCTGGCGGATTTGCATGCCTCGTAAGAACCCATACGACATGTATGAGAGATATGACTAGAAACTCGTCGATTTCGTGTGTATGGTCGTTCTCATGAACTATTTCCCAAAGTTTTGGGGTTCTAGGGCGATTTACAACGACCTTAAGAACCAATACATGTTTGAGAGTTTCTGACCAAAACCTCGTCGTTTTCGTATTTTATGGCCGTTTTTATAAGCTATTGCCCATTGTTTAGGGGTTCGAGGGCGATTTACAATGACATTAATACCTAATACATGTTGGAGAGATATGACCCAAAACCAGCAGTTTTCACATTTTATGGCCGTTTCCATGAGCTATTGCCCACAGTTTTGGGGTTCCAGGGAGTTTTACATCAACCTTAAGACCTGATACGTGTTTGAAAGTTATTACCAAAAAATCATCATTTTCGTGTTTTATGGTCGTTTTCATGAGTTATTGCCCACAGTCTAGGATTTCCAGGCGGATTTGCATGGCTCGTAAGAACCCTTACATGTTTGAGATATATGACCAGGAACTCGTCATTTTCACGATTTATGGCCATTTTCATGAGCTATTGCCCAAAGTTTTGGCGTTTCTAGGGCAATTTACATCAACCTTAAGACCCGATACATGTTTGAGAGTTATGACCAAAAACTCATCGTTTTCGTGTTTTATGGTTGTTTTCATAATTTATGGCCAATAGTTTTGGGGTTCTAGGGCGATTTACAACAACTTTAAGAACCAATACATGTTTGATAGTTTGTGACCAAAACCTTTTCGTTTTCGTGTTTATGGCCATTTTCATGAGCTATTGCCCACAGTTTTGGGGTACCAGGTGGATTTTCATGCCTCATAAGAACCCTTACATGTTTGATAGATATGACTAGAAACTCGTCGTTTTCGTGTTTATGGCAATTTTCTTGAGCTATTGCCCACAATTTTTGGGTTCCTGTTGGATTAGCAAGGCCTATAAGACCCGTTACATGTTTGAGATATATGACTACAAACTCGAGGTTTTCGAGTTTTATGGCCGTTTTTATGAGCTATTGCAAACTTTTTAGGGGTTCGAGGGCGATTTACAATGACCTTAAGACCCGATACATGTTGGAGAGATATGACCCAAACCTCGCATTTTTCGTGTTTTATGGCCGTTTTCATGAGCTATTACCCACAGTTTTGGGGTTCCAGGGCGTTTTACATCAACCTTAAGACCTGATACGTGTTTGAGAGTGATCATCAAAAAAACATCGTTTTCGTGTTTTATGGTCGTTTTCATGAGTTATTGCCCAAAGTTTTTGCGTTCTTGGCGGATTTGCATGCCTCGTAAGAACCCATACGACTTGTATAAGAGATATGACTAGAAACTCATCGTTTTCGTGTGTATGGTCGTTCTCATGAACTATTGCCCAAAGTTTTGGGGTTCTAGGGCGATTTACAACGACCTTAAGAACCAATACATGTTTTAGAGTTTCTGACCAAAACCACATCGTTTTCGTGTTTTATGGCCGTTTTTATAAGCTATTGCCCATTGTTTAGGGGTTCGAGGGCGATTTACAATGACATTAATACCTAATACATGTTGGAGAGATATGACCCAAAACCAGCAGTTTTCACATTTTATGGCCGTTTTCATGAGCTATTGCCCACAGTTTTGGGGTTCCAGGGAGTTTTACATCAACCTTAATACCTGATACGTGTTTGAGAGTTATTACCAAAAAATTATCATTTTCGTGTTTTATGGTCGTTTTCATGAGTTATTACCCATAGTCTAGGATTTCGAGGCGGATTTGCATGCCTCGTAAGAACCCTTACATGTTTTAGAGATATGACCAGGAACTCGTCATTTTCCCGATTTATGGCCATTTTCATGAGCTATTGCCCACAGTTTTGGGGTTTCTAGGGTGATTTACATCAACCTTAAGACCCTATACATGTTTGAGAGTTATGACCAAAAACTCGTCGTTTTCATGTTTTATGGTCGTTTTTATGATCTATGGCCAATAGTTTTGGGGTTCTAGGGCGATTTACAACAACTTTAAGAACCAATACATGTTTGATAGATATGACCAGAAACTCGTCGTTTTCGTGTTTATGGACATTTTCTTGTGCTATTGCCCACAATTTTTGGGTTCATGTTGGATTGGCAAGGCCTATAAGACCCGTTACATGTTTGAGATATATGACTAAAAACTCGAGGTTTTCGGGTTTTATGGCCGTTTTTATGAGCTATTGCCCACTGTTTAGGGGTTCGAGGGCGATTTACAACGACCGTAAGACCTGATACATGTTGGAGATATGACCCAAACCTCGCATTTCTCGTGTTTTATGGCCGTTTTCATGAGCTATTACCCATAGTTTTGGGGTTCCAGGGCGTTTTACATCAACCTTAAGACCTGATACGTGTTTGAGAGTTATCATCCAAAAAATCATCGTTTTCGTGTTTTATGGTCATTTTCATGAGTTATTGCCCACAGTTTTGGGGTTTCAGGTGGATTTGCATGCCTCGTAAGAACCCTTACATGTTTGAGAGATATGATCAGGAACTTGTCGTTTTTCATGATTTATGGCCATTTGCATGAGCTATTGCCCACATTTTTGGGGTTCTAGGGCGATTTACATTAACCTTAAGAACCAAAACATGTTTCGGAGTTATGACCAAAAAATCATCGTTTTCATGTTTTATGGTCGTTTTTATGAGTTATTGCCCAAAGTTTTTGCGTTCCTGGCGTATTTGCCTGCTTCGTAAGAACCCATACTACATGTATGAGAGATATGAGTAGAAACTCATCGTTTTCGTGTTTATGGTCGTTCTCATGAACTATTGCCCAAAGTTTTGGGGTTCTAGGGCGATTTACAACGACCTTAAGAACCAATACAGGTTTGAGAGTTTCTGACCAAAACCTCATCGTTTTCGTGTTATATGGCCGTTTTTATAAGCTATTGCCAATTTTTTAGGGGTTCGAGGTCGATTTACAATGACATTAATACCTGATACATGTTGGAGAGATATGACCCAAAACCAGCGTTTTCACATTTTATGGCCGTTTTCATGAGCTATTGCCCACAGTTTTGGGGTTCCAGGGAGTTTTACATCAACCTTAAAACCTGATACGTGTTTGTGAGTTATTACCAAAAAATTATCATTTTCGTGTTTTATGGTCGTTTTCATGAGTTATTACCCATAGTCTAGGATTTCTAGGCGGATTTGCATGGCTCGTAAGAACCCTTACATGTTTGAGATATATGACCAGGAACTCGTCATTTTCACGATTTATGGCCATTTTCATGAGCTATTGCCCAAAGTTTTGGCGTTTCTAGGGCAATTGACATCAACCTTAAGACCCGATACATGTTTGAGAGTTATGACCAAAAACTCATCGTTTTCATGTTTTATGGTTGTTTTCATAATTTATGGCCAATAGTTTTGGGGTTCTAGGGCGATTTACAACAACTTTAAGAACCAATACATGTTTGACAGTTTGTGACCAAAACCTTGTCGTTTTCGTGTTTATGGCCATTTTCATGAGCTATTGCCCACATTTTTGGGGTACCAGGCGGATTTTCATGCCTCATAAGAACCCTTACATGTTTCATAGATATGACCAGAAACTCGTCGTTTTCGTGTTTATGGCCATTTTCTTGAGCTATTACCCACAATTTTTGGGTTCCTGTTGGATTGGCAAGGCCTATAAGACCCGTTACATGTTTGAGATGTATGACTAAAAACTCGAGGTTTTCGTGTTTTATTGCCGTTTTTATGAGCTATTGCAAACTTTTTAGGGGTTCGAGGGCGATTTACAATGACCTTAAGACCCGATACATGTTGGAGAGATATGACCCAAACCTCGCATTTTTCGTGTTTTATGGTCGTTTTCATGAGCTATTACCCACAGTTTTGGGGTTCCAGGGTGTTTTACATCAACCTTAAGACCTGATACGTGTTTGAGACTTATCATCAAAAAAACATCGTTTTCGTGTTTTATGGTCGTTTTCATGAGTTATTGCCCAAAGTTTTTGCGTTCCTGGCGGATTTGCATGCCTCGTAAGAACCCATACTACATGTATGAGAGATATGACTAGAAACTCGTCGTTTTCGTGTGTATGGTCGTTCTCATGAACTATTGCCCAAAGTTTTGGGGTTCTAGGGCGATTTACAACGACCTTAAGAACCAATACATGTTTGAGAGTTTCTGACCAAAACCTCATCATTTTCGTGTTTTATGGCCGTTTTTATAAGCTATTGCCCATTGTTTAGGGGTTCGAGGGCGATTTACAATGACATTAATACCTAATACATGTTGGAGAGATATGACCCAAAACCAGCAGTTTTCACATTTTATGGCCGTTTTCATGAGCTATTGCCCACATTTTTGGGGTTCCAGGGAGTTTTACATCAACCTTAAGAACTGATACGTGTTTGAGAGTTATTACCAAAAAATTATCATTTTCATGTTTTATCGTCGTTTTCATGAGTTATTACCCATAGTCTAGGATTTCTAGGCGGATTTGCATGCCTCGTAAGAACCCTTACATGTTTCAGAGATATGACCAGGAACTCGTCATTTTCACGATTTATGCCCACAGTTTTGGGGTTTCTAGGGCGATTTACGTCAACCTTAAGACCCTATACATATTTGAGAGTTATGACCAAAAACTCGTCGTTTTCATGTTTTATGGTCGTTTTGATGATCTATGGCCAATAGTTTTGGGGTTCTAGGGCGATTTACAACAACTTTAAGAACCAATATATGTTCGAGAGTTTATGACCAAAACCTCGTCGTTTTCGTGTGTATGGCCATTTTCATGAGCTATTGCCCACAAATTTGGGGTACGAGGCGGATTTTCATACCTCATAAGAACCCTTACATGTTTGATAGATATGACCAGAAACTCGTCGTTTTCGTGTTTATGGACATTTTCTTGATCTATTGCCCACAATTTTTGGGTTCATGTTGGATTGGCAAGGCCTATAAGACCCGTTACATGTTTGAGATATATGACTAAAAACTCGAGGTTTTCGTGTTTTATGGCCGTTTTCATGAGCTATTGCCCATTGTTTAGGGGTTCGAGGGCGATTTACAACGACCTTAAGAACCGATACATGTTGGAGAGATATGACCCAAACCTCGCATTTTTCGTGTTTTATGGCCGTTTTCATGAGCTATTACCCACAGTTTTGGGGTTCCAGGGCGTTTTACATCAACCTTAAGACCTGATACGTGTTTGAGAGTTATCATCCAAAAAATCATCGTTTTCGTGTTTTATGGTCATTTTCATGAGTTATTGCCCATAGTTTTGGGGTTTCAGGTGGATTCGCATGCCTCGTCAGAACCCTTACATGTTTGAGAGATATGATCAGGAACTTGTCGTTTTCACGATTTATGGCCATTTGCATGAGCTATTGCCCACATTTTTGGGGTTCTAGGGCGATTTACATCAACCTTAAGAACCAATACATGTTTCGTAGTTATGACCAAAAAATCATCGTTTTCATATTTTATGGTCGTTTTTATGAGTTATTGCCCAAAGTTTTTGCGTTCCTGGCGTATTTGCCTGCTTCGTAAGAACCCATACTACATGTATGAGAGATATGAGTAGAAACTCATCGTTTTCGTGTTTATGGTCGTTCTCATGAACTATTGCCCAAAGTTTTGGGGTTCTAGGGCGATTTACAACGACCTTAAGAACCAATACATGTTTGAGAGTTTCTAACCAAAACCTCATCATTTTCGTGTTATATGGCCTTTTTATGAGCTATTGCCAATTTTTTAGGGGTTCGAGGTCGATTTACAATGACATTAAGACCTGATACATGTTGGAGAGATATGACCCAAAACCAGCAGTTTTCACATTTTATGGCCGTTTCCATGAGCTATTGCCCACAGTTTTGGGGTTCCAGGGAGTTTTACATCAACCTTAAGACCTGATACGTGTTTGAAAGTTATGACCAAAAAATCATCATTTTCGTGTTTTATGGTCGTTTTCATGAGTTATTGCCCACAGTCTAGGATTTCCAGGCGGATTTGCATGGCTCGTAAGAGCCCTTACATGTTTGAGATATACGACCAGGAACTCGTCATTTTCACGATTTATGGCCATTTTCATGAGCTATTGCCCAAAGTTTTGCCGTTTCTAGGGCAATTTACATCAACCTTAAGACCCGATACATGTTTGAGAGTTATGACCAAAAACTCATCGTTTTCATGTTTTATGGTTGTTTTCATCATTTATGGCCAATAGTTTTGGGGTTCTAGGGCGATTTACAACAACTTTAAGAACCAATACATGTTTGACCTTTTGTGACCAAAACATTGTCGTTTTCGTGTTTCTGGCCATTTTCATGAGCTATTGCCCACAGTTTTGGGGTACCAGGCGGATTTTCATGCCTCTAAGAACGCTTACATGTTTGATAGATATGACCAGAAACTCGTCGTTTTCGTGTTTATGGCCATTTTCTTGATCTATTGCCCACAATTTTTGGGTTCCTGTTGGATTGGCAAGGCCTATAAGACCCGTTACATGTTTGAGATATATGACTAAAAACTCGAGGTTTTCATGTTTTATGGCCGTTTTTATGAGCTATTGCAAACTTTTTAGGGGTTCGAGGGCGATTTACAATGACCTTAAGACCCGATACATGTTGGAGAGATATGACCCAAACCTCGCATTTTTCGTGTTTTATGGCCGTTTTCATGAGCTATTACCCACAGTTTTGGGGTTCCAGGGCGTTTTACATCAACCTTAAGACCTGATACGTGTTTGAGAGTTATCATCAAAAAAACATCGTTTTCGTGTTTTATGGTCGTTTTCATGAGTTATTGCCCAAAGTTTTTGCGTTCCTGGCGGATTTGCATGCCTCGTAAGAACCCATACGACATGTATGAGAGATATGACTAGAAACTCGTCATTTTCATGTGTATGGTCGTTCTCATGAACTATTGCCCAAAGTTTTGGGGTTCTAGGGTGATTTACAACGACCTTAAGAACCAATACATGTTTGAGAGTTTCTGACCAAAACCTCATCGTTTTCGTGTTTTATGGCTGTTTTTATAAGCTATTGCCCATTGTTTAGGGGTTCGAGGGCGATTTACAATGACATTAAGACCTGATACATGTTGGAGAGATATGACCCAAAACCAGCAGTTTTCACATTTTATGGCCGTTTTCATGAGCTATTGCCCACAGTTTTGGGGTTCCAGGGAGTTTTACATCAACCTTAAGACCTGATACGTGTTTGAGTGTTATTACCAAAAATTTATCATTTTCATGTTTTATCGTCGTTTTCATGAGTTATTACCCATAGTCTAGGACTTCTAGGCGGATGTGCATGCCTCGTAAGAACCCTTACATGTTTCAGAGATATGACCAGGAACTCGTCATTTTCACGATTTATGCCCACAGTTTTGGGGTTTCTAGGGCGATTTACGTCAACCTTAAGACCCTATACATATTTGAGAGTTATGACCAAAAACTCATCGTTTTCATGTTTTATGGTCGTTTTTATGATCTATGGCCAATAGTTTTGGGGTTCTAGGGCGATTTACAACAACTTTAAGAACCAATACATGTTCGAGAGTTTATGACCAAAACCTCGTCGTTTTCGTGTTTATGGCCATTTTCATGAGCTATTGCCCACAAATTTGGGGTACGAGGCGGATTTTCATACCTCATAAGAACCCTTACATGTTTGATAGATATGACCAGAAACTCGTCGTTTTCGTGTTTATCGACATTTTCTTGAGCTATTGCCCACAATTTTTGGGTTCCTGTTGGATTGGCAAGGCCTATAAGACCCGTTACATGTTTGAGATATATGACTACAAACTCGAGGTTTTCGTGTTTTATGGCTGTTTTTATGAGCTATTGCCCACTGTTTAGGGGTTCGAGGGCGATTTACAACGACCTTAAGAACCGATACATGTTGGAGAGATATGACCCAAACCTCGCATTTTTCGTGTTTTATGGCCGTTTTCATGAGCTATTACCCACAGTTTTGGGGTTCCAGGGCGTTTTACATCAACCTTAAGACCTGATATGTGTTTGAGAGTTATCATCAAAACAACATCGTTTTCGTGTTTTATGGTCGTTTTCATGAGTTATTGCCCAAAGTTTTTGCGTTCCTGGCGGATTTGCATGCCTCGTAAGAACCCATACGACATGTATGAGAGATATGACTAGAAACTCGTCGTTTTCGTGTGTATGGTCGTTCTCATGAACTATTGCCCAAAGTTTTGGGGTTCTAGGGCGATTTACAACGACCTTAAGAACCAATACATGTTTGAGAGTTTCTGACCAAAACCTCATCGTTTTCGTGTTTGATGGCCGTTTTTATAAGCTATTGCCCATTGTTTAGGGGTTCGAGGGCGATTTACAATGACATTAAGACCTGATACATGTTGGAGAGATATGACCCAAAACCAGCAGTTTTCACATTTTATGGCCGTTTTCATGAGCTATTGCCCACAGTTTTGGGGTTCCAGGGAGTTTTACATCAACCTTAAGACCTGATATGTGTTTGAGTGTTATTACCAAAAAATTATCATTTTCATGTTTTATCGTCGTTTTCATGAGTTATTACCCATAGTCTAGGATTTCTAGGCGGATTTGCATGCCTCGTAAGAACCCTTACATGTTTCAGAGATATGACCCGGAACTCATCATTTTCATGATTTATGCCCGCAGTTTTGGGGTTCGAGGGCGATTTACAATGACCTTAAGACCCAATACATGTTGGAGAGATATGACCCAAACCTCGCATTTTCTGTGTTTTATGGCCGTTTTCATGAGCTATTACCCACAGTTTTGGGGTTCCAGGGCGTTTTACATCAACCTTAAGACCTGATACGTGTTTGAGAGTTATCATCAAAACAACATCGTTTTCGTGTTTTATGGTCGTTTTCATGAGTTATTGCCCAAAGTTTTTGCGTTCCTGGCGGATTTGCATGCCTCGTAAGAACCCATACGACATGTATGAGAGATATGACTAGAAACTCGTCGTTTTCGTGTGTATGGTCGTTCTCATGAACTATTGCCCAAAGTTTTGGGGTTCTAGGGCGATTTACAACGACCTTAAGAACCAATACATGTTTGAGAGTTTCTGACCAAAACCTCATCGTTTTCGTGTTTTATGGCCGTTTTTATAAGCTATTGCCCATTGTTTAGGGGTTCGAGGGCGATTTACAGTGACATTAATACCTAATACATGTTGGAGAGATATGACCCAAAACCAGCAGTTTTCACATTTTATGGCCGTTTTCATGAGCTATTGCCCACAGTTTTGGGGTTCCAGGGAGTTTTACATCAACCTTAAGACCTGATATGTGTTTGAGTGTTATTACCAAAAAATTATCATTTTCATGTTTTATCGTCGTTTTCATGAGTTATTACCCATAGTCTAGGATTTCTAGGCGGATTTGCATGCCTCGTAAGAACCCTTACATGTTTCAGAGATATGACCCGGAACTCGTCATTTTCATGATTTATGCCCGCAGTTTTGGGGTTTCTAGGGCTATTTACGTCAACCTTAAGACCCTATACATATTTGAGAGTTATGACCAAAAACTCATCGTTTTCATGTTTTATGGTTGTTTTTATGATCTATGGCCAATAGTTTTGGGGTTCTAGGGCGATTTACAACAACTTTAAGAACCAATACATGTTCGAGAGTTTATGACCAAAACCTCGTCGTTTTCGTGTTTATGGCCATTTTCATGAGCTATTGCCCACAAATTTGGGGTACGAGGCGGATTTTCATACCTCATAAGAACCCTTACATGTTTGATAGATATGACCAGAAACTCGTCATTTTCGTGTTTATGGACATTTTCTTGAGCTATTGCCCACAATTTTTGGGTTCATGTTGGATTGGCAAGGCCTATAAGACCTGTTACATGTTTGAGATATATGACTAAAAACTCGAGGTTTTCGTGTTTTATGGCCGTTTTTATGAGCTATTGCCCACTGTTTAGGGGTTCGAGGGCGATTTACAACGACCTTAAGAACCGATACATGTTGGAGAGATATGACCCAAACCTTGCATGTTTCGTGTTTTATGGCCGTTTTCATGAGCTATTACCCACAGTTTTGGGGTTCCAGGGAGTTTTACATCAACCTTAAGACCTGATACGTGTTTGAGAGTTATCAT
The DNA here is from genome assembly GCA_023614405.1 of Avena insularis. NCBI lineage: Eukaryota > Viridiplantae > Streptophyta > Magnoliopsida > Poales > Poaceae > Avena > Avena insularis. The sequence continues at coordinate 2,466,330 of CM042685.1, forward strand.
CCAAAAAATCATCGTTTTCGTGTTTTATGGTCATTTTCATGAGTTATTGCCCACAGTTTTAGGGTTTCAGGTGGATTTGCTTGCCTCGTAAGAACCCTTACATGTTTGAGAGATATGATCAGGAACTTGTCGTTTTCACGATTTATGGCCATTTCCATGAGCTATTGCCCACATTTTTGGGGTTCTAGGGAGATTTACATCAACCATAAGAACCAATTCATGTTTCAGAGTTATGACCAAAAAATCATCGTTTTCATGTTTTATGGTCGTTTTTATGAGTTATTGCCCAAAGTTTTTGCGTTCCTGGCGGATTTGCCTGCTTCTTAAGAACCCATACTACATGTATGAGAGATATGAGTATAAACTCATCGTTTTCGTGTTTATGGTCGTTCTCATGAACTATTGCCCAAAGTTTTGGGGTTCTAGGGCGATTTACAACGACCTTAAGAACCAATACATGTTGGAGAGTTTCTGACCAAAACCTCATAGTTTTCGTGTTTTATGGCCGTTTTTATAAGCTATTACCCATTGTTTAGGGGTTCGAGGGCGATTTACAATGACATTAATACCTGATACATGTTGGAGAGATATGACCCAAAACCAACAGTTTTCACATTTTATGGCCGTTTTCATGAGCTATTGCCCACAGTTTTGGGGTACCAGGCGGATTTTCATGCCTCATAAGAACCCTTACATGTTTGATAGATATGACTAGAAACTCGTCATTTTCGGGTTTATGGCCATTTTCTTGAGCTATTGCCCACAATTTTTGGGTTCCTGTTGGATTGTCAAGGCCTATAAGACCCGTTACATGTTTGAGATATATGACTACAAACTCGAGGTTTTCGTGTTTTATGGCCGGTTTTATGAGCTATTGCCCACTGTTTAGGGGTTCGAGGGCGATTTAAAACGACCATAAGACCCGATACATGTTGGAGAGATATGACCCAAACCTCGCATTTTTCGTGTTTTATGGCCGTTTTCATGAGCTATTACCCACAGTTTTGGGGTTCCAGGGCGTTTTACATCAACCTTAAGACCTGATACGTGTTTGAGAGTTATCATCCAAAAAATCATCGTTTTCGTGTTTTATGGTCGTTTTCATGAGTTATTGCCAACAGTTTTGGGGTTTCAGGTGGATTTCCATGCCTCGTAATAACCCTTACATGTTTGAGAGATATGATCAGGAACTTGTCGTTTTCATGATTTATGGCCATTTTCATGAGCTATTGCCCACATTTTTGGGGTTCTAGGGTGATTTACATCAACCTTAAGAATCAATACATGTTTCAGAGTTATGACCAAAAAATCGTTGTTTTCATGTTTTATGGTCGTTTTCATGAGTTATTGCCCAAAGTTTTTGCGTTCCTAGCGGATTTGGATGCCTCGTAAGAACCCATACTACATGTATGAGAGATATGACTAGAAACTCGTCGTTTTCGTGTGTATGGTCGTTCTCATGAACTATTGCCCAAAGTTTTGGGGTTGTAGGGCGATTTACAACGACCTTAAGAACCAATACATGTTGGAGAGTTTCTGACCAAAACCTCATCGTTTTCGTGTTTTATGGCCGTTTTTATAAGCTATTGCCCATTCTTTAGGGGTTCGAGGGCGATTTACAATGACATTAATACCTGATACATGTTGGAGAGATATGACCCAAAACCAGCGTTTTCACATTTTATGGCCGTTTTCATGAGCTATTGCCCACAGTTTTGGGGTTCCAGGGAGTTTTACATCAACCTTAAAACCTGATACGTGTTTGTGAGTTATTACCAAAAAATTATCATTTTCGTGTTTTATGGTCGTTTTCATGAGTTATTACCCATAGTCTAGGATTTCTAGGCGGATTTGCATGCCTCGTAAGAACCCTTACATGTTTTAGAGACATGACCAGGAACTCGTCATTTTCACGATTTATGGCCATTTTCATGAGCTATTGCCCACAGTTTTGGGGTTTCTAGGGCGATTTACATCAATCTTAAGACCCTATACATGTTTGAGAGTTATGACCAAAAACTCTTCGTTTTCATGTTTTATGGTTGTTTTCATAATTTATGGCCAATAGTTTTGGGGTTCTAGGGCGATTTACAACAACTTTAAGAACCAATACATGTTTGACAGTTTGTGACCAAAGCCTTGTCGTTTTCGTGTTTATGGACATTTTCATGAGCTATTGCCCACAGTTTTGGGGTACCAGGCGGATTTTCATGCCTCATAAGAACGCTTACATGTTTGATAGATATGACCAGAAACTCGTCGTTTTCGTGTTTATGGCCATTTTCTTGAGCTATTGCTCACAATTTTTGGGTTCCTGTTGGATTGGCAAGGCCTATAAGACCCGTTACATGTTTGAGATATATGACTAAAAACTCGAGGTTTTCGTGTTTTATGGCCGTTTTTATGAGCTATTGCAAACTATTTAGGGGTTCGAGGGCGATTTACAATGACCTTAAGACCCGATACATGTTGGAGAGATATGACCCAAACCTCGCATTTTTCGTGTTTTATGGCCGTTTTCATGAGCTATTACCCACAGTTTTGGGGTTCCAGGGCGTTTTACATCAACCTTAAGACCTGATACGTGTTTGAGAGTTATCATCAAAAAACATCGTTTTCGTGTTTTATGGTCGTTTTCATGAGTTATTGCCCAAAGTTTTTGCGTTCCTGGCGGATTTGCATGCCTCGTAAGAACCCATACTACATGTATGAGAGATATGACTAGAAACTCGTTTTTTTCGTGTGTATGGTCGTTCTCATGAACTATTGCCCAAAGTTTTGGGGTTCTAGGGCGATTTACAACGACCTTAAGAACCAATACATGTTTGAGAGTTTCTAACCAAAACCTCATCGTTTTCGTGTTTTATGGCCGTTTTTATAAGCTATTGCCCATTGTTTAGGGGTTCGAGGGCGATTTACAATGACATTAATACATAATACATGTTGGAGAGATATGACCCAAAACCAGCAGTTTTCACATTTTATGGCCGTTTTCATGAGCTATTGCCCACAGTTTTGGGGTTCCAGGGAGTTTAACATCAACCTTAAGACCTGATACGTGTTTGAGAGTTATTACCAAAAAATTATCATTTTCATGTTTTATCGTCGTTTTCATGAGTTATTACCCATAGTCTAGGATTTCTAGGCGGATTTGCATGCCTCGTAAGAACCCTTACATGTTTCAGAGATATGACCAGGAACTCGTCATTTTCACGATTTATGCCCACAGTTTTGGGGTTTCTAGGGCGATTTACGTCAACCTTAAGACCCTATACATATTTGAGAGTTATGACCAAAAACTCGTCGTTTTCATGTTTTATGGTCGTTATTATGATCTATGGCCAATAGTTTTGGGGTTCTAGGGCGATTTACAACAACTTTAAGAACCAATACATGTTCGAGAGTTTATGACCAAAACCTCGTCGTTTTCGTGTTTATGGCCATTTTCATGAGCTATTGCCCACAAATTTGGGGTACCAGGCGGATTTTCATACCTCATAAGAACCCTTACATGTTTGATAGATATGACCAGAAACTCGTCGTTTTCGTGTTTATGGACATTTTCTTGAGCTATTGCCCACAATTTTTGGGTTCATGTTGGATTGGCAAGGCCTATAAGAACCGTTACATGTTTGAGATATATGACTAAAAACTCGAGGTTTTCGTGTTTTATGGCCGTTTTTATGAGCTATTGCCCACTGTTTAGGGGTTCGAGGGAGATTTACAACGACCTTAAGAACCGATACATGTTGGAGAGATATGACCCAAACCTCGCATTTTTCGTGTTTTATGGCTGTTTTCATGAGCTATTACCCATAGTTTTGGGGTTCCTGGGCATTTTACATCAACCTTAAGACCTGATACGTGTTTGAGAGTTATCATCCAAAAAATCATCGTTTTCGTGTTTTGTGGTCATTTTCATGAGTTATTGCCCACAGTTTTGGGGTTTCAGGTGGATTTGCATGCCTCGTAAGAACCCTTACATGTTTGAGAGATATGATTAGGAACTTGTTGTTTTCACGATTTATGGCCATTTTCATGAGCTATTGCCCACATTTTTGGGGTTCTAGTGTGATTTACATCAACCTTAAGAACCAATACATGTTTCGGAGTTATGACCAAAAAAATCATCGTTTTCATGTTTTATGGTCGTTTTTATGAGTTATTGCCCAAAGTTTTTGCGTTCCTGGCGGATTTGCCTTCTTCGTAAGAACCCATACTACATGTATGAGAGATATGACTAGAAACTCATCGTTTTCGTGTTTATGGTCGTTCTCATGAACTATTGCCCAAAGTTTTGGGGTTCTAGGGCGATTTACAACGACCTTAGGAACCAATACATGTTTGAGAGTTTCTGACCAAAACCTCATCGTTTTCGTGTTATATGGCCGTTTTTATGAGCTATTGCCAATTTTTTAGGGGTTCGAGGTCGATTTACAATGACATTAAGACCTGATACATGTTGGAGAGATATGACCCAAAACCAGCAGTTTTCACATTTTATGGCCGTTTCCATGAGCTATTGCCCACAGTTTTGGGGTTCCAGGGAGTTTTACATCAACCTTAAGACCCGATAATTGTTTGAAATTTATGACCAAACCAGCAGTTTTCACATTTTATGGCCGTTTCCATGAGCTATTGCCCACAGTTTTGGGGTTCCAGGGAGTTTTACATCAACCTTAAGACCCGATACGTGTTTGAAATTTATGACCAAAAAATCATCATTTTCATGTTTTATGGTCGTTTTGATGAGTTATTGCCCATAGTCTAGGATTTCTAGGCGGATTTAAATGCCTCGTAAGAACCCTTACATGTTTTAGAGACATGACCAGGAACTCGTCATTTTCCCGATTTATGGCCATTTTCATGAGCTGTTGCCCACAGTTTTGGGGTTTCTAGGGCGATTTTTCAACCTTAAGACCCTATACATGTTTGAGAGTTATGACCAAAAACTCGTCGTTTTCATGTTTTATGGTTGTTTTCATAATTTATGGCCAATAGTTTTGGGGTTCTAGGGCGATTTACAACAACTTTAAGAACCAATACATGTTTGACAGTTTGTGACCAAAACCTTGTCGTTTTCGTGTTTATGGATATTTTCATGAGCTATTGCCCACAGTTTTGGGGTACCAGGCGGATTTTCATGCCTCATAAGAACGCTTACATGTTTGATAGATATGACCAGAAACTCGTCGTTTTCGTGTTTATGGCCATTTTCTTGAGATATTGCCCACAATTTTTGGGTTCCTGTTGGATTGGCAAGGCCTATAAGACCCGTTACATGTTTGAGATATATGACTAAAAACTCGAGGTTTTCGTGTTTTATGGCCGTTTTTATGAGCTATTGCAAACTTTTTAGGGGTTCGAGGGCGATTTACAATGACTTAAGACCCGATACATGTTGGAGAGATATGACCCAAACATCGCATTTTTCGTGTTTTATGGCCGTTTTCATGAGCTATTACTCACAGTTTTGGGGTTCCAGGGCGTTTTACATCAACCTTAAGACTTGATACGTGTTTGAGAGTTATCATCAAAAAAACATCGTTTTCGTGTTTTATGGTCGTTTTCATGAGTTATTGCCCAAAGTTTTTGCGTTCCTGGCGGATTTGCATGCCTCGTAAGAACCCATACTACATGTATGAGAGATATGACTAGAAACTCGTCGTTTTCGTGTGTATGGTCGTTCTCATGAACTATTGCCCAAAGTTTTGGGGTTCTAGGGCGATTTACAACGACCTTAAGAACCAATACAAGTTTGAGAGTTTCTGACCAAAACCTCATCGTTTTCGTGTTTTATGGCCGTTTTTATAAGCTATTGCCATTGTTTAGGGGTTCGAGGGCGATTTACAATGACATTAATACCTAATACATGTTGGAGAGATATGACCCAAAACCAGCAGTTTTCACATTTTATGGCCGTTTTCATGAGCTATTGCCCACAGTTTTGGGGTTCCAGGGAGTTTTACATCAACCTTAAGACCTGATACGTGTTTGAGAGTTATTACCAAAAAATTATCATTTTCATGTTTTATCGTCGTTTTCATGAGTTATTACCCATAGTCTAGGATTTCTAGGCAGATTTGCATGCCTCGTAAGAACCCTTACATGTTTCAGAGATATGACCAGGAACTCATCATTTTCACGATTTATGCCCACAGTTTTGGGGTTTCTAGGGCGATTTACGTCAACCTTAAGACCCTATACATATTTGAGAGTTATGACCAAAAACTCGTCGTTTTCATGTTTTATGGTCGTTTTTATGATCTATGGCCAATAGTTTTGGGGTTCTAGGGCGACTTACAACAACTTTAAGAACCAATACATGTTCGAGAGTTTATGACCAAAACCTCGTCGTTTTCGTGTTTATGGCCATTTTCATGAGCTATTGCCCACAAATTTGGGGTACCAGGCGGATATTCATACCTCATAAGAACCCTTACATGTTTGATAGATATGACCAGAAACTCGTCGTTTTCGTGTTTATGGACATTTTCTTGAGCTATTGCCCACAATTTTTGGGTTCATGTTGGATTGGCAAGGCCTATAAGAACCGTTACATGTTTGCGATATATGACTAAAAACTCGAGGTTTTCGTGTTTTATGGCCGTTTTTATGAGCTATTGCCCACTGTTTAGGGGTTCGAGGGAGATTTACAACGACCTTAAGAACCGATACATGTTGGAGAGATATGACCCAAACCTCGCATTTTTCGTGTTTTATGGCTGTTTTCATGAGCTATTACCCATAGTTTTGGGGTTCCTGGGCGTTTTACATCAACCTTAAGACATGATACGTGTTTGAGAGTTATCATCCAAAAAATCATCGTTTTCATATTTTATGGTCGTTTTCATGAGTTATTGCCCACAGTTTTGGGGTTTCAGGTGGATTTGCATGCCTCGTAAGAACCCTTACATGTTTGAGAGATATGATTAGGAACTTGTCGTTTTCACGATTTATGGCCATTTTCATGAGCTATTGCCCACATTTTTGGGGTTCTAGGGTGATTTACATCAACCTTAAGAACCAATACATGTTTCGGAGTTATGACCAAAAAAATCATTGTTTTCATGTTTTATGGTCGTTTTTATGAGTTATTGCCCAAAGTTTTTGCGTTCCTGGCGGATTTGCCTTCTTCGTAAGAACCCATACTACATGTATGAGAGATATGACTAGAAACTCATCGTTTTCGTGTTTATGGTCGTTCTCATGAACTATTGCCCAAAGTTTTGGGGTTCTAGGGCAATTTACAATGACCTTAGGAACCAATGCATGTTTGAGAGTTTCTGACCAAAACCTCATCGTTTTCGTGTTATATGGCTGTTTTTATGAGCTATTGCCAATTTTTTAGGGGTTCGAGGTCGATTTACAATGACATTAAGACCAGATACATGTTGGAGAGATATGACCCAAAACCAGCAGTTTTCACATTTTATGGCCGTTTCCATGAGCTATTGCCCATAGTTTTGGGGTTCCAGGGAGTTTTACATCAACCTTAAGACCCGATACGTGTTTGAAATTTATGACCAAACCAGCAGTTTTCACATTTTATGGCCGTTTCCATGAGCTATTGCCCACAGTTTTGGGTTTCCAGGGAGTTTTACATCAACCTTAAGACCTGATACGTGTTTGAATGTTATGACCAAAAAATCATCATTTTCGTGTTTTATGGTCGTTTTCATGAGTTATTGCCCATAGTCTAGGATTTCCAGGCGGATTTGCATGCCTCGTAAGAACCCTTACATATTTCAGAGATATGACCAGGAACTCGTCATTCTCACGATTTATGGCCATTTTCATGAGCTATTGCCCAAAGTTTTGGCGTTTCTAGGGCGATTTACATCAACCTTAAGACCCGATACATGTTTGAGAGTTATGACCAAAAACTCATCGTTTTCATGTTTTATGGTTGTTCTCATAATTTATGGCCAATAGTTTTGGGGTTCTAGGGCGATTTACAACAACTTTAAGAACCAAACATGTTTGACAGTTTATGACCAAAACCTTGTCGTTTTCGTGTTTATGGCCATTTTCATGAGCTATTGCCCATAGTTTTGGGGTACCAGGCGGATTTTCATGCCTCATAAGAACCCTTACATGTTTGATAGATATGACAAGAAACTCGTCGTTTTCATGTTTATGGCCATTTTCTTGGGCTATTGCCCACAATTTTTGGGTTCCTGTTGGATTGGCAAGGCCTATAAGACCCGTTACATGTTTGAGATATATGACTAAAAACTCGAGGTTTTCGTGTTTTATGGCCGTTTTTATGAGCTATTGCATACTTTTTAGGGGTTCGAGGGCGATTTACAACGACGTTAAGACCCGATACATGTTGGAGAGATATGACCCAAACCTCTTATTTTTCGTGTTTTATGGCCGTTTTCATCAGCTATTACCCACAGTTTTGGGGTTCCAGGGCATTTTACATCAACCTTAAGACCTGATACGTGTTTGAGAGTTATCATCCAAAAAATCATCGTTTTCATGTTTTATGGTCATTTTCATGAGTTATTGCCCACAATTTTGGGGTTCCAGGTGGATTTGCATGCCTCGTAAGAACCCTTACATGTTTGAGAGATATGATTAGGAACTTGTCGTTTTCACGATTTATGGCCATTTTCATGAGCTATTGCCCACATTTTTGGGGTTCTAGGGCGATTTACATCAACCTTAAGAACCAATACATGTTTCGGAGTTATGACCAAAAAATCGTCGTTTTCATGTTTTATGGTCGTTTTCATGAGTTATTGCCCAAAGTTTTTGCGTTCCTGGGGGATTTGCATGCCTCGTAAGAACCCATACTACATGTATGAGAGATATGACTAGAAACTCGTCGTTTTCGTGTTTATGGTCGTTCTCATGAACTATTGCCCAAAGTTTTGGGGTTCTAGGGCGATTTACAACGACCTTAAGAACCAATACATGTTTGAGAGTTTCTGACCAAAACCTCATCGTTTTTGTGTTTTATGGCCATTTTTATGAGCTATTGCCAATTTTTTAGGGGTTCGAGGTCGATTTACAATGACATTAAGACCTGATACATGTTGGAGAGATATGACCCAAAACCAGCAGTTTTCACATTTTATGGCCGTTTCCATGAGCTATTGCCCACAGTTTTGGGTTTCCAGGGAGTTTTACATCAACCTTAAGACCTGATACGTGTTTGAATGTTATGACCAAAAAATCATCATTTTCGTGTTTTATGGTCGTTTTCATGAGTTATTGCCCATAGTCTAGGATTTCCAGGCGGATTTGCATGCCTCGTAAGAACCCTTACATATTTCAGAGATATGACCAGGAACTCGTCATTCTCACGATTTATGGCCATTTTCATGAGCTATTGCCCAAAGTTTTGGCGTTTCTAGGGCGATTTACATCAACCTTAAGACCCGATACATGTTTGAGAGTTATGACCAAAAACTCATCGTTTTCATGTTTTATGGTTGTTTTCATAATTTATGGCCAATAGTTTTGGGGTTCTAGGGCGATTTACAACAACTTTAAGAACCAAACATGTTTGACAGTTTATGACCAAAACCTTGTCGTTTTCGTGTTTATGGCCATTTTCATGAGCTATTGCCCATAGTTTTGGGGTACCAGGCGGATTTTCATGCCTCATAAGAACCCTTACATGTTTGATAGATATGACAAGAAACTCGTCGTTTTCATGTTTATGGCCATTTTCTTGGGCTATTGCCCACAATTTTTGGGTTCCTGTTGGATTGGCAAGGCCTATAAGACCCGTTACATGTTTGAGATATATGACTAAAAACTTGAGGTTTTCGTGTTTTATGGCCGTTTTTATCAGCTATTGCAAACTTTTTAGGGGTTCGAGGGAGATTTACAATGACCTTAAGACCCGATACATGTTGGAGAGATATGACCCAAACCTCGCATTTTTCGTGTTTTATGGCCGTTTTCATGAGCTATTACCCATAGTGTTGAGGTTCCAGGGCGTTTTACATCAACCTTAAGACCTGATACGTGTTTGAGAGTTATCATCAAAAAAACATCGTTTTCGTGTTTGATGGTCGTTTTCATGAGTTATTGCGCAAAGTTTTTGCGTTCCTGGCAGATTTGCATGCCTCGTAAGAACCCGTACTACATGTATGAGAGATATGACTAGAAACTCGTCATTTTCGTGTGTATGGTCGTTCTCATGAACTATTGCCCAAAGTTTTGGGGTTCTAGGGCGATTTACAACGACCTTAAGAACCAATACATGTTTGAGAGTTTCTGACCAAAACCTCATCGTTTTCGTGTTTTATGGCCGTTTTTATAAGCTATTGCCCATTGTTTAGGGGTTCGAGGGCGATTTACAATGACATTAATACCTAATACATGTTGGAGAGATATGACCCAAAACCAGCAGTTTTCACATTTTATGGCCGTTTTCATGAGCTATTGCCCACGGATTTGGGGTTCCAGGGAGTTTTACATCAACCTTAACACCTGATACGTGTTTGAGAGTTATTACCAAAAAATTATCATTTTCGTGTTTTATCGTCGTTTTCATGAGTTATTGCCCATAGTCTAGGATTTCTAGGCGGATTTGCATGCCTCGTAAGAACCCTTACATGTTTCAGAGATATGACCAGGAACTCGCCATTTTCACAATTTATGCCCATAGTTTTGGGGTTTCTAGGGAGATTTACATCAACCTTAAGACCCTATACATATTTGAGAGTTATGACCAACAACTCGTCGTTTTCATGTTTTATGGTCGTTTTTATGATCTATGGCCAATAGTTTTGGGGTTCTAGGGCGATTTACAACAACTTTAAGAACCAATACATGTTCAAGAGTTTATGACCAAAACCGCGTCGTTTTCGTGTTTATGGCCATTTTCATGAGCTATTGCCCACAATTTTGAGGTACCATGCGGATTTTCATACCTCATAAGAACCCTTACATGTTTGATAGATATGACCAGAAACTCGTCGTTTTCGTGTTTATGGACATTTTCTTGAGCTCTTACCCACAATTTTTGGGTTCATGTTGGATTAACAAGGCCTATAAGACCCGTTACATGTTTGAGATATATGACTAAAAACTCGAGGTTTTCGTGTTTTATGGCCGTTTTTATGAGCTATTGCCCTCTGTTTAGGGGTTCGAGGGCGATTTACAACGACCTTAAGAACCGACACATGTTGGAGAGATATGACCCAAACCTCGCATTTTTCGTGTTTTATGGCCGTTTTCATGAGCTATTACCCACAGTTTTGGGGTTCCAGGGCGTTTTACATCAACCTTAAGACCTGATACATGTTTGAGAATTATCATCCAAAAAATCATCGTTTTCGTGTTTTATGGTCATTTTCATGAGTTATTGCCCACAGTTTTGGGGTTCCAGGTGGATTTGCATGCCTCGTAAGAACCCTTACATGTTTGAGAGATATGATCAGGAACTTGTTGTTTTCACGATTTATGGCCATTTTCATGAGCTAATGCAAACATTTTTGGGGTTCTAGGGCGATTTACATCAACCTTAAGAACCAATACATGTTTCGGAGTTATGACCAAAAAATCGTCGTTTTCATGTTTTATGGTCGTTTTCATGAGTTATTGCCCAAAGTTTTTGCGTTCCTGGGGGATTTGCATGCCTCGTAAGAACCCATACTACATGTATGAGAGATATGACTAGAAACTCGTCGTTTTCGTGTTTATGGTCGTTCTCATGAACTATTGCCCAATGTTTTGGGGTTCTAGCGCGATTTACAACGACCTTAAGAACCAATACATGTTTGAGAGTTTCTGACCAAAACCTCATCGTTTTCGTGTTTTATGGCCGTTTTTATGAGCTATTGCCAATTTTTTAGGGGTTCAAGGTCGATTTACAATGACATTAAGACCAGATACATGTTGGAGAGATATGACCCAAAACCAGCAGTTTTCACATTTTATGGCCGTTTCCATGAGCTATTGCCCACAGTTTTGGGGTTCCAGGGAGTTTTACATCAACCTTAAGACCCGATACGTGTTTGAAATTTATGACCAAAAAATCATCATTTTCGTGTTTTATGGTCGTTTTCATGAGTTATTGCCCATAGTCTAGGAATTCCAGGTGGATTTGCATGCCTCGTAAGAACCCTTACATATTTCAGAGATATGACCAGGAACTCGTCATTTTCACCATTTATGGCCATTTTCATGAGCTATTGCCCAAAGTTTTGGCGTTTCTAGAGCGATTTACATCAACCTTATGACCCGATACATGTTTGAGAGTTATGACCAAAAACTCATCGTTTTCATGTTTTATGGTTGTTTTCATAATTTATGGCCACTAGTTTTGGGGGTTCTAGGGCGATTTACAACAACTTTAAGAACCAATACATGTTTGACAGTTTATGACCAAAACCTTGTCGTTTTCGTGTTTATGGCCATTTTCATGAGCTATTGCCCACAGTTTTGGGGTACCAGGCGGATTTTCATGCCTCATAAGAACCCTTACATGTTTGATAGATATGATAAGAAACTCGTCGTTTTCATGTTTATGGCCATTTTCTTGGGCTATTGCCAACATTTTTGGGTTCCTGTTGGATTGGCAAGTCCTATAAGACCCGTTACATGTTTGAGATATATGACTAAAAACTCGAGGTTTTCGTGTTTTATGGCCGTTTTTATGAGCTATTGCATACTTTTTAGGGGTTCGAGGGCGATTTACAACGACCTTAAGACCCGATACATGTTGGAGAGATATGACCCAAACCTCGCATTTTTCGTGTTTTATGGCCGTTTTCATGAGCTATTACCCACAGTTTTGGGGTTCCAGGGCATTTTACATCAACCTTAAGACCTGATACGTGTTTGAGAGTTATCATCCAAAAAATCATCGTTTTCGTGTTTTATGGTCATTTTCATGAGTTATTGCCCACAGTTTTGGGGTTCCAGGTGGATTTGCATGCCTCGTAAGAACCCTTACATGTTTGAGAGATATGATCAGGAACTTGTCGTTTTCACGATTTATGGCCATATTCATGAGCTATTGCCCACATTTTTGGGGCTCTAGGGCGATTTACATCAACCTTAAGAACCAATACATGTTTCGGAGTTATGACCAAAAAATCGTCGTTTTCATGTTTTATGGTCGTTTTCATGAGTTATTGCCCAGAGTTTTTGCGTTCCTGGGGGATTTGCATGCCTCGTAAGAACCCATACTACATGTATGAGAGATATGACTAGAAACTCATCGTTTTCGTGTTAATGGTCGTTCTCATGAACTATTTCCCAAAGTTTTGGGGTTCTAGGGCGATTTACAACGACCTTAAGAACCAATACATGTTTGAGAGTTTCTGACCAAAACCTCATTGTTTTCGTGTTTTATGGCCGTTTTTATAAGCTATTGCCCATTGTTTAGGGGTTCGAGGGCGATTTACAATGACATTAATACCTAATACATGTTGGAGAGATATGACCCAAAACCAGCAGTTTTCACATTTTATGGCCGTTTTCATGAGCTATTGCCCACAGTTTTGGGGTTCCAGGGAGTTTTACATCAACCTTAACACCCGATACGTGTTTGAGAGTTATTACCAAAAAATTATCATTTTCGTGTTTTATCGTCGTTTTCATGAGTTATTGCCCATAGTCTAGGATTTCTAGGCGGATTTGCATGCCTCGTAAGAACCCTTACATATTTCAGAGATATGACCAGGAACTCATCATTTTCACGATTTATGGCCATTTTCATGAGCTATTGCCCATAGTTTTGGGGTTTCTAGGGCGATTTACATCAACCTTAAGACCTGATACATGTTTGAGAGTTATGACCAAAAACTCATCGTTTTCATGTTTTATGGTCATTTTGATGATCTATGGCCAATAGTTTTGGGGTTCTAGGGCGATTTACAACAACTTTAAGAACCAATACATGTTTGAGAGTTTATGACCAAAACCTCGTTGTTTTCGTGTTTATGGCCATTTTCATGAGCTATTTCCCACAGTTTTGGGGTACCAGGCGGATTTCCAAGCCTCATAAGAACCCTTACATGTTTGATAGATATGACCAGAAACTCATCGTTTTCGTGTTTATGTCCATTTTCTTGAGCTATTGCCCACAATTTTTGGGTTCCTTTTGGATTGGCAAGGCCTATAAGACCCGTTACATGTTTGAGATATATGACTAAAAACTCGAGGTTTTCGTGTTTTATGGCCATTTTTATGAGTTATTGCCCACTGTTTAGGGGTTCGAGGGCGATTTACAACGACCTTAAGACCCGATACATGTTGGAGAGATATGACCCAAACCTCGCATTTTTCGTGTTTTATGGCCGTTTTCATGACATATTACCCACAGTTTTGGGGTTCTAGGGCGTTTTACATCAACCTTAAGACCTGATACGTGTTTGAGAATTATCATCCAAAAAATCATCGTTTTCGTGTTTTAGGGTCATTTTCATGAGTTATTGCCCACGGTTTTGGGGTTCCAGGTGGATTTGCATGCCTCGTAAGAACCCTTACATGTTTGAGAGATATGATCAGGAACTTGTCGTTTTCACGATTTATGGCCATATTCATGAGCTATTGCCCACATTTTTGGGGTTCTAGGGCGATTTACATCAACCTTAAGAACCAATACATGTTTCGGAGTTATGAGCAAAAAATTGTTGTTTCATGTTTTATGGTCGTTTTCATGAGTTATTGCCCAGAGTTTTTGCGTTCCTGGGGGATTTGCATGCCTCGTAAGAACCCATACTACATGTATGAGAGATATGACTAGAAACTCATCGTTTTCGTGTTAATGGTCGTTCTCATGAACTATTTCCCAAAGTTTTGGGGTTCTAGGGCGATTTACAACGACCTTAAGAACCAATACATGTTTGAGAGTTTCTGACCAAAACATCATCGTTTTCGTGTTTTATGGCCGTTTTTATAAGCTATTGCCCATTGTTTAGGGGTTCGAGGGCGATTTACAATGACATTAATACCTAATACATGTTGGAGAGATATGACCCAAAACCAGCAGTTTTCACATTTTATGGCCGTTTTCATGAGCTATTGCCCACAGTTTTGGGGTTCCAGGGAGTTTTACATCAACCTTAACACCCGATACGTGTTTGAGAGTTATTACCAAAAAATTATCATTTTCGTGTTTTATCGTCGTTTTCATGAGTTATTGCCCATAGTCTAGGATTTCTAGGCGGATTTGCATGCCTCGTAAGAACCCTTACAAGTTTCAGAGATATGACCAGGAACTCGCCATTTTCACAATTTATGCCCACAGTTTTGGGGTTTCTAGGGAGATTTACATCAACCTTAAGACCCTATACATATTTGAGAGTTATGACCAACAACTCGTCGTTTTCATGTTTTATGGTCGTTTTTATGATCTATGGCCAATAGTTTTGGGGTTCTAGGGCGATTTACAACAACTTTAAGAACCAATACATGTTCAAGAGTTTATGACCAAAACCGCGTCGTTTTCGTGTTTATGGCCATTTTCATGAGCTATTGCCCACAATTTTGAGGTACCATGTGGATTTTCATACCTCATAAGAACCCTTACATGTTTGATAGATATGACCAGAAACTCGTCGTTTTCGTGTTTATGGACATTTTCTTGAGCTATTGCCCACAATTTTTGGGTTCATGTTGGATTGGCAAGGCCTATAAGACCCGTTACATGTTTGAGATATATGACTAAAAACTCGAGGTTTTCGTGTTTTATGGCCGTTTTTATGAGCTATTGCCCTCTGTTTAGGGGTTCGAGGGCGATTTACAACGACCTTAAGAACCGACACATGTTGGAGAGATATGACCCAAACCTCGCATTTTTCGTGTTTTATGGCCGTTTTCATGACCTATTACCCACAGTTTTGGGGTTCCAGGGCGTTTTACATCAACCTTAAGACCTGATACGTGTTTGAGAATTATCATCCAAAAAATCATCGTTTTCGTGTTTTATGGTCATTTTCATGAGTTATTGCCCACAGTTCTGGGGTTCCAGGTGGATTTGCATGCCTCGTAAGAACCCTTACATGTTTGAGAGATATGATCAGGAACTTGTTGTTTTCACGATTTATGGCCATTTTCATGAGCTAGTGCAAACATTTTTGGGGTTCTAGGGCGATTTACATCAACCTTAAGAACCAATACATGTTTCAGAGTTATGACCAAAAAATCGTCGTTTTCATGTTTTATGGTCGTTTTCATGAGTTATTGCCCAAAGTTTTTGCGTTCCTGGGGGATTTGCATGCCTCGTAAGAACCCATACTACATGTATGAGAGATATGACTAGAAACTCGTCGTTTTCGTGTTTATGGTCGTTCTCATGAACTATTGCCCAAAGTTTTGGGGTTCTAGGGCGATTTACAACGACCTTAAGAACCAATACATGTTTGAGAGTTTCTGACCAAAACCTCATCGTTTTCGTGTTTTATGGCCGTTTTTATGAGCTATTGCCAATTTTTTAGGGGTTCAAGGTCGATTTACAATGACATTAAGACCAGATACATGTTGGAGAGATATGACCCAAAACCAGCAGTTTTCACATTTTATGGCCGTTTCCATGAGCTATTGCCCACAGTTTTGGGGTTCCAGGGAGTTTTACATCAACCTTAAGACCCGATACGTGTTTGAAATTTATGACCAAAAAATCATCATTTTCGTGTTTTATGGTCGTTTTCATGAGTTATTGCCCATAGTCTAGGAATTCCAGGTGGATTTGCATGCCTCGTAAGAACCCTTACATATTTCAGAGATATGACCAGGAACTCGTCATTTTCACGATTTATGGCCATTTTCATGAGCTATTGCCCAAAGTTTTGGCGTTTCTAGGGCGATTTACATCAACCTTAAGACCCGATACATGTTTGAGAGTTATGACCAAAAACTCATCGTTTTCATGTTTTATGGTTGTTTTCATAATTTATGGCCACTAGTTTTTGGGGTTCTAGGGCGATTTACAACAACTTTAAGAACCAATACATGTTTGACAGTTTATGACCAAAACCTTGTCGTTTTCGTGTTTATGGCCATTTTCATGAGCTATTGCCCACAGTTTTGGGGTACCAGGCGGATTTTCATGCCTCATAAGAACCCTTACATGTTTGATAGATATGATAAGAAACTCGTCGTTTTCATGTTTATGGCCATTTTCTTGGGCTATTGCCCACAATTTTTGGGTTCCTGTTGGATTGGCAAGTCCTATAAGACCCGTTACATGTTTGAGATATATGACAAAAAACTCGAGGTTTTCGTGTTTTATGGCCGTTTTTATGAGCTATTGCATACTTTTTAGGGGTTCGAGGGCGATTTACAACGACCTTAAGACCCGATACATGTTGGAGAGATATGACCCAAACCTCGCATTTTTCGTGTTTTATGGCCGTTTTCATGAGCTATTACCCACAGTTTTGGGGTTCCAGGGCATTTTACATCAACCTTAAGACCTGATACGTGTTTGAGAGTTATCATCCAAAAAATCATCGTTTTCGTGTTTTATGGTCATTTTCATGAGTTATTGCCCACAGTTTTGGGGTTCCAGGTGGATTTGCATGCCTCGTAAGAACCCTTACATGTTTGAGAGATATGATCAGGAACTTGTCGTTTTCATGATTTATGGCCATTTTCATGAGCTATTGCCCACATATTTGGGGTTCTAGGGCGATTTACATCAACCTTAAGAACCAATACATGTTTCAGAGTTATGACCAAAAAATCGTCGTTTTCATGTTTTATGGTCGTTTTCATGAGTTATTGCCCAAAGTTTTTGTGTTCCTGGCGGATTTGCATGCCTCGTAAGAACCCATACTACATGTATGAGAGATATGACTAGAAACTCGTCGTTTTCGTGTTTATGGTCGTTCTCATGAACTATTGCCCAGTGTTTTGGGGTTCTAGGGCGATTTACAACGACCTTAAGAACCAATACATGTTTGAGAGTTTCTGACCAAAACCTCATCATTTTCGTGTTTTATGGCCGTTTTTCTGAGCTATTGCCCATTGTTTAGGGGTTCGAGGGCGATTTACAATGACATTAATACCTGATACATGTTGGAGAGATATGACCCAAATCCAGCAGTTTTCACATTTTATGGCCGTTTTCATGAGCTATTGCCCACAGTTTTGGTGTTCCATGGAGTTTTACATCAACCTTAAGACCTGATACGTGTTTGAGAGTTATTACCAAAAAATCATCATTTCATGTTTTATGGTCGTTTTCATGAGTTATTGCCCATAATTTAGGATTTCCAGGCGGATTTGCATGCCTCGTAAGAACCCTTACATATTTCAGAGATATGACCAGGAACTCGTCATTTTCACGATTTATGGCCATTTTCATGAGCTATTGCCCACAGTTTTAGGGTTTCTAGGGCGATTTACATCAACCTTAAGACCTGATACATGTTTGAGAGTTATGACCAAAAACTCATCGTTTTCATGTTTTATGGTCATTTTGATGATCTATGGCCAATAGTTTTGGGGTTCTAGGGCGATTTACAACAACTTTAAGAACCAATACATGTTTGAGAGTTTATGACCAAAACCTCGTTGTTTTCATGTTTATGGCCATTTTCATGAGCTATTTCCCACAGTTTTGGGGTACCAGGCGGATTTTCAAGCCTCATAAGAACCCTTACATGTTTGATAGATATGACCAGAAACTCATCGTTTTCGTGTTTATGTCCATTTTCTTGAGCTATTGCCCACAATTTTTGGGTTCCTTTTGGATTGGCAACGCCTATAAGACCCGTTACATGTTTGAGATATATGACTAAAAACTCGAGGTTTTCGTGTTTTATTGCCATTTTTATGAGCTATTGCCCACTGTTTAGGGGTTCGAGGGCGATTTACAACGACCTTAAGACCCGATACATGTTTGAGAGATATGACCCAAACCTCGCATTTTTCGTGTTTTATGGCCGTTTTCATGACATATTACCCACAGTTTTGGGGTTCTAGGGCGTTTTACATCAACCTTAAGACCTGATACGTGTTTGAGAATTATCATCCAAAAAATCATTGTTTTCGTGTTTTAGGGTCATTTTCATGAGTTATTGCCCACGGTTTTGGGGTTCCAGGTGGATTT
Source organism: Avena insularis (assembly GCA_023614405.1). NCBI lineage: Eukaryota > Viridiplantae > Streptophyta > Magnoliopsida > Poales > Poaceae > Avena > Avena insularis. The sequence goes on from CM042685.1 coordinate 2,485,363, forward strand.
GCATGCCTCGTAAGAACCCTTACATGTTTGACAGATATGATCAGGAACTTGTCGTTTTCACGATTTATGGCCATTTTCATGAGCTATTGCCCACATTTTTGGGGTTCTAGGGCGATTTACATCAACCTTAAGAACCAATACATGTTTCGGAGTTATGAGCAAAAAATTGTCGTTTTCATGTTTTATGGTCGTTTTCATGAGTTATTGCCCAGAGTTTTTGCGTTCCTGGGGGATTTGCATGCCTCGTAAGAACCCATACTACATGTATGAGAGATATGACTAGAAACTCATCGTTTTCGTGTTAATGGTCGTTCTCATGAACTATTTCCCAAAGTTTTGGGGTTCTAGGGCGATTTACAACGACCTTAAGAACCAATACATGTTTGAGAGTTTCTGACCAAAACCTCATCGTTTTCGTGTTTTATGGCCGTTTTTATGAGCTATTGCCAATTTTTTAGGGGTTCGAGGTCGATTTACAATGACATTAAGACCTGATACATGTTGGAGAGATATGACCCAAAACCAGCAGTTTTCACATTTTATGGCCGTTTCCATGAGCTATTGCCCACAGTTTTGGGGTTCCAGGGAGTTTTACATCAACCTTAAGACCTGATACGTGTTTGAAAGTTATGACCAAAAAATCATCATTTTCGTGTTTTATGGTCGTTTTCATGAGTTATTGCCCATAGTCTAGGATTTCCAGGCGGATTTGCATGCCTCGTAAGAACCCTTACAAATTTCAAAGATATGACCAGGAACTCGTCATTTTCACGATTTATGGCCATTTTCATGAGCTATTGCCCAATGTTTTTGCGTTCCTAGGGCGATTTACATCAACCTTAAGACCCGATACATGTTTGAGAGTTATTACCAAAAACTCATCGTTTTCATGTTTTATGGTTGTTTTCATAATTTATGGCCAATAGTCTTGGGGTTCTAGGACGATTTACAACAACTCTAAGAACCAATACATGTTTGACAGTTTATGACCAAAACCTTGTCGTTTTCGTGTTTATGGCCATTTTCATGAGCTATTGCCCACAGTTTTGGGGTACCAGGCGGATTTTCATGCCTCATAAGAACCCTTACATGTTTGATAGATATGACAAGAAACTCATCGTTTTCATGTTTATGGCCATTTTCTTGGGCTATTGCCCACAATTTTTGGGTTCCTGTTGGATTGGCAACGCCTATAAGACCCGTTACATGTTTGAGATATATGACTAAAAACTCGAGGTTTTCGTGTTTTATGGCCGTTTTTATGAGCTATTGCAAACTTTTTAGGGGTTCGAGGGCGATTTACAATGACCTTAAGACCCGATACATGTTGGAGAGATATGACCCAAACCTCGCATTTTTCGTGTTTTATGGCCGTTTTCATGAGCTATTACCCACAGTTTTGGGGTTCCAGGGAGTTTTACATCAACCTTAAGACCTGATACGTGTTTGAGAGTTATCATCAAAAAAACATCGTTTTCGTGTTTTATGGTCGTTTTCATGAGTTATTACCCAAAGTTTTTGCGTTCCTGGCAGATTTGCATGCCTCGTAAGAACCCATACTACATGTATGAGAGATATGACTAGAAACTCGTCGTTTTCGTGTGTATGGTCGTTCTCATGAACTATTGCCCAAAGTTTTGGGGTTCTAGGGCGATTTACAACGACCTTAAGAACCAATACATGTTTGAGAGTTTCTAACCAAAACCTCATCGTTTTCGTGTTTTATGGCTGTTTTTATAAGCTATTGCCCATTGTTTAGGGGTTCGAGGGCGATTTACAATGACATTAATACCTAATACATGTTGGAGAGATATGACCCAAAACCAGCAGTTTTCACATTTTATGGCCGTTTTCAATGAGCTATTGCCCATAGTTTTGGGGTTCCAGGGAGTTTTACATCAACCTTAACACCTGATACGTGTTTGAGATTTATTACCAAAAAGTTATCATTTTTGTGTTTTATCGTTGTTTTCATGAGTTATTACCCATTGTCTAGGATTTCTAGGCGGATTTGCATGCCTCGTAAGAACCCTTACATGTTTCAGAGATATGACCAGGAACTCGTCATTTTCACGATTTATGCCCACGGTTTTGGGGTTTCTAGGGCGATTTGCATCAACCTTAAGACCCTATACATATTTGAGAGTTATGACCAAAAACTCGTCGTTTTCATGTTTTATGTTCGTTTTTATGATCTATGGCCAATAGTTTTGGGGTTCTAGGGCGATTTACAACAACTTTAAGAACCAATACATGTTCAAGAGTTTATGACCAAAACCTCGTCGTTTTCGTGTTTATGGCCATTTTCATGAGCTATTGCCCACAATTTTGGGGTACCAGGCGGATTTTCATACCTCATAAGAACCCTTACATGTTTGATAGATATGACCAGAAACTCGTCGTTTTCGTGTTTATGGACATTTTCTTGAGCTATTGCCCACAATTTTTGGGTTCATGTTGGATTGGAAAGGCCTATAAGACCCGTTACATGTTTGAGATATATGACTAAAAACTCGAGGTTTTCGTGTTTTATGGCCGTTTTTATGAGCTATTGCCCACTGTTTAGGGGTTCGAGGGCGATTTACAACGACCTTAAGAACCGATACATGTTGGAGAGATATGACCCAAACCTCGCATTTTTCGTGTTTTATGGCCGTTCTCATGAGCTATTACCCACAGTTTTGGGGTTCCAGGGCGTTTTACATCAACCTTAAGACCTGATACGTGTTTGAGAGTTATCATCCAAAAAATCATCGTTTTCGTGTTTTATGGTCATTTTCATGAGTTATTGCCCACAGTTTTGGGGTTCCTGGTGGATTTGCATGCCTCGTAAGAACCCTTACATGTTTGAGAGATATGATCAGGAACTTGTCGTTTTCACGATTTATGGCCATTTTTATGAGCTATTGCCCACATTTTTGGGGTTCTAGGGCGATTTACATCAACCTTAAGAACCAATACATGTGTCAGAGTTATGACCAAAAAATCATCGTTTTCATGTTTTATGGTCGTTTTCATGAGTTATTGCCCAAAGTTTTTGCATTCCTGGCGGATTTTCATGCCTCGTAAGAACCCATACTACATGTATGAGAGATATGACTAGAAACTCGTCGTTTTCGTGTTTATGGTCGTTCTCATGAACAATTGCCCACTGTTTAGGGGTTCGAGGGCGATTTACAATGACCTTAAGACCTGATACATGTTGGAGAGATATGACCCAAACCTTGCATTTTTCGTGTTTTATGGCCATTTTCATGAGCTATTACCCATAGTTTAGGGGTTCCAGTGCGTTTTACATCAACCTTAAGACCTGATACGTGTTTGATAGATATGACCTGAAACTCGTCGTTTTCGTGTTTATGGAAATTTTCTTGAGCTATTGCCCACAATTTTTGGGTTCATGTTGGATTGGCAAGGCCTATACGACTCATTACATGTTTGAGATATAGGACTAAAAACTCGAGGTTTTCGTGTTTTATGGCCGTTTTTATGAGCTATTGCCCACTGTTTAGGGGTTCGAGGGCGATTTACAATGACCTTAAGATCTGATACATGTTGGAGAGATATGACCCAAACCTCGCATTTTTCGTGTTTTATTTCCGTTCTCATGAGCTATTACCCATAGTTTTGGGGTTCCAGGGCGTTTTACATCAACCTTAAGACCTGATACGTGTTTGAGAGTTATCATCCAAAAAAATCATCGTTTTCGTGTTTTATGGTCATTTTCATGACTTATTGCCCACAGTTTTGGGGTTCCTGGTGGATTTGCATGCCTCGTAAGAACCCTTACATGTTTGAGAGATATGTTCAGGAACTTGTCGTTTTCACGATTTATGGCCATTTTTATGAGCTATTGCCCACATTTTGGGGGTTCTAGGGCGATTTACATCAACCTTAAGAACCAATACATGTTTCAGAGTTATGACCAAAAAATCATCGTTTTCATGTTTTATGGTCGTTTTCATGAGTTATTGCCCAAAGTTTTTGCATTCCTGGCGGATTTTCATGCCTCGTAAGAACCCATACTACATGTATGAGAGATATGACTAGAAACTCGTCGTTTTCGTGTTTATGGTCGTTCTCATGAACTATTGCCCAAAGTTTTGGGGTTCTAGGGCGATTTACAATGACCTTAAGAACCAATACATGTTTGAGAGTTTCTGACCAAAACCTCATCGTTTTCGTGTTTTATGGCCGTTTTTATGAGCTATTGCCCATTGTTTAGGGGTTCGAGGGCGATTTACAATGACATTAATACCTGATACATGTTGGAGAGATATGACCCAAAACCAGCAGTTTTCACATTTTATGGCCGTTTTCATGAGCTATTGCCCACAGTTTTGGGGTTCCAGGGAGTTTTACATCAACCTTAAGACCTGATACGTGTTTGAGAGTTATTACCAAAAAATCATCATTTTCGTGTTTTATGGTCGTTTTCATGAGTTATTGCCCATAGTCTAGGATTTCCAGGTGGATTTGCATGCCTCATAAGAACCCTTACATATTTCAGAGATATGACCAGGAACTCGTCATTTTCACGATTTATGGCCATTTTCATGAGCTATTGCCCACAGTTTTGGGGTTTCTTGGGCGATTTACATCAACCTTAAGACCTGATACATGTTTGAGAGTTATGACCAAAAACTCATCGTTTTCATGTTTTATGGTCGTTTTTATGATCTATGGCCAATAGTTTGGGGGTTCTAGGGCGATTTACAACAACTTTAAGAACAAATACATGTTTGAGAGTTTATGACCAAAACCTCGTTGTTTTCGTGTTTATGGCCATTTTCATGAGCTATTGCCCACAGTTTTGGGGTATCAGGCGGATTTTCATGCCTCATAAGAACCCTTACATGTTTGATAGATATGACCAGAAACTCATCGTTTTCGTGTTTATGGCTATTTTCTTGAGCTATTGCCCACAATTTTTGGGTTCCTGTTGGATTGGCAAGGCCTATAAGACCCGTTACATGTTTGAGATATATGACTAAAAACTCGAGGTTTTCGTGTTTTATGGCCATTTTTATGAGCTATTGCCCACTGTTTAGGGGTTCGAGGGCGATTTACAACGACCTCAAGACCCGATACATGTTGGAGAGATATGACCCAAACCTCGCATTTTTCGTGTTTTATGGCCGTTTTCATGAGCTATTACCCACAGTTTTGGGGTTCCAGGGCGTTTTATATCAACCTTAAGACCTGATACGTGTTTGAGAATTATCATCCAAAAAATCATCGTTTTCGTGTTTTATGGTCATTTTCATGATTTATTGCCCACAGTTTTGGGGTTCCAGGTGGATTTGCATGCCTCGTAAGAACCCTTAGATGTTTGAGAGATATGATCAGGAACTTGTCGTTTTCACGATTTATGTCCATTTTCATGAGCTATTACCCACATTTTTCGGGTTCTAGGGCGATTTACATCAACCTTAAGAACCAATACATGTTTCGGAGTTATGACCAAAAAATCGTCGTTTTCATGTTTTATGGTCGTTTTCATGAGTTATTGCCCAAAGTTTTTGCGTTCCTGGCGGATTTGCATGCCTCGTAAGAACCCATACTACATGTATGAGAGATATGACTAGAAACTCGTCGTTTTCGTGTTTATGGTCGTTCTCATGAACTATTGCCCAAAGTTTTGGGGCTCTAGGGCGATTTACAACGACCTTAAGAACCAATACATGTTTGAGAGTTTCTGACCAAAACCTCATCGTTTTCGTGTTTTATGGCCGTTTTTATGAGCTATTGCCAATTTTTTAGGGGTTCGAGGTCGATTTACAATGACATTAAGACCTGATACATGTTGGAGAGATATGACCCAAAACCAGCAGTTTTCACATTTTATGGCCGTTTCCATGAGCTATTGCCCACAGTTTTGGGGTTCCAGGGAGTTTTACATCAACCTTAAGACCTGATGCGTGTTTGAAAGTTATGACCAAAAAATCATCATTTTCGTGTTTTATGGTCGTTTTCACGAGTTATTGCCCACAGTCTAGGATTTCCAGGCGGATTTGCATGCCTCGTAAGAACCGTTACATGTTTGAGAGATATGACCAGGAACTCGTCATTTTCACGATTTATGGCCATTTTCATGAGCTATTGCCCAAAGTTTTGGAGTTTCTAGGGAGATTTACATCAACCTTAAGACCCGATATATGTTTGAGAGTTATGACCAAATACTCATCGTTTTCATGTTTTATGGTTGTTTTCATAATTTATGGACAATTGTTTTGGGGTGCTAGGGCGATTTACAACAACTTTAAGAACCAATACATGTTTGAGAGTTTATGACCAAAACCTTGTCATTTTCGTGTTTATGGCCATTTTCATGAGCTATTGCCCACAGTTTTGGGGTACCAGGCGGATTTTCATGCCTCATAAGAACCCTTACATGTTTGATAGATATGACCAGAAACTCGTCGTTTTCGTGTTTATGGCCATTTTCTTGAGCTATTGCCCACATTTTTGGGTTCCTGTTGGATTGGCAAGGCCTATAAGACTCGTTACATGTTTGCGATATAGGACTAAAAACTCAAGGTTTTCGTGTTTTATGGCCGTTTTTATGAGCTATTGCCCACTGTTTAGGGGTTCGAGGGCGATTTACAATGACCTTAAGACCTGATACATGTTGGAGAGATATGACCCAAACCTTGCATTTTTCGTGTTTTATGCCCGTTTTCATGAGCTATTACCCATAGTTTAGGGGTTCCAGTGCGTTTTATATCAACCTTAAGACCTGATACGTGTTTGAGAGTTATGATCAAAAAATCATCGTTTTTGTGTTGTATGGTCGTTTTCATGAGTTATTGCCCACAGTTTTGGGGTTCCAGGTGGATTTGCATGCCTCGTAAGAACCCTTGCATGTTTGAGAGATATGATCAGGAACTTGTCGTTTTCACGACTTATGGCCATTTTCATGAGCTATTGCCCACAGTTTTGGGGTTCTAGCGCGATTTACATCAACCTTAAGAACCGATACATGTTTCAGAGTTATGACCAAAAACTCGTCGTTTTCATGTTTTATGGTCGTTTTCATGAGTTATTCCCAAAGTTTTTGCGTTCCTGGCGGATTTGCATGCCTCGTAAGAACCCATACATGTATGAGAGATATGACTAGAAACTCGTCGTTTTCGTGTTTATCGTCATTTTCATGAACTATTGCCCAAAGATTTGGTGTTCTAGGGCGATTTACAACGACCTTATGAACCAATACATGTTTGAGAGTTTCTGACCAAAACCTCATCGTTTTCGTGTTTTATGGCCGTTTTTATGAGCTATTGCCCATTGTTTAGGGGTTCGAGGGCGATTTAAAATGACATTAATACCTGATACATGTTGGAGAGATATGACCCAAAACCAGTAGTTTTCACATTTTATGGCCGTTTTCACGAGCTATTGCCCACAGTTTTGGGGTTCCAGGGAGTTTTACATCAACCTTAAGACCTGATACGTATTTGAAAGTTATGACCAAAAAATCATCATTTTCGTGTTTTATGGTCGTTTTCATGAGTTATTGCCCACAGTCTAGGATTTCCAGGCGGATTTGCTTGCCTCATAAGAACCCTTACATGTTTGAGAGATATGACCAGGAACTCGTCATTTTCACGATTTATGGCCATTTTCATGAGTTATTGCCCAAAGTTTTGGAGTTTCTAGGGCAATTTACATCAACCTTAAGACCCGATACATGTTTGAGAGTTATGACCAAAAACTCATCGTTTTCATGTTTTATGGTTGTTTTCATAATTTATGGCCAATAGTTTTGGGTTCTAGGGTGATTTACAACAACTTTAAGAACCAATACATGTTTCAGAGTTTATGACCAAAACCTTGTTGTTTTCGTGTTTATGGCCATTTTCATGAGCTATTGCCCACAGTTTTGGGGTACCAGGCGGATTTTCATGCCTCATAAGAACTCGTTACTCATAAGAACCCTTACATGTTTGATAGATATGCCTCATAAGAAGCAATACATGTTTGACAGTTTTGGGGTACCAGGCAGATTTTCATGCCTCATAAAAACCCGTTACTCATAAGAACCCTTACATGTTTGATAGATATGCCTCATAAGAAGCAATACATGCCTGGTACATGTTTGAGAGTTTATGACCAAAATCTCATCATTTTTGTGTTCAAGGCCATTTTCATGAGAAAACTCCAAAAACTGTGGGCTAGCTCATGAAAATGTCCATAAACACGAAAACGACGAGGGTTTGGTCATAAACTCTCAAACATGTATTGGTTCTTAAGGTCGTTGTAAATCTCCCTAGAAACCCAAAACAATTGGCAATAGATCATGAAAACAACCATAAAATGTGAAAACAATGAGTTTCTGGCCATATCTCTAAAATATGTAAGGGTTTTTATGAGGCATGCAAATCTTCCTTGAACCCCAAAACAATGGGCAATAACTCATGAAAACGACCATAAATCATGAAAATGACGAGTTTTTGGTCATAACTCTCAAACATGTATCGGGTCTTAAGGTTGATGTAAATCTCCCTAGAACCCCAAAACTGTGGGCAATAGCTCATAAAAACGGCCATAAAACGTGAAAACGAGGAGTTCCTGGTCATATCTCTTAAACATGTAAGGGTTCTTACACGGCATCCAAATCCGCCTGGAATCCAAAAACTTTGGCCAATAACTCAAGAAAACGAGAATAAAACACGAAAACGATGATTTTTTTATCATAGCTGTCAAACACGTATCGGGTCTTAAGGTTGATATAAAACGCCTTGGAACCCCAAAACTGTGAATTTTCGATGAGTTTTCGATTATATATCTCAAATATGTACCGGGTCTTACGGGCCATGCATATCCCACTAGAACCCCAAAACTGAAGGCAATAGCTCATGAAAACATCCATAAAATGTGAAAGCGCCAAGTTTTTGGTCACATCTCTCAAACATGTATCTGGTCTTATGGGCCATGCAAACCGCCCTGGGACTGCAAAACTGTGGGCAATAACTAATGAAAATGGCCATAAAACTCGAAAACAAAGAGTTTTTGGTCATAACTCTAAAACATTCGACCACCGACCTCCACCCGGGCCCACACAGCTTATGCAAGGCGCATTCTTCCCATATGCGCCTCCTATACTTGAAACTATACGAGGCCCATATTACCGTATGTTCCTCGCCTATGCGGCCACCTACCTCCACCCGGGCCCGCAGGAGTTATTTGACGTGCACTCTGCTGCATGTGCCTCGCATATTATCAAGTATAGGAGGCGCATATGACCATATGTGCCTCTCATATTCGACCACCGACGTCCACCCGGGCCCACATAGCTTATGTGAGGCGCATTCTTCACAAATACGCCTCGCCTATATGATATATAGGAGGCGCATATGATTAGGACATGCCTCGCATATGATCCTGTTATGAGTGTCATGTTGGTGGACAATATCGATGACCCTGTGACATATGAGGAAGCGATGATGAGCCTAGATTCCAATAAATGGCAAGAAGCCATGAAATCCGATATTGGATCCATGTACAAAAACCAAGTATGGACTTTGGTGGACCTACCGGATGGCCGGAAGGCTGTCGAGAACAAATGGATTTTCAAAAAGAAAACAAATGTTGATGGTAATGTTACTATCTATAAATCTCGACTTGTCGTGAAAGGGTTCCGACAAATTGAAGGAGTTGACTACGATGAGACTTTCTCACCGGTAGTGAAGCTAAAGTCTGTGAGGATTTTGTTAGCAATCGCTGCATATTATGATTATGAGATATGGCAGATGGATGTCAAAACGGCATTCCTCAATGGAGACATTGATGAAGAGTTTAATATGGTACAACCCAAAGGTTTTGTCGATCCTAAAGATGCTAACAAGGTATGCAAACTTCAACGGTCCATTTATGGATTGAAGCAAGCATCCCGAAGATGAAATCAACGTTTTGATAAGGTAATCAAAAGTTTTTGTTATATACAAACTCATGGAGAAGCTTATATTTACCAGAAAGTGAGTGGGAGCTCTGTAGCATTCCTAGTACTATATGTGGATGACATATTGTTGATTGGGAATGGTGTAGACCTTCTTAATAGTGTCAAGGATTATTTGAATAATAGTTTTTCAATGAAAGATCTTGACGAAGCAGCTTACATATTAGGCATAAAGATTTATAGAGATAGATCAAGACGCCTAATAGCAGTTTCACATAGTACATATTTGGACAAAGTTCTAAAGAGGTTTGGAATGGAAGATAGCAAGAAAGGGTTCTTTCCCATGTTGCCCAATACGACCTTGAGTAAAACTCAAAGTCCTGCTATGACAAAAGATAGAGAAAGCATGAGTAAGACTCCCTATGCCTCAGCCATAGGATCTATCATGTATGTCATGCTATGTACTAGACCCAACATTGAATATGCTGTTAGTTTGATTAGAAGATATCAAAATGATCCAGGAGTGGATCATTGGACAGCTGTTAAAAACATCCTTAAGTACTTGAGAAGAACTAAGGGTATGGTTCTTTCTTATGGAGGTGATGAACAGCTCGTTGTTAATGGTTACACCGATGCTAGTTGGAACACCGATCTGGATGATTCTAACTGTCAATATAGATACGTATTTACTTTGAATGGTGTAGTAGTTGGATGGAGGAGTGCAAAGCAAAGCGATGTGGCGAAATCTTCAACTGAATAGGAATACATAGCTGCTCCGGAGGCTTCACAAGAGGCGATATGGATGAAGGAGTTCATTATAGAGCTCGGTGTGGTTCCTAGTTCGCTGGACCCAATGTCTATCTACTGTGATAACATGGGCGCCATAGCCAATGCGCAAGAACCAAGGTCACACACTACTAGAGAAATGGCTATAGGAGACATGTTTATAGGAGGCACATTTAGACCATATGTGCCTCCTATAAAATAGGCGAGGCACACTCCTTATCCATGTGCCTCTAGTATAAAAATAGGCGAGGCGCATATGATAAAAATGCGCCTCCTATAATCCCTGTACGGGCGAAATCAAGCAGCCCCAGATTATGCGAGGCGCATTATAGCATATGCGCCTCCTATATATCAGATAGGCGAGGCGCATATGGGCAGAATGCGCCTCGCATAATCTGTGTGGGCCCGCGTGTTGGTAGGTGCTCGAATATGCGAGGCACATATGGTCATATGCGCCTCCTATATTTGATAATTTACCATATGTGCCTCAAGTAACTCCTGTGGGCCCGGGTGTAGGTAGGTGGCCGCATAGGCGAGGCGCATATTGCTATATGCGCCTCCTATAGTTTGAATTATAGGAGGCACATATTGTGCAATATGCGCCTCCTATAACCTAGCACCACCTTTTTCCAGCTTTTTGCACATGGAGCCAACTACCACCCCACTCACTTGTCTCACTTCTTCCTCCTCCACCAAGACAAATCTGGTCGCCCCCCTCCTCCTCCCCACCTCATTTCCCCCATTGATTAACCATAGAAGCTCGCTCAACCTCCATTGGTTGACACTCATATGTAAGTGAAGTCTCTTGCTCCTCTAGAGTGCGCCTCAAGTAACTCATGCAAGCCCGGTGGAGGTAGGTGGCCGCATAGGCGAGGCGCATATGGTCATATGCGCCTCCTATAGTTCGAAGTATAGGAGGCACATATGGAGCAATATGCGCCTCCTATAGATTGAAGTATATGAGGCACATATGGAGTAATATGCACCTCCTATAACCTGGCCAGATTCAAATTCGAAACAGCCACCTACCACACCTATATAACACCTACCACCTCTCCCTCTTCTACTTGTCCTTATCCTCCACCTCTCCTCCTTCTCCTCCTCCATCTCTCCTTCTCCTCCATCTCTCCTTCTTCTCCCCTTCTCCTCCTCCTTCTCCACTCTCCTCCTCCTCCACTCTCCTCCTCCTCCTATTTCTCCGGCGACCTTCTCCTCCTCTGGCAACCACTCCGACCATGGCCTCCACAACCACACCAACCATCTCCTCCTCCACCTCTGGTGGCCTCATCCTCCTCCACCATCTCCGGTGATCCCCATGGACATGGCCTCCCGCACATGCTTGCGGTGGTAGGTTGTGGACAAGAGCATGGTCTCCCATGAGCTTCGACGAAATTCTAGCCAAATCTAGATCTAGATCTAGATCTGGCCGCTTTTTTTTTGAAATTCAAAAATAATATACGAGGCGCATTCGAATCAATATGTGCCTCGCATATGAACAATATAGGAGGCGCATATGCAAAGTATAGGAGGCGCATATCAATATGCGCCTCGCATATGCAGAATATAGGAGGCACATATCGATATGCGCCTCGCATATGTGAAGTATAGGAGGCGCATATCATATGCGCCTCGCATAAAAAATAGGCAAGGCTCAAAGTTAGAGGCGCATACGATATGCGCCTCGCATATGCTTTTAGGTGCGCCTCGCATAAGGTTTTCTCTAGTAGTGACACAAGAAGCTGAAGGACATCAAGCTACGTTTTCACTCTATTCGAGAGCATGTCAAGGATGGTGACATAAAGATTTGCGAAGTACACACAGATCTGAATGTGGCAGATCCGTTGACTAAACCTCTCCCGTGGGCAAAACATGACGAGCACCAAACCGCCATGGGTGTTCGGTATATTACCATGTAATCTAGATTAGTTGATTCTAGTGCAAGTGGGAGACTACTGGAGATATGCCCTAGAGGCAATAATAAAAGTGTATATTATTATATCTCTGTGTTTATGATAAATGTTTACATTTATGCTATAATAGTATTAACCAGAGACATTAATACTTGTGTGATTTGTAAACTAAATTAGAGTACCTGGTAAAGCCTCTTTGTAATACTAGCTTGTTGGTTGATAGATGATCGTGGTTTCTCGATCATGAACATTGATATGTTATTAACAACAAGATCATATCATTAGGAGAATGGTGTGATGGACATTCTCCTATAGATAAGCGTAGCATAAAGATCAAGTCATTTCAATAGTTCGTTTGCTATAAGTTTTTTGATACATAGTAACCTAATTCCTTCGACCATGAGATCATGCTAATCACCATCACTGGAAGGATACTTTGATGACATCAAACACAACACCATAATTGGGTAGCTATAAAGGTGGCATTGAGTATTCAGAAAGTATGTGTTGAGGCACATGGATCAAGGGTGGGATTTGTCCATCCATATGACGGATAGATATACTCTGGGCCCTCTCGGTGGAATGTCATCCAATTATCTTGCAAGCATATGACTGGCTCAAAAGGGATCACATATCATGGGAACGAGAAAAGAGTACTTATCGGTAACAAGGTTGAACTAGGTATGCAGAGATACTGATGATCAAACCTCGGATAAGTAAACTATCGCGAGACAAAGGGAAATTGGTATCATATGTAAGTGGTTCATTCGATCACAAAGTAATCGTAGAAATATGTGGGAGCCATATGAATTTCCAGATTCCTCTATTGGTTATTGATCGGAGAAGTGTATCTTTCATGTCCGCATAATTCACGAACCGTAGGGACACACACTTAAGGATTCGATGTTGTTTAGTAGATATGGAATGTAAGTAGGGAGACTTAATGTTGTTTGGAGTCTCAGATGGGATCCGGGATATCACGAGGAGATCCGGAATGGTCTGGAAAATAAGATTCGTATAAGGAAAGTCCAATTTCAGAGTTCGGGAATGATTCCGATGATTTCATCGGAGAGGTTCTAGAAGGTCTAGAAGAGTCTCCAGACCGGAATGGGAATGGTACATGAATGTGTCATGGATAAGTGGAATGATTGAATCATGTCCTAGGTCACTTGGTTGGGCATTTGCAAGAAATAAATGATGCTCCCAATTGAAAGTCAAAAGGCATGTTTGAAAAGTTAAACTGGGACAATGTATCCTAGTGGAGGAAGGAAAGAATCCTTTTGTCCCTCCACCACAAGCCAACAAGGAGAGGGAGTTGGGGAAGGATTCAAACTCCCCTCTCCCAAGCTTTCCTCCCTCTCATAAATAGAGGGGAGGGGTGTCCCAAGGACACACAGAACCAGCCCCTCCCACCAAGTCCCGCCGTCGCCGCCCCCCCAGCGCCGCCGCCGTCGGATCGTCGCTGCCGACTCCACCTCCTCCTCCTCTTCGGCCCTCTAAACCCTAGATCGCTGGAAACCCTAGATCCACCATAACCTGCTCCGGCTTAGGCGAAGCCCTGCAGGATCTTCCCTCTACTTCCGACACCATGTCGTCATGCTGCCGGAATCGCGAGGGGAGAACTACAACCTCCGCTGCCTGCTGGAACAAGGGAGAGGAAGGTCTTCATCGAGTACCGAAGGGTGTGACCGACTGCGGAAGCGCTGCCGAAATGCAGCGCCGGAAGGACCGTCTACGCGAACTTGAGATCGGCAAGTGTACGACTAAATCACCCACAAGAATCTTCTCTAGTTAACCGCTTTGGAATCTTCGAGGGTGAGTACTCTAATCGACTCATTGCTATAATCTAGTAGATAGATCTTGGCTTGTTTGTGTGCATGCGGTACAATTTTTTTCCATGCTACGAACCCCTATGTAAATCGCCCTAGAACTCCAAAACTTTAGGCAATAACTCATGAAAACGGCCATAAAACACGAAAACAGCAAGTTTTTGGTCATAAATCTAAAACATGTATCGGGTCTTATAGGCCATGCAAATTTCCCTAGAACTCCTAAACTGGATAACTCATGAAAACGGCCATAAGACACGAAAACAACGATTTTTTGGTTATTACTCTCAAAGATGTATCAGTTCACAAAGTCATAGTAAATCGTCTTCGAACCTCAAAACTAAAGACAATAGCTAAAACGGCCATTAAACACGAAAACGACAAGTTATTGGTCATACCTCTCAAACATGTATCGGGTCTTACGGGCCATGCATATCGACCGAGAACTCCAAAACTGTGGGCAATAACTCATGAAAATGGCCATAAAACGTGAAAAGACCAGTTTTTGGTCATATCTCTCAAACATGTATCGGGTGTTACGTTCGCTGTAAATAACCCTGAAACCCCAAAACTAAGGGTAATATCTCATGAAAACGGCCGCAAGACCTGAAAACGACGAGATTTTGTTCATATGTCTCAAATATGTATCAGGTCTTACAGGCAATGCAAATCCCACTAGAAATTAAGGCAATAGCTCATGCAAATAGTCATAGAACGCGAAAACGATGAGTTTTTGGTCAGATCTCTCAAACATATATCGGGTCTTACGGGCCATGCAAATCGCCTTGGAACTGCAAAACTGTGGGCAATAACTCATGAAACGGCCATAAAACATGAAAACAACGAGTTTTTGGTCATAACTCGAAAACATGTATCGGGTCTTACGCGTTGCTTTAAATCGCTCTAGAACTCCAGAACTGTGGGCAATAACTCATGAAAACAGCCATAAAACCACTACTGGAAAACAGGCCTTCGGTTCGATCTGAACAACGTCACGGTCCGGCGAATCCGCGAACGCGACTAGTGCTAGCACTAGTCCGGCCGTGAGGCCTCAACAACTAGAAATGGCCAAAGACACTAGTCCGGGCGGACGAGCTCTAGTCGGTCCGTAATACAACCCGGGACTAATAAGCTGGGCGCCAGCGCTCTTTTCGGGACTATTATTCGTCATTATCACGGCCGGGACTAGTTGTCCATCGATATATATCTGACTTCTGGCCAGCCCTAAAGCATATGGTGGCCATTTTTCTCAAAGAAGCAAGAGAGTTCATGCCATTTTTTTCTCAAGTTTTGTCAAGATTTAGTTTGCAACACCTAAATCCAAAGCTTTAAAAGGTTAGAACTTCATTCTTTCATCTCTTATTGCTACTTTAGCTCTATAATGCTCTAGAAGTATACAGATATGGATCAAATGCATGCATGCTCTAGAAGTAGCTAGAAGGACTTTGATATATATGTGTAACAAATTTTGATTAGGCACATAGTTAATGAAAATTGAAATGTGTAATTTTAGAGTTTCAGAGCTTAGAATGGAATGAGGTTTTCACTAATAGAACAATAATAAAAAACTCCACATTTATCATGTTGATTGTTTTCTCCAATTAATGCTCTAGAAGCTCTCAATATAACTTGTAATAATTTTATTAGGTTGTGTAATGGTTTTTGATATACTTTTACTATAATGCAGATGGTCCGGGAATGGATGTACGGTACTGACCGATGCTCTGGCGAGTTCATTAATGGCGTGCATGAATTCATCCGTGTTGCTGATGCAAACAAGCACAATGGTTTTGTATTCTGTCCATGTAATGGATGTAGGAATCAGAAGGATTACTCTGACTCAAAAACCCTTCACGGCCACCTATTGAAGTCCGACTTCATGCCTAGTTATAATTGTTGGACCAAGCACGAAGAGAGAGAGAGAGGTTATAATGGAAGACAATGAAGAAGAGGAGGAGGATGACAACTATCATGGTTTCCCTGAGTACGGAGATACTTCCATGGGGGATGCTGAAGGGGAGGATGAAGAAGAGACACATGATGAACACGCTGATGATCTTGGTCGGACCATTGCCGATGCACGAAGAGATTGTCAAACTGAAAAGGATAGGGAGAAGTTCAATCACATGCTAGAGGATCACAAAAATTTGTTGTACCCAAATTGCGAAAATGGTCTGAAAAAGGTGGGCATCACACTGGAATTGCTGCGATGGAAGGCTGAGTGTGCTATACCTGACTCCTCATTTGAAAAGTTGCTGAAAATGATGATGAATATGCTTCCAAAAGATAACGTATTGCCCTTGATGCGTCTGAAGCAAAGAAGGTTATCGCCCTCTAGGTTTAGAGGTTCGGAAGATACATGCATGCCCTAATGACTACATCCTCTACCGCGGTGAGGAGTATGAGAATTTAGATGCATGCCGGTATGCACTTCACTTGATATAAGATTAGGCGAGATGACCTGGTGACGTTGAGGCGAGCCCCCTCCCCGGAAGAGGGTTCCTGCGAAGGTGATGTGGTATGCTCCTATAATACCACGGTTGAAACACTTATTCAGAAACAAAGAGCACGCCAAGTTGTTGCGATGGCATAAAGAGGAACGTAAGTCAGATGGGATGTTGAGACACCCCGCTGATGGGTCGCAATGGAGAAAAATCGATAGAAAGTACCCGGAATTTGCAGATGACGGAAGGAGTTTAAGGTTTGATCTAAGTATAGATGGCATGAATCCCTTTGGGGAGCAGAGCTCCAGTCACAACACCTAGCCCGTGACTCTATGCATCTATAACCTTCCTCCTTGGTTGTGCATGAAGCGGAAGTTCATTATAATGCTAGTGTTGATCCAACGTCCGAAGCAACCCGGCAACGACATTGATATGTACCTAAGGCCATTAGTGGAAGAACTTTTACAGTTGTGACACGAACCCAGGATACGCGTGTGGGATGAGCACAAGTAGGAATAATTTAACCTCCGAGCATTGCTATTCGTAACAATCAATGATTGGCCTGCTCTTAGTAACCTTCGGAGATGATCAAACAAGGGATACAATGCATGCACACACTGTTTAGATGAGACTGAAAGTATATATTTGGAACATTGTAAGAAGAATGTATATAATGAGCATCGTCGATTTCTTTTGGCCAAGCATCCCTTGAGAAAGAAAGGCAAGCATTTCAACGGTCTGGCATATCACCAGACGAAGCCTAAGGAGCGTACTGGTGCTGATATATTTGATATGGTCAAAATTTGGATCAACTGGTAACCTTTGGAAAGGGTCCTGGAGGAAAATCTGTTCTAAAAGACGCTGAAGGACACGCACCCATGTGGAAGAAGAAATCTATATTTTGGGAGCTACCATATTGGAAATTCTTAGAGGTCCGCTCTGCAATCGATGTGATGCATGTGACGAAGAATCTTTGCGTGAACCTGCTAGGCTTCTTGGGCATGTATGGGAAGACAAAAGATACACCAGAAGCACGAAAGGACCATCAATGTATGAAAGACCCAGATGGCCTGCATCCAGAATGGTTTCAAGGTCATGCCAGCTATGCTCTTACCAAACAAGAGAAGGAAATATTTTTTGAATGTCTAAGCAGTATTAAGGTCCCGTCTGGCTTCTCGTCGAATATAAAGGGAATAATAAATATGGCAGAAAAAAAGTTCCAAAACCTAAAGTCTCATGATTGCCACGTGATTATGACGCAAATGCTTCCGATTGCATTGAGGGGGCTTCTACCAGATAATGTTCGAGTACCCATTATGAAGCTATGTGCATTTCTCAATGCAATCTCTCAGAAGATAATCAATCCTGAAGATCTACCACGGTTACATAATGATGTGGTCCGATGTCTTGTCAGTTTTGAGTTGGTGTTCCCACCATCCTTCTTCAAAATTATGACGCACCTGCTGGTTCACCTAGTCGAAGAGATTTCCATTCTCGGTCTTGTATTTCTACACAATATGTTTCCCTTTGAGAAGTTCATGGGAATCTTAAAGAAATATGTTCGTAACCGTGCTAGGCCAGAAGGAAGCATCTCCAAGGGCTATGGAACACATGAGGTCATTGAATTTTGTGTTGACTTTGTTCCTGACCTTAAGCCGATTGGTCTTCCTCAATCGCGGTATGAGGGGAGCCTGAGTGGAAAGGGTACTCTAGGAAGGAAATCAATAATATGTAGGGACAGACATTCTTACACCGAAGCACATTACACCGTTCTACAGAATTCTATCTTGGCAGCCCCATATATCGAGGAACACAAGAAAATCTTACGCTCCAACAACCCTGGAAAGCATGACTCTTGGATTAGTGATGAACACATGAAGAGATTCGGCGGTTGGTTGCAACATCTCATAAAAAACAACACTCTTGGAGATCAGCTATACTTGTTGTCTAGGTCACCATATTCGACTATATCGACTTTCCAAGGCTACGAGATAAATGGGTATACATTTTACATGATAGCCCAAGATAAAAAGAGCACCAACCAAAATAGTGGTGTCCGCTTTGATGCAACAGACAACAATGGGTCAAAGACCACATATTATGGTTACATAGAGGAGATATGGGACCTTGACTATGGACCTACTTTTAAGGTCCCCTTGTTTCGGTGCAAATGGGTCAAGCTGACAGGAGGAGGGGTTGAGGTAGACAAGAAATACGGAATGGCATCGTTGGATCTCAACAATCTTGGGTACTTAGACGAACCATTCCTCCTAGCCAATGATCTGGCTCAGGTTTTCTATGTGAAGAACATGTCTACCAAACCTAGAAAAAGAAAAAATAAGAAAAAGAATACATCAGACGATGAGCCAAAGCGCCACATAGTTCTTTCAGGAAAAATAAACATCGTGGGAGTGGAGGACAAGACAGACATGTCAGAAGATTGTGATAAGTTTCATGAAATTCTGCCCTTCACGGTGAAGGATGACCCAAGCATCATGTTAATGAATGAAGATGCTCCATGGAAACGATGGGATCAGAAAGGAACACACACGAAGAAATGATATGTAATAATTGTAACATTTTATGAGTGAAGATGCTCCATGCATGTGTCCATTTTTATAGTGTTGTATGCAAACAATCTTGAGTGTGTTAGTCCCGTTTTGTGGATGGACCGGGACTAAAGGAGGGCCTTTAGTACCGATTCATACTTACCATTAAGATATGATCTCCAAACGTGTGATGTCACATATTAGGGAGTGCCTCTATGACCAGTTTCTCGGAGATGCCGGAGGACTGGGCTCCGTCGGCATCTCCCTGAAACTAGCCATAGTGGTATCCCTGATCTCGAAAACCATCTTGCAACTTGTAACTTCTCTAACTAGATCAATATGCCTGGGAGCTAACTAATTTCACATATTAGGGAGTGCATCTATGACCAGTTTCTCGGAGATGCTGGAGGACTGGGCTCCGTCGGCATCTCCCTGAAACTGGCCGTAGTGGTGTCCCTGCTCTCGAAAACCATCTTGGAGATGCCTCAAACTGGCTGGAGGACTGGACTCACAAGGATGCCTATTTATAGTATAAGCAGCTCGGCATAATGTCGACACTCACGACATAATGTCGACACTCACTCCTATTATTAGTGCTGACTCATGTTTAGTCCCGGTTGGTTTCTCCAACCGGGACTAAAGATTTATCTTTAGTCCCGGTTGGTGACACCATCCGGGACAAGGTACAAGCCGCACGACATAATGTCGACACTCACCCCTATTATTAGTGTTGCCTGGCCCAGTCTGCCGTAAACCCTTTAGTCGAGGTTGGTTTTTCCAACCGGGACTAAAGATGAACCCTCTCTTTATATAGGCATTTCCTTCTATTTATTAGGTAACACTCAATACATTTATTAATATTAAGAACCGAGACAAACCGGGACTAGCTAACACTCAGGACTAAAGCCGCCATTTTTAGTCATAATCATGCCTAGTCCTATAGTACGCAGCTTCAGGGTGTTCTTCGTCATCGTCATCGTCATCATCATCGTCATCGTCATCGTCACCTGCCACTACGGGGATCCTCAGCCCATCCATGGCATATACCAAGGGCTATTCCAGCCTCGGATTCACGGCGGGCGGGGGAGGGGTCTCCTGGAAGACGATGCCGCTACCACCGGGCCGGTGTGGGGCCTTTTTGTGTCTCTGTGGCGGGTGGACTCGTGGGCAACGCAGACGAGGATGATCACCCCCGGCGATGTAGCGCATCACTCCGATGATAGTACGGTTCGCCCAGCACAGATGACGGCCAGCTTCGTTGTGGTTCACCGATGGAGGGCCATCACCCTCGTACCTGGAGAGCTCCCTTTCCCGCCTATTAGCGAAGAAGGCATTCCAGGTGTCGTAGTTGTCGAGATCCCTTTGGGGATCCATCCGCTGCTCCGACGTGAGGTCGTGGCAGAAGTGGTTTGTGATGGCTGCCTAGCGTGCGGAACCTTGAGGGACAGGAGGGGAGAACCCTCGGTAGCTGACATCTAGCAATGGTGGCCGGTAGCCCGGCAGAGAAGGGTAGTTGGAGGCGCACAGCGCCTCGGTCTCCTCGAGGGTCAGAATGTCCCAGTAGGCGTTGTCCATTGTTCTAAGAGAGGAAGGTGTGGATGTGTGGATAACCATGGCGTGATCGCCCTAAATATAGAGGAAAAGGGCGAGAAAACTTGGCGTGAAGCTTTGGGAAATGGCGGGAAATATCTTTAGTCCCGGTTAGTGACTACATCCGGGACTAAAAGCTCTCGTAGAAAGGAAAGGGCATGAAAACTTGGCGGGAAGCGGTGGCAAATGGCGCGAAATATCTTTAGTCCCGGTTTGAGACTACAATCGTGACTAAATGGATATTATATTAAGATTCTTTATATTTTTCTGATAATAATAGACATATTATTTGTTTTATTTGGATTATTACAATAAAAGATATGATTTTCCAAAGTTTTTATATTTGATTTGAATTAAAAAAAGAAAATTTACAAATAAAATAATTTATAAATGATGCAAATAGATAAATGGATATTATATTAAGATTCTTTATATTTTTCTGATAATAATAGACATATTATTTGTTTTATTTAGATTATTACAATAAAAGATATGATTTTCCAAAGTTTTTATATTTGATTTGAATGAAAAAGCAAATTTACAAATGACATAATTCATAAATTATGCAAACAGATAAATGGATATTATATTAAGATTCTTTATATTTTTCTGATAATAATAGACATATTATTTGTTTTATTTGGATTATTACAATAAAAGATATGATTTTCCAAAGTTTTTATATTTGATTTGAATTAAAAAAGAAAATTTACAAATGAAATAATATATAAATGATACAAACAGATAAATGGATATTATATTAAGATTCTTTATATTTTTCTGATAATAATAGACATATTATTTGTTTTATTTGGATTATTACAATAAAAGATATGATTTTCCAAAGTTTTTATATTTGATTTGAATTAAAAAAAGAAAATTTACAAATGAAATAATTTATAAATGAAGCAAACAGATAAATGGATATTATATTAAGATTCTTTATATTTTTCTGAAAATAATAGACATATTATTTGTTTTATTTGGATTATTACAGTAAAAGATATGATTTTCCAAAGTTTTTATATTTGATTTGAATTAAAAAGCAAATTTACAAATGAACTAATTTATAAATGATGCAAACAGATAAATTGATATTATATTAAGATTCTTTATATTTTTCTGATAATAATAGACATATTATTTGTTTTATTTGGATTATTACAATAAAAGATATGATTTTCCAAAGTTTTTATATTTGATTTGAATTAAAAAAGAAAATTTACAAATGAAATAATATATAAATGATGCAAACAGATAAATGGATATTATATTAAGATTCTTTATATTTTTTGATAATAATAGACATATTATTTGTTTTATTTGGATTATTACAATAAAAGATATGATTTTCCAAAGTTTTTATATTTGATTTGAATTAAAAAAATAAAATTTACAAATGAAATAATTTATAAATGAAGCAAACAGATAAATGGATATTATATTAAGATTCTTTATATTTTTCTAATAATAATAGAAATATTATTTGTTTTATTTGGAATATTACAATAAAAGATATGATTTTCCAAAGTTTTTACATTTGATTTGAATTAAAAAAGAAAATTTACAAATGAAATAATTTATAAATGATGCAAACAGATAAATGGATATTATATTAAGATTCTATATATTTTTCTGATAATAATAGACATATTATTTGGATTATTACAATAAAAGGTATGATTTTCCAAAGTTTTTATATTTGATTTGAATTAAAAAAAGAAAATTTACAAATGAAATAATTTATAAATGAAACAAACAGATAAATGGATATTATATTAAGATTCTTTATATTTTTCGGATAATAATAGACATATTATTTGTTTTATTTGGATTATTACAATAAAAGATATGATTTTCCAAAGTTTTTATATTTGATTTGAATTAAAAAAAGAAAATTTACAAATGAAATAATTTATAAATGAAGCAAACAGATAAATGGATATTATATTAAGATTCTTTATATTTTTCTGATAATAATAGACATATTATTTGTTTGATTTGGATTATTACAATAAAAGATATGATTTTCCAAAGTTTTTATATTTCATTTGAATTAAAAAAGAAAATTTACAAATGAAATAATTTATAAATGATGCAAACAGATAAATGGATATGATATTAAGATTCTTTATATTTTTTTGATAATAATAGACATATTATTTGTTTTATTTGGATTATTACAATAAAAGATATGATTTTCCAAAGTTCTTATATTTGATTTGAATTAAAAAAAGAAAATTTACAAATGAAATAATTTATAAATGAAGCAAACAGATAAATGGATATTATATTAAGATTCTTTATATTTTTCTGATAATAATAGACATATTATTTGTTTGATTTGGATTATTACAATAAAAGATATGATTTTCCAAAGTTTTTATATTTGATTTGAATTAAAAAAAGAAAATTTACAAATGAAATAATTTATAAATGAAGCAAAGAGATAAATGGATATTATATTAAGATTCTTTATATTTTTCTAATAATAATAGACATATTATTTGTTTGATTTGGATTATTACAATAAAAGATATGATTTTCCAAAGTTTTTATATTTCATTTGAATTAAAAAGAAAATTTACAAATGAAATAATTTATAAATGATGCAAAAAGATAAATGGATATGATATTAAGATTCTTTATATTTTTTTGATAATAATAGACATATTATTTGTTTTATTTGGATTATTACAATAAAAGATATGATTTTCCAAAGTTCTTATATTTGATTTGAATTAAAAAAAGAAAATTTACAAATGAAATAATTTATAAATGAAGCAAACAGATAAATGGATATTATATTAAGATTCTTTATATTTTTCTGATAATAATAGACATATTATTTGTTTTATTTGGATTATTACAATAAAAGATATGATTTTCCAAAGTTCTTATATTTGATTTGAATTAAAAAAAGAAAATTTACAAATGAAATAATTTATAAATGAAGCAAACAGATAAATGGATATTATATTAAGACTCTTTATATTTTTCTGATAATAATAGACATATTATTTGTTTTATTTTGATTATTACAATAAAAGATATGATTTTCCAAAGTTTTTATATTTGATTTGAATTAAAAAAAGAAAATTTACAAATGAAATAATTTATAAATTATGCAAACAGATAAATGGATATTATATTAAGATTCTTTATAGTTTTCTGATAATAATAGACATATTATTTGTTTTATTTGGATTATTACAATAAAAGATATGATTTTCTAAAGTTTTTATATTTGATTTGAATTAAAAAAGAAAATTTACAAATGAAATAATTTATAAATGATGCAAACAGATAAATGGATATTATAGTAAGATTCTTTATATTTTTCTGATAATAATAGACATATTATTTGTTTTATTTGGATTATTACAATAAAAGATTTGATTTTCCAAAGTTTTTGTATTTCATTTGAATTAAAAAAGAAAATATACAAAAAAACTATTAGTCGTGAATGCATTTGGACCCGGGACTAAAGAATACTCTGGCGTCACAGCAAGCGGTAGAAAAAACACATTAGTCAGTGGTAAGCAACCCGACTAAAGGGTCTTTAGTGGCAGGCTAAGCCTGACCCGACTAAAAGTACTATATATTCAGCGCCCGAGGCGATCTTGCCTGACACTTGGCATTCCTCGACGAAGAGGAAGCACTCGAGCGGCACGTAATGCAACGAGGGAAGTCTTGTCACGCCGCCGTGCCTCTCCGTCGTCGTGCTCGTCTTGCTTATTCTATCGAACGCTAGCCTTGTGCATAGCGTCTTCTCTCGTCTGCCTCGCCGCCTTTCGCCTACGCCTGCCGCCTCGCCCTTGAGAGCATGGTGACTGCTTGGTTGGATGTTTTTTTTAGGATTATAGTTTTTGTTTTATTTAGAATTAATTATAGTTTTTGTTATTAATTAGGATTAGGATTATATTGTTAGCTAGGGTTAGGATTAATTATAGGATTATAGTTAGCTAGAGTATGTTAGAATTAAGATTATTGTTAGGATTATAATTAGAATTATATTGTTAGCTAGTTTAGGATTATTATAAAAAGGATTATAATTAGGATTATTAGGGTTTTGTTATAGTTTTTTCTATAGTTTTTTTATAGTTAGGTTATTATAATTAGGATTATTATAATTAAGATTTAGTTATTAGGATTAGTATTAGGATTATTATAATTAGGTTTATTAGGGTTTTTTGTTATAGTTTGTTTCTATAGTTTTTTTTATATTAGGTTTTTTTGTTTTAGTATTAGGATTATTGTTTTAATTAAAATATTAGAATTAGGATTAGGATTATTGTTTTAGTTATTTTTTGTTTTATTTATTAGGATTATATTGTTTTATTTATTGTTTTATTAGGGTTATTTTTTGTTTTAGTTATTATGATTATTGTTTCAGCACAAATAATATTAGGATTATATTGTTTAGTTATTAGGATTATTGTTTTTTCTAACCTGTTTAACTCTCTTTTTTTATAGATAATTAAGTCATGGATCCATCCGAAGATCCTGGTCGCATCGGTGAAGGTTTTCTTCAGGGCATGATAAGAGGTGAAATTCCTCTTAATATTACTACCGGCGCCGAAGATATTTTGCTCGAGGAAGAGATATCCTCATATCTGAATCCATCCGATGATGGACTAGAGGAAAATCTAATGTACCAAGGGGAAGACCAGATGGATGAAGGGCAAACAAATAACAACAATAATGATGGCCCCTCGACAGGATCCGGCGAGGTACATATATATATAAAGTCTCGTGTTACCTCTATTCATTAACTGATCTAGATATATATTAATCACTCTCTCTTCTTCTTTTAGCCCACCGGATCGAAGCAATCGACAGCTCGAACGAAACGAGGGCCAAACAAAAAGTTGGATGGTAATCAGAGATTCACCATCGAAGAAATAGATGATGATGGTGAACCGATTGCTCCAGAGAAGAACCAGAGGATGTTTATAAATCAATGTGGGGTGCTTGTTAGGGACAACCTGCCGATCACCATCCAAGAATGGAATAAGTCAAAGAAAGCCGGTGAAGAATCCAACAGCTATGTCACCGATGATGCCAAAGATGACCTTTGGTAGAAGCTCATAGCGCATTTCATACTACCTCCAGAGTATGAGGAATTTGAGGTAGATGGTATTACCCCAAGGCCGGGTGGGCTTGAAAATAGAGCAAAAGTCAAGGAGTGGGCACTGAGCAAGATGGCTGAACTGTACCGGAACCACAAGAAAAGTTTATACGCCAAAATATGTCGCGAAAAAGAAAACTCTAGACTTCAAAGGAGTAAGCGAAGTTGAGAGAACAGTGGCCCGATTTTGTACAGTACAAGCAATCTGATAAAGCAAAGGCAAAGTCGGCAAAGAACGCGTGAAATGCTGCCAACAAGAAATACCATCATAAAATGGGGACAGGTGGCTACAAGAGTGCCATCCCTAAGTGGGAAACTATGGAGAAGGATATGAGGGCTAGAGGCGTCACTCCTGGTACAGATGGATGGCCTGAGAGGTCAAAGCACTGGTGAATGCAGACGAGGGGATCCTTGGAGCCAGAAACAGGGAAGACATTATTTCATGATAAAATTCTAAAACCCTCCCAAGACCTTATTCAAGCAATGAACGATGCTCAATTGGGATTATTCCGTCCCAAGAGAGAGAACGACGATCTGACACGCGCCCTAGGGAATCCTGAAAAGGGAGGACGAAAACGAGGCAAAGGTGTCGGTGTCTCGTGGAAGAAAGGGTTTCCTCAGTACGATGCAAGTTACAGAAGCCGTCAGAGAAAGAAGGACCGGGAGGCGGACCTGATCTCCAGGGTAGAGCAGGACCTAGCTGATCTGAAGAACCTCATGCATGAAATTAGCCAAAGGCCGCCATCGTCAACTCACCGTGATGCGATGATCCTGCATTGGATCTTAGCCAACGGAGAAGCAGCGTGGCTTCCACGGAGGTCCGTGCTGATGATCAAGCACTGTTGGATGATGCACCGGCTCCTCACTACCCCGTGGATGATGTCAGAGAGATGGCACAATGTGAGCTACATCAGCCAATGAACAACCTGTCCTTCAAGGTGGCGATCGGCACTGCTTTACCTTGTCTACCTGGAGCACTCCACCATTCACTTCCGATTCCACCAGGCTATGCTCGTGTCACGGTGGATGACATAGTGGAGTATTTTGCGGACCTAGAGATTGAAATCGCTACGCCTGAAGGCCTTACGAAACTTGGAGATGTCAAGCGCAACATCATTCTATGGAATAAGAAGTACATCAAGTTTCTAGGCTCGGCGCCAAGGCCACCGACTCCAAGGAATCCAAATCCACCCCGCATCGAATATCGTCAACCTCCAAGTCCACCCCAACCCGGTTATCGCCAACCTCCAAGTCCACCCCAACCCGATTATCGCCAACCTCCAAGTCCACCCCGCCACGCTGACGATCGCCGCAGCAGGAGTACATCAACGCGATCTCTGCCTTCGCCTCCGTGCAATACTACTACCTTGTCGAAGAAACGGAAGTTCGACGGTCCCCCGCGCCGCACATCGAAGAAAGGTCAAACGCCGAAGATAGTCGATATCCCGTCGGCTCTTCCAAAGAGACCTTATGACAAGACCGGTGAGGAAACTAACGTGGATGTGGCTGCCCAAGTTAGGCGCATTTTACACCTAAAAAGCCTGAGCCAAAGCCGGTATATAACGAAAAAACCAAAAAGTGGGCTAAGTCCTTTCTTGAGCAACCATCCCAGATATCAATGAATCTGGAATCAGACTATGACCGGGAGATTATTAAGCAAGCACAAAAGAAAAAAATCACAAGTGCAAAAAGCGGGAAGCAAGTTGCCCAGCTCGGAGCACAGAAGAATCAATCGGTCGCCCCGCTCAAAGTCATTTCAGACCTCGACAAGGCCTTCAGAGCTGAAATGGATATGGACATGCAAATAATGGACCCTAGAGCCCGTAATAATGTTGCACCGGGAATCAACGTATCGGAGGCCAAAGCACTTGCTATGAAGCAAATATGTCTCTTGGTCAATATTTAGGCTATGAAGATACGCATGGAGTCGAGATAATGACGGTATGTCAAGGGATCCTCTAGTCGATAATGAGGAGCTCGGCGTCTATCCACACATATCGAAATATGCATGAATGGTACATGTCAGCGAAAAAAGCATCGAAAGATCGGTTTACGGTGGGCGTTAGAAAGGAGCATCACTTCAAACCATACTCGTCTGAGTTCAAATTAGAACTATTTCAGTTATACAACCAGCCCTCGACAAATCTATCATTGGTTGCTACATGCAGTAGTTATTTATTTCTATAATTAAGTTTGTAGCTTTAGCTCATTCATTACATTTAATATATTATCCTAACTATATATCCTTTTGTATGATGATATTATATTCTGTAGAATGAAGATGCTTGAATGCAAAAGAGCTAGAAGATACGACGTTGGGTTCATTGACCCATATATCATTAATGAATATACGTTAAAGAATCACCCCAAAGACGTGGAGGAAGACCTGTGCAGGTTCTTAACCGAGCATAATTTTGTTAAGGAAATACTATTTCCTTACAACTTCAAGTGAGTGTTTATATCTTGTACACATTTTATTTTTGCTTACTGGATGAGCTATGCATGTATGCTTATGTAAATGTCCGCAGATTCCATTGGATCTTGCTAAAGATTCAAGTTGACAACTCCCTAGTTGAAGTCCATGACTCATTAAGTTGGGACCAAGAGATGTGGAGCGACATGAAAGCAATGCTCCATAAGTAATTGCAATCATCATCGCATTATATCGTCCTATTTTATTCATTTCCTGATATCAAGTAACTAATAACTCCTTTGTTCATTTTCTTTGGCGAGCAGGTGTTGGACATGGTTCAGACAGAAAATACCAGGTCCATTAAAAGAGGAGTTAACTTATAAAATGGTGAACAGTTTACAGCAGCCACCGGATACTCATTTATGTGGATACTATGTCTGCGAGTACATCCGTGAGTTGACCAGTGAGCGGAAAGTTGACTCACATTATATTTATGATTTGCGGGAGAAACTAGAGCCAGACCAGCGCATAAGAGCAATTCAAGAGGAGCTGGCGGGATTTATGATGAAGGAAGTCCTTGATGTACATGGAGAGAATTATGCGAATGACGTGGAACTCGATTTGCCTTAGTCATCTTCATGTAGCTGATATGATATATATATATATTCATCAATGACCATGTAATTTCAAAACATTTCTTCCTTTTGATATGATTGATTATATGTATGCTTGCAAGGGATCAATTAATTATATAAATGCATCGACGTGTAGTGTGTATGTAGTAGCGTATAATATGTATACTGAAATATATGTTTTAATTATAGTGAAACACAAAACGAAAAAGGAACGAAATATGTATACTTGAGAAGAACTAAGGATATGGTTCTTTCTTATGGAGGTGATGAACAGCTCGTTGTTAATGGTTACACCGATGCTAGTTGGAACACCGATCCGGATGATTCTAAAAAACAATCTGGATACGTATTTACTTTGAATGGTGCAGCAGTTAGCTGGAGGAGTGCAAAGCAAAGCGTTGTGGCGAGATCTTCAACTGAATCGGAATACATGGCTGCTTCGGAGGCTTCACAAGAAGCGATATGGATGAAAGAGTTCATTCTGAGCTGGGTGTGGTTCCAAGTCGCTAGACCCAATGTCTATCTCTTTGTGATAACATGGGCGCCATAGCCAATCGCATAAGAACCAAGGTCACACAAGCTGAAGCATATCAAGCTACGTTTTCATGCTATTCGAGGACATGTCAAGATGGGGTCATAAAGATTTGCAGTACAAACAGATCCGAATATGGCGGATCAGATTGACTAAACCTCTCCAGGGCAAAACATGACCAACACCAAACTGCCATGGGTGTTCGGTATATTACCATGTAATCTAGATTAGATGACTCTAGTGCAAGTGGGAGACTGTTGGAGATATTCCCTAGAGGCAATAATAAATGTAGTTATTATTATATCTTTGTGTTTATGATAAATGTTTACATTCATGCTATAATAGTATTAACAAGGAAACATTAATACTTGTGTGATTTGTAAACTAAATTAGAGTCCTAGTAAAGCCTCTATATAATACTAGCTTGTTGGTTAATAAATGATTGTGGTTTCCCTATCATGAACATTGAGATGTTATTAACAACAAGATCATATCATTAGGAGAATGATATGATGGACATACTCCTATAGATAAGCGTAGCATAAAGATCAAGTCATTTTAATAGTTCAATTGCTATATGCTTTACGATACATAGTAACCTAATTCCTTGACCATGAGATCATGCATATCACCTTCACGGAAGGATGCTTTGATGACTTCAAACACCACACCGTAATGCGGGTGGCTATAAAGGTGGCATTGAGTGTTGGAAAGTATTGGTTGAGACACATGGATCAAGAGTGGGATTTGTCCATCCATATGGCGGATAGATATACTCTGGGCCCTCTCGGTGAAATGTCATCCAATTAGCTTGCAAGCATGTGGTAGCTCTGAGGGATCACATATCAGGAGCGAGAAAAGAGTACTTATCGATGTGAGGTTGAACTAGGTATGCGAGATATACGCGATCATAACCTCGGATAAGTAAACTATCGTGAGACAAAGGGAAATTGGTATCGTATGTAAGTGGTTCATTCGATCATAAGTAATCGTAGAAATATGTAGAGCCATATGAATTTCAGATTCCTCTATTGGTTATTGTTAGGAGAAGTGTCTCGATCATGTCGCATAATTCACAAACCGTAGGGAGACACACTTAAGGATTGACGTTGTTTGAGTAGTTATGGAATGATGAGTAAGAGACCGAATGTTGTTGAGTCTCGGATGGGATCCGGGATATCACGAGGAGATCCGGAATGGTGGGAGAATAAGATTCATATAAGGAAATTCCTATTTGGGGTTGGAGAATGGTTAGGTGTTTTCGCCGGGAATGTTCTAGAAGGTTCGGAATGTCAAGCACTCGGAGGAAGGGTACATGAATGTGTCATATCAAGTTGGAATGATTGCATCATGTACTAGGTGTCATCGATGAACAAAATAAAGGGTTTAATCAAATCCTAGTTTGAAAAGTCAAACGCCAATTTGAAAAGTCATACGGCTATTTTGGAAGGTGGAGGGGAAGTAGGAAACCTACTTGGGAGAGTTCCTCCTCCACCGTCCCACTTGGGATCCGAGTTGGGAGGGACTCCCTCCCTTGGCAGTGCCTCCCACCTATAAAAGGAGGCGGTGCCCTCCTAGCACACAAGTTGCCCCCCTCTAAACCCTAACCCTAGCCGCCGCCACCCTCCATAGCCGTCGCCTAGGGCACTCACCGCGGCCGCCTAGGGCAAACCCTAGCCGCCGGCCTTTCCCCCTCCTTGGTGTGTCTAAACCCTAGATCACCGAGGATCTCTCTCATAGTCCACCATACTCGCTCTGAATTAAGGAGAAGCCCTGCGAGATCTCCCCTCTACTTCCGGTACCACGCCGTTGTGCTGCCGGAATCGCGAGGAGAGTGCTACAACCTCCGATGCCTGCTGGAACAAGGGAGAGGAAGGTCTTCGTCAAGTCTGAGCGATGTGACCATTGCGGAGCCTTCTTGGAATCTGCCGGAAGGATCGACTCTGATCTTGAGATCGGAAGAGTTTACATACATCACCCACAAGAATCCGCTCTCGTTAAATACTTTGGAATCTTCGAGGGTGAGTTATTCCATCGACTCGTTGCTACAATCTAGTAGATAGATCTTGGCTTGTTTGTTTGTATGCGGTAGAAAATTTTTGTTTTCCATGCTACGAAACCCTACAGTGGTATCAGAGCCGTGTCTATATGTAGATCTGTTGCACGAGTAGAACACAATGGTCATTGTGGGCGTTGATGCTTTTGTTGTCGATTGCTTCTTGTGTACTTTTCATCTTGCGGGATGGTGGGATGAAGCGGCCCAGGCTAACCTTACATGACATCGTTCATGAGACTTGCTCCACGCTGGACATGCAACTTGTATTGCATAAGTGGCTTTGCGGGTGCCTGTTTCTCCCAACATAGTTAAGATCCAATGTACAACGGGTGATTGACAATACTAGTATCAATGTTGTGGTTTTTGTTCGTAAGTTAGAACGACACTTATAGAAATCCCCAAACCACATAAAACATGCAAAGAAAGTAGAGGCGTCTAACTTTGTTTTGCAGAGGTGTGATGTGATGTGATATGGCCATGATTGTGATTATATTTGATGTATGCAATGTTCCTGATTGTAAGTTGGCAACCGGCAGGAGCCATATGGTTGACTTTAATTTATGTTAAGACCCGCGTGTCTATTCAAAGTAGTTGTAATAGTTGAAGCCGGTGGACGACAACCATGGAGAAGCGTCATTGACCTTGATGCAATGCCGGTGATGATGGAGATCATGTTCGTGCTTGAAGATGGAGATCGGAAGCACAAAGAAGATAGGCCATATCATATCACATATTATGAATTGCATGTGATGTTAATCCTTTATGCATCTTGTATTGCTTAGTTAACAACGGTAGCATTATAAGATGATCCCTCATGCACATAAATTTCAAGTTCTAAACTGTTCACCCTTAGTAAGCACCGTTGCTAAAGCTTGTTGTTTCGAACCACCACGTGATGATCAGGTGTGTTAGATTCCGCAAGTGTATACAACGTGAGCAAGCCAGATTTGCTCATGCGGAAGCTAAGGTTTGATCTTGACGAGACTAGCATGTATAGACATGGTCTCAGAACACGGATCACCGAAAGGTAAAGCATGAGTCATATAGTAGATATGATGAACATGTCGATTGTTCGCCATTGAAGCTACATCAACTCTCGTGATGATCGGTTGTTGATGTGGTGGATTTGGTTCGTGTGATCACTGAAACAATGTGAGGGATATTGTTTTGAGTGGGAGTTCACCTAGATTAATTTAACTATTAATTAGAACTCAATTTGTCATAAACTTAGTCTAAACTATTGCAAATATGTTGTAGATCAATGGCGGCCCCTACCATAAATTTTAATGCGTTCCTAGAGAAAGAAAAGTTGAAAAACAATGGAAGCAACTTTGCGGATTGGTTCCGCAATTTGAGGATTGTCCTCATAGCTGGTAATTTGACCTATGTGCTGGATGCACCACTAGGTGACCCACCTGCAGCTACTGCTACCGATGAAGTAAAGAATGTTTACCTCGCTCGGAAGACTCAGTACTCCACAGTTCAGTGTGCTATCTTGTATGGTTTAGAATCGGAGCTTCAGAAAAGGTTTGAGAATTCAGACCCACATGATATTGTCCGTGATTTGAAATTGATCTTTGAGACTCACGCGGAAATTGAGAGCTATGAGGCTTCTGAAAAGTTCTTTAACTTCAAGATGGAAGAGGGCAGCTCCGTCAGTGAGCATGTGCTTAAGATGTGCAGACGCATAAACAAACTTCAAAGATTGGGTATAGTGATTCCTAATGCTTTGGGGATTTATCGTGTCCTCCAGTCACTACCACCAAGTTACAAGAACTTTGTGATGAACTACAATATGCAAAACATGAACAAGCAGTTGCCAGAACTCTTCGCCATGTTGAAATCTACAGAAGTGGAGATCAAGAAAGAGCACCAAGTGTTGATGGTCAATAAGACCACCAAATTCAAGAAAGGAAAGTCTAAGCAAAAGGGACACTTCAAGAAGGGTGGTAAGAAAGTTACCGCGCCGACGAAGAAGACCAAGGCTGGACCTAAGCACGATCTTGAGTGCTTTTCTGCAAGGGAGAAGGTCCTTTGAGCGGAATTGCCCAAAGTACTTGGCGGATTTGAAGAACGGCAACATCAAGAAGAAAGGTATATCCGATATACATGTTATTGATGTGTATCTCACTAGTACTCGTAGTAGTGCCTGGGTATTTGATACTGGTTCGGTTGCTCATATTTGTAACTCGAAACAGGTATTGCAGAATAAACGGAAGCTAGCAAAGAATGAGGTGACGATGCGCGTGGGAAACGGATCAAAGGTTGATGTGATCACGGTCGGCACGCTGCCTCTTCATCTACCATCGGGATTAGTTTTATACTTAAATAATTGTTATTTGGTGCCTGTGTTAAGCATGAACATTATATCGGGATCTTGTTTATTGCGAGACGGTTACTTGTTTAAGTCCGAGAATAATGGTTGTTCGAAATATATGAGTAATATGTTTTATGCACATGCACCTTTTATAGATGGTCTATTCTTATTAAATCTCGATAGTGGAAATACACATATTAATAACATTGAGGCTAAACGTTTGAAATCGAGCGATAACTCGACCTATATGTAATCTTGTCGTCTTGGTCACATTGGAGTGAAGCGTATGAAGAAACTCCATT
This sequence comes from Avena insularis, assembly GCA_023614405.1. Taxonomy (NCBI): domain Eukaryota; kingdom Viridiplantae; phylum Streptophyta; class Magnoliopsida; order Poales; family Poaceae; genus Avena; species Avena insularis. The sequence continues at coordinate 2,519,755 of CM042685.1, forward strand.
CTGATGGACTTCTTGAATCACTTGATTTCGAATCACTTGATAGATGCGAAGCATGTCTGATGGGTAAAATGACTAAGACTCCATTTTCTAGTATGATGGAGCGAGCTACGGACTTATTGGAAATCATACATACCGATGTGTGTGGTCCAATGAGTGTAGCATCGCGAGGTGGTTATCGTTATGTTCTTACCTTCACGGATGACTTGAGTAGATATGGATATATCTATTTCATGAAACATAAGTCTGAAACTTTCGAGAAGTTTAAGGAGTTTCAAAGTGAGGTAGAGAATCAACATAACAAGAAGATTAAATTTCTACGTTCTGATCGTGGAGGTGAATATCTGAGTTACGAGTTTGGCGAGCATTTGAAGAAATGTGGAATACTTTCACAATTGACACCGCCGGGAACACCACAGCGTAATGGTGTGTCCGAACATCGTAATCGAACTCTCTTAGATATGGTTCGTTCTATGATGTCACTTACAGATTTACCGCTATCATTTTGGGGTTATGCATTAGAAACAGCCGCATTCACTTTAAATAGGGCACCATCTAAATCCGTTGAAACGACACCGTATGAATTATGGTTTGGGAAGAAACCTAAATTCTCGTTCCTTAAAGTTTGGGGTTGCGAAGCCTATGTAAGTTACAGCCGGACAAGCTTGAACCCAAAGCGGAAAAATGCGTCTTCATAGGATACCCGAAGGAAACTATTGGGTATACCTTATCTCATAGATCCGAGGGCAAAATCTTCGTTGCCAAGAATGGATCCTTTCTAGAGAAGGAATTTCTCTCGAAAGAAGTGACTGGAAGGAAAGTAGAACTCGACGAGGTTGTCGAACCTTCTCACGAACTTGCGAGTAGCGCAGCACCGGAAGAAGTTCCTGCGGTGCCTGCACCAATAAGAGAGGAAGCTAATGATGATGATCATGAAACTTCGGTTGTAGTTGCTACAGAGCCTCGCAGGTCAACGAGAACTCATACCACTCCTGATTGGTATGATCCCTTTATGAGTGTCATGTTGATGGACAACACCGATGACCCTGCGACATATGAGGAAGCGATGATGAGCCTAGATTCCAATAAATGGCAAGAAGCCATGAAATTCGAGATTGGATCCATGTATGAAAACCAAGTATGGACTTTGGTGGACTTACCGGATGGCCAGAAGGCTGTCGAGAACAAATGGAATCTCAAGAAGAAAACAGATGCTGATGGTAATGTTACTGTCTATAAAGCTCAACTTGTCGCAAAAGGGTTTCAACAAATTCAAGGAGTTGACTACGATGAGACTTTCTCACCGGTAGCGAAGCTAAAGTCTGTGAGGATTATGTTAGCAATCGCTGCATATTATGATTATGAGATATGGCAGATGGATGTCAAAACAGCATTCCTCAATGGTGACATTGATGAAGAGTTGTATATGATGCAACCCAAAGGTTTTGTCGATCCTAAAGATGCTAACAAGGTATGCAAACTTCAACGGTCCATATATGGATTGAAGCAAGCATCCCGAAGTTGGAATCAACGTTTTGATAAAGTAATCAAAAGTTTTGGTTTTATACAAACTTATGGAGAAGCTTGTATTTACAAGAAAGTGAGTGCGAGCTCTGTAGCATTCTTAATACTATATGTAGATGACATATTGTTGATTGGGAATGATGTAGACCTTCTTAATAGTGTCAAGGAATATTTGAATAATAGTTTTTCAATGAAGGATCTTGGCGAAGCAGCTTACATATTAGGCATAAAGATTTATAGAGATAGATCGAGAAGCCTAATATCATTGACACAAAGTACATATTTGGACAAAGTTCTAAAGAGGTTTGGAATGGAAGATAGCAAGAAAGGGTTCTTGCCCATGTTGCCCAATACGACCTTGAGTAAAACTCGAAGTCTGACAACGGCAAAAGATAGAGAAAGGATGAGTAAGACTCCCTATGCCTCAGCCATAGGATCTCTACTGTATGCCATGCTATGTACTAGACCCGACATTGCATATGCTGTTAGTTTAACTAGCAGATATCAAAGTGATCCAGGAGTGGATCATTGGACAATGATCAAAACATCCTTAAGTACTTGAGAAGAACTAAGGATATGGTTCTTTCTTATGGAGGTGATGAACATCTCGTTGTTAATGGTTACACCGATGCTAGTTGGAACACCGATCCGGATGATTCTAAATCACAATCTGGATACGTATTTACTTTGAATGGTGCAGCAGTTAGCTGGAGGAGTGCAAAGCAAAGCGTTGTGGCGAGATCTTCAACTGAATCGGAATACATGGCTTCTTCGGAGGCTTCACAAGAAGCGATATGGATGAAAGAGTTCATTACAGAGCTGGGTGTGGTTCCAAGTGCGCTGGACCCAATGTCTATCTACTGTGATAACATGGGCGCTATAGCCAATGCGCAAGAACCAAGGTCACACAAGAAGCTGAAGCATATCAAGCTACGTTTTCACGCTATTCGAGAACATGTCCAAGATGGGGACATAAAGATTTGCAAAGTACACACAGATCTGAATGTGGCGGATCCGTTGACTAAACCTCTCCGAGGCAAAACATGACCAACACCAAACTGCCATGGGTGTTCGGTATATTACCATGTAATCTAGATTAGATGACTCTAGTGCAAGTGGGAGACTGTTGGAGATATGCCCTAGAGGCAATAATAAATGTAGTTATTATTATATCTTTGTGTTTATGATAAATGTTTACATTCATGCTATAATAGTATTAACAAGGAAACATTAATACTTGTGTGATTTGTAAACTTAAATTGGAGTCCCTAGTAAAGCCTCTATATAATACTAGCTTGTTGGTTAATAAATGATTGTGGTTTCCCTATCATGAACATTGAGATGTTATTAACAACAAGATCATATCGTTAGGAGAATGATATGATGGACATACTCCTATAGATAAGCGTAGCATAAAGATCAAGTCATTTTAATAGTTCAATTGCTATATGCTTTCTGATACATAGTAACCTAATTCCTTCGACCATGAGATCATGCATATCACCTTCAGGAAGGATGCTTTGATGACATCAAACACCACACCGAATCGGGTGACTATAAAGGTGGCATTGAGTGTTCGGAAAGTATTGGTTGAGACACATGGATCAAGAGTGGGATTTGTCCATCCATATGACGGATAGATATACTCTGGGCCCTCTCGGTGAAATGTCATCCAATTAGCTTGCAAGCATGTGGTGGCTCACAAGGGATCACATATCACGGAGCGAAAAGAGTACTTATCGATGTGAGGTTGAACTAGGTATGCGTATATACCGGCGATCATAACCTCGGATAAGTAAACTATCATGAGACAAAGGGAAATTGGTATCGTATGTAAGTGGTTCATTCGATCGCAAAGTAATCGAGAAATATGTAGAGCCATATGAATTTCCAGATTCCTCTATTGGTTATTGTTCGGAGAAGTGTCTCGATCATGTCCGCATAATTCACGAACCATAGGGAGACACACTTAAGGATTCGACGTTGTTTGAGTAGTTATGGAATGATGAGTAAGAGACCGAATGTTGTTAGGAGTCTCGGATGGGATCCGGGATATCACGAGGAGATCCGGAATGGTCCGGAGAATAAGATTCATATAAGGAAAGTCCTATTTCGGGGTTGGAGAATGGTTCCGGTGTTTTCATCGAGAATGTTCTAGAAGGTTCCGGAATGTCCGGCACTCAGGGAAGGGTACATGAATGTGTCATATCAAGTTGGAATGATTGCATCATGTACTAGGTGTCATCGCTGAACAAAATAAAGGGTTTAATCAAATCCTAGTTTGAAAAGTCAAACGCCAATTTGAAAAGTCAAACGGCTATTTTGGAAGGTGGAGGGGAGTAGGAAACCTACTTGGGGAGGAGTTCCTCCCCTCCACCGCCGGCCCACTTGGGATCCGAGTTGGGGAGGGACTCCCCTCCCCTTGGCCGGCGCCTCCCACCTATAAAAGGAGGGGAAGGGCTGCCCCTCCTAGCACACAAGTTGCCCCCCTCTAAACCCTAACCTTAGCCGCCGCCTAGGGCACTCGTCGCCGCCGCCTAGGGCAAACCCTAGCCGCCGGCCTTGCCCCCTCCTTGGTGTGTCTAAACCCTAGATCGCCGAGGAGCTCTCTCATAGTCCACCATACTCGCTCCGGCTTAAGGCGAAGCCCTGCGAGATCTCCCCTCTACTTCCGGTACCACGCCGTTGCTTGGAATCGCGAGAGAGTGCTACAACCTCATTTTCTTTGGAACAAGGGAGAGGAAGGTCTTCGTCGAGTACCGAACGTGTGACCGACTGCGGAAGCACTGCCGGAACGCAGCGCCAGAAGGATCGACTACGCGATATTGAGATCGGGAAGAGTACGACTACATCACCCATGAGAATCCGCTCTCATTAAACACTTTGGAATCTTCGAGGGTGAGTTATTCCATCGACTCGTTGCTACAATCTAGTAGATAGATCTTGGCTTGTTTGTTTGTATGCGGTAGAAATTTTTTGTTTTCCATGCTACGAAAGCCTACAGGGGCCTCTAGTCCCGTTTTCGCAGTCCCGGGCCCAAAACCGGGACTAGAGCCCGTTGCAGCCCGGGACTACAGCCCTATTTTCCACCAGTGAACACGAAATAACGAGTTTTCAGTCATAATTCTAAAACATGTGTTGGGTCTTATGAGCCATGAAAATCACCATCGAACCCCAAAACTATAGGCAATAGCTCATGAAATGACCATAAAACGCGAAAACGACGAGTGTTTGGTCATAACTCTCAAACATGTATCGGGTCTTACGGTGGTTGTAAATCGCCCTAGAACCCCGAAATAGTGGGCAATAGCTCATGAACACGGCCATAAAACACGCAAACAACGAGTTTTAGGTCATATCTCTCAAACATGTATCAGGTCTTACGGTCCATGAAAATCACCATCGAACCCAAAACTATAGGCAATATCTCATGAAAATGACCATAAAACGCGAAAACGATGAATGTTTGGTCATAACTCTCAAACATGTATCAGGTCTTACGGTCGTTGTAAATCACCCTGAAACCCCAAAACTAAGGGCAATAGCTCATCAAAACGACCATACAACTTGAAAACGACGAGTTTTTGGTCATATCTGTCAAACCTGTATTGGGTCTTATGGGCCATGCAAAACACCCTAGACCCCTAAAACTAAAGGAAATAGCTCGTGAAATCGGCCAGAAAACACGAAAACAATGAGTTTTTGGTGATACCTCTCAAACATGTATCGAATCTTACGGGCCATGCATATCGCCCTGGAACTCCAAAATTGTGGGCAATAACTCATGAAAACAGTCATAAAATGTGAAAACGACCAATTTTTTGTCATATCTGTCAAACATGTATCGGTTTTTATGGGCCATGCAAATCACCCTAGAACTCCCAAACCATGGGTAATAACTAATGAAAACGGCCATAAAACAAGAAAACAATGAGTTTTTGGTCATAACTCTAAAACATGTATCGGGTCTTATAGCCCATGCAAATCGCCCTAGAACTCCAAAACTAGTTAACTCATGAAAATGACCATAAGACACGAAAACAAAGATTTTTTTGTTATAACTCTCAAATTCATGAAAGCGGACATAAAATGAGAAAAAAAGAAAAGTGTTTAGTCATATCTCTCAAATATGTATCGTGTCTTATGGTGATGCAGCCCGTCCTACGGACGCACCTCCATCTACAAAACCTAGTCCCCCAAGTGGACCAATGACTCGCGCCCGAGCCAAGCTCCTCCAAGCCAAGGTTAACTCGCTCCTTTCCTCATGTGATTTTGGTCTACCTTTGGATGGCTTGCTACTTCATGCAACTATGTTATGTATACTCAGCTATGAAGCAACATCACCACACCAAGCCCCCAAGGAAGAAGGACCAGGAGAAGAAGATGCTGGAGCTCTGCACACCGGAGTCTCCGGTGTACACCGGAGTCTCCTGTCCTGTACACCGGAATCTCCGGACCTCTCTCCGGTCCGGCCCCAGGTACCAAGCCCGGGACAGTCAGAAGGCCCCTCCGAAGACGGGTCTGGAGACTGAACCGGAGTCTCCGACCCAGATCGGAGTCTCCGGACCCAACACCGGAGTCTCCGTCCTGCTCGATGCCAGGCATGTCAAGGCCTTTTGGGCCTGGCCCATGTAACCCCCAGTTTCGCCCAAACTTCCAGTTTTATTCCAAAACTACCCATGTTTAAGTGGTTGGCCTATATAAAGCCCCACCCCTCATATGTAAACCCTAGACTTGGATAATAATAGATTGAGGACACCCCTTTGAGGATCTTTCATCTATTGGTCTCATGCTCCTATCAAGGGACCCCCTATTATCCACAACCTCTTGGATCTTGCCTAGTGCGTTCAAGTTGTACAAGGCCTTGGGATTTCGGTTTCTCATCCCCAAGTAGTCAAGATCTCACCAAGCACCTCGCCCCCGTTGTTGGCCGTGGAGAGGGAGCTTCGCCCAACACCGATCCTAGGGATTATGTTGGACCGGTTTCCACCAGTGTGAGTTATCGGCGTGTATCGTGATTTGTGTGCGTGAGTTCATCGGGTTCTTCGTGTGCGTGAGTTTGAGGATTTCATCCCCTTTCTCCCTTCCACTGCTTTCAACTCGATTCCCGCGGAGATTCATGAAAGATCGGACCACCCCAAGGGGTTACCCCATAACATATTGGTATCAAGAGCAAGGTTGATCACGAATTTTCCCTCAATTTTTCTTCTATCCACCATAAATTCGAAAATTTCCCAAAAAACAGCCCCAATTTGCCTTTGGATCGATCTATCGTTTTGGAGTGTTATTTGTGGTTTTGATCCGACCAAATCTTGTCTAAGGTGTTGGTCCAGCTTTTGCTTGAGTTTCCCAGCCCAATTTTGGCCAAATTTTCGCGGATTTGAGGACTCTAGGCGTGAATTTCCACTCAAGAACACGAGCAGATCTTCCACACCGGAGTCTCCGTCCCTATGCACCGGAGTCTCCGCCTGCACCGAGTCTCCTACCGACGCCGCTTTTGCCCTTTTCCTCTTTTCTGCATTGGCTAATCTGTCCACTTGTTGTTTGTGTTCCGTGTGCGTGTCACCAACTAACAGATAGCTTCCGCAACATCGACGTGCTCTTCGACACCACGGACCCCAAACTCTTCCCCGCTCCACCGACACAAGACCATCATCCACAACTAAGGTATAACTTGTGTCAACCCTTGTAGCCATATCTTCCTTTGTGTGTACCTATCCTATGAGAGCAACTCATTTTGTGTTTGTCTAAGCATTGTGCACTTGCCATTGGAAAGTGAGAGTGTGAGGGCAAATACAAAAGTTAACTTCATAGCATAGCAAGGGAGAAAAAGAAAAAGAATAAAAAAAAGAGGAAAAGAAAAAGAAAAATAGAAAGATACATAGTCTCCCAATACAAAGAGAGCATCAAGCTTGTAAGCAAAAGAGAGAGGAAGAAGCGCGCCAAGGCAAGTGCACAAATCCGTTGCTTACTCTCTTTTGGCAAATGAGTTGTGGTCTCTCCTTGAGTTGGCACGACAACCGAGCGTAGTCTTCGTTAGGCCATTTCGTGCTCATTTTCATAGTCGTGCTAACCCCATTTTTCTCCACGTGTGTGTGTAGCACCAAGCACCTCGCCCCCGTTGTTGGCCGTGGAGAGGGAGCTTCGCCCAACACCGATCCTAGGGATTATGTTGGACCGGTTGCCACCGGTGTGAGTTATCAACGTGTATCGTGATTTGTGTGCGTGAGTTCATCGGGTTCTTCGTGTGCGGGAGTTCGAGGATTTCATCCCCTTTCTCCCTTCCACCGCTTTCCCCTTGATTCCCGCAGAGATTCGTGAAAGATCGGGCCACCCCAAGGGGTTACCCCATAACATACGGTCATCGTAAATCACACTAGAACCCCGAAACCGTGGGCAATAAATCATGAAAATAGCCATAAAGACGAAAAGGACGAGTTTTTGGTCTTGATTCTTAAACATGTATCGAATCTTATGGTCGTTGTAAATCTCCCTGGAACCCAAAAAAAGTGGGCAATAGCTAATGAAAACGGCCTATAAAATCATGTAGTTTTTGGTCATATCTATCAAACATGTATCGGGTCTTACAGGCCATGCAAATTGCCCTAGAGCCCCAAAACAGTGGGCAATAGCTCATGAAAATGGTCGTAAAACGTGAAAACGATGAGTTTTCGGTCATAACTATCAAACATGTATTGGGTCTTATAGTCGTTGTAAATCTCCATAGAACCCCAAAATAGTAGGCAATACCTCATAAAAATAGACATAAACATGAAAAATATGATTTTTTGTTCTTAACTCTCAAACATGTATCGAGTCTTACGGTCAATGTAAATCTACCTAGAACCCCAAAACAGTGGGCAATAGCTCATAAAAACGGCCATATAATGAGAAAACAATGAGTTCTTGGTCATATCTATCAAACATGTATCAGATCTTATGGGTCATGCAAATTTCACTGGAGCACAAATATTGTGGGCAATAGCTCATGAAACGGCCGTAAAACGTGAAAACGACGAGTTTTTGGTCATCACTCTCAAACATGTATCGGGTCTTACGATCGTTTATAAATCTCCTGGGTACCCCAAAAGTGTGGGCAATAGCTCATGAAAACGGTGGTAAAAAGAGAAACGACAAGTTTTTGGTCGTCACTCTAAAACATGTATCGGGTCTTACAGTTATTATATATCTCCCGAGAACCCCAAAATCATGGGCAGTAGCTCATGAATACGGTCATCAAACACCAAAATGACGAGTCTTTGGTTATATCTGTCAAACATGTATCGAGTCTTGCAGGCCATGCAAATCGCTCTGGAGCCCTAAAACTGTGGGCAATAGATCATCAAAACGGTCGTAAAACTTGAAAACACCGAGTTTTTGGTCATAACACTCAAATATGTGGTCGGTTTTACGGTTGTTCTAAATCACCCCGGTACCCCAAAACTCTTGGCAATAATTCATGAAAACATATATAAAACGAGAAAACAATGAGTTTTTGGTCGTATCTATCAAACATGTATCGGGTCTTACGGGCCATGCAAATTTGCCTGGAGACCCAAAACGGTTGGCAATAGCTCATGAAATCAACCGTTAAACGCGAAAATGATGAGTTTTAGGTCATAACTCTCAAACATGTATCGGGTCTTACGGTCATTGTAAATCACCCTGGGACCCCAAAGTTGTTGGAAATAAGTCGTGAAAACAGCCATAAAACGAGAAAAAGACAAGTTTTTGGTCTTAACTATCAAAAATATATTGGTTATTGTAAATCTCCCTAGAACCCCAAAATTCTAGGCAATAGCTCATGAAAACGGCCTTAAAACAGGAAAACGATGAGTTTTTGTTCATATCTCTGAAACTTGTATTGTGTCTTTCGGTGGTTGTACATCACGCTAGGACCCCAAAATCATGGGCAATAGCTCATGAAAATAGCGATAAACGTGAAAAAAACTGAGTTTTTAGTCTTAACTCTCAAACATGTCTCAAGTCTTATGGTCACTGTAAATCTCCCTTGAACCCCAAAACTATGGGCAATAGATAATGAAAATAACCATAAAATGAGAAAACAATGAGTTTTTGGTCATATCTCTCAAACATGTATCGTGTCGTGCGGTCATCGCAAATCACACTAGAACCCTGAAACACTGGGCAATAGATCATGAAAATAGTCATAAACACGAAAAGTATGAGTTTTTCGTCTTAATTCTTAAACATATATTGAGTCTTACAGTCGTTGTAAATCTTCCTAGAACCTAAAACACAGTGGGCAATAGATAATCAAAACGGCCTTCAAATGAAAAAACACGGAGTTTTTGGTCGTATCTATCACACATGTATCGGGTATTACGGGCCATGCAAATTTCCCTCGACGCCCAAAACTTTGATCAATAGCTCATGAAATCAGTCGTAAAACACGAAAATGACGAGTTTTAGGTCATAACTCTCAAACATGTATCGGGTCTTACGATCATTGTAAATCACCCTGTAACCCCAAAGTTGTGGGCAATAAGTCGCGAAAACGGCCATAAAACAAGAAAAAGATAATTTTTTGGTCTTAACTGTCAAAAATGAATCGGGTCTTACGGTTATTGTAAATCTCCCTGGAACCCAGAAATTGTGGGAAATAGCTCATTAAAACGGCCATAAAATAAGAAAACGATGAGTTTTTGGTCATATCTCTCGAACTTGTATTGTGTCTTACGGTCGTTGTAAATCATGCTAGGACCCCAAAATCATGGGCAATTGCTCATGAAAATAGCCATAAACGTGAAAATGCCGAGTTTTCGGTCTAAACTCTCAAACATGTATCAAGTCTTATTGTAACATCCTAGCATTAGAGCTTAGAAATAAGCTGAACCCAGATGTGTGCATTGCATTCATGCATAGAAAATCCGAATAATTTTCGCGCCTTTAAAATAGAACTTGTCAAAGTGATTGAAGCTTCTCTTAACTTGATGGAATTGAAGTAGATCATCAAGTTAACTGGGATAAGTTTCAATATGACCTTTGCTAAAACCTTATTTGGTTAAACATGATCTAGTCTAAGGGTAGACCAGATATAATAAAATGTCACTCATAATACATTGCTTAAATGATTCATATATGATCCTTAAGGGGTCATATCATACTATCCATCATACCAACCTATGAATACTAAGTTAAGATTACCACTAGAATACTAAAAAAATGCAATGATTAATGCTGACCTATCTTATTTTTATCTATTCCTACTATGAGTATCATAGTAATACCTAACCTTAAACTCTTAAAGGAGTTGGAGTTGGAAAAAGACTAAGTCAGGATCATCCACCATATATCTTTCTTTCCATATCAATCTTTATGGAACCTATCCTAATATCTGTTGTTCATCAATTTTGAGTAATCAACCATTGATTCACAAATTCTTTAACTATAAATCTTTGATCTACTATTTCTTGATCTTATCATAACATCTACATAAATATTTTAATGAGGGCATAGTCCATTAATAACCTTAATCCAATATGAGATACTAAGAAGATAATTTCAAGATAATGGAAAAGTAGGATTGATAAAGTCTTGCTTAGCCAACTAAGAACTTAAGCAATAAATGATTAAAGGATTATAATGGTGATGCTTTATCCACCAATGTTGAATGCTTATATTTAGTATAAGTAATACTGGTGGGTAGAACATGATTGGAACCTTAGTAGAGATAAGTTATCCTAGAATAGTCATCGCAAGCCACATAAATATAATTTAGGGTTGGAGTAAAGTGAATATAGGATGTAATTATTCAATTAAAGCTAGTAAAGCATAGAGTTATGGAAGTAGTGTTATCCATTTTAAAGGATAGTAAACTTGGGAGGAAGATAGTTGAATATATTCATCTGATAAAGAAATATTAGTGATGGATGATTAAGGAAGATTATGAGTGGAGTTTGAAGGAACTACTTGTTGGATGGAAGGTTATCAATAGTAGAGTAGTGGATATAATTCAGAATAAATATAAGGAAACTATAAAAGTTTCAATGTCAAGCTCCTTAGGTTTATCAATGAATTTATAAGAATAAAAGGTGAATAAGAACATTCTTGTGAAGTAAAGCTCATCATACTAATTATGATGATGGATAGGAAGAAGTGTTATATCTAGGAAAGGAATTCCTTAATTAGAAATCCAGGATTGTGAATTATGGAAGATATACATTCTTGTTAAACAACCAACTCTAAATCTTAAACCAAGTATAATGTCCATTCAGGGAATTGATTCATCATTTTATTTCTATAAAACTTTATAGTAATATCTTCCAATAGCAAATCACTTAAGCACATCTTTGACATTTCAAATTGTCATAATCATATGTGTTTAGGAGTTATCTTTATCAATTCTTTTCCATCAGACATTCGATTTAATAACTTTCTATTTTAAAAGGTGATATCATTAAATATCATAAACAAAATATACAATATACTTAATCATAAACTTTTATCAACAAAATAACATAAGTATATTAAGAACCCTAAACTCTAGGGTAAGCACTTAGAATTCAAACCCTAACTTCTGAATTAATTATAATAGAATATATAAATTGTTATTTCCTAAATTTATGAGTAATATTAACCATATAAATTCTTTTGTACCTCATACAACAAATACTTATATAGGATCATAATATAAAAATTTCCATTCAAACTATGAGCTAACTAGAATTGAGTTTTATAAACAAATAAGGAAATATCATAAAGCCATGATTTAGTATAAAAATAAAATTAATAATAAAGGCTTCTATAATAGATTAAAAGCGATTCACATAATAAACTAAAAAAATATAAAAATAATTATCCTAAGGGTTTACAAAATGAACCTCAATCAATATTAATTGTTGCTACAAGTATTCAGCAAATAAACTTTGTTCAAAAGTTCAAATCAAAGATAAAATACAAATCTGAAAAGAAAAACAGAGAATGGAAAAGGGAAAAGGAAAAGAGGAAACAATCAGTGCCAGCCCAAGGCCCATTTCCTCACCCCTCTATCTCTCGCTCGCTAGCCGCAGCCAGCCTTTTCTGATCACTTCTTCATGGCCCAGTGGAAGCCCAGTCCCAAATACCGTTTTTTTCTGATCTATCATCGTTGTCCACCTCGCACTGCCGCCGAAGCAGCTGCTGACATGGTTATACCCGACGGGTACATAACTTCAGCATACCTGGTCCAGCCCAAGGAAGGCCCACAGTAGACATACACTGGCCCATGAAGATTTTCGGGTGGCCAAGGCCCATGACGCCTTTGAATCCTTGGAGAGCAAGACTAGAGTTCGAATACAACTTGTAACCTACTCGTATCGGTACCTGAGACCTAGCCTCCCCATATATAAAGGCTAGGAGGGTCCAGCGAGGAGGACACCCAACAACGATTACACCCTGAGATTACGACATACACACCTCCACGCCAGATCGAATCTGCGCACCCCTGTAACCTTTGGTTCCGCCGTAATAAAAGAGCAGACAAGCAGGAGTAGGGTTTTCCTCCGGGCCCGAACACAGGTAAATCTCGTGTCCCCTGGTTGCTTGTCTGTTAACCGTGCCACGATTTCCAGCATCCCCATCTTCTCCAAAACCCAAGTCCATAACAATGGGCATTTACGAGATTAAACCTCGTCAATTGGCGCCGACCGTGGGGACTGGGGCTGCTGATTGTGCGGTCGTGACGGTTCCGACCCAATCGATCTACAACTCCTCGGCGATGGAGAATCACCTCCTCTTCGGCGCTTTCGACTTCACCGCCCACTCGCCGGCCACCATGAAGGATTTCGAGCCCGTAGGCGACGGACTCGAAATTCTGTTTGGGAGCTTCGCTTCCGTGTGGGACAACCGGCACCCTCGCCTCCCTGCGGGTGCCGTGCCATCCATCAGGCCCGCCGTGGGCTCCACACCCGTGCTACGACGTCACCATCAGCAGATGAGTTCTACAGCAGCAGCTGCAACTCCGATCTGGCGATCCACCTTCGGATGAAGGACCTACGGTTCCGGATCCAAAAGCTGCGCAGCAGCAACCGATCTGCAGCGCTATCGCCGCCGCAATCATCCAAACCGACGAGGAACGCCTAACCGCCGCCCAACCCCAACGCGGCAGATGTAAACGGCGAAACGGGAAAACGGGCCACCTCATCCAACTTAGCAAAGAAGGATGGGCCGAAGCACGCCGCGCCGTCGCAGGCGAAATAGTCCTACCTCTGGACTCCCCACGTGATCTGCTGATGGCATACCACTACCTCCTCATCGAGGAGCACAAGAAGCAAGTCAAGATGCGAGACGCCGACAAGCGCAGAAGCAGCCTCTGAGTCCAGTGCGGGACGAGCTGCGCTCTCCGCCATGGGACCCGGCTCTAGCACAAACGGAAACCAGGGAAACAAGCACCACTCTCGGGTGGAAAACATGGACCCGAAGGAGCGGCGTGACGTGACCCGAACCCTCCACACATCGTTCATGGATATGGCGCTGACGGCAACATTACCCCGAAAACGCCACAAGCTGCGATCATGGCAGCCACTGCGTATCTCGCGGCTCACCCACCTCCGGAGGGAGACCCAAAAAGGGCCATGCATAGGTCCGCACTCACCGGACTAGGACTAATCGGAGCTGCGCTCCATGAAGATGCCCCTACGGAGCCGAAGAAGAAAGCTCCGGCCAGGCGCGACCGGAGCCCCACTCCCTCATCCGAAGATGAAGAAGAACACGACCTTCCTCGAAGGAAGAACAGCTCGCACTGCCATAAACACAACTACGACGCCAGAGACAGGCTTACACAGCGCAAGATCGACAAAGCATGCGCCAAACGCGCATGCTCATCCAAATCTGAGATGGATGAAGACGAAGGAGAACTCTGCGGGGCTCGATGCTTCAGCAGATCCGTCCAGCGAACACAGATGCCACGCAACTTCAAGCTTCCTTCGGATACTCCGAAGTTCAACGGCACGCAAGATCCAAAGTCCTGGCTCAGTGACCATCTGTCATCCGTTAAACTTCACGGAGGCAACAAAGAAACCGCCATGCAATGCCTTCACCGCGGTGACAAAGCGCTGCAGGTCGCTCGTGACCTATCATCAGGATCCATCCGAAGCTGGGAGGAGCTCGCTTATAGCTTCATCCGAAACTTCAAAGGCACCAGCAAGAGGCCCGCCTCAATCGAAGAGTTGCGAGCCTGCACTCAGAGAACGGGTGAATCTATTCGCTCGTACATACTACGCTGGTCTACGACCAAGAACTCCGCAGCACACATCTCCGAAGAGCGGGCTATCGACGCCTTCAAGGACGGCGTCAAACGCCCAGACTTCAAGGAGAAACTTGGACGCGTAAAGCCCAAGACACTCGACCAACTCATGGAAATCGCCAACAGTTGGGCAGACGGCGAAGATTGCATCCAGCGGGCGCAATCAGATGAAGAGGACGACTACGGCCGAAGACGCGAACGCCGCAGCAAGAGGAGACCGCGCGTCTACGAGGACCGCGACGGACCCGACATGGTCGCAGCCGGCTACGCCGACCGCCGTAACGACATCAGCCGCAACAGCGGAGGATACCGCGTGAAACTTCCGCGACAACGGACGACCAACGCAGCTGCGTAACGCCACATCGCGACAACGGACCTTCAGCATTCGACAAACTTTCGGGTCCATGCACCATCCACTTCTACATCGACAAGCAGGATGGCAAAAAGAAAGCTAGCCACATGCTCAAGGACTGCCGCGAGTTCCAGAAACTCAGCGAAGGCATGATGCAGATGAGGCAACAAGGTCCCATCCCTGCGTTCGGAAACACGCCTGCGCCAGGCGAAATAGCACACGGAGCTCCTCCACCGCCGCCTATCGGAGGCCCACATCAACCAGTCGCACCAGCGCAAAACAACGCCGGGGTCGCATACCCCCCACCAAAAGGAGCACTCAATATGATATGAAGGACGTCCCACCAACAGTACGTAAGAAAATCACCGACAAATCAACATGGCCGTGACAACTCCACTGCAATCCCCGAGTACCTCGGCGGATCGGAGTCCTGCATCACATTCACTGCGCGGATCACCCTTGCGGATCCCTCGCCTAGGTCATGCTGCCCTGGTGCTGGAGGCGCAGATCGGAGGCTTCGAGATGAGTCGCGTCTTCATGGACGGTGGCAGCGGCATCAACCTAATGTTCGCAAGCACTCTAGCAGCTATGCGGATCCCGCAATGCAGCCTGGAACAATCAGACACAACGTTCCACGGCATTGTCCCAGGGAAGGGCATCTTCCCCCTGGGCAAAATAGGGCTCGACGTCATCTTCGGGAAGCCGGACAACTTTCGGCAGGAGCGCCTAGAATTCGAAGTAGTGGACTGGCCGTCGCAATACCACGCCATCCTGGGACGCGTAGCATTCGCAAGGTTCCTGGCCGTCCCACACTACGCATACCTACTACTCAAGATGCCAGGACCAAGGGGCGTCATCACAGTCCACGGGAGCTTCACCCGATCGGACCAATGCGACAGGGATTTCAACAAAATCTCCCAGTCTTTCGGCATGCAAGACGAGCTTGTCAAGCTCCATGAATGCATACAATGGGCTACCCGGTCCAAGGTAATGCACGACATGTCTTTCGACTCCACCATCAACACCAAGAAGGTGCAGGTCCATCCAACGGATGCCTCTAAAACGGCGCTGATCGCCAACGACCTCAACCCCGCATAGGAAGGCACGCTCGTCGAATTCCTCCGTGAGCGCTGGGAAATCTTCGCCTGGTGTCCTGTGGACATGCCAGGAGTTCCCAGAGAATTTGCCGAGCACGCACTCAATGTCTTCCCAGACACCAAGCCAGTCAAGCAGTCCATCCAAGATCGCGCCAGACACGAGCGAAGCTATCGGCAAAGAAATCAGCAGTTACTGCGCGAGACTTCATCCGGGAAATCAAGGAAAGCGAGTGGCTGGCAAACACAGTGATGGTCCCGAAGAAGGACACGGACATCCTGCGGATGTGCGTAGACTTCACGTCACTGAACAAACACTGCCCCAAGGACCACTTCCCTCTCCCTCGGATCGACCAGATCATCGATTCGACTGCAGGTTGTGAGAAACTCTCCTTCCTCGACGCCTACTCAGGCTATAACCAGATTCGACTCAAGGTCGAAGATCAAGAGAAAACGGCGTTCATCACACCATTCGGAGTATACTGCTACAACACAATGCCTTCGGGCTAAAACGCGGGTGCCACGTACCAGCGATGCATGCAGGCCTGCCTCAAGGACCAGATCGGTCATAACGTCCAAGTCTATGTCGGCGACATAGTCATCAAAACCAAGGAGGCAAGAACACTTATCGACGATCTCCGCGAGACGCTCGACAACCTCGATCGCTCTGAGGATCAAGCTCAATCTAAAAAAATCGCCTTGGCGTCCCTCGGTCAATCGCCGGTACTTCATCTCTCAACGAGGGATCGAAGCAAACCCGAAGAAAATCAAAGCTATCATGACAATGGAGAAGCCGAAAAACCTCAAGGGCGTTCAGCAGCTCGCAGGGCGAGTAGCGGCACTAAGCAGGTTCATCAGCCGCATGGGTGAGAAGGCCCTACCATTCTACCAACTGCTGCGCAAGGCAGACAAGTTCGAGTGGACACCAGAAGCCAACGACGCATTCGAAAACCTCAAGCGGCTCCTCTCCACCTCGCCAGTTTTGGTCACGCCAAAAGAGCGCGAGCCCTCATTCTTGTACATAGCAGCCACACACTAGGTGGTCGACACGGTACTCGTGGTCGAACGACCAAGAAGGCAAGACCCACGGGTACAATGCCCAATTTACTACCTCGAGGTTCTCACTCCAACAAAACAGCGGTACCGCACTACTGTGGTTGGCCTACGGCGTGTTCATGACGGCTCGACGACTGAGCCACTACTTTCAGGAGCATCAGGTGATGGTCGTCAACGAGGCACCCCTAAACAGCATCCTGAACAATCCAGAGGCCACAGGACGCGTGGCCCTGTGGGGCATCGAACTATCACCACTAGACATCATCTACGAGAAGCGACACGCAATCAAATCTCAAGTCCTTCTGGACTTCCTGGTGCACTGGATGGAGCTGCAGCTCGACACCCAGCACATGTCGCGATCTGGACAATGCATTTTGACGGCTCCAAACGCGAAGCGGGAGGCAAAGAGTCATCTTGACCTCCCCGCAAGGTGACAAGATGAAGTACGTCCTTCGGATGAAGTTCAGAGCCTCCAACAACGAGGCCGAATACGAAGCCCTCATCCACGGCATGAAGATGGCAAAAATCTGCGGCGCAACGCGCCTGGTCATCTACGGTGACTCCAACCTTGTCATACAGCAGACGATGAATGAGTGCGACGCACACGCTGAAAACATGATCGCGTACCGCGCGCTATACAACGCACTCGAAGGAGAATTCGACGGCTGCGAACTTCGGCATGTTGGAAGAGAGAGCAACGAGGAGGCCGACAGACTCACCAACATCGGCTCCACTTGTGCAAAGGTACCACCAGGTGTGTTCCTCGAACAGATCTGCGTGCCATCCATCAAGCGGAAATTCCCCAAGGGATCACCCGAAGAAGCAGAACACTCGGGGGCTACGCTACCCGAAGGTCACGAAGGACCCGAAAAGTTGGATACCGAAGTCGCCACGGTCAACCTGATGCAGGTCATGGCAGTCGAAGAAACTTGGACACGACCATACCTCCAGTTCCTGATAAACGGAGAATTGCCGATACCGACAGCGTATCTCGTCGGTCAAAAGCCTTCACCATCATCAACGGCGAACTGTACAAACGCAGCATTACGGGCGTACTACAACGGTGCGTCACCATCAACGACGGCAAGGCCATACTCCAAGATATCCACGAGGGCATCTGCGGCCACCACGCAGGCAGCCGCTCCCTTGTCGCCAAAGCTCTACGAGCAGGATTCTATTGGCCAACGGCCATGAGCGACGCAAAGGACATCGTCCGAAGATGCAACGGGTGCCAACGGTTCGCCGACAAACCGCACGCACCTGGGTCCGAACTTCGACCCATACCCATAGCTTGGCCTTTCGCTCAATGGGGCCTTGACATGATCGGCAAACTGCCAAAATCCTCGAAGGGAGGACACGTCTTCCTCTTGGTCGCAGTCGACAAATTCACCAAGTGGATCGAGGCCATGCCAGTCACCAACCAGAAGGGCAAAACCGCCGTCAAGTTCTTCGAATCCATTGTCTACCGATTTGGCGTACCACACAGCATCATCACCGACAACGGATCGAACTTCATCTCAGAAGAATTCCAGGACTTCTGCGAAGGCCTCGGGATCAATATCACGTATGCCTCAGTGGCGCACCCGCAAACAAACGGGCAAGTGGAAAAGGCCAACGGCCTAATCGGCGCTGGCATCAAGAAACGCCTCATGAGCTCACTCGAGCACAAAGCTGGCAATCGGGCCGAAGAGCTACCGTCATCTGTGGAGCTTACGAACACGCCAAACAGCTCCACCGGCTACACACCGTTCTTCATGGTACACTGAGGCTGTGCTACCACCGGCAATCGTCACCAGCTCCACAGTCGTCGCCACAAAGAAAGCGAATCCACGGCTGCACTCGAAGATGCCGTCGACACACTCGATGAAGCACGGATATAGCGGCTAGATCCGCGGTGTACCAGCAAAGTCTCCGCAACTATCACAGCCACGGCTACTTCAGTCGCCGTCGAAGGAGACCTCGTCTTGCGACTCAAGCAAAAGCGACCGAACAAACTCGATTCGCCATGGGAAGGACCCTATGTCATCACCGAAGTCATCCCAGGTGGCGCCTATCGCCTCAAGCACGTGGAGTCTGGAGTCGCATACTCCAACCCGTGGAACGTCTCGCACCTGCGACGATTCTACCCATGACAATGGGCAATGTACCCCCTTTTACTCTCAATAAGGCTTACAGCCAAGGCTACCCAGCCGAACCATGTACCTCCTCCATTACGATGCAAATAAAGCTAAGTGTCTCGTCCCCAACCTTCGGTTGACTATTTCTCTGCAACTTTACTACATGCTACATACGCACTCGGGGGCTCCCCCCACCTCACGATTTCATCGACTGAGGACAAAATGTGTACACCTGAGTAGCTGACCACGTCAGGCAAACGAAAAGGGCACGTACTAAATCAAAGCACTGCGTGCTCGGGGGCTCCCCCCACCTCACGATTTCATCGACTGAGGACAAAACGTGTACACCTGAGTAGCTGACCATGTCAGGCAAATAAAAAGGGCACGTACTAAAGCACCGCGTGCTTGCTTACAAGCGAACCTTTACAACAAAGGGCACATACACGCCCAGCCGCAATATACAAATTTTACATCTATCTGTTTATTTTCAGGTCCTACCTATTCTGAAGAATAGCCTGAGCACGCTGCTCAAACAAATCTACAATCTGTTCGGCATCTTGCCTTACAGCGTGTAATGCGACGCATATTCCACTCACCACCATCTGGTCGAGGAGGTGGCCCACGCCACAAATGACAAATCTACATCAGGGCGGTGCACCCTCACAAGAGACAAGGCAGCCTTCACCCCTGCGACAAGCTGCTGCCGCACCAGCTCCTTGACATTGTTGGCACTCAGAAACTTCGCCAGAAGACCTGGAAGGGTCGTCGGCACACCATCCAACGGAAACATGACGTGCAGCACTGAAGACAGCGATGTCTGCACCTAGCGGAGCACCCGCAAAACCTGGAAGACGCGATCCTGCACCGTCGCCAGAACCATGGCACGATTGCGATCCATCCAAAAGAAGCCACCGGCTTCCATGTCCTGTTGAGTCAAGCAATTGACTCGAACAGCAATGCGCTCCTTTTCTTCCCTCGGAGCAAGATTCGCACCTACGACAACCGCACAAAACAAGAGTAAGGCCAGCAGGCTCACCCGAAGGACTGAGCCACAGCCTGAAAGAAGGATCAACTTACATTGCAGCTGCTCGGACAGCCGACCCAGCTCCGCCATCAAGTACTCCTCTCTGGCTGCACTACGGTCTGCTTTGGACTTCCAAACGTCAGCACGACCGCGTAGCCCAAGCAAATCCCTCTCCAAGCTGCGCACGCGATCCCGAAGAAAAGCGAGCTACGAGGAATCATCCAACGATGCTCGCAAGGGCCTTTCGGATGAAGTACCAACTGGGTCAACACCCGAAGGAACCTAAAGCAGCAGAAGAAGAAGGAACATAGACATTCAGCCAAAGATAAAGCCCAACTCGGAGGAATTCATTAAATAAGGCCACTGCGTGGCACAAGGATGGTGCTACAAAAGATATTTACAGCAAAAGTAAACTACATACTACCCTACATCTCCTATGCCTAAGGCGCAGGACTCCGAGTCGCCTCAGAGCCAGGCGCTTAGCTCGGCCTCGCCTATTGCCGTAGCGTACTCAGACAGCAAGTCAATGAGCTTGGGCCCATATCGTCTGCAGCGAAGGCTACCTCTGATCCATCCGCAGCCGTCGGCATCCGAGAAGTGATCTGGGGCAAGTCCAACTCCGCCCCAGCCGCCATGGCCATCGCCAGCCCGACGGACGCGCCGATGCCCTTTTGCTTGCGCTTATGCAGCTGCGTAACCTGTGAGCCTCTGCCAGGGCACCCACATCTTCAAGGGTTGCGCCCTTCGGGAAGAGCTCCTGGTAGAAGCGACCAAGGACCTCCTTCGCCTTGGCAAGGGAGTTGACGAAGGTGCTGCAGCGGTCTTCGACCGCTACAGTGGCATCATCTAGAGCATTCCCGTGCTCCAGAGCACCGCGGTCAAACTCGATGCCTGCGGCATCTGAGACAAAACAGAAGAAAACATGAAGAAAGGCAACATAGAAGAAGACCCGCAGAGAAAGAAGCAAGTGCAAAAGCTAGCACTCACCCGAAATAGCCTTGGCAGCAGCCATGAGCTTCTCCGCTACTACTACCTCACGACCTGCGGCTTCCTGCTGCAGACGCTCTTTCACTTCGGCTGCCTTCGACAGCTCAAAGCGCTCTCGCCTCGGCAATGACTTGACCTTCGCTCCAATTGGCCAAGGCTCTTCTTCAGAGCATCAACCTCACGGAGAGAGTTATTATGCTCCTCTGCATTCACAACAAGCCAGTGTCAACAAACAGGACAAGGATAAACAAAAAAAAAGTACTACAAGGCAGACAAATACCTTGCAGCTGCTGCAGTTTCACCTCCAAATGTCAGGCCGCTTGGCCTCTCGGACACAAGGCTGCAGGAAAAGGCAATAGCAGTAAGAGCAGGACTTGGGGGCTACGCCCAAAACAAAGAAGCAAACACAACATCAGCACACGAAGACGCCCGGGGGCTCCTCCCGTGACATGAAGCAGAAAAACTTACGTGCTCTGAAGGCGAACCCGCAGCCCGCTGCACAAATTCTGAGGCGCAACCACCAGCCTCTCCTGCACAAGAGGAACTGGTGCAGCACCACCCGAAGTCGCCACCGTCTGCGAAGGAGGCGACGCAATGTTCGACTCCCCCATCATCTCGCGCGCTCCATCACTAGAGCCGTCGGAGGATTGCCTACATACGAATCAATCAACACAGGCGCAAAAATAACAAGTGAGCAAAAGACAAACAGTGGCAACAAGAACACTTACGAGCCCAACGCGCTTAGGTCAAAGATAGGAGAAGCCCTCCGGGCCCTCTTCTCCTCCTTCTTCTCCTCCTTCTTCTCTTCCTTCTTCCGCTTTGCTGGCGGGTGCGGAGCAACAGCTCGCACAGGAACGGCAGGAATAGGAGAGGAAGAACCCCCCTGAACATCATCATGACGCTCAAGATCCCGGGGATTCCTGGGAGTCGGAGGAGTCGAGGCATCCGAAGACTCGCTCGAGCTCCGTGATCGCTTGCTCGAATGGTCCTCACTCGATTCGTCGGCATCCTCCGCCAGAGATCGCGCCGAAAGAGGCTCGGACATGGAATCCACCACTTCATTATCCGGGGCATTCGGATACCTTTCGGGAAATGGTGGTGCCATGCCTGGCACTTTGAAGCTCTAGAAGATGAGAAGAAACTTTGTTAGCAAACAAAGGACACAAGTACACAACTGACAAAAACATAAGGGAAGCACTACGTGCGCAGATCTACACCTTCGGCACAACCAACGTCGAAGAAAAGGGAGGAGTCAGCGACTTCCCCAGGATTTTCTCGTCGGCTTTAAACTTCAACAGCACGCGAAGAGCCCTGTCAAGTTCCACCTCGGAGATTTTCTCACTCGAAACCCTCGTCGGATCACGGCGCCCAGAGTAAAGGAACATCGGATGCGCCCTACTTGCAAAGGCCGCTCAAGAAACACCGGATGATGTTGACACGTTCACCTCCTTCTCAGAATCAATTGGAGCTCCTCCACCGACGGGTACAAGGCCTCTATCTCCGCCACCTCACCGCCTAAGATCTGATTTTTCCAGGATCTTTTCTTCACAATCAATCGGGAGGGTCAAAAGGCACGAGACCAAAATCTTGCCCAGCAAAGACGGATTCACGGATGTAAAACCATTTCCTCCGCCAGTACTGGACAGATTCGGACATGGAGAAGGAAAAGAATTGAACATCGGGACTAAGAGAGATGATGAAACCCCCAATGGGGTACACACCATCCGAACCAGACTACCTCCTCACGGAATACAGCTTACGGAAGAGGCCAAAGTGTGGCTCAATGCCAAGCCAACACTCGCAAAGCGTGATAAAACACGCAATGTGAAGAAGGGAGTTGGGAGACAGATGATGGAGTTGAACCCCATAGAAAAAGAGCAGCCCACGAAGGAAGTCATGGACTGGATACGAAAACCCACGCAAAACGAAGGCGACAAACATAACCCGATACCCAGATGGGGGACGGGGGATTACCTCATTGCCGGGGAGTCTCACGGCCGTCGTGTCCTGCGGAATCAGGCTCCGCTCGCACAGCTTGCGGAGATCGCTCTCCCGCGTCTCTGATCGCTGCCAGCCACCATCAGCGACACGAGCAGCGGCGGCGCCCTTCTTGCCTCCGGCGGCGCTGGTCCCCACTGCAGACGAAGACTTCTTTGGCTTCCCCATGGCGCTACGGCGGTGGTGGCGTTGCCAACGACGAAGACAAAGGAAATGCGAAAGGAACTCTCAGCACGCAGCAAGAATCGCTCGAGCGCAAGGAGGCAGTAAAACGCAAGAACTGGTGCGGTGAAAACAAACCACGATTTCACCAAGGATTATAACAGCAAAAGACGACGCACGCTGGCCGTCCATCGAGAAGACCTAACGCCAACGGCAGATCTGGCCGTACACGTGTCAACACCAAAACGAACCGTCGTTCCCACGACGTCCACTACGCGCGGAAATCGAGGAAACGCCGTAATCATCTCCACGCCGCGCGTGACCGGTCAATTCAAAGTCAGGAAGTGGGACCCACACTTCGTCAAGTCAAGTCATCTCTGGCGCAGCAGACGCTTGAGGTCATCGATCGTCAGCACTGACGTCATCAAAAGCTATACTAGCACCAACTTCGGCTACAAAGCTAAGAGTACTCACTCGAATCTACGATTCGACTAAATACTTGGGGGCTACTCCTATCAGGAGCGCTGGTCGCGCACCCGAAGTACTTCCGGGTCAGCGGTACGCCCACAAGATTTTTTCTACTACAGTTACATAATACAAAACTCGAGTCTCTGCCCGAGTCTACGACTCCGCCAGACACTCGGGGGCTACTCCAAACTGGAGCAATGGTCGTTCACACACAAAGATCTTCGAGTCCCACGTCGAGTCTACGACTCCACTACGGACTCGGGGGCTACTCCCATAGGGAGGATGGATTCAAGCATCCAAAATATTTCGAGTCCTGCGGACTTAATGATTGAAACAATGCCTGAACTAAAAGTATCCGTTTGAGTCTACGACTCGAACAGACACTTGGGGGCTACTCCCATAGGGAGCGCTCGTCGCGCACCCTATGAATTCTTCGACTGCGATCCTTCGGATCAGCATGCAAACTTTTCGGCAACTCTGCCCTAATTAACGCTAAGTGAGAAACAACCTCCTTGGCCACCCGAAGCACCTCCGCGGTGACAGACATTCGGATGCTGTGTCTGCGACACAAAGATAAGACCTACAGATATCATCTGATGGCACGCAACGCACTGATCAAGGCTCGCTAGTATAAATCCATGCCAACAGGCGTGATGAAAAATCCCAACGGACGCGTTGGGTACATCATTTAAAATCACTGGAATTCCACTCCTGTAAGTCCTCCGCGGCCTGAGTTGAATTACGCCAGCATATGTTCCGGGTTCGAGTCGAGGGACTCGCACCTGAAGAAGATCGTGTTGTTTTGTCCTACGACGATTAACTGACCCTGATCTGTCGGGTGAGTCAGGCACACGCATCAACAATCCCTACACATTCTCTTGAAAGACAGAGTTGCGCCCGAAAGAATGAAGAGTCCTCAGCCAAATCTACGATTCGACTGAACACTCGAGGG
The DNA here is from genome assembly GCA_023614405.1 of Avena insularis. Lineage (NCBI taxonomy): Eukaryota > Viridiplantae > Streptophyta > Magnoliopsida > Poales > Poaceae > Avena > Avena insularis. The sequence goes on from CM042685.1 coordinate 2,544,732, forward strand.
CTACTGACATGGTTATACCCGACGGGTACATAACTTCAGCATACCTGGTCCAGCCCAAGGAAGGCCCACAGCAGACATACGCTGGCCCATGAAGATTTTCGGGTGGCCAAGGCCCATGACGCCTTTGGATCCTTGGAGAGCAAGACTAGAGTTCGAATACAACTTGTAACCTACTCGTATCGGTACCTGAGACCTAGCCTCCCCATATATAAAGGCTAGGAGGGTCCAGCGAGGGGGACACCCAACAACGATTACACCCTGAGATTACGACATACACACCTCCACGCCAGATCGAATCTGCACCCAGAACCTTCGGTTCGCCCAGTAATAAAAGAGCGGCATAAGCAGGAGTAGGGTTTTCCCTCTAGGGCTGAACACAGGTAAATCTCGTGTCCCCTGGTTGCTTGTCTGTTAACCGTGCCACGATTTCCAGCATCCCCATCTTCTCCAAAACCCAAGTCCATAACAATGGGCATTGACGAGATTAAACCTCGTCAGCTGCGTGGCGCGAGCGCCGTCGCTCGCCAGTGTTGATATGCTCGCTGTTGTCTGCAGGGAGGATAAGAGCGCCACCGCGAAGCCCTCGTCTTTATCCTCTCACTCACGCATCTTCACTCCTCCTCATCCTCTCTGCTTAGCAAAGGGCCAAAACCCTAGCACGTCGGAGCCACGCATCGCCGTCGATAGAGTCCACCCCAAAACCTATGGAGTGATCGATGAGAACCGCCACGTTCCCCTCTTCAACTTAGTAGCATCATTAGATCAAGGGGAGCTCGGGTGGGTGCGAATTTTATCATTCCCTTCCATCGGGGCTCGCCGGAGAAGTCGATCGTGTGCTCATCTCCGACCGCTCCGGTCCTCGTCGACCTCTCTATCGTCATCAGGGTGAGTTCCTGAACCCTCCAGTACCCCTAAACCGCTTTATCTCAATGTGAATCGCCGTCTCACCGTGTGCCACCGTCAGCCACCGTCGGAGCTCATCGGAGCTGAGGCTCCGATGACCATTTCCGAGCGGCGCCGCCACTTTTGGACTCAGCACGATGCACTGATTCGAACTAGATTCATTTCGTTTGCTAGGGCGCAGTAGATCATCGCCGGCGACCAACCACTGACGGCGGTGGTGGTGTTGACGCCATCGCTACGTCATGACGATGCCACCCTAAACCCAGTCAGCCAGTTTGACTAGTCTTTGTCTCGCATGGTTGATGACATGGCCTTAGGCCCATGTGTCATCGACTAGGAGTAGAGCGAAGGTCACTAACAAATGCATTTTCTTTGACCAGTGTGCTGAGGTGGCGACTGGCCCACTAGTCAGTGACTCAGGCTAGTCTTAGGTGCGGTCTCAAAAATATTTCCTGTTTAAGAAATAGATAAAATGTTATAATCTTAATTATTAATATTCCAGAAATCAAATAAATGATTAAATCTTATTTAATTAATAACTTTTGATTTATAATTCAGAAAAATGTGTATAATATATGAAAATTTGTAGAAAAATAAAATCTACAACTTAAATCTATTATCAAATATTAATATAATGATTATTTAAATAAATATTAATTAATAAAGATTTTATAAGTAATTAAACTTTGATAATTCAAATTTTAATAATGGTAAATGTGAAAAATATAAATAGAATACCAAAAATCTTAGAAAAATAAGAATTAAAATTTAAAATTATAATCATACATTATAATTCAACTTAATTAAGTATTTATTATTTATTAAGTATTTATAAAGTAATAAATATTATAAAAATCATATCTTATTATTTATAAATCACAAAATAAATATAATATACCAAATTATCACAAAAATAATATCTACATGTTAAAAATCTAATATTCCACTTTTGAGTTAAATAAAAATTCAAATACTTTAATAACTCAAAATTTAAACTTATTTACTTAATTGATAATTCATATAAGGATAAATAAAATTTATTAATATTTCTAAAATGAGTAAAATAAGTCTAATAAATAGTATTAGTCTTAAATATTAATAATATAAGGCCATAATGGTTTAGAACATTATAAATACCCTTTTATTTAAATTATCCTAAACCTTGAGGGAAGATTATATTCTCAAAGGATTCCAATGCATGATAAAAACCTAAAACAATAACTTGTAAATAAGTCAGATCATTCCTATCTACTTTAACCACCAAATTACAAAAACTACCACCACACTATAATAAATCCATAAGTAGTTAAGTAATATTGTATTTTGGTTTATTAACTATAACCACTCATTGATAAAAGGTGAATGATACTACTCCATTATAAAAATCAAGAAACCACTGCACTAAGTAAAAAAGATAACCAATTTTAAGCAACCTAAAGGAAACATTCCAGATACACAAGATACAAATGTTATAAGTATTATAATTTCAAAACTATCTATATTTTAAAGTTAACTTTAGTCTCCAAGAATCTAAATATAACACTATAAACATTACTATATGTTTTATAGTTAACTTTGGTCTGAAGTAGTTAAGTTATAAAAACATCTCAAACCCAAACCATTCGAGCAAACATAAATAACAGCTACCAACTCAACTAACCCCAAAGCTTGTTTAAACCTTAGAAGAGAAACCTTTTCTTCGAAGGTTATTCTTTTTGCCACTTCAAACAAGAACTCATATATAAGCAAGTTTGACTAGTATTTCATAAGTATATATTTTATTGCTACATAAGTGTTGCTCACAACCACTCATAAGCTCTAATAGAAGCACAAATGTGAAACTTATCTAAAAGGACCACACATTCCAAAGTAACCATTTCCGGAATCCAAATCCTAGGACAATGTTATCCCCGTGATTTGCGTTTAGAATGTGCATCACATTACTTATTCATAAAAACATATTGCTTCTTTAAACATTAGTCCTTACCAGACCAATGATGTTGATTTCAGATTTTGGATCTTATACACTGATTCGAAGACCGTGAGTGCATAATCTTGCAATCACAAAAGGCAAGTTCACACTTGCTCATGTCCTTTGTTTATTTTCTGTAAAGTATTTTACAAATCCAGTGTTGTTATCACCTGCATTTGAAAAAGGTCTAAAAACACTATTTTTGATAATAATGTGAACTATTGGTTACTGATCCAGGTTGATCAGCTAATCTATTAAATCTGACAGTTGGAATACCCATTCGTAACTATATCACCTAGGACTTAACAACCAATGTCGCCAGTGATTCTTGCATCGTATATTACGCGTTGACCATGAGATTTGGAATGGGACGGAGAAGTTAGCTGTATCTTCTTCCTCTCGCATGAAGCCGGATGTGCAGGACGTGGCTGTTATCCTCGAATCGTGCATATTAATTGGTAATTCGTAGAGGATATGCAGCATATGGGTGGGAACCCTCAACGTCCCACGATAGTTGTAACTACCTCGGTGAATTACGCTCCTAGTTACAAGCCTGGATGAGCGAAAATGGTTAAAATAGTACGGTGGGGCCCAAATGCCACTCACAGGTAGACCTTTCGGCCGTCCTAACCATTTCCAAACATCGGGACCAGAACGGGCGGCGTAATCGGCAGGCGAAGGGATCAACTACATACACAAATGAGTATGTATGCAAGCCACCATACAACAGTCCTCAGATCCATTCCATCTAAAAGAAATAGAAATATTGCAACGCCATACGGCAAGATCCAAATATCCTAGATAGATATAATAGTTTAGGATATCTCCTCATACATCAAACATCAGAGTATCAGGCGGAAGCGGAAAACAAGATCCGAGTATGGATAAGAAGCAAATCGGCATAAGATGCCCATTAAATAAACACATCCCGCCCACAGATCTCACGGATCCCTGTTCCCGGAATCTCTACACCGAATGATCGTTGCCCACATCGTCCGTCTCCTCCACCCAGTATCCATCTTGAAGCTTACTGCTCGTCTAATCAAACAATTTATCGTGTGAGACCCTAGAATTTTCGGCAAGTCTTTATGCCGTTAAAGGGACACAACCTGGGTGACGAATTGCAGCAAAAGATAATACCTAACAATTCTATAGATACTGCTAACCATCCGCCTAACCAATGATGAGCGGATGTCCGTGAATTAATAACAACAGTTATAACGGTAATATTAACAGATCCATCCTCCTCCTCGCCACCGACGAGGAAGCGGACGAACAACCCCATCCGTTGGCGCTTTATTATCCATTCCATGAGTGTTGCACTATTTACTAGTCGGTACTTAGTCAAATTAAAAGCGGTACTTTAGTTATAGTTGTCTATGATCGAGAAACTGTGCTCCAAGTCGTCCATAACGCGGACACGGCTTTGAAAGTTTTACCTGCAGGGTGCACAAATAGCAACACACACTCGATCAACCTCGGAAAAACCAAATCAAAACCCAACGAGGCATTCACGACAAACGATCACGAGATTCAGAAATATTTCAGGGCCACCCCATTAAGCTACCATAGCGAAGTTAGCCGACCGAGACGGACTCAAGGTTTGCGTCGATTGGTAAACGATTTGGGAACCCGAAAGTGTGTGGGCTTGTCGATACCGAAAACACTCCGCTTTCCAAAAGCAGGTGCCCTCGCACAATCTTAAATAAAGCGAAAAGCATGGCATAAGCAGGATAGTAATAAAACCTCAAACTACTTTGTGGCCCCAAGAAATAAGAATGAATCAAGCTACGCTCGGGGGTTCATAAGCCTCCGGATGTGGATAGCGAATATTCAAGGAACAGGAATCAAGTACTCGAGGTCCTACGGGACACAAGTGAGCATGAAAAACCAAATAACAAATATTGCTCACCGGTGCCACTTTCATTAGTTATCCCATTACTACTCAGGTTAAGTTGTTTAGGTACCTCGTTATCCATCAGACACCCACATACCCTACACATGCTGTTCTACGACTCGCATGGCTCAAACAACTCCTGTAGTAATGGCTCATTGGATGGAGGAACAAGCTTCGGTGGGGTTTAAAAGTAAAGGCTATGCAAGATGCTTGGATTCAGTTTGATGCAATCGCGACTCAATGATGCAAGAATAAGATAGAGGCAATAGGTACTATATGTATGCAAGCATGTGGTAGTGCTTGCTGGCAGCTCGATTGAAGCGAGAGAAGGATCAGGTAGTGCTCTGGGTTTCTTGATATATCCCCCTTTCATCTATTCGAAGAAGAACCAAACAAACAAGGGCCAACATAAATAAAGTTCACAAGCATAGGAATAAAATGCATCAAGCAAACAATCATGCCATGATGAATGATGCACAATTTGCATGGCAATAATGTAGCATGGCATGGGTGAGGTGTGGAATACAAGAAGTAAGCATTTTATGGGGTTTTAATCATATTTTATACTCAATTAAGTTGCTGTATGCTTTATATTTATATGATGCATGCTGCAACTCAGAACATGGAATGCATAAACAAAAAGGTCTCGTCGAGCTAATCATTTTAGACATATCATTTGTTAAATTTGGAGTTATAAAACAAAAGTTATTAATTAATTAAGGAACAAGGGCATTTTATTGTAATTTTTATCAACTTGAAATTTAAAGTGTTCAAAATATATTTTAGAGGGCATATTTGAATTCCTCACATTTTTCTGATTTCAAAACATATATTACATGTTTAATTTGGATTTATATTTCAAAAGTTATTTAAATACAGATTTGAATTTGAATTTAAAATAAATTTGAAAAGGTTTAAACTAAAACAGAAATGAACAGAAACTTTTGTTACCCAGACAATCCTAGCCAAAGACATAGACAAGTGGGGCCAGGTGCTGACTGGGCGACACGCGCGCGGAAAAGGTCTTCTCACCGCGAGGCTTCCTAGTCACTGCGACTGACGGGTGGGGCCACAGACCTCGAGCCCTGGCAAGGCGCCAATGGGACGCAATGGGAGATCCAGGGGTACTGCGGGTTGAGGCGGTGGAAAGACAGGGACCTATACGTGAATTCGCCAGGGTGACCGACGGGTGGGGCCTCTAGGAGCGCGGGTTAGGATTAAGAAGCTAGGGGTTTACAAAGCGCAGCGACTGTGCTTCTTCTCGCTGACCGACGACGATCGGGCGCGACAATGACAGCGGTGGGGCTCGAACCCGTGACCTGGGCGTGCGCGCAGAGGGCGGAGCCACTGCGGTGGCCTGGGTTTGGTGTTAGAAGGGTGGACGCATGCTAGAAGAGGCTGGCGCGGCGCGGGGAGGCTGCAGACAACAGCGAGCCCGACGCACCGATGACGTTCGATGAAAGGAACGGCTGAGCTAAGGCGGTACGGCGAGGCGAACCATGTCAGGGGGTAGAGGAGCTCACCGCGAGGCTGCTGGCGGTGTTGGTTCGGGCAGAGGAGCTGGCGATCGCGGTGATCAATTGCTGGTGGTCGGAGAGGAGGAAGGAGGAGGGGAGGGCTGGCTCAAGACAGATCTGGCGAGCAGAGGAGAGCCGTGTGGGAGGAGGGAAAGTGAGGGAGAGGCGTGGGTGCCGTGTGGGAGCAGGTTGGAGATAAAGGTGGCTTCGGCCACCTTTTACCTTCTCCTCCTCACGTGCTTGGCTGGACGGCAGGGCAGGGGGAGGGTGATGGAGGCTGGAGGTGGACCAGGGACGCAGGTGGTTCGGGTGGTGGGGCCTCGCAGCAGAGAGAGATGGAGAGGGAGAGGCTCGGGTAGATGCTAGGGTTAGAGGGAGGGTAGCCTTGGGTTAGGTTAGATAGGGTTAGGGTTTTGGTTGAGCTAGATTAGAGAGAGGAGAGGTGGTCTTGGTTAGGGGGTCACTCGGTTTGTCTAGAGGGGTGGTGTAGGGTTTAGATTAGAGTAGATTTTGGAGAGAGGTTTAGAGAGAGAGAGAGATGTGGAGGTAGCCATGGTTTGAAACATTCCCAAAACAAGAGGTGCCCAAAGAGGGAGAGAGGGGTAGGGAGAGGAAAAGAACCAAGTGTTAAGAGATTGTTAGCATGGTCAAAAACAAGATCAAGCAAAAAGGTGATAAGGGATGGAGAGGTAATTTTGTTGAAGCATGCTCAAGTGCATGATCAAGAGAAGGAGGGTTTAGCAAGGCAAAAGAATAGAGCTTAAGAAAGTCCCACTTGACTTGATTCCCAAAGGCAAAGATCCACTTCAACAATTACAAGAAACCAAGGGAAAAGGAAAAAGGTGGTGGCACTGCATGGCCCATGCAAAATAATTAATGCCATGCTTAATCTTGTGAAGACAATATTACTAACATGGCATTATTCTTATGCATTACCCAAAATATGGAGTAAGGCCAAGCAAAAGAATTTTTGATGAAAGTTCCAAGTGGAGTACATGGAGATGATCATATTTGGTTATAATTGGGACTTACTAGTGTGTATATTCCACTAGATGTTTGATAGTCCCAAAAATATCCCAACATGAGCATAAATCCATAATAATCCATATGAAAGCTAGGAAAAAGGAGCATTACTCATAATGCATGCTAAAGGTGGCTCCACATATCAATAATGTGAAAACATCATGATGCAAGATGAGAGCATGGGGAACTAGAATTGGATCCATCCCAACCCACATGAGCTAGAGGTAAAACCAAATAAAGTGCAAAGCTCATATTTAGTTGGATGGTGGAATTATAAGGTGGTGACAGAGAAAGGTGATGGAGTTGAATAAAAGATATGCCCCCAACTCAACTTGGGCATTAAACAATATATCAATAACCAAATACAATATCAAGATGCAAATACAATTAATGATGCATATGAGAGAAGAACCAAAACAAAAAAGGTTTTATATGATGCTCAAATGCAAGGTGGCATGATGACATGAGCATGATAACATGATGATGCAATCTAAACATGTAGGAAGGTAGCATTATATAGACTAGGCTAGTAGCATTGCAATTGTTAGACAATTGGGATGCTACAACTCTCCCCCACTAAACAAGAATCTGGCGAGATTCCTAGGAAAGAAAACAACACAAGGAGAGGCGGGTGTTCGAACGAAGGTGACCCTCACGTTCCCAAGTTGATGAACAACGGAATGGTGCGACCACTACACCTTGCAAAACTTGCTAGACTTGTTGCGAGTCTTGCGTTTTGCTTGAGAAACAACGGGTTAGAAGATTGTAGGATTGTCGTGAGACAAGAAGGATAGGATGGACATAGCTCCGGTTTTCTCAAGAAACATGATAAAAGAATAGAACCACTTGTGAAAGAAAAGGAAAAGATGATGTATCTTGGATAAAGAAAGACACATCGTTAAGATTAAAGATTTACCGATGCTAGAGAGGATGAACCTTTGTCTCGCCGGGAGAAAAAGAGCTAGATTGGAGAGGTTTGAACCACTATGACAATAGCATCGTATCTTCTCTCGGATTTGAGAAATGAAGTACGGAAACAATATTGCCTTCAAACAATAGAGTCCCTTGATATCAACAGAAAGATTTAGTTATATATCGTCGGATTAGATTCTTCTTGCGCCAATAAGAACCAAAGGATCACGCAATTGAGGTGCGCGGATATAACTTCTAGAGACGGATGTGAAGCTAGATCATGGTGGAATCCCGAGAAGCAAAGAATATGGAGGATCTAGAGTTTATTGTAGAGATACTTATTGCTTTCTTTAGCCTTGAGGCTAACGCAATAGATTTGCGGCTGATGGCATCAACCATAAAGCTAAATCTCTTCAAGGAAGTCAAGGAAGTCAACATATACATCAACTCAAATGAAGATGAAATTACTGATTAGATAGGAATATAATCTCTAGCCAAAGAACCTAATTCTGTAGAGTATTGCAATAGCAGCAATGACAACCCCTTAGTTAAAATACTCGTCATAGTAGTATACTAATTCTTGCGTTGTTCATCTTTGATTCTTCTCCGTAAGAAGTTATTTCTCTCTCTTTAACCTAGAGTGTTCTCTGGATCTTGTGTAAAGAGTGAGTTGTAACCTTTAGCCATCTATTGGACCCGCTGTGTTTCTGTTGTGCCATTCTGAGGGATGTAATACTAGTGAACGGTGTCATTGGTGTTATGTCAATGACTATAGTATACTACATCATGCAGTGGTATGCTAGGTCACCGCACTTATGGTCGCTGTAAATCTGCCTTGAACCCCAAAACTATGGGCAATAGATAATAGAAATAACCATAAAACGACAAAACGATGAGTTTTTTATCATATCTATCAAACATGTATCGTGTCTTACCGTCGTCATAAATAGCACTAGAGACCCGAAACCGTGAGCAATAGATCACGAAAATAGCCATAAACGCAAAAAGGACGAGTTTTTGGTCTTAATACTTAAACATGTATCGATTCTTACGGTCGTTGTAAATCTCCCTAAAACCCCAAAATAGTGGGCAATAGATAATGAAAAAGGCCTTAAAACAAAAAAACATGGAGTTTTTGGTCATATCTATCAAACATGTATCGGGTCTTACGGGCCATCCAAATTGCCCTGGAGACCCAAAACTATGGGAAATAGCTCATGAAATCAATCGTAAACCGTGAAAGCGACGAGTTTTTGGTCATAACTATCAAACATGTATCGGGTCTTACAGTCATTGGAAATCTCCACATAATACCAAAACTATAGGCAATAGCTCATGTAAACAACCATAAACAAGAAAATATGAGTTTTTGGTCTTAACTGTCAAAAATGTATCGGGTCTTAGGTTATTGTAAATCTCCCTAGAACCCCGAAATTGTGGGCAATAGCTCATGAAAACGACCATAAAACGAGAAATTGATGAGTTCTTGGTCATATCTCTCAAACATGTATCAGGTCTTTCAGGGCATGCAAATTTCCCTAGAGCACCAAAATTATGGGCAATAGCTCATCAAACGGTCATAAAATGCGCAAAAGATGAGTTTTTGGTCATAACTCTCAAACATGTATCGGGTCTTACGGTTGTTGTAAATCTCCCGGATACCCCAAAAGCTCATGAAAACGGTGGTAAAACGAGAAAATGACAAGTTTTTGGTCGTCACTCTCAAAAATGTATCGAGTCTTACAGTCCCGAGAACCCCAAAATCGTGGGCTGTAGCTCTTGAAAAATGGTTATCAAACGTGAAAACGACGAGTTTTTGGTCATATCTCTCAAACATGTATCGAGTCTTAGGAGCCATGAAAATCACCCTAGAGCCCGAAAACTGTGGGCAGTAGCTCATAAAAATGGTCGTAAAACGCGAAAACAACGAGTTTTAGGTCATAACTCTCAAACATGTATCGGGTTTTATGCTCATTCAAAATCGCCCGGGTACCCCAAAACACTAGGCAATAGCTCATGAAAACGTATATAAAACGAGAAAACAATGAGTTTTCGTCCTAACTCTCAAACATGTATTGGGTTTTATGGTTATTGTAAATCTCCCTAGGACGTAAAACAATTGGCAATAGCTTATAAGAACGGTCGTAAAACTAACGACGAGTTTTTGGTCATATCTCTCAAAAATGTATCGGGTCTTACGGTCGTTGTAAACCTCCCTAGAACCCCAAAGTTGTGGGCAATAACTCGTGAAAACGGTCATAAAACGAGAAAAAGACAAATTTTTGTCTTAACTATCAAAAATATATCGGGTCTTACGGTCCTTGTAAATCTCCCTGAAACGCCAAAACTATGGGAAATAGCTCATGAAAACGGCCATAAAACACGAAAACGATATGTTTTCGGTCATAACTCTCAAACATTTATCTGGTTTTACGGTCGTCATAAATCGCACTAGAACCCTAGAACCATGGACAATAGCTCATGAAAACAACCATAAACACGAAAATATGAGTTTTTGGTCTTAACTCTCAAACATGTATCGAGCCTTATGGTCGTTGTAAATCTTCCTGTAATCCCAAAACAGTGTGCAATAGCTCATGAAAACGACCCTAAAATAAGAGAATGTTGAGTTTTTGTCATATCTCTCAAACATTTAACGGGTCTTATGGGTCATGCAAAATCGCCTTGAAGCCCCAAAACTGTAGGAAATAGCTCATGAAAGCGGTCTTAAGATGTGAAAACGATGAGTTTTTGGTCATAACTCACAAACATGTGTTGTGTCTTACGGTCATTGTAAATCGCCCGGATACCCCAAAACTTTGGTGAATAGATCATAAAAATGGTGGTAAAACACGAAAACGACGAGTTTTTGGTCATAACTCTCAAACATATATCGAGTCTTATGGGTCATGCAAATCGTCCCGGTGCCCCAAAAATGTGGGCAATAGCTCACGAAAAAGTTTGTAAAATGCAAAAATGATGAGTTTTTGGTCATAACTCTCAAACATGTATTGGGTCTTACGGTCGTTGTAAATCTCATTAGAACCCCAAAACCGTGGGTAATAACTCGTGAAAACGGCCATAAAACCCCAAACCCTACTTGTGCGGAGCGCGTGTCTCCCTCCAAACGCCTATCACCGAGCGTGCCGCCATGCGGACCATCTAGCGCCGCGGGGAAGGAAAGTGCGCATGACGCAGCTGCGCCAGGAAATATCGGGCCACGGTTCCCGCCTCCCTATGAGAGATGGACTCCCCGACGTCCATCCCATAGCGAGAAAGAATTGGGGCAACGTGGATAGCAGATTGGGCCAAAACTTTTATGCACTATTATTGACTCCAAAAATATATGGAGAAGATTGAGATTTTGATTTGTATAAAAGGAGGGTAATATTGTAGAAAAAGTATGGTTTTAATTAAAATATTTTTTAGGGCAAAAACAATGTATGGTGATGTCATGAAGAGTGAAAATAAAAAAAGGCAATTTCTATTTAGAGATTTTCTGGGTTTTTTTGGGATGCTAGAAAAGCCTTGAATCCTCGTAGGTGGTAGCTCATTTCTGTGAACTTTATTTTTGAATAAATCCCATCTAACAAATTTTTATTTTTTCCTACAACTAGGTCACATAAAATGACAAATTGCGCTAGGTTTTACTTTTTTCATTATTTTGAATATTTGAGACTAGATTCAAAATGCGGTAAATACGGTATGCATTGGAGTTCTTGCAAAGATCTCGGTGTATCTATGAAGTAATGACATGTTTTGTACTAGAAATTGTTTTCAAGAAAATTCATGAGCAAGCTACGAGGTGCCTCGAGGTCAAATGGGAGCCATGTCTAACTAAACCAGCAAAAACTTGTCTGAATTGCGAGAGGGGGATGGAAAGTTTTGAGATGCAACCAATTGGTGATTTTTTCACTACATCTAGTCTAATATTTATGAAAAATGGGGTGGTGCATTTTTTCAAGAGACATTCTTGGTAGCTGCTTCACAAAAAACACTTTTTGGTACTAGGAAAATGGAAAATCGATTTTCTATGAAGAGAAAGTGAAAACTTTGAGACAATATTGTTTGACATCACAAGATATACACATGTGTAGAATATGGGCACATTACTATAAACTATTATATGTTTGTACTCATAACCTAGCTCATTTTCCTTAAAAGCTATGAATTCTAGGATGTGTAGCTCATTTCTGTGAACAATTTTTTCGAACAAAGCCCATCTTCCAAGTTAGTTATTTTCCCTAGCAACTACTCCCTCTGTTAGGGATTATAAGGCTATGGACTATTTTGATAGGATTAAAAAAAGCAATAACCCATCCTCTTGATTACTTTTTTTTTGGAAATGGGCGCTTTATTACTTAACAGTAAGTTTACACCCGGCCTCTGCATAGCTATGATGCACACAGCCGATCAACCACACAGTCTCGGACGAAAGCAATAAAAATGGCACTATAAAATAATGTAAATCAAAAACACAGTTCTTGAAACTAGCTAAGGAAGATCTATCCGCAGCGGTCGCTGCCATCCATGCCGGGAGAAGAAATCCCGCGCCGTATCCTCCAACCGCCTATAGCCCTCCGTAAACAAATCGCGGAACTCCATACGTTGTAGAGAAGTCCATGATCGGAGGATCGCCGTGGCTCGAAAGATAACCTGCAAGGGAGAAGATACAACGTTATTAAAAATCTTGTCATTTCTACATAGCCAAAGCGATCAAATAATGGCAAGCGTTCCCACCCTAAATAAAGTCCCATATTTATCCTCAATTCCATTCAACCAGTTGTCAAATACATTGACTACCAAGCCAATAGTTATACATGCACCAATAGTTATACATGCATGAGAGAAGAGAAAGAAAAAAAAGACCATGCATTGGATGAGAGATGGTAATAAATAAGAAAGGACTTGTAATTCCTAACATTTTAAAAAAGCTCTTAGACCTTATAATCCCTAACGGAGGGAGTAGAACACATAAAATACAAAGTGCGAAGGTTCTATATTTTCCTAATAATTCGTCATCACTAATTTTTTTTATTACCACAATGGCGCCGCGCCATCTTGGCTAATAGGTACAACACACAACCGACTAACATTTCAACTGACCAACATTTTAGACGGGCCCTTACAAGAAACCCATCAGCGAAGAGGACCGATTAGGGTTGGTATGATAGAACGACGCTGGGCAAAAATCTTTTGACCGGCGGGACGAAAACTGAGAATGAAAATATATAGAGAGAATCTCATGGACTACACATGTTAGAGTTTAGGGTTTGGGGTTTAGCGTAGACAAAGTAAATTCTCTAAAGTAAACTATGCACTGAATGAGGTTAGCTCCTCTGGGCGTAAACAGTAATAGGATCAAAGTAGGCTAATACTAGTGGTAAGCATGCTTCTGTATTTTTTGATAATCTTCCAGTTGCAAGATTGTAGGTCACAAAACATTGTTTTCCATTACCACGTGTCTCCTATCAAAATGAATATGGCCCCGTACAAATCCCATTGAGAAATTTCCATAAAGATCTTGCCCGGAGATTGCAAGTTGCTGCGAGGCTTTCTTGGTGAAGCGGCCCTATCATGCAGGTTTTATTTGGACCCCTCCCTACATCAACTAAATCCAATGATGAGCCCATACGGTGAAGGACCGGGATAGGTACGTTGTAGAGCTCTGAATGGGCCATTACCGTAGAGATCCGAACAGAACCCGTGATAGATTGGATCCAGATTCCAGAGTAAGCATTAAATTTGTAGGGACGCCAGCACCGAGCTTGGGTTTTCTTCTTTTTTTTTTAATTCACCCTCACAATACATCCATACACTTATCATGATGAAGACACGAGCACGTACACTCTATCCGGGTACCTTCGAAAGACCGTGTCTAAGAGACTAATCTGGTGGCCACCATAAGCGACTCGCTATAAGCAAGAACATAGTCGTCCACTGAAAAATATATTGCATTTTAGAGAAACAAAAGCGTCAAAACCGGGGTTGAATCCTTGTTAGGCTCGGGGCACCACTGTGACACTGTCCTCTTAACCATTCAACCACATGTTGGCTCTCATATTCTAAAACCTTAAAGTTAACAAAGTTTTTTATTTAAGACTGTACGATGTGAATAAAAGAAATCGGGTACGGCGATATAAAAAAAGAGTTCACTTTGGCTAGATTTCAAAGTTGTATCGTACATCATCTTTTGTACTCATTTAAATTTATCTGTATTTTTATGAATATACACAAATCCATGTCACTTATTTCTTGACGGTTATGGATTGAGGGAGTACCTCGGATGGAATCTGAACCTGCGCATGTACTGCAACACTAGCAATAGAGTCTGTACATGCAAGAGGCGGGGAATCAAAGGTTCGGCGCCACAAAGCGTAGACAAAGAGTATGAAATTGTCTAATAAGGCACAAATCCTAATGGGAATCATGATTTGCTTCTTCCATCTAATTTGCTAGTTAGCTATTGGAATAAGAAGAGGCCTCCAATTGATAGATTTCACGTGCACAAGGTTATTGATAGCTAGCTTGTAGAAGGATGTAGAAGACAGCCCGTGATGCCTTAAATATAGTATAAAGAATTGGCTAGTATTAAAATCGTGTGACATCAAAATTGTAAATACAACAAACATTCAGACCCGTTCAAAAAAAAAAACATTCAGATTCTCAAAAAAAAAAAATCAGATTAAGGTCATGTTTGGATCTAGCCTCCTCGTGGAGCGCGTGCGCACATCCCATTCATCGTTACCATCCAAATCAAACATGACGCCACTGAAAGAAGGTCCACCATCAATCATGTCAGCAAGGCTATATCATCAAGCTAAAAAAAAAAGGTACGCATGTTGTCTGCCCAGGCCAAAATTGCTGATTCCTTCCTTATTTGTCTCGGCTGCTTTGTCATGGACACTGATGAATTGTACTCTTGGCTCCAAGCGACCTCGACTAGATTGTTCTGTTGTATTTACCAAAAATACTGTTGTTGACTAATTACTTTCACCTACATGTAGTCTTGACATTACGAATTAAATTAAAATTGTGATAGTATCCTCTATGGTATATATATATATATATATATATATATATATATATATATATATCACTTTTCTTCGGCTAAAAGTATAACATTTTTTCATAAACGAAAAATGGGTTTGAGCAAAACAAAGATTTAGTTATTTCTACTAATCTTTATTTTGTAATAGTTAGTAACAACATATACATATCTATCGCATACTACTCACTACTATAAATATAATGTGATATTAATCATTAAAAATTAATAACAATTGATTTTTCTAGCATACTCAGACCAGGACCGGGCTCAGCATGAAGTATGGCCATTAACAGTTCACATGCATGGCTTGATGACACGCCTTGTCGTAACGTGGTACTACATTGGACTCAGCTTTCTCGGTGGCCTCAGCTTTGATTCATAGTGGTGTTAGAGCCGTGTCGCCACGCCCAACACGAGGACGCGCTGGATGAACCACCCTACAGCGCTCAATTTGTGTCAGAAATTATCACACGTGATGTTATTGTAGAAATATACTTCCCGAATTAAAATATAAGATATTTTAATCTTTTTCTAAAACATACTATATGTATTTAGATATCTTTGAGTGTGTATAGGTTCACTCGATTTGCTTTAAATCTATACGCTGAAAGCATCTAGATTCATGCGTTTCAAAAAAAGCTAAGCTAAAACATTTAATTTTGAAACGGGGGATGTAATTACAGGGACCTATACCGTGCCATATTCTTAGGACTCCCAAAATTGGATTTTCACATGTTGTCACTGCACATAGATAAAAATGCTGATATGGCTCAACAATTAGTAAAAGAGGAAGGTGATAGTGGTAGATTATGATTTATAATCAATGAAAATTCACATAGGGTTTAGGGTTTATACAATATGATTTTAGAAGTTTATCAAACATTATTCCTTGATACTTTAGTAATAACAGAGAAAAAAAGAGGGAAAGTTGGACCATCTGTGGGCTAAAAGAGAGAGGGGAGAAGAGGACCGTCGGGCTTCGACTGGCCCAGTTGGCGGGTGCACTTTTTTGATCTTTTATTTTTTCCTTGATAATTTTTATTGAAGTGTGCAATTTTTCTAAACCGATATCAAACAAACTAAAAAAATAAAAAAGGATATTTGGACTTAGGGAATCTATTCCTAGCCTAACAAATGAAGACCCCATATTTGGACCGTGTACAATGGATTGCAGTCAGGGTTCTAAGGTTAGCCATCCCAAGCTATAGAACAGGGATTGCGGTTGGAAATTTCGACTATGCCAACATTCTTAATTCTGGTCGCTTTACACAAATCGCTCACGCTTCGAGCATGTTAGGTAACCTGGTGCACCCTTGGAAAATAAATTTTGATTCCGTGGCTTGTTGGCTGGCAACTGCTGGGCCAATTGATGGGCTCGTGTGCATTTTATTATTTGATTTTTTTTTCTTGATTTGAGTCCCCAATTTTCTCAAAACCATATCAAACAAATTGAGAACAATCTCAATAGAATTTTGAACTTAGGGGCACTAGCTACTTCCAGCTCCAAAATCGAAGAAGACATATTATCTTCCGTCTTTTTTGTTTAAATTTGAAATTTACATTGAATTTTCTGCAAAAATCTAAAATGGAAATAAAAGTTAACTAATATTAAAATATGGTAATTTGTAAAAAAAAATATATAATTTTGTAATTTAAATAGCTCAAATACTCAGATAAATGTGGTAATTTGGACCATAACTATAACTAGTTGCCCCATCGTGTACCATAATTGAGGTGCGTGCGTCCATGTGAAGTTAAGGACCACGTACGGTATGGTATTCAGAAATGAGCTGTACTCAAACATGCATGAGAGCGAGCCTTATTTGTGACCAAAAGATATTATGTCTTATTTGGAAGAGTGGTAGGAGCTAAATGTGTCATACGAGTCGGGTCCAAGGAGCTAATTAATGAGTCAGTACACGCACCGACTAGATCTGGAATTGCCTTATTTGCGACCAAGACACTGCCACGCGATCAATGCAATGTCTCGATCGTCACATTACTGTAGTTGGAAGAGGTGTATGTATGACTTCATTGTGCATGCACGCTACTAGTCTGGTCCCGATCGACGCACTGCAGCGGGCGTACGTACGTGCCGACCAGATCTAGGTCGTCCGTGAACCCTCATTATTGCATTGTACGTCGTGTGAATAAATATATACAGTATTTACTAAAATGTTTTTATATGCATACGAATCCAAAAGCATACGTGAAAACTTATTCGGAACGGAGTGAGTCTAATAATCCACTGACATAAAACATTTTAAATCAAGTTTGTGTAAGAATAACCAAGCCAGGCAAAAGTTCCAACAGAGTTAAAATGTTTTTATATGCATACCAATCCAAAAGCATATGTGACAACTTTTTAGAAACGGAGTGAGTAATAAATATCAAAACTACCTAAAACACCTTGTACAATGCATTATTATTTGGATACAACTTGCGACTTTTGCTCTTCCGATGTATTTATCAACATGAAACTATGATTACAGGCTGCAACCCGTCTGCTAAGGTCACTCGAGATATTTATTGCGTTGCTGCACGGAGTCGACGGGCAGCGTGGGGGCCTGCTCGTCTACTAAATAAAGGCGACGGTTCTAAGATTCCTCTCACTCCAAGACAATGATCTATTTGTTGCTTGCCCTCTCTAATCTGATCGGAGTGGCAAGTTCCGGAAGGCTTCGCCGATAAACTCCCATAGGTGAATAATGCCTAGAGATTGCCGGATTGAAGGGATTCGTCGTGTGCACCTATGTTTTACTCTGATTGTTTGGGTTCAGAGGGAGCGCTTCGAAGCTCTGTTGGCTGTTAATATCATGGGGCATGTTTCTCGTTCCATGGTGCTGACAGAGAATGTCATGGAGACCAAGATCTGAGGACTAATAATGGTGGTTCGAGTCTAGGTGATGATAAGGAATTGACTTGGTGACTCGTGACTTGGAGTAGTGGCATGCAAGTGGAGGTGACTGCACAGGAAAGGTTCACGGTCCTACCTTTCAGGGTGAAAACCCAGGGTTTGGTCTTAATTGGTTGTGTCTGACAATGGCCTTGTTAGAGGTATTGTTTTGAGAGAGTGGACTTTCTTCATGGTGAAAACCTAAGATATATGATCGGGCGATGATGATGTTTGTGCACTGTTTTCTTCTTGGAGATGTCGCTTTTGGAGAAGCTGGACTTCTGGTGCTGTCTTGGTGGTGGTAGTATCGCTGTTTTAACGAATGGGTCACTGTAGCGGGACTTTTTTTTGTAATTCTTCTTTTTTTGGTTGTGTGCATCCGTATGGCCGCTATGGCAATGCGTTGTTACAGAGGCTAGGTATAATTGGTATCTTATGATATTAATGTATGCTCCTTTCAACAAAAAAAACACGGTGAAGGAACATGAAAGGTATGTTCTAGGGCTCGTAATGGGCCATCGCAGTAGAGATCTGAATACTACCTCTATTCCGGTTTATAAAGCAAATATATACTTCGAGAAATTAGTTTAACCATAAATATAGTCAATAAAATATAAACTATATTTTATACCAGTGGATTTATATTCAAAATATGCTTTTAGTGGTATATTTTTATGACATATGAATCATATATTGTTAACCAACTTTGCGATCAAACTATTTTTCGATACACGTATATGCCTAATAAACCGGAATAGAAGTAGTAGAACCGATCCAGAGTAGCATTAAATTGGAGGGATGTCACGCTCGTAAATAATAAATAAATATATATATATATATATATATATATATATATATATCGACGTAGATTTGCTACACACGGGCATAGCTGCGCATAGGCTTAGGACCATTGGATAAAGAGATCACATACGCTACTAGTTTAGATGGTAATGGCTGGCTCTTGAAAGTAGTAACAGTCCCTAACGGCGTTTGCAGCACCGCGTGTGTGTACATGCATGCAATGCCTAGGGGCTCGTGAAAACCCTAAAAATTTTAGCTCGCTGTTTGGCAAAGAAACTTTTAGCATCTAAAATGAAAAGATAAGTCAACAAGGCTTAAAATGAGTTCTACATAGTATGCAAACCCTAGTGAAGGTTTGTGGTACTATGCAAACCCTAAATTTTCATCCAAGTGGTTTAGTGTCTTGTTTTTTTGGCGGGAGAGAGTTACTTATCGCACGCATCCCTTCACATTTTTTTGTAAAACAATAACCGGTCCATAATAACGATGTAAAACAATAGCTTGTGATTAGAGAAAGCAATGGTACGTACCAAACAAAAGTGCACGAGGAGGGATGAGGTAGAGGGAAGAAAGCAATAACCGGTTCCACCTAGTTTTTCAAATGAGCAAGGAAAATTGAAGAGAGACTAAATAAGTTAGGGTTGACTAAATAAGTTAGGGTTTCTTAGCATGTTGTTCGTTAGGGTTTGCCTCACCTAAACGAAATTAGATAAGCTTTGTTTTGCATGTTGCTCCTTAGGGTTTGTCTTATGCAAACGAAATTAGACAAGATTTGTTTTGCATGTTGCTCGTTAGGGTTTGCCTCATGCAACCGAAAATAGACAAGCTTTGTTTTGCATGTTGCTCGTTAGGGTTTGCCTCATGCAAACGAAATTAGACAAGCTTTGTTTTGCATGTTGCTCGTTAGGGTTTGCCTCATGCAAACGAAATTAGACAAGCTTTGTTTTGCATGTTGCTCGTTAGGGTTTGCCTCATACAAACGAAATTAGACAAGCTTTGTTTTGCATGTTGCTCGTTAGGGTTTGCCTTATGCAAACGAAATTAGAAAAGCTTTGTTTTGCTAGGGCTTCATGCATGCATGCCAAAGGAACACTAACGGCGTTAGTTTTTTGACAAATCCTGGGTCTGAATACATGTGCTCCCTATATCAAAAGAGGATAGAATCAACGGTGGATATGCTATGCTCAGCTATGCCCGTGTTTAGCAGGCTATTTCCCATATATATATATATATATATATATATATGTGTGTGTGTGTGTGTGTGTGTGTGTGTGTGTGTGTGTGTGTGTGTGTGTGTGTGTGTGTGTGTCATCATGTCAAACCTAGCGTTTGATCCCTTGTGGGCCTTGGGTACTGGTGTCTACCTAACCATCAAGCCACATGTTAGTTCTCGAGTTTAGGGTACTCTAAAATCTTCAAATTAACAAAGTTCTTGTGTACTCTAAAACCTTGCGGTACGAATAAAACAAATTGGGTACCTCGGATCGAATGTGAATCAAATATTCGGCGCCAGAAAGTGGTAGCCAAAGATTGATAGCTAGGTTGGAGAAGGACGTAGAAGACAAATTAATAAACATTCCCATTATATTATGGTCCTCGTGGAGCGCGTGCCGACAGCGCGTGGTCCATCATGTCAGCTAGGGTACGACGCATGTCATGTGGCCTCCTAATGGGACACCTCCCTGTTTGTCCGGCCTGTAGTAGAGACCAGTGTGGGTCCACAACGATAAAGGTCCGTATATGTATCACCAAAATTGTAAACCAAATTGAAAGATGAGCTATGAGAGAATCAAGTAACTAATTCTTTTCTTACATGTTAGCAACATGAATTTTATTTCTTCAAAAGATGCATATCTAACTAAGATAGTCGGACAATATTTTTTTTCTATGGTTGTACCGAGGAGGATTGTTCTTGCAATATTTGTCTCAGCTTCTATGTCTTCAACAATGGTGAGTCATACTCTCGGCTGCCAGACAACATTGACTATTCTGTTCTGTTGTATTTACTGAAAATATTGTTCTTGATACTCTTACCATGTTGGTCGATTAATGTAATGACCGTGCATGCACGTGCATGTAGTCAAACTAAATCATGAGAATACCCTTGCTGGTATTTAGAGGTTTGTGATTTGGTACCTATACTTGGTGTCATGATAATTTATTTTAGCATGGTACCACTGTCACCTCCCTCAAGATTTACATGACGTGTGTCACAAATTAGTGGTCACGCGGCCCTGCATGGTGGTTTGTCGTGTTGGGCGTGGCGACACAGCTCTGACGCCGCTATGAATCAAAGATGACCCATAGAAAAAGCAAGTCCAATTATGGCCATACTTCAGGATATTCCCTAGGAGCCGAGCCCGGTCCTGGTACTGGTCCTACTATGCTAAGAAAATCAATTGTTGTTTTGTTAACGATCAATATCATGTTATAGTAGTAGTGAGTATTATGCGATAGATATGTATCAGTTGTCTTCAAGGATTACAAAACAAAGATTAGTAGAAAAAAACAAATATTCGTGGTCTCCAAACTCGTGTTTCTTCTATGACAAAATGTTACTCCCTCGGTTTACATTCGCGTTCTGGATTTAGTCAAAGTCAAACTTTGCAAACTTTGACCAATAATATAAATAAGAACATCAACATCCATGATTTCCAGTTTATATAACATGAAAATATAGTTTATGACAAATTTAATACAATAATATTGATATTTTTTTCTAAATCTATGGTCAAACTTTACAAAATTAGTTTATTATGCCCATTTTAAATGAGAAATATGCCTTGGCAATAACTTCCCATTAATGGGCATGTGTTTCATCACCAAATAGTGATGTCTGGGAAACAATTACTATGAGTCCTCAAAAGTTTCAACAAAGTTAAGAAATTTCATCGACCCTCCCAAATTTTGAATTTTTATTGCGCTGTTCTTTCGGTTCAGTTTAATGGACACGCATATGGTATATTGCCATAAAATATCTACCGATTTTGTCAACAAAATGCTCCGATATGGTACATGCCACAAAATACCGACTAATTTTAACCAGCAAATTAGTAGGTCTAGGCATCGACGGAGACGAAGCCGCTGCACCGTCTCCTCTGCTATGGGTCCAAGATCCGGTTCATGGCCACCCTGCTCAAGATCCATTCAAATATAAGACGTATCTAAATATCTTTTAGTGTGTAAGCTCATCTTATTTTGGCCTTTTTAAAAACAGACTTCTCTAAATATCTTTTAGTGTTTCAACAAACTTTAAAAAATCAATCGACCTATTTCATTAATTAAACTTTGGCAAAATAATAATTTTTTAGGATGTTAAAATTTAATTAGATCAAATACTCACATAAATGTAGCTTGATTTTTCGAAAAAAAATATATGCCTTATGTTTGTGACGGAGATAGTAATTTATACTCATAACTACTTTCTCTGTTAGGGATTATAAGGCCTAAGAGCTTTTTTAAAATGATAGAAATTACAAGTCCTTTATCATTTTTTAGCATCTCACATCCAATGCATGATTTTCTTTTTCTTTCTCTTCTCTCATGCATGTATAACAATTGGTACATGTAGTAATCAAGAGGATGAGTTATTGATTTTCTTAATCCTATCAAAGTGACCCATAGGCCTTATAATTTCTAACAGAGAAAGTATATAGCTATTAGTTGCCAGGTCTACCCCATCTTACGTGGAATATAATTGAGGTGCGTCCATGTGAAGTGAAGGACCACGGTACGTGCATGCAGAACTCTACTGCGACCAAGACATTACTGTCTTAGTACTAGTATTTGGAAGAGTCCCGTTATTAATTTTTCATATTTGTAGATCAAATGTTATATTTTCAAATGGTATAATTTTTATATTATATAATTCATATTATATAGCTCATACGGACGAGCTAGATATACGTGTAAGTCTTATAAACTGGAATAGAGGGAATTCTTGGTCTTTTGCTGCACCACACGACATGGTTTTATAGCCCATCCTGACATGCACTTAATTCAGAAGGACAAGATTGGTGCGCACACACATATGTAGCCCAGAAAAATCAATCTGTCATGAATGGTCCATATATAGCGGTGATACTACTGTATATACATATTAAGATAAAACTGAAATCAATTAAAGCACATTTAGGCATCTTCACTAGAACTACCCAAACAGTCGGAGCGTCGGATGGATCCGCACAGATGCGTGAGACGTGCGTGGAGCACTAGCGATTCACCCATCCGTACTAACGCATCCCGGACCGACTCATTCGGGCATGAAATCTGGATCACGGATTCGTCTGTCCGGACTGACGCGGACACATGCTTGTCCAGATGCATACGTACATTGGTCTATTTCTCTTGAGCTGGCTGGCCTGTCTGCTTTCTCTGTTTAGTTCGTGATGCTGTACGCGGTCGGCGGGTAGCCACGACCCTAAATTCTCGTTCGTACCCGACATAAATAGGTAGAATCGGACCATTTGGTTGAGATGCCCTTACCGTGTGTGTGATTCTTTGCAACGGTGTCAACTTTGCTGTCCGATTTCATACAGTACTTTTGCTGCAGTCGTGCGCGATATAATGACCACACAGTAGTACATACAGTGAAAGGAGCTGTACTCAAACTTGCAAACTGCGACCAAGACAAGACACTCCCACAAGTACGTACTGCAATGCAATGTCTCGTCACACCACTGTAGTCTTTATTTGGCAGAGGGCGTATGATTTCAATATGGAGTACGATCTATTCAGGCCCCTCCTTGACGTACTACGTGCTCTGCTGCAGCAGAGGAGGCCGACCAGATCTAAGACTAAGACCTCCGTGAATCCTCGTTATTGCATGTACGGCGCGTACGTGAATAGATCGACCTGCCAAGGGTGAGGCTAGTACGGTCTTCACCAAGTAGTAAAATTTGAGTTTATTAGATTTGTATATATATATTTACTAAGGATGACATCTAATTCAGGATAGCAGAAGGATAATATAACAAATAATCAAACTATCTAAAACTAAGTATACAATGCATTATAACTACTGGACACAGATTTGATCTTTCCTTCTCCCGGTGGAATAGCAGGAATCTCCGATTACTGGATACAACCGTTCGGCTCACGATATTTACAACGAGGGTGGTTGACTACGTCATATTAGTAGATTGAGAGATGTCTCTAGCTACTATATACTCCCTCCGTTTTAAAATATAAGATGTTTTAGATTTGTGAAGAAAATGAATCTAGACTTCTTTTAGTGTGTAGATTCATCTCAAAGTTGAGTGAACCTATATGCTAAAACAAGTCTAGATTCATCATCTTCACAAACCTAAAACATCTTATATTTTGAAACGGAGGGAGTATATGCTTGCATGATCCATCATATAGTCCCGCAAAGTGTGTGTGTGCTCAAGCCCTTGCTGCAGCTAGCTCCAGTGGCGGACCTAGGAATTTAGCAATGGGTATGCCACATCAAAAATTTCATTGCCATTTCTATGAAACATGTTTACCTATTCAACGAATAATTCTAAAACTTGCGCTGTAATACAGTAGAGAAGCAATAATATGCAATTGAAATCTAAAGTTGGAAAGTTGCATAATTACCATACACATAGTTCAAACATCGAACTAACCATAGAAGGATTTAAAGTAGCGACAACCTTCTTTGTTGTTTCTATAATGGGGATCAAATGCCTCCGCCTCTCTTCATAACTAAGTAATTCAAAATGGAAACAATGTAAGTATGACAATTGGCTATGTACAACACTATGTGACCAAGCTCCTAAGGGGTGATAAAATCATAGTTCATAGTCATAGATGATATAATCTCTTTATAGAAATAAAGAATATGGACAATCAGAAATGTATGATACATTTGCAATCTATTTATATTTTTAGTTCATTGTTATGGAGGTAGTAATTATTTAGCCCCAAGGTACGGTGATACAGATACAAATCTATAAATTAGAAAATTAGTCAGTTACATATATAATTACCTCAGGGGCATGCAGTTTGTGGGCGTCGATTGTCCTCCTTTTATGGCAATGGGCTCGCGGCGGCCAATGAAAGAGGAAGGATGAACCAGTGTTCAACCTCGCGGCATACCGGCGTGCAGAAAACCACACGGCGGGCGGCTGGCGGCTGGCGGCGAAAGAGGAAGAGCGACTGGTGTTTGATCTCGCGCCGTTCCGGCGAGCGGCGTGCGGACGTCTAGGTCCACGGACTGCAGCCCGCGCCATCCTGATCAGGGTGCTTGGGGCTCCTCCTATTTCCTAGCTGGGCGAGGCACGGTGGCGGCGACGTACGGGACCTAATTTTGTTTTTTGGATCGATAGACGAAGATTGTACGGGAATCAAGCTGTGCAGTTGTAACCGATCAGATTAGATTTTTTTCTACTAGACCGCACGTGGGACTCGATCAAGCTAAGCAGTTTTGCAATACAATCGATCAATCCCTTTTTTTTCCTACTGCTAGTACACGATAGAACGGCCTGGCTCTGGGGTATGCCGCGGCATACCCCGTGGGTCCGCCACTGGCTAGCTCGAAACTTTACAGCTCCGTTATGTTGTCTTTCCTCTTGTCTGTTCCCAATTTAGCAGAAATATAAATATCGCCTTTGAGCAAGTAGTCAAAAAAAATAAAAAGATTGTGTTGTCATCCAAGAGCCGGTTGCAACACATATTGTTAGCCCTGATCTGTTACCGTGGGAGGTGTGGCATATTAATAAAGTAGTAATCTTTACAACTTATTACTACTATTTTTTTTCGGTTGCAAGTTGTATTGTGACCCTTATATATTGAGGCTAGCTAATACCGCTAGTAGTGATGATAGGCGGATGGTTCGTATTTTTTCGTGAACTTACAGTTTATAGCACCAAACTTTCGTTTCCCTCCATTACATGTCAAATAAAATGAGCCCCATGTCTGGTCCTATCCATGCATTATTAGATTTTGATAAATAAAAGACATTGTCTGCAGTGGAATTAATGTGCTGGGAATGGACGAGCAGTACCGGGACCGGGCTCACATATGCTCGATGTGGTCTTATTTTCGTAACGTAGTACACTGGGCCTGCTTACTCTACTCTGAGCCATGCATGCATGCATGCATGTCGCCACGCCCAACACGAGGTACGTAGGGCCGCGTGACCACGCCAAAATTTTGCATCATTTGGACCATGCATAGTAGTAATAACAACCATACCTACTTGTCTGGTCTCTCTGCCTCATCATCGTGTGTGACATACATTATTGAGGTGTACGTGTCCATGCATGCTTGTGAAGTCAAGGACCACGGCTTTACTTGCGACCAAGACACTTATTTGGAAGAGTCGTACATAGTCGGGCAGCAGATCTCTATTAATAGACTGCTAGCCCGCCTCGTTATGCCGATGGGACCAGCAGATCTGCAATTGGTGTCTCTATATATGTGAGCGGTGAGCCCATATTGTTTGTAAGCAAGCTACTCACTTCGTTTCAAAATATAGGATGTTTTAATTTATAAAAAGAATATATTTAGACTTGTTTTAAAAATAGTCTAGATATATTTGCTTCACAAAGCTAAAACATCTTATATTTTGAAACGGAAGGAGTACATGTAAGCAGCTCCTTAGGCGAGAACAAACTACACATAAAATGACATGAAGTTTTCCGCTCGTCTGTAATGGCGCGAGGTAATGCACAAACGGAGTGATCCTTAAAAAATACTCCCTCCATTTTAAAATATAAGATGTTTTAGACATTTGAAAAACATGTATCTAGACTTGTTTTAGTGTATAGGTTCACTCCAAACTTATTAAATAAATCTATATATTAAAAAAATTAGATATATTTTATTCACAAATCTAAAAAATCTTAATACTTTAAAATAGAGGGAGTAGCAATCATTAATTTTTCTAGCATATACTATATACTAGGACCAGGACCGGCCTCAGCTCCTAACGAATAGCCTGGAAGTAAATATGATGGCCATTTCGAGGCCACATGCATGGCTTGATGACAACTTTACACTAGTCGTCACGTAGTACTACTACACTGGACCCGCTATAATATTTGGTTCATAATAGCGTGAGAGCCATGCATGTCGCCACGCCATACACGAGGTCGCGCTGGACGAACAACCATGCAGTGCAGTGCAGTGCAGCGCAGCGTGACCACCAATTTGTGACATCATTTGGACCATAACTGTAACTTGTTGTCTGATATGCATGCCTGATCGTGTAATATAATTGAGGTGCGTCCATGTGAGGTTAAGGACCACGATACGTTCATGCAGAGCCTTATATGCAACCAAGTCATTATATGTCTTAATTGGAAGAGTCGTAGGACCTAAATTTGCAGCAGATCTCTGTTAGATCTGCAGTCGGTGTCCCTATGTGAGCTCACATTGTTTGTAAGAGCATGTGTAATGGAAGTTGTTTAGAGTAGTGCTTACAAACATAAACCAACCAAATGGCTAAGCATTGGAAAAACATCCTACTATTTTTATATTAAAAATCTCAAAACCTCAGACTTCTGTATCTTGAAAAATTATGCGTTAAATATATAGATGCATGGTACTACATAAGTCTTTCTCATTATGACTATTCTGTGCCAACTAAGGGGGTGTTTGGTTCCTTGCCAAAGTTTGGCAATTCAGTATATATTTGGTTTTTGCCACACTTTGGTTTCCCACACTTTATGACCTTATGGCCCATCTTTCATAGGGTGAATTTTTTGCCAAATTTTGCCACACTTTATGGCTTCAATTTTCTCGGCCACACTTTGTGACGGCCACACTTGTCAAAGTTTGGCTCGGCAAAGTTGTCGCCTCGTAGTGTGCATGGGTGTATGCACATTATACCAGCAAAAACAAATCACCCCCTCTGTCTAAAAAAAAGATGTCGTTATTTAAATTTAAAGGTATCTATAAACTATTTATATTACATACATCCAAATTCAAATTATATTCCGACATCTATTTTAAGACGGAGCGCGTATAACTAATCAAAGACCACCCGCTGAATAAATGACTGAGACGAAGAATTACAGAAGGAGTAATTATGAAAAGGTAAAACCGTTTGGTTGCTCGGAAGGAACATTTAAAAGATGAATTACATAATTTTGTTTGTGAAAAGGCAAAATGGGGATAACGATGTCTGTGTATTTTTTTTCATAAGCTTACATTTATAACGTTGTTAAATTTCAATAAAGATGGTGACATACCCATGGTACTCCTACTCGCTGCGACAATTGCTCTACCCCACTAATAATGGTTCTCAGCCCATCCCTTACCCGATGAATGACCAAGACAGTAGTACTACTACTCCTACCTTGCAGGATGTAGGCCAGAAAAATAAATTTCATGTACATAGTACTATAGTAGTACTACCAATCTTGAAAACGATCTAGCATAGTGGGAACGATAAATTTCATGGACTACTTGAAAACGATCTATAGCATAGTGGGACAAGGAGCTTGACGTGACAGCTTTATTGTCGTTAGTACGTAGGAGTGCTACATTGCGTCAGAGTTGTGTCGCCACGCCCAACACGAGGAGGTCGCGCTGGACGAACCATCATCATGTCAATGTAGAAATCTAATAATGGTACCATGCTAGTAGACCACATGAAAACCAGACCTTGACAATAACTTTATGATGACACGTCCAAAGTTATTGCCACTAGAACTTGGCAGGACGAGGACCAGGCTCACGTGCATGGCTTGATGGCAACCACCTTCTTGTCGTTGTACTACACTGGACCCGCTTTCTAAATGGCTTCATCTTTGATTCGTAATTGCGTCAGAGCTGTGTCGCCACGCCCAACACACAAGTGAGCCCGGTCAAAAAATGGTATTTTTTTGATAAATCTGACCATCCTGGGTAAAACTAATTCTTCATCTGATCTCTTCATAAAATTATTTTGGAATCTAAATCCTGAAGTCGGCGCCATTTGAAAGTATAGATCGTCGCCAATACGAGACAACAGAGGAGCAACCTAGGGGAGGTCGGCGCCATATCAAATGGAGCCGACCTCTTTCAGTTTAGTTTTTGCTAGACTGGCTCCGACATGTACAACTTCGGCTCCATTTTAAATGGCACCGATACAAGAGTTAGATTCTGAATTAGGTTTTGGGGGTCAGACGTGAAATTAGTTTCGTAAAAAGATCAGATTTGGCAAAAAAAAGTTACAAAAACTGGTAGAAACCTAATAATGTACTACCATGCTAGACCTTCTGAAAACTAGACCTTGACAATAAC
This sequence comes from Avena insularis, assembly GCA_023614405.1. Lineage (NCBI taxonomy): Eukaryota > Viridiplantae > Streptophyta > Magnoliopsida > Poales > Poaceae > Avena > Avena insularis. Next base: position 2,573,919 of record CM042685.1, read on the forward strand.
TTTATGATAATACCTAGTACTAGTAGCTAGTACATAATTTTGTATTAATTGGACATGCGTTTCATCACCAAATGGCAATGTCTAAGGGAAAAAATATCACTATGAGCCCACAAAAAGTTTCAACAAAGATTTTTGTGCTCCAGAAAAATCACGCGCCATCCTCGGAGGAACAGATGGAGTATGTCATTTCCAAACTCAATTTTGACCGACCGGTTTCTTAAAACCTTTTCTACTAACTTGTGGTATTTGAAGTTGTTCTATCATATGAATGGTAGTAGTACTATCATAAAGCATGTCATGTCGGCAAAATATATAGTTAGCAGGGCATGTTATTATTGTGTTATTCTTGCTATGGTTACCTAAAAAATTGTGAAAAGGGAAAGATGCCTTTTTATATAAGCTTATATTATAACATTTATAGCATCGTTGGTCACCAAACTTTGTTGTTAACTTTCAATAATATATAGACGCCGTCTTGGACGTGGTACTCGCTGCCATAATCTGTGTGGTTGCTCTGCCCCACCAATAATAATGGTTTTGCGGACCACCCATACACGCTGACAGGAGGAGTACATGGTATGTACCTTGCAGGATGTAGGCCAGAAAAATAAATTTCGTACTGTATATATATAGTACCATGTCGGAAAGTACTGACAACCAATGTTACTGCTAGATGTGCAATACTAACTAGGTACGGGTCACATGTCTGATTCTGTTGGCGTCAGAGTTGTGTCGCCACGCCCAGCACGAGCACCGCCAAGAAATGTACACACACGTACGTCATGTTACCTACTGTTAAAATCTAATAATGTCAAAAAAAAGTTGTATGATCTGTCTCATCAGCCGTGCAAATGCACCAATTGCAACCACCAAGACCGTAGCAGCGGGGGTGTACGAGTGAGTGAGGTCCCGACGTCGTCATGTAGCAGCGGAGGTCCCGTCCCGTACGTACAAATAATTTTTGCCGACCAGATCTGCATGCAATTTGTGTACGTTACGTCCATCCGTGCGAATTATTGCTCAGTGGTCGTGACATTGTCTCGGAGTGCAGTACTAGGTGACCAACACGTCCAACGACATTATTCTCGTTCGATAGTAGAATAATATTTCGTCCATTCCAAAAAATATAAAATATTTTACCCTTTTATAAAATAACTGTATATCTAGCCACACGAGCTGTACTTACTACTCAAACTGCCACACGAGCAATGCGGTGTCTGTCATGTCTTATTTGGAAGAGGTCCCGACCAGACCAGATCTGGCATTGACAAATACTACTATATACAGTGCTCAACCGTGATATCGTATCGGCACGTACTGCATGCATGCACCATCAATACTACAGTATATAGCTAGGTCGACCAGATCTCTGCAGCCTCTTTACTGCTCGTCTGTAGTAGTACCAGTACTAGTCCGATCGATCGAATAGGACACGTACCCAGAGGATTCAATAGTTTTTACCTACTTTACATCCGATCTCTTCACAATAGTACAGTATCATGTGAAGGGGAAAAAAAAGGCTACCGTCTGAGTAGAGCCAGTAAATTTGTGTTTACTAAACTAAAATATATCAAGCCTAGCTACATGGGACACAGCGTAAAATGCAGCACGGTTTAGAAACCGAGTGCGTCTACGTTTATTTTATAATAAACATGCATCAAAACCTACCTAACACTGCTGGTCACATTGGTTATTATCGTGCATGTGGTATATATTACCGTCTGTTTATTATCTTTACAGTGCATCGTGCCTTGCTATATTTATTATTTTATAGAATCTCAATACAAGTTTGTGTATCATTTTTATTATTAATTGCAGTGACACGACATACCCCTATTATATGTACTATATTTTACTATCTTTACAACACCATATATATTACCGTATGTTTACTATCTTTACAGTGCATCATGCCTCATTATATTTATTGTCTTGTAAAATCTCAATGCAAGTTTGTGTTCAAGATTTATTTCATATTATTTTTTCTAATTTTATATATTATGATACAGTATTTACCTGTGACAATACCAAGAGCAGGAACAATAATAGAGCCAATATATACAGTACATAAATTATACTCCCTCCATACATAAATTGCTAACTTGGGGTTTCTCTAGATTTGAATGTAACTAGATGCATTTTAGTATATAAATACATTCGTATATAGACAAACCTAGCAGTTATTTCTGAACGTAGAAAGTACTACTTTGTTAGTAAAATGATACATCTTTATTTTCGCATAGTGCCTAGGATCACGTGTTGTATCTGGCTCTTAGCTAAGATCTAGCCACTAAACATGTCTCTCTTTCAACTAAGCAAAAAATATACTATTTAATATCTTGTAGCCCGCTTACATTAGCCTACTATACTTGCTCTCATTATTTTTATCATTAATTACAGTGACATGATAGTTCTTTTGCATCATGTAATGCATGAGGCCACCTACGGTACTCCTATTATAGGTAGTCTAATACCCCGTGTACAATGTATTACAGCTAGATTTGTAAGGTCAACCAACCGAAGGTGCAAGACCAAGGACTGCAGTTGGAAGTTTCTAACTATATCCATATATCATTCCACAATACATAAATCTCTTAGGCTTCGAACATGTTAGTGTAACTGGGTTACAGACGGATGTTTAACTCGATCATAGAATAACTTACAGAGTAATGATAATAACTTGCTAGTATAATAGAACCACATCAATTAACAATCTATCAAACTTGATAGACGTCCGTGGTTTTTTTTGGGATTGCTTCCTCCAGTTACTAAACAAGAGGCGATGAAGGTAGTATTATGTTTGGTGATAGCCTTAGCAATTTGTTGTCTATATAGGTTGTTTAGTGTTTTGCTGCCACTTCCCCTTCTTTGACTATGTAGGATATATTTGATGTAAGTCTTGCGAGTACAATGCAATACTCATCTTGATTTAACTTTATTTTTACCTGGGATCGCCACGAATTGTTTCGGTGGCATTTGGGAGAACATGTATTATGAAGAACGACGTTAGCTAGATTATCCCTCTGACAGTGGCCTAGGTAGCTACATGGATGCCATCCTTTTCTCTTTATGACTCTCATGCAAACTTGTTAAACTTGTCTGTACAATGACGTTTATTTTTGGTCATGAATTGTATGTTGATTGTATGACACTTGTAATGTACCCCTTTGGTAAACTTGACTCTCCAGTTTGGTTATATATGTTGTTGTTTCGGGTTCTTTCATGAATTTTCATAATGATATACTTCTTGTTCCATCTGCATAACTTGGGTTCGACGCCGTCGCTTGACCTACAGAACACATGGTATGGCTAGATTGACTAGTCGGATAGGCACGTGTTGAATTGGAGTAAAAATATGTAAATTAAGGTATGAGTCGGTTATCCCTAGTATGGCTCATCGATTGGTCCACCAATGGTCGGCGTTGAGGCGTATTCTTCCTAGCAGTCTCTTATTCTATTATGAGCTCATACGCATGTGTAGTACCCTAGAATTGTGATGTTAGATCGCAGCTAGTGTGATGGTTCGCTTCTAATCTTAGTAGGCCGAGGGATCTTATAATATTCCATGATGATCCGATCTAAAGTCATCCTAGCCTAGCGTATAGTAGACAAGTGTGGTGTGAAACATTCTTGTGTACCCTCGGCACTAGGGGTGACACGCCGCAACCCGCACCAAAGGAGGCCGAATGAAAGCGCAATACAACTCAATTACCCAACTCTTTTTAGATCAAAAGCACTAGTTCCCCGCGAGGGACTCCGTGGGGGCTTCGGTGACTATACATCGAGCTATGTAATCTTGAATGCTCTTAACTAGGTTCTCAATAAAAGAACAAAATCTGTATGAAATCGTTAATGGACAGAGGCAGGGACAAATGTTTGAGACATAAAATTAGATGTATGGATACGTTTTTGATTGTGTTCTTAATTTCAACCTGCCATCACCTCTCGCATATATATATGAGAAAACCAGTGTTCCCATATAAGTTTTTGGACAACTTTTGACACGTTTAGATGTCATAAAACTATTACAGATCTAGCTAGCTCTAAACTAGGTAAGTCGACCTCCGTCTTCGTATTAAATCTAGACCCAAGCATCTGCGTTAGCTCCTAGTGTATGTCATTGTAATCCTTTGACATGTTATTAAAAATAGATCACATGGCATATGCCACCGATCTATTACTCTGTCTGGTTGTCTATACAAAGGGACAACTCTTCGTTTTCAATTGTGTTCGTCTACTATACCCTTGAGTTGCCATTTTCATCTCCATTTACAACCAATTACACAAAATTATTTATAGCAGGTGAGAGGGGGTATATATATGAGAAATAACAAAAGAAAATTTAACTGATATTACACATGTCAACATGGAGATAAGTCCACTTGAGTAGTTCAGACACATGATATGAATATGCTTTTATGTGTGTGATATTTAATATGATATCCTAGAGATTAGCTTGAAATTACAAAGTTTTTTCCTATCAAAATCAATAAAATTTAAAACTACCTATTTTGAAGTATTTATGTTCAACTTACATTCTTGATGTTTACTAGTATAACAAAATACGCATAATATATTGGTAATGGGTATATTCCATGGACAGTGCCAAGACTCATTCAAAGTGAACAATCTTTAGTGATATGATAATAAAAAATGTGAACATATAACGTAAATGCATTTATTCAAAGCGAATTTCCTTCTTGATTATTATAAAGTAGCACAAACGATCAACTGGCCAAATCTATGAATTAACAAACATGCAGAGGTAGGGAAGGAACCATAAAGACGGTTACAAATTATTACAATCGCGCATAGTGTCTTCTGAACTTGTTCTTAAGTTTTGATTCTTACAGAACCAAATAAATAAGCAGCAACGCTGGACATGCTTTCACTAAAGCAGTTTTATTCCGTCCACCCCTCAAGCTTTTTGGAGAAGCTGGATGTGAAAACCATCTGGAAATCGCAATCCAGGAGAAAGCACCATGCTGCCTCCCTTGATAGTTTTCCACCTGCAGTATGCATAAGTTTCAGTATATGCCTGATACTATAGAATGTAACTGTTTAGGTACCTCAAGTACAAGAAGGTAACCTGTATTTAGTAACTAAGCAATGGAGAAATATTGACATTTGCAGCTTAGACAAATCAGCGCCAACACATAACCGCACCCCTCCTCCAAAAGCCATGAAATCTTTCGAGGCGCTGCCAACCGGTTCTGCAGAATTCTGTATACAAGCATGTGTAATATTTTGAGTTATAAAACATGCGCAAATAAAGTTGCAAACTTCAACTAGTATTATTAAACAAGCATATGTACTACATACTTATGAGAATCTGATAAGTAATATTATTGTTTCTTTCATTGCACCCTTTTTTTGCTGATAAAATAAGTGTATGTGTCGAGCAATATGTTTGTTTTGTAACATGTCCATGATAAATTTTCTTAACATGTTAACTGACCTGCCACCTCCAGGGGTTGAATACATGAGGGTCCTCGTAAATCTTTGGATTCAGGTGAGTAGCGGCGGGACTAATCATGATCTTTGATCCTTTCGGGATAGTGTAACCTTATTAAACAACCATGAAATAAGACACAATTTAGCACAGTAGTAATGGCCACTTTTCAACATATATGTCACCACATTATCTGTATGCATCAGGCTGTCTCTACTAATACCTTTTATCTGGACATCCTCTATGGCTCTTCTAAACATTACGGGTGCAATGCTAGCCAGCCTCAACGCCTCATGAATAACCTAGATAAAAATCAGATGAAAACATATTAAAGTAGTGTATAATTTAACCGAGCACTAACTAGTTAGGATGAACAAAGACAGAAATATATACATGGGATGTAAATTTCATGGACTTATATTCCTCCCACGTAATTTCACTGTCCGGAGTGGCCCTTCTTTGCCGAATGCCCTCGTGCTCCTCCTGAAAAATCAAATTAGTTGGAATTGTCAGCTATATGATATTTTCAAAACCTCCATGCATTAAAGATTATTAGCTATAATTTTCAGATATTGATGCCACTGCTAGGCTTCCAATTTACTTACCGTCAGTTCTTGCAGGGCCTTGGGGTTGTCGGTGAGAAACCTGAGTATGATGGTCATCGCAGATGATGTGGTCTCAGAGCTCGCGAAAAGAAGCAACACAATCAAGTCCAAGCCAATTTTCTCGCTCATCTCAGGCCTGCCCTCCTTGATGTCGTCGATCAAGATATCAATGAAGTCAACATACTCCCGTTCTACATCCACAGCCTTCTTTCTCTCGTCGAACAACTTCCTCAACGTCTTCATGATATGCTTTCGACTCTGCGAATGAAACAATTACATTATATATATATATCATCCATCAGGTCTTCTAAATAGATATTAGTTAGAAAGATTTGCACAAAAAAAAGTCTCTTATACCTGCATGCATTTGTAGAAGGCCGTCCCAGGAAGGTAAATCGGAAATGCTATTAGGCCGTGAGAGAAGGCAGTGAAATGTTCCAACAAGTTATCATCTGCCGTGGCGGAGTCATAGCCGATTAGCCTCTTGGCCGTGATGCTGAATACCATCTGTACATGCACATGAAATTGTATTTAGGTTTCAGCATGATGCATGCATGTATAATTGCAGATGATGCAGGTGACGCAGGGGATGATGAGAGACAAGAAAGACTTACACTTGATGTTGCATCTTTGAGTTCGATGCTTGGCTGTTGAAGCCAGGATCGCAGGCTGGCCTCGGCGGTCCTCTGGATGTCGCCGAGGAGCACGCGGCTGAGGTTCCTGGGGCCGAAGAGGCGGAGCACCAGGACCTTGATGTGCTTGTGCAGGGACTGGAGGACGTTGATGACGTTGTCTTCCCCGAGGATCCTCATGAAGGAATCCGGGTACCATATGTGGAAGAGCTTCTCCTCTTGCTGGAAGATGTAGGTGTTGAACTCTGGATCCAGGGAGACGATGAGGTCCTCGCCGATCAGGTTCGTCCGGAAGATCGGTCCGTACCTGATGAGAGAGATGCATTTGTAACAACAACTAGATTACCGATCATGGGTACCAGGAGTGCTAAATTTGTAGTATAAAAAAATAACCTAAATTTGTACTCCTTACTACGCATAGCTAACACCAGCAACTATTAATTACTACTGACTAGGATTAGGACTCCAACGAGGACGGACTCATGCAAACAATGACACCCAACAGAACGAAGAAGCTAGCTAACACGCTAGCTGAACGGTAGAAAAAGTTGATCAAAATTTGTATGTACGTAAATTAGTTACCTTTCAAAACGGCGCTTCAGTAAAAGGCTAAAACATATTAAAATTTGGAAGTAGCTAACATGACCCACTACTCTTACTGACTAGGGATTAGGACTCCAACGAAGACCCATGCAAGCAGGTCACCAAACAAAAGTTGATGAAAATCAGTAGTATGAATGTAAAATCTGTTACCTCTCAAAACGGCGCTTGAGGAAGGGGATGAGCTCGAGAGATGGGGTGGATTTGAAGAACTCGAATGACTCCCCGATGATGGGCAGACCCCTCGACCCTGGGAACTGCATAGCTCCGCTCGTGCGGTTCCACTTGAACACCATGTGGAGGAACCAGGCCGCAGTGGCCACGCACACGAGAGCCACGGCCACACTACCGGCCTCCATCTTGGATCGATCTCTGCCTGCGCACTGCTCAGTGGATACGAATCTTCCTCAACTGGGAACTCGTATATGTAGGGCAAGGTATCAGTACTCCGTGATGTCCATGGAAAGGGAGGAAACCTTTTTTTTTTGTTTTTACAAGCCAGCACACGTGTGTCCAACTCGTGTTGTTCGTGGAGTGAGTCTTCATTCAGCTCCAGCTGGACAGAGTTGGCAGCTGGTGTGCTAAAACATGTCCATATGTGTTCTCTCTAGAAAAGTTTCATTAAAAAAATATATTTTCTTTAGGCTATGTATATAAAAAGACAATTTTCGGTGCTCCAGGTTAGCTTTTCACCAGACATTTCACACAGGCCACAAATATGTTATTTTCTTGCAAAATTTTGTGTGTAATAAACATAGCAATGTCCGTTATTTGGAACTGTTTATTACTTAAGATGGGAGCAATTGCCGTTATTTGGTCGCTAAGGGTAGGCCCTCTTCCACCTTAGGCGTTTTTACAATTTCTCATGATAATATATAATTTTCTGTTTTTACTTTTTGTTCGTTATGTGGATATGGAAACGGCTGTGTGCATCTGAGTTATCCAGAGGCCGGATGTAAACGCTTAAAACTCTATAACTGATAAAACTACTATTGATCGAAAAAAACATAGAAATGTCCATATGTACACATGGCATTTTTTTATATACATTTAAAATGTATTCTGTAATTTCCCATATTTTTTCGCTCCCTCGTTCTGCTCCACTGCCCTGGCCCCTCCTGCCACCACACCATTCTGCTGTGGCACCGCCCCGCACCTCTACCGACCTCCCGACCTCCCCTTTTGTCCTATGTTTTTCGCCTTCGTTGCTATATCATATCTATCCTCTCTGCTTTCCAATGTGACCTTCCCTGGTGTGGTCAAGAGGCTAGAATCAAAAAGCGTGAGTCGGCCGCTGCCTGCATGCCTATGATGGTGGACGTAATGATTTATATTCTAATTATAAGACCAAAAAGTAGGAAGAATTCTCAATACATAAACATGCATATAAACCATTTATATATTGCATACAAGTTTTCTTAATTGTTCATAGTACTTGTTTATTTTCTATTATGCAAGATACTTTTACTCTTATGCATATTTGAAGTTTATGTTTACTTTTACTTCATATGATGATTGCCTGCTATTATTTAATTATCAGTGAGCTATCGTACTTTGAGTAGCAATGATCCTGAATTGTCTAAAATCGTATTTTTAAATTACAGAACAATGTTTTGGAATTGTCTAAATAACTTTTCACGACAATTGTTTTGTCTTTCTATATAGGCCACAAACAATTTCTTCTTTCTGCCAAACTTTGCATCAGAACAACAAATTTCTTCTTTATATATAGGCCACATCTATTTTATTTTTAAATTTTGAGTTGCATTTAAAATATATTTTTTATAATGGGTGTGTCTAGATCCGTGAGCCAAAACATCATGTCTATGTATTTTATTTTATATGAGTTGGATATTATATATATAACTTAGGTATATATATCTTAGGTATGTGATTTCTAGGTATGTGTAACTTAGGTATATTTTTTTTTGGAAAAGAGCATATATTAATATCAGATGATACCAATTACACCTAGCCTCTGCAACAACGCATTGCCCTAGCGGCCACACGGATGCACACAGCCAAAAAAATGAAAGAAAAATTACAAAAAAGAAAAGTCCCGCTACAGTGACTCATTCATTGAAACAGCAGTACTACCACCACCAAGACAGCACCAAAAGTCCAGCTTCCCCAAAAACGACGCCTCCAAGAAGGAAACAGTGCACAAACACCGTCATCGCCCGATTAAAGATCTAGGTTTTCACCTTGAAGAAAGTCCGCGCAATCAAAACAATAACTTCAATAAGGCCATTGCCAGGCACAACCAATTAAGGCCAGACCCTGGGTTTTCACCCTGAGAGGTAGGACCATGAACCTCTCATGTGCAGTCGCCCCCACTTGCATGCCACTGCTCTAATTCATAAGTCACCTAGCCAATTCCTCATCACCATCCAGACTCGAACCACCATTGTCTGTCCACAGATCTCGGTCTCCGTGACTTTCTCCGTCAGCACCATGGAACGAGAACATGTCCCATGATAATAACAGCCAACAAAGCTTCGAAGCACACCCTCTGAAACCAAATGGTCAGGAGAAAACATGGGTACGTACGACCGAATTCAATCCTTCCAGCAAACTCACGGCATGATAGCACTTATAGAGTTCGCCGGCGGAGCCTTCCGAAACATGACACAGAAACCAGATCAATGAAGACCAACATCCGGCACATCATCGTATTGGCTTGAGAGGGATCCAGGACCACCACCTTTATTGAAACCGAGCCAGCAGCCCCCACGCCACCTGCCGGAAACTAGCAGGATCCGCCGCAAGACGGCAAGACCACCCGGCCGACCATTCCGACGGAGAAGGAGGCCACCACCACCGTGCCGGGGGAAGATGCCCCAAGCGCCCTAGTGTCACGGACAAGGTCCGGGTCACCCCGGCGCCGGCGTCGAGGCCAACGTACGGGACAGATCGCGGCTAGGCCCAGATCCCAGCCGCCGTTTGTCGCCATCCGGGCCGAGGATCACCGGCCGCCGCTCTCCGCAACACCACCGCCAAACCAGCCGGGACGGACGCCGCCGCCTTCCCGCCAGATCGCGATCAAGGACGCCGCCTGGCATCACGCCCCAGGTCTTTACTGGCGGCAATCCGGACGACGGCGGCAGGGAGGAGAGACCACGGGAGGGAGAGCTCGGCGGGGGAGGGCCGCCCGGCTGTGGCCGCCACATGCTGAGGAGGAGGAGGAGGAGGGGTCATATTGAGGGTATATGACGAGCAGCCGAGAGCTCTGTTCAATCGGGGGACGTAGGTACATATACCTTTAGGTATGTCTAGTTTAAAGAGAATTTATGCGTATCATGCTTGGTGCCTGAGCACCAAGGTACACTAGTTATTTTACCTATATATCGGGAGACTTAGGTATATATATCGATGTTTATATCTATATAATTCTTGTTTGAAACGATGACAAAAACTTTGCACCAATCTATTAATTCAAAGGGTTAAGTCAACACAATACCAAAGGTATAATGTGACTAAACCTACAGAGTACATAGTACATCCGTAGGTGATAGTCTTAACTACCATTGCTCGAGAACATGGGCCATGTACAGTGTGTTGTTGGTAGGTAGTGTTAACTCAAATCATGAATAATACTGATGTACGATGTTGATCGACCGGGGCCACTGGCCAACACTAGTAGAAAAATGACCTATAGTCTCGGGTTGTAAGGACCTTTAGTATCGGTTTTGTATTCGGGACTATAAAATCTGGACAAAAAGCCTATCTTTAGTCCTGGTTTGCTACAATCCGGGACTAGAGGACACCACATGGCCCTTTTTGCAACGCGGGGGACGGAGGACCTTTAGTCCCGGGTCGTAATACGGCCTGGGACTAGAGATTTTTCTCAAATTTTTAATTCATTTTTCAAAATTTGTTTTTGAATTTTTCTTAAACTTTTAAATTGTTTAACTCGCTAATCCTCTCACTTAGAATATTTTTAACACTAACTATACTTAATCTTAGGTCAAATTACACTTGTGATCAAACTTTTCGAGACTAGAGATTTTTTTCATTTTTTTAATTTATCTTTGAAAAAAAATACGAATTTTTTCTTAAACTTTTGAATTGTTTGACTCGTTAATCCTCTTACTTGGAACATTTTTAACACTAACACTTAATCTTAGATCAAACTACACTTGTGGTTAAACTTTCCAGTCGATCACCCATCCTAGCACTACTCCACACCCTACACGCTTAACTTCTGTGTTCCATCAGGATGACCTTGCGCGAAGCTCATTTGTACTTTGTTGTCAACACTACCATATGAATCGTATTAATCCATAACAATATGCCATACATCTTTATTTTTCAAAATTACAAAAAACTATTTAAGTAAACAACAATAAATAAATATGTAATAATAATATTTTAATCTAATGAAAGTAAAAAACTAAATAAACTTATATTTTATTCATTTTTTTGCCATTTATTCATTTAATATGGCATAAATAATATATTTAAATCTGTAAATCTAAATTCAAAAATAATATATCCATTACTATCATAAAAATGCGAGGAATCCAAATATGGCATAAAAATTTTGCTAAAAATATTAATTTTTATAAATAATCTTTTCTTTTTCTAATTTTAGAAATCTAAAAAATCCCAAATGGCCTAAGGCCGTTGAAATCGAACTCAAATATTTTTCCGCACATTTTGATAAGTTGTACGCTATTTTTTTTAATATCGTACGTAAAAGTTATAGCCATTTTAGGTTGCCCTCGTCTGCACCCCTTTAGTCTCTGGCCGTATCACGACCCGGGATGACCATATCACGACTCTAGACTAAAGGGTGTTGCCCGCACCAGCAATCCTTTAGTCTCGGGCTGTATAACGACCCGGGACTAAAGATCCGAAATGACCCGGGACTAGAATTTTTTTGGGCTCCTGGCCGCTGAAAATAGTATGAACCGGGACTAGTGCTCATACTAGTCCCGACCGGGACTAGTGACATGGATATACCCCACAGTACATGATATTGGTATACCTGGTCCAGCCCAAGTGACATGGATATACCCCACAGGTACATAACATTGGTATACCTGGTCCAGTCCAAGAAAAGTCCATATCAAGACACGCGGCCCATGAAGACTTTGGGTGACCCAAGCCCATGACGTTTTCGACTCTTTGGAGGACAAGTCTAGATTAGATAGAATTTCAAAGGGTACAAACCCTAATTTGTAACTGACTCGACCTAACCCCTGGACATGCCTATCTATATAAAGTCCAGGAGGGTACGGCGAGAAGGATCTCTTCCACCATCGCATACACACCTTCACGCCAGATTGCATCTGCGCAGCCCTGTAATCTTCAGTTTCACCGTAATCAAGAGAAGACAAGCAGGAGTAGTGTTTTCCCTCCGGGGGCCTGAACCTGGGTAAATCTCGTATCCCGCGTTGTTATCTGTTAACCGTTCTGCAACTTACAGTATCCCCATCTTCTCCAAAACCCAAGTCCATAACAATGGGCATTGACAAAATCAACCCTTGTCAATTGGCAACGTCTATGGGAAATGGGGACGTTGATTGTGCGGTGGTTCCATCCGGAGCGATCTACAACTCATCGGCGATGGAGAGTCACCTCCTCTTCGGCGCCTTCGACTTCACCGGCCACCCTAAGGGGTTTCGAGTCCGTCCGCGACGGACTCGAGATGCTGTTCGGGAGCTTCTGCTTCCAGGTGGGGAAAACCGGCACTCTCCGTCTCCCAGAGCGGGTGCCACCACCATCCATCAGGCCTGCTTCGTGGGTCCCACCTATCAGCGCGTTATACATGTCGACAGCGGATGAGTCGATGATAGCGGCCCGGTACCTTTCGGATCTCGCGGCTCTCCCTCGGATGAAGGAACTGCGGTTCCGGATCGAAGCACGGAGCGATGATCCAATCATGGCGTTACCTATGCGTCGTCGTCATCAGCAACATGATGGACCTGACGCCAGGTTTGAGTGAGCGACAAACACCCACTCCCTCTCAACCCGCAAGCTGAGAACGGAGGAAATGAGGGAGATCCGCCTAACAGGCCCAACGAAGGCGACGCTCACGCCTACAACAAGATCAACCTCAACGAGGAAGGCTGGCGCCAAGCATGCGAAGCCGTGGAAGGCAACATCATCCTACCTATGAACGCTTCACGGGATCTACTGATGGCCTACCACCTCCTCATCGACGAGCATAACCGGCAGGTGATCAAAAACAGGGTGAAAAGTCACGTACCTTGAAGCTGCTGCAGGTTAGCCTCTAGCGCTAGGTGCTGATGAATAAGGAGGTTGGCGCCATGCACAAAGGGCTACAGAGGAAACAACAACACAAGTCGGTAAATAAAAGGCTCGGGGCGCCCCCCTCAAACCAAAAAACGATCAACAAAGTCAAAATAAAAAGGGCACGAGGGCTCCCCCCACGGAGTGTGCAAGATAACAGTTACGTGTTCAGGTGTGGACTCCAAATGTTTGCGAGCTGCCTTCTGAGTCATGACTTCCTGAGCTTCTCGCTTAGAGGAGTTTGGGCCATCATCCTCAGAGTTGGCCACCACCTGGGGAATAGAAGCCTTCGGCCTCGACTCTGCCATAACTTCTTGAGTGTCCCCGTCAAGGGACTCCTCCGAAGAGTTGCTGTAAGCAAAAATCAGATTACCAACACATTGCAACTATAAAGACAAACAATAGGAAAAGGACCCAGACGAAGTAACTTACGACTCGATGTCCGATAAGTTGAAGACGGGAGCCGCCTTCTCCTTCTTCTTCTTGTCCGGCGGCTGCAGAGCCACTGACCGAAGGGGCACAGCAGGATAAGGTACAGACGATGCACCATCATCCTCACCATGTTGCTCGAGGAACGACGAACCCCTTGGATTTGGAGGGGTAGACGCATCTGAAGACTCGCTCCAGGTGCGCTTTTGGGTCCGCCCTTCGCTCGACTCGAGGGCGTCCACCGGAGGAAGTTCGGATTCAGAATCCACAACTTCGTTGCCCGGCGCAATCGAAAACTTCTTAGGCAGAGGGGGCATCATTCCAGCTACCTTGAGATCCTGCAAACCAAAGATGTAAGAGAACATGATTAGTGATACTAACAAGAAGAAAATAACACTCGAAAAAAGCACAACACGCAGGACACAAGTTTCCACCCGAGGAACAGCATTTGCGGCACTGAAGGGGGCGGTCAAGGATTTCCCCGGGAGGTCCTCATCGGCCTTGTTCTTAAGCAGAGGCCGAAGGGCTCTATCAAGATCACCCTTGGACAGCTCCTTGGATGAGACCCTCGTCGGGTCACTGCGGCTAGCATAGAGAAACATCGGATGCGCCCTCGCTTGGAGAGGCTGCACCCGATGCTTGAGGAAGGTGCGGATGATGTCCACGCCATTGACCTCCTTACCGGCCACCAGTTGGAGTGCCTCCACGTGACGGTAGAGCTCCTCCACCTGCATCGTCTCACCCTCCAAGACGTGGTTCTTCCACGACCTCTTCGGGACGATTTTCTAAGAGGAGTCGAAAGAGGCGAGGCCAAAATTTTGTCCGTCCAACTTGGCGTCACGCATGTAGAACCACTTCTTCCGCCAATACTGGACGAACTCGCACATAGAAAGGGAGAAGAAAAGAATAGAAGATCGAATAGAGATGATGCAGCCGCCGAGCAGATAGACTCCACCGGTGCCGGACTGCCTCTTCACGGAATAGATCTTACGGAAGAGGCCAAAGTGCGGCTCGATACCGAGCCAGCACTCGCAAAGGGTGATGAACCAGGCGATATGGAGGAGAGAATTGGGAGACAGATGATGCAACTGAATCCCGTAAAAGAAGAGAAGTCCACAAAGAAAATCATGAACAGGAAGAGAGAAACCACGGATGACAATGGCATAAAACATCACCCGAAACCCTTCGGGTGGGCACGGGATTACCTCGTCACCGGGGAGGATGGCGTCCTCCTTGTTCTGGGGAATCAACCCAGAATCGCACAACTTGCGCAAGTCCCCGTCGCGCATCTCTGTGCGCTTCCACCCGCCGTTAGTGGCGCAGGCCATCGTGGCGATCTTCTTGTCGTCGTCACCGGCGCTCGACCCAGCTCCCGCAGTGGTCTTCTTGGTCTTTCCCATCTTGTAGCGGTGATGGTGGCGTTGTGCGTGCAAGAAGGAAGAGGGAAAGGTGCGAAGGATGTCCAGAACGTAGCAAAGGGCAGCGAAGCTCGTGAAAATGGAGGCAATGAGAGATTAGCAAATGAAGAAAGGTAAAATAAAATCACTGTTTACCTACGGTATAAAAGGAGGAAGATGATGCATATGATCCATTGATCCAAAAGCCCTAACGCGCACCTCAAATCTAACCCTACACGTTTCAACACTACACCGAACCGTCGCCAGCACGTCGTACACTACACGCGGAAATCGAGGAGACGCCGTAATTTTCGTCACGTCTACACATGACTAGTCAGCTTCAAGTCAGGAGGTGGGGCCCACGATCGTCTCGTCGCATCATCTCTACCGACGTAGAAGTTTGAGATCACCAATCATCAGCACTGACGTCATCAGGGCAAAGCCAGCAATGGCTAGAAGTTTTCGGCTGACCAATCAAGTACTTACTCGAATCTACGATTCGACAAACTACTCGGGGGCTACTCCTTTCAGGATCGCTGGCCACGCACCTGAGAAAAGACTAAGGTAACTGCATCTCGCAACTATCTTCGAGTCCTACGTCGAGTCTGCGACTCCACTACGGACTCGGGGGCTACTCCCATAGGAAGGATTGGTTGAGCATGCGAAAAAATTGTGTCCTTCGGACCTAAGCTGAAAACAACTCAACTAAAGTCTCTGCTCGAGTCTACGACTCGAACAGACACTCGAGGGCTACTCCCATAGGGAGTGCTGGCCGCACACCCTATGAAATCTTCGACTGTGATCCTTCGGATAAAAAACGACAAAATCTTTTTGGCAACTTTGCCCAAACCAACGCTAATTGAGAATCAATCTCCTTGGACACCCGAAACACCTCCTTGGTGATAAAATTTCGTATGTTGTGTCTGCGACACAAAGATAAGACCTACAGATATTATCTGATGGCCTGGTAATGCACCTGACTGCGCTCTGCCAGTAAACTCCCGTGTCAACAGGCATGATGAAAATCCTGACGGACGCGTTGGGTACATCACTTGAAAATCACTGGGATTCGACTCCTGTAAGTCCACAACGGCTTGAGTCGAATCACACCAGCAATCATTCTGAATTCGAGTTCGGGGACTCGAGTTTGATGAAGATCGTGTTGTTTTGTCCTATGACAGTTAACTGGCCCTGATCCGTCGGGAGAGCTAGGCACACGCATCAACAATCCCTATGAACTAAAAGATTTTCTCTTTGAATTAACAGGCTCAACTGCACCCAAAAGATTGAAGAGTCCTCACCCGAATATATGATTAGACTAAACACTCGGGGGATAATGACATGGGTATACCCCACAGGTACATCACATTGGTATACCTGGTCCAGTCCAAG
The DNA here is from genome assembly GCA_023614405.1 of Avena insularis. Taxonomy (NCBI): domain Eukaryota; kingdom Viridiplantae; phylum Streptophyta; class Magnoliopsida; order Poales; family Poaceae; genus Avena; species Avena insularis. The sequence goes on from CM042685.1 coordinate 2,590,684, forward strand.
GAAGGCCCATGTCAAGACACACGGCCCATGAAGACTTCGGGTGGCCCAAGCCCATGATGTTTTCGACTCCTTCGAGGACAAGTCTAGATTAGATAAAATTTCAAAGGGTATAAACCCTAATTTGTAACCGACTCGACCTAAGCCCGGGACCTGCCTATATATATAAAGGCCAGGAGGGTACAGCGAGAAGGATCTCTTCCACCATCGCATACACACCTCCATGCCAGATTGCATCTGCGCACCCCTGTAATCTTCGGTTTTGCCGTAATCAAGAGTAGACAAGCAGGAGTAGGGTTTTCCCTACGGGGGCCTGAACCTGGGTAAATCTCGTGTCCCGCGTTGCTTGTCTGTTAACCATTTCGCGACTTCCATCATCCCCATCTTCTCCAAAACCCAAGTCCTTAACAATGGGCATTGACGAAATCAACCCTCGTCACCAAGGAAGGCCCGTGTCAAGACATGCGGCCCATGAAGATTTCGGGTGGCCCAAGCCCATGACATTTTCGGCTCCTTGGAGGACAAGTCTAGAGTAAATAGAATTTCAAAGGGCACCAACCCTAATCTATAACCAACTCGACCTACGCCCGGGACCTGCCTATCTATATAAAGGCCAGGAGGGTATGGCGAGAAGGATCTCTCCAAAACCACATACGCACCTCACGCTAGATTGCATCTATGCACCCCTGTAACTTTCGGTTCTGCCGTAATCAAGAGCAGACAAGCAGGAGTAGGGTTTTCCCTCCGGGGGCCTGAACCTGGGTAAATCTCGTTTCCCATGTTGCTTGTCTGTTAACCCTTCCGCGACTTCCAGCATCCCCATCTTCTCCAAAACCCAAGTCCATAACAATGGGCATTGACAAAATCAACCCTCTTCAATTAGCGCCGTCTGTGGGAAACGGGGACACTGATCGTGCGGTCATGACGGTCCCATCCGGAGCGATCTACAACTCATTGGCAACGGAGAGTCACCTCCTCTTCGGCGCCTTCGACTGCACCGTCCACTCGCCGGCCACCCTGAGGGATTTTGAGTCCGTCGATGACGGGCTTGAGATGCTATTCAGGAGCTTCTTCTTCTAGGTGGGGCAGACCGGCACCCTCCGCCTCCCAGAGCGGGTGCCACCACCATCCACCAGGCCCGCTTCTTGGGCCTCGCCTATTGGTGCGTTACACATGTCGACGCTGACAGACGACTCAGGTGACAGTAGCAGCTGCAACTCAGATCTGTGCGGCCCTCCCTCAGATGAAGGAACCTACAGTTCCGGATCCGAAAGCTGCGGTAGCAGCAATCCAATCTTCGGGCGCTACCTATGTGCCGTCATCATCAACGAGTAACGGACCTGCCGCCGGGTTCGAGTGCGTAGCAAACACCCAACCCCCCTCTCAACCCGCAAGGTGAGAACAGAGGAAACAGGGGATATCCGCCTAACAGGCCCAACGAAGGCGACGCTCACGCCTACAACCGGATCAACCTCTACGAGGAAGGATGGCGCCAGGCACATGAGGCTGTGGCAGGCAACATAATCCTACCTATGAATGCTTCACGGGATCTACTGATGGCCTACCACCTCCTCCTCATCGACGAGCACAACCGGCAGGTGAAGCTGATGGAGGAGCTCGACAAGCGAAAGATGGCAGTTGCAAAATCCAGCGCGTGGTGAGTTGCGCTCTCCGCCACTGGCGGCTCCAGTTTGCACGACAACAATGCCAACAACTACCGCTCCTGCACGGAGGGCATGGATCCCGAGGCACGGCGTGAGGTCACCAGGGCCCTCAACACATCCTTCATGATGATGGACTCGCACGGCAACGTCATGCCGAAAATGCCGCAGGCTGCGATCATGGCAGCCACTACCTATCTCGCGTCTCATCTGCCTCCAGCGGGCGACCCAAAGAGCGCCATGCACAAGTCTGCGGTAGGAGGCCTAGGACTTGTTGGATCCGCGCTCCACAATGATGCTCCCGTGGAGCCGAATAAAAAGGCTACGGTCAAGTTCACCTGGAGCCCTACACCCTCATCAGAGGAGGATGAGCACGACCTGCCCCGGCGCTGCAAGAGCCCATGGCACCACAACAGCAACTACGATGCTCGCAACGAGCTCACCCAGTGCAAGATCGACAAGGCACGCGCCAAATGCGCGTGCTCAACTGAGTCCGAAGAGGAGGATGACGGAGAGTTGTCCGGAGCCAGATGCTTCAGCAGATCTTTGGGAAGAGCTGGCATACAGCTTCATCCGCAACTTCAAGGGCACCAGCAAGAGGCCAGCCTCAGTCGAGGAACTGAGGGCAAACATCAACTTTTCGCATAGGATATTATGAATCTTTGTGGTTCCAAGATTGTCTTTGTGTTCCATATGTGACGGAGATTCGTGATGTCATACTCAGAGAAGCACATGAAACACCATATTCTATACATCCAGGAAGTACTAAAATGTACATGGATCTGAAGGAACTATTCTGGTGGAACAACATGAAAAGAGACATTGCAAAATACGTGTCAGAATGCCATAGTTGCCAAAGGGTAAAGGCTGAACTTCAAAGTCTAGCAGGACCATTGCAACCTTTGGAAATTCCCAAATGGAAATGGGAGGAAATTGGTATGGACTTTATCACATGCTTACCCATGACACCTAAATGGAAGGATATGATATGGGTAATTATTGATAGACTCACTAAAAGTGCGCATTTTGTTCCGGTAAATCAAAAGGATAATGCCAAGAAGTGAGTGGAAGTTTACATCAAAGAAATAGTAAGTAAGCACGGAGTTCCCAAGAAGATTGTAACTAATAGGGGACCAGTGTTTACTTCAGTGTTTTGGAAGCAATTACATGAAGCACTTGGTTCAAAGTTAGATTTTAGCACAGCTTATCATCCAGAGACAGGGGGTCAAACGGAAAGAACCAATCAAATATTGGAGGACATGTTAAGGGCTTGTGCATTAGATTTTGGAGGTTCGTGGGAAGATCATCTACCGTTGGCAGAATTTTCCTACAATAATAGCTATCAGAGTAGTCTGAAGTCAGCTCAATATCAGGTTTTGTATGGGAGGAAATGTAGATCACCAATATGTTGGTATGAGCCTGGAAGCAGCAAGGAATTTGCGCCAGACTATATCAAGGAAAAGCAAGATATCATTGATAAAATCAAGGATAGATTGAAAATAGCTCAAAGCAGGCAGAAAAGTTATGCCGATCAAAGTCGAAGATCATGGCATCCTGAAGTGGGAGACATGGTTTATCTGAAAGTAAGTCCAATGAAAGGAGTTAAAAGGTTCGGAGTTAAAGGAAAATTGAGTCCAATATATATAGGGCCATTCAAAATACTGAGTCAGAACAGGACTATAGCTTATGCTTTAGAGTTACCCGCAAGATTGGCTCAATTTCATATTGTTTTCCATGTGTCACAACTCTGGAAATGTCTTAAAGTTCCAGATGATGCAATCACACATCAAGAAATAGAATTACAAGCAGACTTGACCTATGTAGAGAAACCCTGCAAAATTTTGGAAAAAAACAGGAAAGGTTGAGAAACAGGGCAATAAAATACTGCAAGGTACTGTGGGAACATCACTCCGAAAGGGAAGCCACTTGGGAGAAAGAAGAGGATTTAAGAAAAGCCTATCCAGAACTGTTCAGGTACACCTCAACAAACTTCGGGACGAAGTTTAATTTAAGGGGGGAAGTCTATAACATCCCAGCATTTAGGAACCCACAAAGGGTTGAATTAGGAATCTGTGCAATTGCATGCATTCATCTGTAAAAATGTGGGTAAATTTTTTGCCAAATAAAAACCTAAAGTGATCAATGTTTCTTTCACTCTTTAAGTTTAGGAATAGCCTTGGGGAATGATCGTTATAAACTTTGACATGATCTTTATGGATTAGTGTGTTTTGGGAAATGAAATTTGAATTCAAACTTGAGTGTTAGAATTATAATTTAAAAGGAATTAGAATTATGTTTGAGTAATCTTATTTAATCAAGCAATAACATTTAGTAACTCAAACTTTAAATAAAATAACATAATCAAGAAAATGAATATTCATTCCATATCTCTATTCAATAAATAAGTTACAAAATGTAACTTATAAAAGTAATCAAGGATCTTTACAATAGTAAATGATAAAAGGAAGAACATTTATATATTTGGTAATATTACAATATTTATTACAAAAGAATAAAATAAAGATTACAAAAGAATAAAATAAATATTACAAGGGAATTATTCTATCAAAAAGAAAACCTATTCTAAATCTTGAATCTTCATGTCTTATACCTGCAAAACAAAGAATAAACATAGAAGAAAGAAAATAAAAGATTAAGATATTTTTACTCTCAGTAGTGACAGTGAGATGCACTGTTCAACTTTACATCACTGAGTAATCTTTAGGGGCAAGTTTCACCAATATGAAAGAACTAAATCTTTCATAATTTTTAAGCCATAAGTCAAATAACTCTAATCAGCAAGAGGGGCAAGTTTCACTAGACAGGTAAATGTAACCAGATAAAAGGTAGATCATTCTCTGAACATATCAACAAGGGTGTAGCAGGCACACAAGCAACTTACACACCTAAATGGATGGTGTGTGCTGTCAACACATCTACAGCTGCCCACACAAGCAAAACTACTCAGCACAGCCGTGGGAAAGGACCCAACACCATTTCTTTGCTCATACACACCAAGCACTTGCAGTCTAGCCACAGCCAAACCAGCCAAACCAAATCAAAACCACAACACACATCAGATCAACCCAGTACTCACCAAGATGGTGACATAAGGAGGGGGTGGATCAGGTGGATAACAAGGTCAAGGCCAAGCTACCAGGAACCAGAAGGTGGATAGCAAGATCAAGGACAAGTTCCAGGAGCTAGAAGTAGCAGGAGCAGCCACAGGAGATTAACCAGATCAGGCCAGCAACATAACCAACAAGATCAACCACCAACCACAACAACAACCCACTGTTTTGGTAAGTTATATGAAACCATCACATGATCTGTTTATCATATCAATATAAAAGATTCATGTGTTCTTCTATATCTAACTTCTCAGTATTCATCCAAGTGGGATGAATCCATCCTAGAAGATTTTGAATCATAAAGTCATAGCCACAAGATAAGCATACATGTAAAACCAGGATCTCAGACCTGTTGGAGATATGCCCTAGAGGCAATAATAAATATAGTTATTATTATATCTTTGTGTTTATGATAAATGTTTGCATTCATGCTATAACAGTATTAAAAGGAAACATTAATACTTGTGTGATTTGTAAACTAAATTAGAGTCCCTAGTAAAGCCTCTTCATAATACTAGCTTGTTGGTTAATAGATGATTGTGGTTTCCCTATCATGAACATTGAGATGTTGTTAACAACAAGATCATATCATTAGGAGAATGGTATGATGGACATACTCCTATAGATAAGCGTAGCATAAAGATCAAGTCATTTTAATAGTTCAATTGCTATAAGCTTTCTAATACATAGTAACCTGATTCCTTCGACCATGAGATCATGCTAATCACCATCACCAGAAGGATGCTTTGATGACATCAAACACCACAGCATAACTAGGTGGCTATAAAGGTGGCATTGAGTGTTCGGAAAGTATGGGTTGAGGCACATGGATCAAGAGTGGGATTTGTCCATCCATATGACAGATAGATATACTCTAGGCCCTCTCGGTGGAATGTCATCCAGTTGTCTTGCAAAGATGTGACTGGCTCACAAGCGATCACATACCACAGTAACGAGAAAAGAGTACTTATCACTAACGAGGTTGAACTAGGTATGCAGAGATACCGACGATCAAAACCTCGGATAAGTAAACTATCATGAGACAAAGGGAAATTGGTATCGTATGTAAGTGGTTCATTCGATTGCAAAGTATTCGTAGAAATATGTGGGAGCCATATGAATTTCTAGATTCCTCTATTGGTTATTGATCAGAGAAGTGTCTCGGTCATGTCCGCGTAATTCACGAACCGTAGAGAGACACACTTAAGGATTCAATGTTATTGAGTAGTTATAGAAGGATGAGTAAGAGACCGAATGTTGTTCGGAGTCTCGGATGGGATCCGGGATATCACGAGGAGATCCGGAATGGTCCGGAGAATAAGATTCGTATAAGGAAAGTCCTTTTTCGGAGTTGGGGAATGATTCCGGTGTTTTCACCAGGAATGTTCTAGAAGGGTCCGGAAGGTCCGGCACTCCGGAGAGGAAGGGTACATGAATGTGTCATGACAATATGGAATGGTTGCATCATGTACTAGGTCACTTGGCTGGGCAAAATAAAGAGAGAAATCAAATCCAAGTTTGAAAGTCAAACGCCAATTTGGAAAAGTCAAACGACAAGTTTGCTTGGTGGAGGGAGAGTAGGAAACCTACTTGGGAGAAGTCCCTCCTCCACCCATGATCAAGGAGGCCGAGTTGGGGGAGGACTCCCTCCTCCCAACCAGCCACCCTCCACCTATATATGGAGGGGTAGGGCGCCCCTACCCCTCACACCCAAAACCCTAGCCTCCAAGTCGCCGACCACCTCCAAGCCGCCGCCGCCTAGGGCCTCCTCTAACTCAGCGAGTTAGGGTTTCCCCAAACCCTAGCCGCCGGCCAAGCCCTCCCCTTGGTGCCCTCTAAACCCTAGATCACCAAGGCCTCTCTCATACTCAAAGATACTACTTGCAAGGCGAAGCCTGCGAGATCTCCCTCTACTTGACACCACGTCGTCGTCTTCTTAGGAATCGTGACGAGAGTGCTACAACCTCCATTTTCTTTGGAACAAGGGAGAGGAAGGTCTTCATCGATCAGTACGAGCGATGTGACCGGAGCTGCAGGAATGGCCTTGAAATGATCGTCTACGCGATCTTGAGATTGGCAAGAGTACAACTACATCACCCACGAGAATCTGCTCTCGTTAACCGCTTTGGAATCTTCGAGGGTGAGTTCCTCTATCGACTCGTTGCTACAATCTAGTAGATAGATCTTGGCTTGTTTATTTGCATGCGGTAGAATTTTTTTTCCATGCTACGAACCCCTACAGTGGTATCAGAGCCGTGTCTATATGTTGATCTGTTGCACGAGTAGAACTCAATGTTCATTGTGGGCGGTAGTGCTTTTATTATTAATTTCTTTTTGTGTACTTTGCATCTTGCGGTATGATGGGATGAAGCGGGCCAGGCTAACCTTACATGACATCGTTCATGAGACTTGCTCCACGCTCAACATGGAACTTGTATTGCATAAGTGGCTTTGCGGGTGCCTGTCTCTCCCATCATAGTATAGATCCAATTTACAACGGGCACTTGATAGTTCAAGCATCAACGTTGTGGTTCTTGTTCGTAAGTTAGATCGACACTTATTGAAAGCCCCAAACCACGTAAAATATGCAAAGAAAATTAGAGGCGTCTAACTTTGTTGTTTTGCGGGTGTGTCTTGTGATGTGATATGGCCATGATTGTGATTATATTTGATGTATGCAATGTTCCTTATTGTAAGTTGGCAACCGGCAGGAGACATATGGTTGTCTTTAAATTCTGTTAAGACCCGCGTGTCTATTCAAAGTAGTTGTAATAGTTGAAGCTGGTGGACGACAACCATGAAATGGCGCCATTGACCTTGACGCCATACCGGTGATGATGGAGATCATGTTCGTGCTTGAAGATGGAGATCGGAAGCACAACAAGAAAGGCCATATCATATCACATATTATGAATTGCATGTGATGTTAATCCTTTATGCATCTTGTATTGCTTAGTTAACGACGATAGCATTATAAGATGATCCCTCAAGCACACAATTTCAAGTTTTAAAGTGTTCATCCTTAGTAAGCACCGTTGCTAAAGCTCGTTGTTTCGAAGCACCACGTGATGATCGGGTGTGTTAGATTCTGCGAGTGTATACAACGTGAGCAAGCCAGATTTTCTCATGCGGAAGCTAAGGTTTGATCTTGACGAGCCTAGCATGTACAAACATGGTCTCGGAACATGGATTACCGAAAGGTAAAGCATGAGTCATATAGTAGATATGATGAACATGTTGATTGTTCGCCATTGAAGCTACATCAACTTTCGTGATGATCGGTTTTGATGTGGTGGATTTGGTTCGTGTGATCACTAAAACAATGTGAGGGATATTGTTTTGAGTGGGAGTTCACCTAGATTAATTTAACTATTAATTAGAACTCAATTTGTCATAAACTTAGTCTAAACTATTGCAAATATGTTGTAGATCAATGGCGGCCCTTACCATCAATTATAATGCGTTCCTAGAGAAAGAAAAGTTGAAAAACAATGGAAGCAACTTCGCGGATTGGTTTCGCAATTTGAGGATTGTCCTCAATGCTGGTAATTTGACCTATGTGCTGGATGCACTGTTGGGTGACCCGCCTGCAGCTACTGCTACCGATGAAGTAAAGAATGTTTACCTCACTCGGAAGAATCAGTACTCCACAGTTTAGTGTGCTATCTTGTATGGTTTGGAATCAGAGCTTCAGAAAAGGTTTGAGAACCATGACCCACATGATATTGTCCGTGAACTCAAAATGATATTTGAGGCTCACGTGGCAGTTGAGAGTCATGAGGCTTCTGAAAAGTTCTTTAACTGCAAGATGGAAGAGGGTAGCTCCGTCCGTGAGCATGTGCTTAAGATGTCTGGGCACGCAAACAAGCTCCAAAGTTTGGGTATAGTGATTCCTAATTCTTTGGGGATTCACCGTGTCCTCCAATCACTTCCACCAAGTTACAAGAACTTTGTGATGAACTAAAATATGCAAAACATGTACAAGACGTTGAGAGAACTCTTCTCCATGTTGAAATCTGCAGAAGTGGAGATCAATAAAGAGGACCAAGTGTTGTTGGTCAATAAGACCACCAAATTCAAGAAAGGCAAGTCTAAGCAAAAGGGAAACTTCAAGAAGGGCGGTAATAAAGTTGCCACACCGGCGAAGAAGACCAAGGAGCCTAAGCACGATCTCGAGTGCTTTTACTGCAAGGGAGAAGGTCACTGGAAGCGGAATTGCCCAAAGTACTTGGCGGATTTGAAGAACGACAACATCAAGAAGAAAGGTATATCTGATATACATGTTATTGATGTGTATATCACTAGTACTCGTAGTAGTGCCTGGGTATTTGATACTAGTTCGGTTGCTCATATTTGTAACTCGAAACAGGTGCTGCAGAATAAACCGAAGCTAGCGAAGAAAGAGGTGACGATGCGCGTTGGAAATGGATCAAAGGTTGATGTGATCGCGGTCGGCACGCTACCTCTTCATTACCATCGGGATTAGTTTTATACTTAAATAATTGTTATTTGGTGCCTGCGTTGAGCATGAAGATTATATCTGGATCATGTTTATTGCGAGACGGTTACTTGTTTAAGTCTGAGAATAATGGTTGTTCGATTTATATGAGTAATATGTTTTATGAACATGCACCTTTGATAGATGATCTATTCTTATTGAATCTCGATTGTGGAAATACACATATTAATAACATTGAAGCTAAATGTAAGGTTCCCAACCTTTAATAAGGTAGATATCCCTGTGTTTACAATGCTAGTCCCTGGATCAATAGCTAGCATCCACAGTTAAGATGTAATATCAAGAAACAAAGGTCATAATACAACTTTATAACCAGGAATAAAGTAATTTATTACATCTTGCATAGCTCATTTGGCTATCTCATTACAATGCAGCAGAATATAACAATAGCATGGGGTCCTTCATCTTCAAAGTGCCACAGGCAGACATGTTGGTTGTAGATTTGTAATCCTAAATCAATAAACTTCTCTAACATCAAACAAACCTGCAACATAATAAGTTACATCCACAAAGGTCAATACATTTGAATTGTATTGGCAAGTGATGCTATGGTGGTATAGTGGAGTCTATCATCTATATGCATTTGGCTAAGTGGAGCTTAGGCTTGCTTTGCTCAAAATAGATTTTCCTTATCATTTTAAAAACACTAAGTTTTTGCTTGACAAAAATCACCCAAGGCATCTCCCAATAGAAATTGGTGATCCTTCAATCCCTTGTTCAACCACAAGTTTTTACTTAGAAATTGGGATGAGGAGATTCTTGATAGCTTCCATGTCTTGATGCTCAAATTGTCCTTTACCAGGGACATGGCTAAGTACTTAGATTTTACACTCTGCAGAGGTGGTGCACTTTCCCCACAAGACTTGGTTTCACCAAGACAAGATCTTTCAGAAGCCTTCCCTTAGACCAGAATGGACACGTTCCAACCTATCATTCCCTTACCACCAACTGTCCATTTGTCTAAGTTATTGCAACCTATATGATCCAGGCAGAGCCCATATTGCCAAGTGGCTGCACTTGAAGCTTCTCAACATTTGACATCTCAAATCTCTTTGTTCCTGGGTGGCCATCCACAAGTGAGATACACAAGGTAAACCATAGAAATGGGCCTTGTGAACCACTCAACATATACCATTCCTTCCATTCCACCCAGGTGATTCATTCACTTAGTTGTTTTATGACACAAAACACAAGTCCTTGACTTGGAAACATTCCATAGTATGAATATATATTCCACCCTTGTTTTCTACTAGCTAAGCTAAGCATGATAGTAGTAGGAATCTTAACTTAGGAAAATTCTACTAAGGTTTCATCTACTAGGATTTCCCATGGCATTGTTTATACTTAGAAAAATTTCCATGCAAGTCCTACTTAGAAATATCACTAATGCATAGTGAAAATAATGGGACAAAATTATGAAGCATCACTTGCCTTTTTGGTAGAGAGTATACGTTCACTCCTTGATCTTTGCAATATTCACACTCTTCAAATCACTACAATTCAATCAAGCAAGCAATATTTCAATCTACCATTCAAGCAACATTACATAAAATAATAGAAACAAAACAATGCATGCAAGCATGCCAAACTTTGTTTTATTTACAAAAGTGGTTTATAATAGGTTATAAACATTCTAAAACACTAATTGGTCATTTTATAAAGTGGCAAAACTATTTGCAAAAGATTTTACTTATAAATCATTTTTAAACCAAATCATTATTTTATGTGGTTGAAAATGCCTTTATCAAAGTAACAATCTTTATAGGGTTCACCAAATACACTTTTAAATCATAAAACTTGGTGCTTGGGGTCAGAGAGTTTAAATCAAAACATTTCCAAAAGATTTTCCTCCAAAAAGCATTTTAACAAATAAACAATATTTTTATTTGACTAGAAATGGTTTAAATCAAAGATTTATTATTTTGTTTCACCAAATATATTTTTGAAACCACAAATTGATTTCTATGGTCAGTAGGTTCAAAACAAACCATTTGCCAAAGGTTTTATCTCAAAAATCATTTTAGAACAATTTTTATATTCTAAATATGCATACATAAGTTTCTACAAAAACAATCAATTTAACAGAAGCATTTTACTAAAAAAAGTGCATGGTCAGAAAGTACTTGTCTTGCTGATTCCATTGATATAAAATTTGCAAAATTTGGACGTATGGTTTGAAAGTTATAAATTTTTCAAATTGGAACATCAAATAGACAAGTTTCTGGTTTTTAAAACAATCACAGGCCACGCGTCGGGTTGCTATTGGTCGGTACCGCTTCGTGCGGATAGACAGATGCGAGCCGTTGGATCTAAGTGTAATCGTGCGGCTCAGGGCACGACTTACCCCTTCGGGTTAGTTTCTTTCCTAGCCACTAGATCGAGATCAGACGGCCAAAGATGCATGCTTAACGAGTGGCATGTGGCGGCAGTTAGCGGAGCGGTCAGAAGGTGGCGGTGTCGACGTTACAGGAAGCGAGAGAGCGAAGGGAGATGCTCACCAAAATTGCGGGGTCGTGGGGATGCTCAAGGTGGTCCTTGCTAGCAAAGGGGCGCTCGGGGTGGACGACAATTGCTCGCCGGAGTCGTGGTCACCGTCGGTTGCATTCAGACGTCGACGGGGGCGAGGCTACTGGCCACGGGAAGGAAAAATAACGGTAGCGTTAGATGCATACGGGGTCTGCGATCATGTAGGCATCAATGAGAGGTATGGGGGTGGTCAGTTACTACCTGGAGGCTTCGTCGGAGAAAAGGCAGACGGCGGCGCTGCTGGTCGTCGTCGTTGCCGACGCTGGGGGACACGCGCGAGCAAGATGAGGGTGCAGAGAGAAGCTCCAGGGACTGGGGTCACGCTCGTGTGCTCGAGGAGGAGAAGGGCGATGGCGAGTGGCCGGAATTGGGGGTGGAGCTCGCCGGAGATAGTGGCGGTGTAGTGTGAAATTAAGCAGCCTAGGGGCGCGCTAGGGTGGGGGACTGAGGGGGAAACAGAGAGGAGAGAGAGGCGGTTAAGAGGGAGCGGTCACCGATGGGGGTTACTCGCCAAGATGCTTGAATTCACGCGGCAATCAAACGGCAAGAATGGCGAGAGGGGCAGTCACGGGTGAGGACGAAGCTGACGGTGCAGTGGGGTCGCTTGGCAGCGACAGAGAGGAGGAGGAGGTGGGGTCCAACTGTCATTCGCTATGCGGGTCAACTTGTGAGTGAGAGAATAACGTTTCGGGGGAGAGAGGAAAATGGGCTGCTGGGCCTGGACTGGGTCTGCCAGGTTGGGCTGCTTTTGTTCATTTTTTTGTACAGATTCTTTTTCCCTTTTTCCATTTCTATTAATCTGCTTTGGTTTTTTTAATTAATTCAAACATTAATTTGATTTCAAACCTCAACCAAAATTTGTGTAGATTCATATACTGATTAATAGCACATTCCAAAGTCAAATTTAGAATAATTTATTTATTCTTTTTAGGGTCTTTTAATTATTTAAAATAGGCTCTAGTATTAATTAAATAAGATTTAATAATATTTTTCAATCTCCATTTGAATTCAAATCACCACCAAACTTTGGGTGAATTTTAATTCTGTTTATCAACATATTTCAAAGTTCAAAATAAAATAATTCTTTGACGATCTAGTAATAATTAAATAAATAGACCATAGTATTTAATTCAAATAGGTTTTTAATTTATTTTAAAAATCTTTTTGAAATCGAAATGATATCAAAATCTTTTCAATGGGTTTCATTTGGAAAACTAAAACACTTGGAAATCACTTATTTAAAATACTTTAATAAGTTTTAGTGTTTATTTAAAATGGAAAAGCCTTTACTTAAATATTATTGGATACTAATAAATCCTTATTATTTTATTTAAATAAACCTTCACTATTTTTATCAAACAAAATATTTTCTTTCAAAGCTTGGCCAAGGTTAAATTTGGCTCTTTAAAATAATCCTTATTGAATAATTTCTTTCCTTATCTTATAAAGTCCATATCTTTTTATTTATAGATCCAAACTTGGTGATTCTAATTTGTAAAATCTTATTTGATATTTATTTATCCTTTTAAATATCTTTAGGATTATTTGCTCACCATTTGGTATGGATTTATAGATAGATGCTTTATTAGCTTTGGGAATTAAATATCCTTATCTTATTAAATTCATAAGATATTATCTATGGTTCCAAATTGGATGAAATCAATTTATATGGTTTTATAATATTTCCATTTGTCATTCTTGATCATTTTGAAATGTTTGTTTGACAAATTTCTATTTGGATCAAATCCATGGTCTTAGAGATAGCTTGGAAATGATTTTTTTCTATTAGGGTTTTAGAGTTTTGGTTTATTTCTCAAGTGTTTAAATTTCAAGATGCATTTATGAAGAGTGAAATCCACTTGATTTGAATTTTAGTTGGATTCAAACATTAACCAAAGTTTGTTCAAGAAGGGATTTTAATTTCCATTTAAAAACAAAAGTTTCTTTTCACCCTAAATTTCAACAATTATTTATTTTGTTTATTTATTTTTCACATAACAAGATTTGGAAAATCTTGGGATGTGACACTAAACGTTTGAAATTGAGCGATAACTCGACCTATATGTTGCACTGTCGTCTTGGTCATATTGGAGTGAAGCGTATGAAGAAACTCCATTCAGATGGACTTCTTGAATCACTTGATTCCGAATCACTTGAAAGATGCGAAGCATGTCTCATGGGTAAAATGACTAAGACTCCATTTTCTGGGATGATGGAGCGAGCTACGGACTTATTGGAAATCATACATACCGATGTGTGTGGCCCAATGAGTGTAGCATCGCATGGTGGTTATCGTTATGTTCTTACCTTCACGGATGACTTGAGTAGATATGGGTATACCTATTTCATGAAACATAAGTCCGAAACTTTCGAGAAGTTTAAGGAATTTCAAAGTGAGGTAGAGAATCAACGTAACAAGAAGATTAAATTTCTACGTTTTGATCGTGGAGGTGAATATCTAAGTTACGAGTTTGGCGAGCATTTAAAGAAATACGGAATACTTTCACAATTTACACCGCCGGGAACACCACAGCGTAATGGTGTGTCCGAACATCGTAATCGAACTCTCTTAGATATGGTTCGTTCTATGATGTCACTTACAGATTTACCGCTATCATTTTGGGGTTATGCATTAGAAACATCCGCATTCACTTTAAATAGGGCACCATATAAATCCGTTGAAACGACACCGTATGAATTATGGTTTGGGAAGAAACCTAAATTGTCGTTCCTTAAAGTTTGGGGTTGCGAAGCTTATGTAAAGAAGTTACAGCTAGACAAGCTTGAACCCAAAGCGAAAAAATGCGTCTTCATAGGATACCCGAAGGAAACTGTTGGGTATACCTTCTATCATAGATCCGAGGGCAAAATCTTCGTTGCTAAGAATGGATCCTTTCTAGAGAAGGAATTTCTCTCGAAAGAAGTGACTGGAAGGAAAGTAGAACTCGACGAGGTTGTTGAACCTTCTCTCGAACTTGCGAGTAGCGCAGCACTGGAAGTAGTTCCTGTGGCGCCTACACCAATAAGAGAGGAAGCTAATGATCATGATCATGAAACTTTGGTTGAAGTTGCTACAGAACCTCGCAGGTCAACGAGAACTCGTACCACTCCTGATTGGTATGATCCCGTTATGAGTGTCATGTTGGTGGACAACACCGATCACCCTGCGACATATGAGGAAGCGATGATGAGCCCAGATTCCAATAAATGGCAAGATGCCATGAAATCCGAGATTGGATCCATGTACGAAAACCAAGTATGGACTTTGGTGGACTTACCGGATGGCCGGAAGGCTGTCGAGAACAAATGGATTTTCAAGAAGAAAACAGATGCTGATGGTAATGTTACTGTCTATAAAGCTCGACTTGTCGCAAAAGGGTTTCGACAAATTCAAGGAGTTGACTACAATGAGACTTTCTCACCGGTAGCGAAGCTAAAGTCTGTGAGGATTTTGTTAGCAATCGCTGCATATTATGATTATGAGATATGGCAGATGGATGTCAAAATGGCGTTCCTCAATGGAGACATTGATGAAGAGTTGTATATGATGCAACCCAAAGGTTTTGTCGATCCTAAAGATGCTAACAAGGTATGCAAACTTCAACGGTCCATATATGGATTGAAGCAAGCATCCCGAAGTTGGAATCAACGTTTTGATAAGGTAATCAAAAGCTTTGGTTTTATACAAACTTATGGAGAAGCTTGTATTTACAAGAAAGTGAGTGGGAGTTCTGTAGCATTCTTAATACTATATGTAGATGACATATTGCTGATTGGGAATGATGTAGACCTTCTTAATAGTGTCAAGGATTATTTGAATAATAGTTTTTCAATGAAAGATCTTGGCGAAGCAGCTTACATATTAGGCATAAAGATTTATAGAGATAGATCGAGACGCCTAATATCATTGTCACAAAGTACATATTTGGACAAAGTTCTAAAGAGGTTTGGAATGGAAGATAGCAAGAAAGGGTTCTTGCCCATGTTGCCGAATACGACCTTGAGTAAAACTCAAAGTCCAAAGAAGCAAAAGATAGAGAAAGGATGAGTAAGACTCCCTATGCCTCAGCCATAGGATCTCTAATGTATGCCATGCTATGTACTAGACCCGACATTGCATATGATGTTAGTTTGACTAGCAGATATCAAAGTGATCCAGGAGTGGATCATTGGACATCGGTCAAAAACATCCTTAAGTACTTGAGAAGAACAAAGGATATGGTTCTTTCTTATGGAGGTGATGAATAGCTCATTGTTAATGGTTACACCGAAGCTAGTTGGAACACCGATCCTGATGATTCTAAATCTCAATCTGGATACTATTTACTTTGAATGGTGCATCAGTTAGCTGGAGGAGTGCAAAGCAAAGCGTTTTGGCGAGATCTTCAACTAAATCGGAATACATAGCTGCTTCGGAGGCTTCACAATAAGCAATATGGATGAAGGAGTTCATTACAGAGCTCGGTGTGGTTCCAAGTGCGCTGGACCCAATGTCTATCTATTGTGATAACATGGGCGCCATAGACAATGCACAAGAACCAAGGTCACACAAGAAGCTGAAGCACATCAAGCTACGTTTTCATGCTATTCGAGAACATGTCCAAGATGGTGACATAAAGATTTGCAAAGTACACACAGATCTGAGTGTGGCGAATCCGTTGACTAAACCTCTCCCGAGGGAAAAACATGACCAACACCAAAATGCCATGGGTGTTCGGTATATTACCATGTAATCTAGATTAGTTGACTCTAGTGCAAGTGGGAGACTGTTGGAGATATGCCCTAGAGGCAATAAAAATATAGTTATTATTATATGTTTGTGTTTATGATTAATGTTTGCATTCATGCTATAACAGTATTAAAAGGAAACATTAATACTTGTGTGATTTGTAAACTAAATTAGAGTCCCTAGTAAAGCCTCTTCATAATACTAGCTTGTTGGTTAATAGATGATTGTGGTTTCCCTATCATGAAAATTGAGATGTTGTTAACAACAAGACCATATCATTAGGAGAATGGTATGATGGACTTACTCCTATAGATAAGCGTAGCATAAAGATCAAGTCATTTTAATAGTTCAATTGCTATAAGCTTTCTGATACATAGTAACCTGATTCCTTCGACCATGAGATCATGCTAATCACCATCACCGGAAGGATGCTTTGATGACATGAAACACCACACCGTAACTGGGTGGCTATAAAGGTGGCATTGAGTGTTCGGAAAGTATGGGTTGAGGCACATGGATCAAGAGTGGGATTTGTCCATCCATATGACAAATAGATATACTATGGGCCCTCTCGGTGGAATGTCATCCAATTGTCTTGCAAGCATGTGACTGGCTCACAAGGGATCACATACCACGGGAACTAGAAAAGAGTACTTATCAGTAATGAGGTTGAACTAGGTATGCAGAGATACCGACGATCAAAACCTCGGATAAGTAAACTATCGTGAGACAAAGGGAAATTTGTACCGTATGTATGTGGTTCATTCGATTGCAAAGTATTCGTAGAAATATGTGGGAGCCATATGAATTTCGAGATTCCTCTATTGGTTATTGATCGGATAAGTGTCTCGGTCATGTCCGCATAATTCACGAACCGTAGGGAGACACACTTCAGGATTCGATGTTGTTGAGTAGTTATGGAAGGATGAGTAAGAGACCGACTGTTGTTCGGAGTCTCGGATGGGATCCGAGATATCACGAGGAGATCCGGAATGGTCCGGAGAATAAGATTCATATAAGGAAAGTCCTATTTCGGAGTTGGGGAATGATTCTGGTGTTTTCACCAGGAATGTTCTAGAAGGGTCCGGAAGGTCCGGCACTCCGGAGGGGAAGGGTACATGAATGTTTCATGACAATATGGAATGGTTGCATCATGTACTAGGTCACTTGGCTAGGCAAAATAAAGAGAGAAATCAAATCCAAGTTTGAAAGTCAAACGCCAATTTGGAAAAGTCAAACGGCAAGTTTGCTTGGTGGAGGGAGAGTAGGAAACCTACTTGGGGAGGAAGTCCCCTCCCTCCACCCGTCGGCCAAGGAGGCCGAGTAGGGGGAGGACTCCCTCCTCCCAACCGGCCACCCTCCACCTATATAAGGAGGGGTAGGGCGCCCCTACCCCTCACACCCAAAACCCTAGCCTCCAAGTCGCCGGCCACCTCCAAGCGGCCGCCGCCTAGGGCCTCCTCTAACTCGGCGAGTTAGGGTTTCCCCAAACCCTAGCCGCCGGCCAAGCCCTCCCCTTGGTGCCCTCTAAACCCTAGATCACCAAGGCCTCTCTCATACTCCACCATAATCGCACCGGATTAAGGCGAAGCCCTGCGGGATCTCCCCTCTACTTCCGACACCACGCCATCGTGCTGCTGGAATCGCGAGGAGAGTGCTACAACCTCCGCTGCCTGCTGGAACAAGGGAGAGGAAGGTCTTCATCGAGTACCGAACGTGTGACCGATCATGAAGCACCGCCGAACACAAGCCGGAAGGATCGTCTACGCGATCTTGAGATCGGCAAGAGTACGACTACATCACCCACGAGAATCTGCTCTCGTTAACCGCTTTGGAATCTTCGAGGGTGAGTTCCTCTATCGACTCATTGCTACAATCTAGTAGAAAGATCTTGGCTTGTTTGTTTGCATGCGGTAGAAATTTTTTGTTTTCCATGCTACGAACCCCTACAAGACCAACATCATTGATCCTGGATATAAAAGCCAAATCTTATACTCCAATGTAATCAAGGTCAAGATTAAGAAATCTGGACACACCTCTTAAAAGAGTAGCACCTCAGAATCCATAAATCCTATGGATCCATGCAAACCAGTAGCACACCAATTATTTTCCAAACTATTACTCAAGAATTAGCAGCTGGTATTACTACCAGAGCATTTCTATCAGGGACAACAAACTAGGAAACTAGTTCCTATGCCTCAGACCAACATCATAGGCAGAAAGATTAAATAAGCTTTCATCTTATCTTTGCCAGATATCAATCACAAGCACTGTCAGAGCTAACCTCAGTAATAGGACCCAATCTCTTGTGTGCCATTCTATGATGGCATCGCAAGGACAAGTTCTAATAAGCTAATCCCAAACTTTACTTAGCTTTCACAAATAAAAAGGGACAAGACACTAAATATCATTTTCCTAGAATCAAATGCCAGGAATCAGCATCAAGCTCATCTATACAGAACATCACTAATATGTAATGATTAAATTCATTCTGTATGTCATAATACAAGCCAACAATTTCAGATGTAGTAAACAATCACTGATAGAACCACTGTCAGTACTAACATCTTGATAGTAGAAAGTTTCTAGATCAACAACATTCACAAGTAATGATACCACATAAGAACTATCATCTGAACCATATCAAATTACCACTGGAATCAGTCTGGTAAGCCAATAGCATCACCAAAGCCAACTATAAACAGTAATCCACATCAAACAACCATTCATCATGCTCAAGGATCATCACTACTAAATCCAGATCATCATATATAAAATCAACAGAGGGATGAACCCTAATCAGGATATGAACCCTAATCAGAACATGAACACTAGCCAGGGGTGGCCACTAGAAACACACAGGACATGGTGGCATTGCACAGAGGACACGAGAGGGAGTAAGAACAACTTACTGGAGGTTGTAGCTATGAGCGAGAAGAGGAAGCAGAGGGTGTCGGCAAGCATGGCGGCACGGGGAGCACCCCAAGGGGGTGCTACAACGCACACCACGCCGAGGTGGCGACCACAGCCACACCTGAGAGCGAGCAACACCACCACAACACCACGGGAGCAGCGGCGGCGGTAGCACCAGCACCACCCCAAACCCGGCCTAGGGTTCGAGACATAGCCGGTCTGGCCACAGGAGGGCCCCAGATCCAAATCGAGCTGGACTAAAAGAAGGAGCGGGGTCAACAACGACAGCATGCATCACAACGGCGGCCAGGGAGAACCACGGCGGTGTGAATCGTCGGCGATGGCATCGTCGACCATGGAGTCGAGAGAGAAGGGCGCGAGAGAGATGGACAGGGGGGTGGGCTGAGAGGACCAACCCTTCGGGCAGCCATTTTTATTCTGCCCAATTGGGCCAAAACGGCCCAATAAGCCCAACACAACCAGCCCAACCAACCAAAGAAAGTTTTAATAATTCAGAAAAGATCAAAATGCCCCTAAATTTAAATAAATTCTATAAAATAAAATAAAAATCCAAAAATTACAAATAAAATATTTTTGGATTCACAATAATTTAATCTATCTAAATAAATTAAGAAATAACATTTTGGGTATATAATTATTATCAAGAATTTTATGATATATATTCCTTATGGATTTTTTATAAAATTAAAGAAAGATGATAAAAATAAATAAAAATCAATTTTATTATATATCAATATTATAGTATTTTAGAAAAATACAAAATAAATAATTTATATCATTCTTGTATTTAAATGATAATTCTTAAAGGAATTATTAAATAAATAAAAATTCAATAAGCAAAATAAAATAAAATTACAACCATTAATTAATATTAATAATTAACATTTATAAATCCTTTAATACTTAAAGGAATTTTTTTAACTAAAATAATGGGTAGAAAACAAAAATAAATAATGCATTACATCACTATGCATAATCATTTTTGCTTCTTTAAATATTGTCCTTATCGAGCAATAATGATGTTTTGTAGACATAGAAGCTCAAGCTCTAGTGCTAGCATCCGACTTCACTACCTTGCAATCACAAGGCAAGTTCATCACTTGCTCATGTCCTTTGAAGAGTCTTTATCAAAGTATTTTCAAGATTGTGTGTTATCATCTATACTCCAAAGGAAGAAAATATTATTTTCTTAAATGAAGAAATCTTAGGTATCATCCTAAGTGATGATATAATGGAGAAATAGAACTTAGAGTTCTAATTGCAACAATGATAATCAATTAGGGACTTAATAACCCATGACATCAGTGATTCTAGCGCCGTATATCACGCGTTAACCATGAGATTTGGAATGGGACAGAGAAGTCAGTTGTATGTTCTTCCTCTCGCATGTAGCCGGATGTGCAGGTCATGGCTGTTATCACTCGTAGCGTGCATATTAATTGGTAATTCGTAGAGTATATGCAGTATATGGGTGGGAACCCCCAATGTCCCACGATAGTTCTGGCATCTAACGGTCTTTACAAACCATTGCCGTAATTCAATGTGTGGGCATGGTGTACACCAAGGAGGCATGCGAGGTCGCGAACAGGGCAGTGATTGGCTTGGATCACCTACTGGGCCCCACATCATGGAATTGTGGACGGGA
This sequence comes from Avena insularis, assembly GCA_023614405.1. Taxonomy (NCBI): domain Eukaryota; kingdom Viridiplantae; phylum Streptophyta; class Magnoliopsida; order Poales; family Poaceae; genus Avena; species Avena insularis. The sequence goes on from CM042685.1 coordinate 2,611,826, forward strand.
AAGTATGCTCGGTTGTGCAACAAGGAGTTGATCTCTCATGGGTCAAGTAACGCACCTCTGCAGAGTGTAAGAATTGTAACTTGTTACTCCCTGTTCCGGGAAGGAGCTACGAACTCGGCAGGAAAGGAACTCCATGAAAGTTCTGGTCAACCTGTGAAGGCTGATGGTCATAGATTTTCATATTAAAATCAATCTTTGAAGAAAGATTTACAAAAACTACATAATACCAAGGACTTATAGTCTGAGGTGGTAGATAGAGCATCAAACTTCCCACCTTGCATATAATGAACTTGCTGGGTAACGCTGTTACTCACCCTTTCCTTTGATCCCTTGCTTAGACTCTAAGGATCCCGAAGATACGCCAATGTATGCAGCCGAATGCCAAGAAGATGTGTTCTACGAGGAGCCTAACCTTTCAGGAGGTGTTGAAGGAGTGGATTACGAAATCCGCTATGGTGTATATGGCAATGAGTCAAACTAAGTGCCCTAGTTAGTAGTCACCGACGGAGCCGAGCAGCATGAACCATATAGAATAAGCTGCTGAGCTCAACTCTTCGTTGGAGTTGCTACTTTTAAATTCCGCTGAAACACTTTATATTTTGGTTTGTAAGTTGAATCTTTTCTAAGTCTTGAACTTATGGTATTGTAATAATAATAATATGTGTATGTTTGTAATATGGACCCGCGATGTTTCTGTTGTACCACTCTGAGGGATGTGATATTTACAGAATGGTGTTCTGTGGATGTCATGTCAACGACTATAGTGTACTACACATGCAGTGGTATGCTGGGTCGCCGCAGTTGGTATCGGTGCAATTTCTTTGACCTTAGGTTGGAAACCTAGTAAAGGGTATTACCTGTAGGAGTGTGTAGCAACGATAAAGAATTCTCTAAAAGAAATATAATGTGTATTCGAAGGAGAATATCCCATTATATGTTTCAGTGCGATAATTCTTTGTTATGATGCAATATATTATTGGTTACTAATAAAAATATTTTTAGTTGTCCAACTAGAATTCCAGTGAACACCATAACCTATTATGATGGCCGGATATTATCCAAGTATCGTGTGAGTATCCAACTCCCAGAGGAGCTTGGATTATATCACGATCTACCGATAGGTGAAGGTAGGAGTCACTTAGTAGCATATCGTGTTGCTGTTGTGGAGGCGATAGCTAATATCCGAGAGCATAAAGCCAAGGAGTTAGAAGGTAGCACATTTTCTGTGATACCTCATGATTCTATAGACTCGGAGCCTGTACCGGATCATCTTACTTTAGTTAATAAGCATCCTAAGTTAGCTTCCAAGTTTATGGATAGATACCGAACACTTGTTGCAACTTTTTATAAGATACATCAAGTGATTGTCGAAGATAAAAATGACATGTTAGAGGATCTAACTGATCCGGAAAGGAGGAAGCAGTTTGACATGGTTATACCCTACGGGTACGTAACTTTAGCATACCTGGTCCAGCCCAAGGAAGGCCCACAGCAGATATACGCTGGCCCATGAAGATTTTCGGGTGGCCAAGGCCCATGACGCCTTCGGATCCTTGGAGAGCAAGACTAGCGTAGATAAGAAATTCAAGGGGTAAAACCCTAGAACTTGTAACTGACTAGGACTATGCCCGGGACCTGCCTAAGTCTATATAAAGGCCAGGAGGGCACGCCCTAGATCTCTCGACTCATACTTTCGTACACACCTCCACGCCAGATCGAATCTGCGCACCTTGTAACCTTCGGTTCCGCCGTAATCAAGAGCAGACAAGTAGGAGTAGGGTTTTCCCTCCGGGGGCCTGAACCTGGGTAAATCTCATGTCCCCTGGTTGCTTGTCTGTTAACCGTTCCACGATCTCCAGCATCCCCATCTTCTCCCAAACCCAAGTCCATAACAATGGGCATTGACGAGATCAAACCTCGTCAATTGGCGCCGTCCGTGGGGAGTCGGGGCTGCTGATTGTGCGATCGTGACGGTCCCGACCCGATCGATCTACAACTCCACGGCGACGGAGAATCACCTCCTCTTCGGCACTTTCGACTTCACCGCCCACTCGCCGGCCACCATGAAAGATTTCGAGCCCGTAGGCGACGGACTCGAAATTTTGTTCGGAAGCTTCTGCTTCCAGGTGGGACAAACTGGCACCCTCCGCCTTCCTGAGCGGGTGCCCGTGCCGTCAATCAGGCCCGCCTCGTGGGCTCCACACCCCGTGCTGCGCACATCACTATCGACAGACGAGTTCTACGACAACAGCAGCTGCAACTCCGATCTGTGCGATCTTCCTTCGGATGAAGGGACCTACGGTTCCGGATACGAAAGCTGCGGCAGCTGCGGACCGATCTACGAGCGCTACCAATGCGCCGCGGTCATCCAGAAGCAGCAAACGCCTAACCCGCCGCCCAACACGAACCCCAACCCGCAGGACGGAAACGGCGGAAACGGAGGGAACAGAAGAAGCCAGTCCCCCACCCGAAGGGGAAAACAACGGCCACGTCATCCAACTTAGCAAAGAAGGATGGGTCCAGGCACGCCGTGCCGTCGCAGGCGACATAGTCCTACCTGTGGACTCCCCACGTGACCTACTGATGGCATACCACTACCTCCTCATCGAGGAGCACAAGAAGCAAGTCAAGATGCAGGAGACGCTCGACAAACGCAAGCAAGCAGCTTCTGAGTCCAGTGCGCGACGAGCTACGCTCTCCGCCATGGCACCCGGCTCTAGCACGAACGGAAACCAGGGAAACAAACACCGCTCGCGGGTGGAGAACATGGATCCCAAGGAACGCCGTGATGTGACCCGAACTCTCCACACATCGTTCATGGATATGGATGCCGACGGCAACATCATCCCGAAGACACCGCAAGCTGCGATCATGGCAGCCACTGCGTATCTCGCGGCCCACCAACCTCCGGAAGGGGACCCAAAAAGAGCCATGCATAAGTCCGCACTCACCGGACTCGGACTCGTCGGAGCCGCGCTCCACGAAGATGCTCCTGCGGAGCCGAAGAAGAAAGCTCCGGTCAGGCGCGACCGGAGCCCCACCCCTTCATCCGAAGAGGAGGAGGAGCACGACCTTCCTCGAAGGAAGAAGAGCTCGCGTCGCCACAAACGCGACTACGACGCCAGAGACGCGCTTACACAGCGCAAAATCGACAAAGCGCGAGCCAAACGCGCATGCTCATCCGAGTCCGAGATGGATGAAGATGAAGGAGAACTCTGCGGAGCTCGATGCTTCAGCAGATCCGTTCGACGAACAAAGATGCCACGCAATTTCAAGCTTCCTTCGGATACTCCGAAGTTCAACGGCACGCAAGATCCAAAATCTTGGCTCAGCAACCATTTGTCATCCGTCAAGCTGCACGGCGGTAACAAAGAAACCGCCATGCAATGCCTTCATTGCGGTGACGGTATGGCCTGGTCTGGCTCAGCAGCCTATCATCAGGATCCATCCGAAGTTGGGAGGAGCTAGCTTACATCTTCATCCGAAATTTCAAAGGCACTAGCAAGAGGCCTGCCTCAATCGAAGAGTTGCGAGCCTGCACTCAGAGAACGGGCGAATCTATTCGCTCGTATATACTACGCTGGTCTACCACCAACAACTCCGCAGCACATATCTCCGAGGAGAGGGCCATCGACGCCTTCAGAGATGGCGTCAAACGCCAAGATTTCAAGGAGGAACGTGGGCGTGTCAAGCCCAAGACACTCGACCACCTCATGGAAATTGCCAACAGTTGGGCGGACGGCGAAGATTGCATTCAGCGAGCGCAATCAGACGAAGAGGATGACTACGGCCGAAGGCGAGAACGCCGCAGCAAGAGGAGATCGCATGTCTACGAGGACAGCGACGGACCCGACATGGTCGCGGCTAGCTACGCCGATCGCCGCAACGACAACAGCCGTAACAGCGGAGGATACCGCGGAGGAAATTTCCGCGACAATGACGACCAACCGGTCATTGTGGCAACGCCGCGACCACGACAATGGACCCTCAGCATTCGACAAACTCTCGGGTCCATGCACCATCCACTTCTACATCGACAAACAAGACGGCAAGAAGAAAGCCAGTCACATGCTCAAGGACTGTCGCGAGTTCCAGAAACTCAGCGAAAGCATGGTGCAGATGAGGCAACAAGCCCCAACCCCTGCTTTCGGAAACACACCCGCGCCAGGAGAAATAGCACATGGAGCTCCTCCACCGCCACCTATTGGAGGCCCAAACCAACCAGTCGCACCAGCGCAAAACAACGCCGGGGTCGGGTACCCCCCACCAAAGGGAGCACTAAATATGATCCAGAAGGGACGCCCCACAAACAGGGTGCAAAAGAAAATCACCCGACAAATCAACTTGGCCGTAGCAACTCCGCCTGCAATCCCTGAGTACCTCAGCGGATCGGAGTCCTGCATTACATTCACTCGCGTGGATCACCCTTGCCAAATCCCTCGCCCAGGTCATGCTGCCCTGGTGCTGGAGGCGCAGATCGGAGGCTTCGAGATGAGTCGCATCTTCATGGACGGCGGCAGCGGCATCAACCTAATGTTCGCAAGCACTCTAGCAGCAATGCGGATCCCGCATTGCAGCCTGGAACAATCAGACACAACATTCCACGGCATCGTCCTAGGGAAGGGCATATTCTCCCTGGGCAAAATAGGGCTTGACGTCATCTTCGGGAAGCCGGACAACTTTCGGCAGGAGCGCCTTGAATTCGAAGTGGTGGACTGGCTGTCGCAATACCACACCATCCTGGGGCGCGTAGCATTCGCAAGGTTCCTGGTTGTCCCACACTACGCATACCTACTACTCAAGATGCCAGGACCAAGGGGCGTCATCACAGTCCACGGGAGCTTCACCCGATCGGACCAATGCGACAGGGATTTCAACAAAATCTCCCAGTCTTTCGGCATGCAAGATGAGCTTGTAAGGCTCCGCGAGACAACGGACAATGGGGTACCCCCAGTCACAAGGCAGAACACACCTGACATGTCCTTCAACTCCACCGTCAACACCAAGAAAGTACAGGTCCATCAGACGGACGCCTCCAAGACGGCCTTGATCGCCAACGACCTCAGCACCGCATAGGAAGGCGCGCTCGTCGAATTCCTCCGTGAGCGCTGGGAAATCTTCGCCTGGTGTCCTGCGGACATGCCAGGAGTTCCCAGGGAATTCGCAGTTAGCATTCCAGTTGGAGACGGAAGCAAGTAGTAGTGCAAAACCTATCTTTAAGGATATACCTATAGATCCTGAATCTTTTACACCTTATCCTTATTCACCAAGGCCTGCACCTATATATGATCCTACTTTAGATATGAGGTATGCAGTACCACAGGGTTTAGAGGACGGTTCTGATTCAGAACTTCCTATTGAGAATTCTGATGGTTGGAGAATGGGATCATCTGAAGGATCCCAGGGGCACCAGATGTCCATAGATCGTTCTGACAGAAATGTTGGACAATCTAGCTAGATGAGTGCAAGAATTAACCCTAGTAACAGTAGTAGAAATGCCTTCTCAAAACCTGAGGAGAGAGTGGTTTAATCATCAACACCTTCTCAAAACCCAGGGAATATACATTATCCGGTATTTAACTATCTTGCCAAAAGGAGCACCTAGGAAGCAACAGGATCCATGTATTCTGTTTACGACTCAAGGAATGAAGTGTAGGGTTCGCAGCATAGAAAACAAAAAATTTCCTACGATGGGAACAACTATGTACCAAGATCTATCTACTAGATACAAGCAACGGGTGGATATACATCCATAGAATACATACCCTCGAAGACCGTATAGTGTTAACGAGGTTTTACTCGTGGATGATGTAGTCGAACGCTTTCCGATCTCAAGATTGTGATGAAGTCCATCTGGTCCAGGCGGTCCAGCACCATCACGTCCAGCACCGCAAAGCAGTGGTGCATCCGTGATCGCACACACGTCCGGGTACCCCGACAACCTCTGCACCCTCGCTCCAGCGAAGCAGCGGAAGCAACAAATCCTTCCAGAAAAAGCCACCGGGAACATGTATCTCACTGATCCGAGACCATGGGGGAATTCTAAAGGGAGGAGAGATCCTTCGCGAGGAGGTGTGTTTTGAGAGGAGGAGAGGGGGCCTTTTATAGGGAGAGGAGGGCACCCCAAGGGGCATGGAGCCATCCATGGTGGCTGCCCCGACCTCTTCCACATTCATGTGGGTGGAGATCCCACTCAAAATGAAAAGCCTCCACTCCCATTAAAAAGCCTCCACTCAAAAATCCACTCACATGCATTAAATTTCCACCAAATTTAATGCAAGCTCTCATTTAAATAAAATCTTTTATTTATTTATTCAGAATTTTGTTAATTACTTTAATTAACAAACATTCACATAAAACCCCTAACAACATTTCAATTTCAGATGCAGAACCAGTTTCAGCAATTTCAACTAAAACAGTTTTGGTGTCTAGTGAAATAAATTCCTGCGCTTTCCTTTTTCTTTCTCTGACATATTATTTGCTCTGAATGGTGTCAGTATCCCTTAAGTGTGTCACCCTATGGTTCACGAATAATGTAGACATAATCGAGACCCCTCTTCGATCAATAATCAGCAACGGGACCTGGAGATCCGTACTGACTCCCACATATTCAATGATGACTTCTGTGATCGTGTGAACCTTATAAGCATGTAACTCAATCCCTTTGTATCGCGATATATTACATGTCCGAGGTTTGATCATCGGTATCCCCATACCTAGTTTGATCTCGTTACCGACATGTACTCTTTTCTCGTTTCCGTGATATAACATTCTAGTGATCAAATCACTTGCTTGCAAGCTAACCAATGTGATATCATCGAGAGGGCCCAGAGTATATCTCTCCGTCATTAGGATGGACAAATTCCACTCTTGATCCATGAGCCTCAACATAACACCTTCGTAGCACTGAACCCATATTTATAATCACCCTGTTACGGTGTGACGTTTCATATTATCAAGATACTCTTCCGGTGTTAGTGATTGACATGATCTCATGGTCTAAGGACTAAGATTACTTCGTATGATGTTATAGCAATATAAACACAATGACCTTGATCGTAATGCTATACTTTGGATGAATGTTCATCACATCATTCCAACAATGTTGTGACCTTGTTATTAACAACATCAATGTCCATGATCAGGAAACCTTTGATCATCTTGTTAATCAACGAGCTAGTTTATAAGAGAGGCATAACTAGGAACTTCCTTTTGTTTATTAAACACACATTTATTAATGTTTCCGTATTAATACAATTATAGCATGTAAAATAAACATTTATCATAAACAACGAATACGATAATAACCACTTTATTATTGCCTCTCGGGCATATTCCCTTCAGTCTCCCACTTGCACTAGAGAGAATGATCTAGTTTGAAAGCTTTGCGTATTGAACACCTATGACTTTCTAGTGTTCCATATACGCAATTGCATGAGGTTAACATAATCTACGGATCTGACGCTTCAGGTCCGTGCGTATCTGCATGTCTTTGCGTCTCCACGCACCACTCATTCTCTAATGAGATGGCATTGTATAAATTCGGTCTTTTGGTGAGACCTTTAGTTCCTCAGGGTTAAATCAAGTCGATACTATTGTCGTACAATATATCTTTAGTGTTAGCCCGTTGAGAACCTGTCACATCCCAAAATTTTCCAAATTTTGAAATGTGAAAAATAAATAAACAAAATAAATAATTGTTGAAATTTAGGGTGAAAAGAAACTTTTGTTTTAAAGTGGAAACATCAAAACCCATCTTGAACAATTTTTGAATAAAATTTGAATGCAACTAAATTCAAATCAAGTGAAATGCATTCTTAATAAATGCATCTTGAAATTTAAACACTTGGAAAATAAACCAAAACTCTAAAACCCTAATGGAAGAAAATCATTTCCAAGATATCTCAAAGACTAAGGATTTGATCCATATAAAATTGATCAATAAACATTTTAAAATGATCAAGAATGGTAAATGAAAATATTATAAAACCATAGAAATTGATTTCATTCAATTTGGAGCCATGGATAAACTTTTATGAATTTAATAAGGTAAAGGAATAATTTCCAAAACTAATAAAGCTCCTATCTAAATCCATACCAAATTGTGATCAAATTAATCCCAGAGAAATATAAAAGGATAAACAAATATTAAATAGGATTTTACAAATTGGAATCACCAAGTTTGGATCTTTAAATAAAAAGATATGGATTTTATAAGACAAAGGAAGAAATAATAAATAAGGAGTTTTTAAAAGACAAATTAAAACTTGGCCTAATCCATAAGAAAATGGATTAAAGATAATCCAAATCCAAATAAAATAAAGGGATAAAGAATATTCAAATAAAATAAAATGGCCTTAACCAAATTCTATTTCTATTTGAATAAAGACAAATCCCTAATGAGAATGATTAATTAAATCATGGAAAATAATAATTGGAATTTACCCAAGTGGAATTAACTTAAATGGAATCAAAGCAATCATCTAAATAAAATTTATGGAATTAAAACCATATTTGATTTCATTGGAATAAAGACATTTGCCCAAAATAAATGATTAATAATCATATTAAAATATTTCAAATAATTCAAAGTGAATTCACCCTTTTAAATTAATAAAACCTACTGAAAAGGTTTGGTGTAATTTTGATTTCAAATAAGGGTTTGAAAAATTAATTAAATCTTATTTAATAAAGGTACGTGCCCTTTTCAAATAAAATATAAACCATAAATAAATAAAGAAATTATTCCTAAAAAGGACTTTAAATACATGTTTAAACATATTAAAAACTTATTGAAAAGTTTGGAAGGTTTTGAATTCAAATGGTTGTTTGAAATGTTTAAACAAAATCAAAACAGAATAAAAGAAACTGAAAAAGAAAAATAAACAGATGGAGAAAAAAATAAAACAAAGTAGCCCAGCCCAACTAAGCCTAGCGAGCCCACCTTCTCTTTTCCCTCCTTGAATCGTTTTCCACCAGAAACCACACCCGGATAGCAACTGACGACTGGACCCCACTTTCCCTCTCTCCCTCTCGCTGACCGTTGATCCCCACCTGCCAGACCTTCATCCTCACCCGCGCGAAGACCACGCCGCCCATTTCTGCCGATGATCAATCCCCTTCAATACGCGTTGAGGCCAGTAATTCCTCCCCCGACCACGCGTACTTAATCGCCTGATTCTCCTCTCCATTTCCCCTCTCTCGTCCGGCTCTCTCTGCCCCCAGGCCGTCCCCATTTACGCTTGCACCGCCACGGCCTCCGACAAGCTCTCCGAGCAATTCCGGCCAGGCACCGTCGCCCCTTGCCTCCTAGACCGCACGAGCGCATTCCCCATCATCCTCTGCACCTTCCAGTGTATTCCACTCACCCGCGCTTGCTCCAGATTCTCGGCAACATCATCGTCAGTGCATGCCGCCGTCTGCTTCGATTCTGGCAAGCACTACTGGTGAGCACAGACCCCCCTTGCCCTCTTTTTGATGCTCACTTGTTTGCAACTCACTTACGAATCTAACAGACTACTTATCTTGCCTTTCTGAGCCTTGTAGTGTCGCCAACGTCGCCCGCCCGAGCACACCATCGCTAGGAGCTTCTCCGGCGAGAAATCCACGTCGACCCCGAGCGCCCCTTCGACAACCGCGGCATCGTTGAGCATCATCACACCACGACGACCACGGTGAGCCTTTTCCCCTGCCTCTTTTGCTTCCTGCATTGCCGGCAACCCCACCGTCTGACCGCGCCGCCGCCGTTCACCACCGCCAGCGCCGCCATAAGATGGCCAGTAGCTGTGAACCGTTGGATGTTGATTGCGTGGCTACGATAGAACATAACCCGAAGAGGTATCCTTTGATCTGTACCGTGCATAGTCATTTAGATCTGACGGCTCAGAGAGGTCGATCCAACCGAAGCGGTACCAGCCAGTAGGAACGTGACGCGTGGCATGTGTGTTGTTTTAAAAATAGATTTGACTCTATTAGATATGTGAATTTGTAAATTGCATAACTTTAAATCCACACGTCCAAGTTTTGCAAATTTTATATCAATAAAATCAGCAAAACAAGTAATTTCCAACCATGCACTTTGTTTAGTAAATTGCTTTTGGAAAATTAGTTGTTTTTGTAGAAACTTGTGTAGGCATATTTTGAACATAAAATTTATTCTAGAAATGTTTTTAGGGTAAAATCTTTGGCAAATGGTTTGTTTTAAACCCACTGACCATATAAACCAACTTATGGATTTAAAAACATATTTTGTGAAGCTAAAGAATAAATCTTTGAATAAAAGCATTTCTAGCTAAATAAAAATGTTGAATATGTTTTAAAAATGCTTTTTGAGTAAAACCTTTGGGAAATGATTTTATTTAAACTCTCTGACCCTAAACACCAAGTTTTTGGATTTAAAAATATATTTGGTGAACCCTATAAAAATATTACTTTCTTTAAAGGCATTTCCAACAACATAAAATATTGCTTTGGTATAAAAATAGTTTATAGGTGAAACCTTTTGCAAATGGTTTTTAATATTAAACACTTGACTATAAAACACTAACACTTGTGTTTAAAAATATATTTGTCAAACACTAGAAAATATTACTTTGATTTGAACCATTTCTAGCAAAACAAAAATGACTTAAAGTGGCCATTTTCACTAACTTGATATCAAATGGTTTTACCACATTTATAAATGACGAATAGGTGTTTTAAAATGTTTATAACCTATTAGAAACCACTTTTCCAAATAAAACCATCTTTGGCATGCTTGCATGCATTGCTTTGTTTTTATTATTCTATGTGATGATTGCTTGAATGGTAGATTGAAATTGTTCCTTGCTTGATTGAATTGTAGTGACATTTGAAGAGTGTGACTATTGCAAGATTAAGGAGTGAACTTATATTCTCTACCAAAAAGGCAAGTGGTGCTTCATACTTTTGTCCCATTATTTTCACTATGCATTAGTGTTATTTCTAAGTAGGACTTGCATGGAATTTTTGCTAAGTATAAGCTATGCCATGGGAAATCCTAGTAGATGAAACCTTAGTAGAAATTTTCCTAAGTTAATATTCCTACTACTATCATGCTTAGCTTAGCTAGTAGAAAACCTGGGTGGATTATATTCATGCTATGGAATATTTCTAAGTCAAGGACTTGTGTTTTGTTTAATAAAACAACTAAGTGAATGAATCACCTGGGTGGAATGGTATTGCTTGGAAGGATTTTTGTTGAGTGGTTACACAAGGCCCATTTCTATGGTTTACCTTGTGGATCACACTTGTGGAATGCCACCCAGGAACAAAGAGATTTGAGATGTCAAATGTTGAGAAGCTTCAAGTGCAGCCACTTGGCATTATGGGCTCTGCCTAGATCATATAGGTTGCAATAAATTAGCCAAATGGACAGTTGGTGGTAGGGGATGATAGGTTGGAACGCGTCCATTCTGGTCTAAGGGAAGGCTTCTGAAAGATCTTGTCTCGATGCATGTCGAGTCTTGTGGGGAAAGTGCACCACCTCTCGAGAGTGTAAAATCTAAGTACTTAGCCGTGTCCTCAGCAATGGACAATTTGAGCATCAAGACAGGGAAGCTATCAAGAATCTCCTCATCCAAATTTCTAAGTTAAAAACTTGTGGTTGAACAAGGGTTTAAGGATCACCAATTTCTATTGGGAGATGCCTTGGGTGATTTTTGCCAAACAAAAACTTAGTATTTTCAAAAGATAAGGAAAATCTATTTTGAGCAAAGCAAGCCTAAGCTCCACTTAGCCAAATGCATATAGATGATAGATACCACTATTCTACCATGGTATCACTTGCCAATACAATTCAAATGTATTGACCTTGTGGATGTAACTTATTATGTTGCAGGTTTGTTTGATGTTAGTAAATTATGTTGTTTAGGATTACAAATCTACAACCAACATGATTGCCTGTGGCACTTTGGAGATGAAGGACTCCATGCTATAGTTATTTCTGCTGTATTGTAATGAGATAGCCAAATGAGCTATGTAAGATGTAATATATTATTTTATTCCTAGTTATAAAATTGTATTATGACGTTTGTTTCTTAATATTACATCTTAACTGTGGATGCTAGCTATTGATCTAGGGACTAGCATTGTAAACACAGGGATCTCTACCTTATTAAAGGTTGGGACCTCTACAGATGGTATCAGAGCACTGTGTTGCCTGTAGGATTGTAACCCTAGGATTGGACAAAACCCCTTATAAAAATAGGAGTTGTATTTGTTCCAAAACCATAACTTCCATGGTGTCATTTAAACGGATCAAGATGGATCTCTTTCAAGTGTAAAAGCGGTAGTCTCTAAAGCTTTAATCTTTTAAAACATAATGTCAGTTTTATAAATAATACCTTTGATCCAACCATGTCAAACAAGGTTTTATTACAAATCTCAAACACTCCATACTCCTATGGTGTTTCGGGAGATGTAAATCTAGGTGTTTTTGCTAAACTTGCAACTCAAATAAATCCCTTGATGATAAATCATAATTCATTTATTTTTCTTGTTACACGTGTAACTCAAATAAATCCCATATGATAAAATCATAAACCATTTATTTTATTGTTATAATGATTTTCCACTTCATCTTTAAAGTCTTTGAACATTTTCAAATATTTCATACTTCTTTCTCATTTAGTGAACATTCACTCAAATTTCCGAAGAAAGCATATAAAGTTGAAATCCATCGCTTACGACTACACATAATGGAATACATACATCGACATGTATAAATTCCAATATTTTAGTCATTCGTTCTTCTTTGGCCTTTGAATGAAGTTTTAATTATCCCGAGGAAAGTCTCACAAGTGTCACTTGATAAAATCAAAGACTCCAAAAATCCATGAATATGGAAATTCTTCATATTTTATTTCCAATATAATTTAAACGGCGATGTCACTTCGTAAGTGATCTTTCAATCATTTGTCTTGCGACATTTTAGCATTAGGTTTTATGGATGTGATTTCTACAACTAAATTTGTAAATCATCCATATTATATGGAATACGGTAATTATTTTAACAACCTTTGTTCTCATAATACCTGATTTAAATAACAATTATTATAACAAATCTTGAAGTCAAGCTTTGATGTCAACGAGAAATACAAACAACGGTTTGTTTGTTTCCGATGAACATCATCACATATTCTCTTGCTAGTTACTTAGGCCATTGTGGTTTATGAATTGCGTCGTTCCGTATGAAATTTCATACCAACCAATTCGGTATCCAATACCCAAGAACCACATTTTTTAACAAGCAAAGAATATAACCATAACATGTATATCATCCATATACCTAAATTGGATATTTCCAATCTTTTCTTTTCTGCCAAATATATTTTATAGATTCTCTTTTAGCATTTCCTTTTTCCTTTTAAAAGAATCTATCAACATCAAAAGTGGCGCAATATACATGACACATAGTCCAAAGCGTGTATATTCAAATAATAATACCTTTGGACTTGCACTTTGAAGTAGATGACCATCATCAAAATGATCGGCATTCTTTCAAAATCCATTCTTTAGTAATCTTTTACTGTAGCAAACACTTTACATACATATTCTATTCATCCTTATCATGACGACTTTCATGATCAAGCTACTGTAGCTTATAAAGGCGAATCATGAGTATAACATTACTTTCCAAAACCTTTTTGGGTGATTAGGATGTCTAGCATCTCCAACCTTTGCAAATTCTCATCCAATATGAGAACATATATTATACACTATCATATTGCAACCTAAACATTGTTTCATATATTGTTATATTTGCCACACATGATGGTTTTTGAAACAATTCATTCGGCTCCTAGATAATCTCGATATTTAAATCAAGAATCATGGAGGCAAACATGATACTTAGGATACTAACACTGGAATTGTTACTCTTGATTTAATACTAATTATTAAACTTCACGGAGTAAACAGGGTTTGCTGAAAGTTTGCAATAGGACTTTAAACTTTGATTGACACTCAACACAATATGATACCAGTTCGTAAAGTAAATATCCAGAATTCTATAGTTTTATTATCTCAATTACAACTAGGCATAAGGTGGTGAACGAATGCCAATGACTACAACAAATTATGCAAATTCACTTTGATTTAATTTATGATAAATTGAGTTCTACTAATCCAAATTAGAAATAAACTCCCACTCAAAAACGACATCCCTCGTGTCTTTTTGGTGATTACATGAACCAAATCCACTTCACCAAGTCCGATCATCACGTGAGTCGGTATAGCTTCAAAGGCGAGCATCCATATGGTCATAATATCAAAACATATGACTCATGCTTAACCTTTCGGTCCGTGTTCCGAGGCCATGTCTGTACATGCTAGGCTCGCCAACTAAGAACCTTAGTATTCGCGTGTGCAACTGTCTTACACCCAAGATATGCTCGTGGATTCAAGTACACCCGATCATCACGTGATGTCTTGAAGCAACGAAACATTGTCGGTGCATACTCAAGGAAGAACACATTTTTATTTTGATATCTAAATGAGGGATCATCTTATTATGCTAATAAAACGCCAAACAAGCAATATAAGATGCAATCAAACATCACATGTTAATAAGTGAAATGATATGGTTCTTGCATATGATCTCCATCATGTGCACCTTGGTATGATCAATATCATACCTCTATGTGTAAGGCCAAGGTCTATGGAACTTACACGTTATGTGTGTTGTAAGAGTATCATCTCATACTTCTACTTACAACATCACCATATCATAACACTAGCCCAGCAACAATCTAAACTAGATGCCTCTAATGTATCCATTGCAAGTTTTACGTGGCTTAGGGCTTTCGAATATAGAACTGTTCTTAACTACAAACATGAACCATAACGAGGATAACCAAATTGTTGACAACTCATTGCAAATTAGATATTTACTATAGTAGGAGAGACAGACACCCGCTAGCCACTTATGCAAACTAGTTGCATGTCAAGCGTGGAACAGGTCTCATGTGCGAGGACATGTAAAGTTTGTCCGGGCCGCTTCATCCCACTATGCCACCAATATCCAAAGTACAACTAAGAAGCAATAAAATGTTCATCATCGCCCACAGACTAATATGTGTACTATCAGTGCA
This sequence comes from Avena insularis, assembly GCA_023614405.1. Lineage (NCBI taxonomy): Eukaryota > Viridiplantae > Streptophyta > Magnoliopsida > Poales > Poaceae > Avena > Avena insularis. The sequence continues at coordinate 2,626,936 of CM042685.1, forward strand.
AAGCATCTAAGCATAGATCCGACTCAGATACCACTGTAGGGTTCGCAGCATAGAAAACAAGAGATTTCCTACGATGGGAACAACTATGTACCAAGATCTATCTACTACATACAAGCAACCGGTGGATATACATCCATAGAATATATACCCTCGAAGACCGTATAGCATTAACGAGGTTGTACTTGTGGATGATGTAGTCGAACGCTTGCCGATCTCAAGATCGTGATGAAGTCCATCTGGTCCAGCCGGTCTAGCACCATCACGTCCAGCACCGCAAAGCAGTGGTGCATCCGTGATCGCACACATGTCCGGGTACCCCGACAACCTCCACGCCCTCGCTCCAGCGAAGCAGTGGAACCAACAAATCCTTCCAGAAAAAGCCACCGGAAACATGTATCTCGCTGATCCGAGACCATGGGGGAATTCTAAAGGGGAGAGAGAGATCCTTCGCGAGGAGGTGTTCTTTGAGAGGAGGAGAGGGGGCCTTTTATAGGGAGAGGGGGGCACCCCAAGGGGCATGGCTCCAGCCATGGTGGCTGCCCCCACCTCTTCCACATTCATGTGGGTGGAGCTCTCACTCAAAATGAAAAGCCTCCACTCCCATTAAAAAGCCTCCACTCAAAAATCCACTCACATGCATTAAATTTCCACCAAATTTAATGCAAGCTCTCATTTAAATATAACTCTTTTATTTATTTATTCAGAATTTTTTTAATTACTTTAATTAACAAACATTCACATAAAACCCCTTAGAACATTTCAATTTCACATGCAGAACCAGTTTCAGGAATTTCAACCGAAACAGTTTCGGTGTCTAGTGAAATAAATTCCTGCGCTTTACTTTTTCTTTCTCTGGCATATTATTTGCTCTGAATGGTGTTGGTATCCCTTAAGTGTGTCACCCTATGGTTCGCGAATAATGTAGACATGATCGAGACCCCTCTCCGATCAATAATCAGCAGCGGGACCTAGAGATCCGTACTGACTCCCACATATTCAACGATGACTTTTGTGATCGTGTGAACCTTATACGCATGTAACTCAATCCCTTTGTCTCGCGATATATTACATGTCCGAGATTCGATCATCGGTATCCCCATACCTAGTTTGATCTCATTACCGACATGTACTCTTTTCTCGTTCCCGTGATATAACATTCTAGTGATCAAATCACTTGCTTGCAAGCTAACCAATGTGATATCACCGAGAGGGCCTAGAGTATATATCTCCGTCATCGGGATGGACAAATTCCACTCTTGATCCATGAGCCTCAACATAGCACCTTCGTAGCACTGAACCCATCTTTATAATCACCCTGTTACGGTGTGATGTTTGATGTTATCAAGATACTCTTTTGGTGTTAGTGATTGACATGATCTCATGGTCTAAGGACTAAGATTACTTCGTATGATGTTATAGCAATATAAACACAATAACCTTGATCGTAATGCTATACTTCGGATGAATTTTCATCACATCATTCCAACAATGTTGTGACCTCGTTATTAACAACATCCAATGTCCATGATCAGGAAACCTTTGATCATCTGGTTAATCAACGAGCTAGTTTATAAAAGAGGCATAACTAGGAACTTCCTTTTGTTTATTAAACACACATGTATTAATGTTTCCGTATTAATACAATTATAGCATGTAAAATAAACATTTATCATAAACAAGGAATACGATAATAACCACTTTGTTATTGCCTCTCGGGCATATTCCCTTCATGAAGCTTAGGAGATGCAAGTGGGTGATAATGTTGATTATGTTTCTGAAGACTTTTCAGCTGATCTGGAGGGAGTAAATGCGCTCAGTTTGAGTAATGACTCGAGTCCTGACACTTCAGATACTGAGTATGTTCCTTCTGGAAGACCATTTGTTCCACAAACTATGCGACAAACGTCGCGTAATCACGGTTGGACATCATGCATGTCTGATGAGCATAGTAGTTATTAGAAGTAGGTGTCTATTTAGAAAGTATCGGGTACTATCTATTGTAATCCTAGAAAATAAGGTAGTTAGATAAATAAGGTAGTGTTGTGATTATACCTATATGGTATATGTTGTAATGACTTTGTATTATTAAGATGTTGTAATGTATAATATGTGAAATGCATATTTGGATTTTATTTGGATTTTCATTGTGTGACTAGTTCTATGCGTAAAGTTGAGCATAGAACACATGTGCATGATGTAATTATGAGTATTCGCTTTATGTTGCAGGACTAGGGGTCATGGACACGGGTGTAGAGACCGAATCTGAACAGCAGCGGATGGAACATGAGGCCAAGGAGAAGGCCGATGCAGAAGCAGGAAATCAGGGAACGTTACCACCACCACCACCACCACCCACCCCCCGCAACCTGCAAGCTGAGAACAGAGGAAATGGGGGAGATCCGCCTAACAGGCCTAACGAAGGCGACGCTCACGCCTACAACAAGATCAACCTCAACGAGGTAGGCTGGCGCCAAGCACGCGAAGCCGTGGAAGGCAACATCATCCTACCTATGAACGCTTTAGGGATCTACTGATGGCCTACCACCTCCTCATCGACGAGCATAACCGGCAGGTGATCAAAAACAGGGTGAAAAGTCACGTACCTTGCAGCTGCTGCAGGTTAGCCTCTAGCGCTAGGTGCTGCTGAATAAGGAGGTTGGCGCCATGCACAAAGGTCTACAGAGGAAACAACAACACAAGTCGGTAAATAAAAGGCTCGCCCCCCCTCAAACCAAAAAACGATCAACAAAGTCAAAACAAAAAGGGCCCAAGGGCTCCCCCCATGGAGTGTGCAAGATAACACTTATGTGTTCAGGTGTGGACTCTGAATGTTTGCGAGCTTCCTTCTGAGTCATGACTTCCTGAGCTTCTCGCTTAGAGGAGTTTGGGCCATCATCCTCAGAGTTGGCCACCACCCGGGGAATAGAAGCCGTTGGCCTCGACTCTGCCATAACTTCTTGAGTGTCCCCGTCAAGGGACTCCTCCGAAGAGTTGTTGTAAGCAAAAATCAGATTAGCAACACATTGCAACTATAAAGACAAACAATAGGAAAATGACCCAGACGAAGTAACTTACAACTCGATGTCCGCTAAGTTGAAGACGAGAGCCGCCTTCTCCTTACTATTCTTGTTCGGCGGCTGTGGAGCCACTGACCGAAGGGGCACAGCAGGATAAGGTGCAGACAACGCACCATCATCCTCACCATGCTGCTCGAGGAACGACGGACCCCTTGGAGTTGGAGGGGTAGACGCATCCGAAGACTCGCTCCAGGTGCGCTTTTGGGTCCGCCCTTCGCTCGACTCGAGGGCGTCCGCTGGAGGAAGTTCGGATTCGGAATCCACAACTTCGTTGCCCGGCGCAATCGAAAACTTCTTAGGCAGAGAGGGCATCATCCCAGCTACCTTGAGATCCTGCAAACCAAAGATGTAAGAGAACATTATTATTGATACTAACAAGAAGAAAATAGCACTCGAAAAAAGCACAACACGCAGGACACAAGTTTCCACCCAAGGAACTGCATTTGCAGCACTAAAGGGGGCGGTCAAGGATTTCCCCGAGAGGTCCTCATCGGCCTTGTTCTTAAGCAGAGGCCGAAGGGCTCTATCGAGATCACCCTTGGACAGCTCCTCGGATGAGACCCTCATCGGGTCACTGCGACTAGCATAGAGAAACATCGGATGCGCCCTCGCTTGGAGAGGCTGCACCCGACGGTTGAGGAAGGTGCGGATGATGTCCACGCCGTTGACCTCCTTACCGGCCACCAGTTGGAGTGCCTCCACGTGACGGTAGAGCTCCTCCACCTGCATCATCTCACCCTCCAAGACGTGGTTCTTCCATGACCTCTTCGGGACGATTTTCTAAGAGGAGTCGAAAGAGGCGAGGCCAAAATTTTGTCCGTCCAACTTGGCGTCACGCAAGAACCACTTCTTCCGCCAATACTGGACGAACTCACACATAGAAAGGGAGAAGAAAATAATAGAAGATCGAATAGAGATGATGCAGCCGCCGAGCGGATAGACTCCACCGGTGCCGGACTGCCTCTTCACGGAATAGAGCTTACGGAAGAGGGCAAAGTGCGGCTCGATACTGAGCCAGCACTCGCAAAGGGTGATGAACCAGGCGATATGGAGGAGAGAATTGGGAGACAGATGATGCAACTTAATCCCGTAAAAGAAGAGAAGTCCACAAAGAAAATCATGAACAGGAAGAGAGAGACCACGGATGACAATGGCGTAAAACATCACCCGAAACCCTTCGGGTGGGCACGGGATTACCTCGTCACCGGGGAGGATGGCGTCCTCCTTGTTCTGGGGAATCAACCCAAAATCGCGCAACTTGCGCAAGTGAAGGGTTTCGCGGCATAGTAAATCAAAATTTTCTATGGATGCGAACAGAGGGAAGCCAAGATCTAATCTAGGAGATGCAAACAACGAGAGAGATTGGATTAGATCTTCATACCCTTGAAGATTCGCAGTGAGCGTTAAATCGGGCGTGGGTGATGTAGTCGTACTCGCTTCTCCTCCTCACGATCCGATCCGATCTAGCACCACAAGTGGCGGTGCCTCCATGAGATGCACACGTGCAGCACCTCGACGTATCCTCCTTCCTTGGTCCAGCAAGTATGGTGGAGAGATGGGTTGGATCTACAACGCGACGGCGCGGTGCAATTGGTGGAGAATTTCTGCAGCAGGGCTTCGCCTACAAGCAGTCGGGAGGGAGAGAGGAGGGCAGCAGGGCGGCTAGGGTTGGAGGGGAAGGTGTGGGGGGGTGGTGCGCCCCCAGACCTCTATATATAGAGGGGTGGGTGCAGCCCTAACCCCTCCCCCAAGCCAAACCGGCGGCCCCAAGGAGTAGTGGGGGGCAAGGAAACCCCCCCTTCTAGAAGGTCTATCTAGAGTTTAAACTCTCTTTGGCCGGCTGGGCCCTATGGGGCCTTGTGCCCCTGGCCCAATGCGGCCAGGGCACTCCCTCATAGGCCCATGCCCCCTCCCGGAAGGTGGGGCCACGTTGGTCCCCTTCCAGAAGGTTCTAGAAGCTTAGACAATACCGATTAACCCGGAACAATTCCGAACTCCAAAAACTGCACTGCCTTATATGAATCTTATTCTCTGGACCACTCCGGAACCTCTCGTGATGTCCTGGATCCCATCCGAGACTCCAAACAAAAACGAATAAACCAATTATCCAATCTATCCTAGCGTCGAGACACGTTAAGTGTGTGACCCTGCGGGTTCGAGAATATGCAGACATGATCTTCTATCAATAATCAACAACGGGGTCTGGAAACCCATATTGACTCCCACACATTCATCGATGATCATATTGGATGAACCACGATGCCAGGATTAAATCAATCCCATATATATATTCCCTTCGTCTCGCGATATTTTACTTGCCCGAGATTCGATCGTCGGTACCGTCATACCTAGTTCAATCTCGTTCACAGCAAGTACTTTACTCGTTCCGTAATCCGATATCACTTTGTGATTAACTCCTTAACCACATGCTTGCAAGCGGTGTTGATATCGATTACCGAGTGGGCCCGAAGTATATCTCTCCGACTTGGGAGGGACAAATCCCATCTCGATACATACAACCCAACAGATACTTTCCGATCACCTGAGAGACACCTTTATGATCACCCTCTCATAGGATGACGTTTGATGACCTCAAAGCTTTCTTCCGATACCAGGGAGTTGCATTATCTCATGGTCTAAGGAATACAATATTTGACATAAGAAAAGCTTCACAAAGACGAACACAATGACACGATCTAATTGCTTCGCTTAGTTTGGGTCTGTCCACCATATCATTCTCCAATGATATGATCTCATTATTAATCGACAACTCATGTCCATGGTTAGGAAACCTTAACCATCATTAATCAATGAGCTAGTCCATAGAGGCGTACTAGGGACACAGTGTTGTTCACAAACCACATAAGTATTAAAGTTTCCGCTTAATACAATTCTAGCATGGAATATAAACATTATCATGAACAAGAATTATAATAATAACATCTTTATTATTGCCTCTAGGGCATAATTCCAACAGTCTCCCACTTGCACTAGAGTCAATAATCTAGTTTACATTTGGCAACAATTTCACACCCATGGCAATCGAGGTCTTGATCATGTTTTACACGTGGAAGAGGTTTAGTCAATGGATCTGTGACATTCAGATCTGTATGTACTTTGCTAATCTTCAGATCTCCATCTGCTATATAATCTCGGATTATATGAAACTTGTGGTTGATATGCTTGGTCTTTGGATGATATCTTGGTTCCTTAGCGAGTGCTATGGCGCCAGTGTTGTCACACAATATCTCCAGTGGGTCCAATGCACTTGGAACCATGCCAAGCTCAGTGATGAAGTTCCTGATCCAAACTCCTTCACTTGACGCTTCTGCGGCAGCCATGTATTCCGCTTCTATTGTAGATCCCGCGATCACGCTTTGCTTGCAGCTTCTCCAGCTCACAGCTCCTCCATTCAAAATATACACGCGTATCTGCTCGAGATTTAGAATCATCCTTGTCGGTGTCGAAACTAGCGTCGACGTAACCTTTTACGATGAGCTGTTATCACCCCCATAGACTAAGAACATTTCTTTAGTTCTATTTAGGTACTTTAGGATGTTCTTCACGGCTGTCCAGTGTTCCACTCCTGGATCACTCTGATATCTGCTCGTCAAACTAAGAGCATTGGACGCATCCGGTCTAGTACACAGCATGGCATACATGATCGAACCTATGGCCGAGGCATAAGGCACTTTGCTCATAGCTTCCCTATCATTTACCGTAGCTGGACACTGAGCCTTGCTCAATATCTTACCTGACAACATAGGCACTGAACCTTTCTTTGCCTTATCCATTCTGAACCTTTTCAGAACTTTGTCTAGGTATGTACTCTGGCTTAAAGCTATCAGGCGTCTTTGTCTATCTCTATAGATTTTGATGCCCAATATATAAGCAGCTTCACCTAGGTATTTCATTGAAAAACACTTGTTCAAATAACTCTTCACATCGTTAAGCATGTTGATGTCATTTCCGATAATCAATATGTCACATATAGTACCAGAAACGTCACCGAGCTCCCACTCACTTTCTTGTAGATGCAAGCTTCATAGCAATTTGGAACAAATCCAAAGATCTTGATCACTTGATCAAAACGAAGGTTCCAACTCCGAGATTCTTGCTTTAGTCCATAAATGGAACGCTGAAGTTTGCATACTTTATCAGCATCCTTAGGATCGACAAAACCTTCGGGTTGCATCATATACAACTCTTCATCAATGTTGCCATTGAGGAACGCAGTCTTGACATCCATCTGCCATATTTCATAATCATGAAACGCAGCAATTGCTAATAAAATCCGAATGGACTTAAACATCGCTACGGGAGAGAAAGTCTCATATCAACACCTTGAACTTGTCGAAAACCTTTCGCGACAAGCCGTGCTTTATAGACGGTAACATTACCATCCGCGTCCGTTTTCTTCTTGAAGATCCATTTGCACTCAACGGCCTTTCGGTAGCTAGCAGGGTCCACCAAAGTCCATACTTGGTTTTCGCTCATGGATCCCAATTCGGATTTCATGGCTTCTAGCCATTTCTCAGAGTCTGGGCTCATCATCGCTTCCTCATAGTTCGTAGGTTCACTGTCTTCTACTAACAAGACAGTCAAGACAGGGTTGCCATACCACTCAGGAGGGGCACGCGACCTTGTCGACTGCGCGACGTTCAAGAGAAGCATCGTCCAAGCTTCATGATCCTTGTCATTAGCTTCCTCTATTGTTGGTGCGGTGACCGGAACAATTTCAGGTGCGGCGCTACTCTCCAATTCAAGAGAAGGTTCAATAACCTCGTCTAGCTCTACTTTCCTCCCACTCACTTCTTTCGAGAGAAACTCCTTCTCAAGAAAGGAACCGTTCTTTGCGACAAACACTTTGCCTTCGGTTCTGTGATAGAAGGTATACCCAATAGTTTCCTTAGGGTATCCTATGAAGATGCATTTCTCCGCTTTCGGTTCGAGCTTGTCCGGCATCAACTTCTTGACGTAAGCTTCGCATCCCCAAACTTTAAGAAACGACAACTTAGGTTTAGCACCAAACCACAGTTCATACGGTGTCGTCTCAACGGATTTAGATGGAGCCCTATTTAAAGTGAATGCAGCGGTTTCTAATGCATAACCCCAAAATGATAACGGCAAATCAGTAAGAGACATCATCGATCGGACCATATCTAATAGGGTTCGGTTCCGGCGTTCAGACACACCATTGCGCTGTGGTGTTCCGGGTGGCGTGAGTTGCGAAACAATTCCGCTTGCTTTAAGATGCGTGATAAAATCATAACTCAAATATTCGCCCCCACGATCGGATCGTAGAAACTTAATCTTTCTGTTACGATGGTTCTCCACTTCATTCTGAAATTCCTTGAACTTTTCAAATGTTTCAGATTTATGTTTCATTAAATAGATATACCCATATCTACTTAAGTCATCGGTAAAGGTAAGAAAATAGCGATATCCACCGCGCGTCGAAACACTCATCGGTCCGCATACATCGGTATGTATGATTTCCAACAAGTCCGTTGCTCGCTCCATCATACCGGAGAACGGTGTTTTGATCATCTTGCCCATGAGGCATGGTTCGCATGTGTCAAATGATTCAAAATCAAGAGACTCCAAAAGTCCATCAGAATGGAGTTTCTTCATGCGCTTTACACCAATATGACCTAGACGACAGTGCCACAAATAAGTAGTATTATCACTATCTACTTTGCATCTCTTAGCCTCGATGTTATGGATGTGTGTTTCATCCCTTTCGAGATTTAGAAGAAATAAACCATTCACAATAGGTGCATGACCATAAAAGATGTTACCCATATAAATAGAACAACCATTATTCTCCGATTTAAATGAATAACCGTCTTGCAATAAACAAGATCCAGAAATAATGTTCATAATAACACTTATTAAGGTTTAAAACTAATCCCGAAGGTAAAACTAAGGAGAGCGTGCCGACGGCCATCACATCAACTCTTGATCTGTTGCCAACGCGCATCGTCACCTCATCCCTCGCAAGCCGCCGTCTATTCCGTAGCTCTTGTTTCGAGTTACAAATATTAGCAACTGAACCGGTATCAAATACCCAGGCACTACAACGAGGGCTAGTAAGGAAATCATCAATAACATGTATATCAAATATACCTTTGATGGTGCCAGCCCTCTTGTCCGCTAAGTACTTCGGACAGTTGCGCTTCCAGTGACCCTTGTCCTTGTAATAGAAGCACTCAGTGTCCGGCTTAGGACCAGACTTGAGCTTCTTCTTAGCAGGGGCAGTGCGCTTGCCGCCGCCCTTCTTGAAGGGCTTCTTTGCTCCCTTACCTTTCTTAAAGGTGGGCTTGTTGACCATCAACACATGATTATCCTTTTTGATGTCCACTTCCGCGGCCTCAGCTTTGCGAAGAGCTCGATGATCGTATCAGTGGAACCAATCTGATTATGAGTCACTACAAAACTTTTGTAGCTGGGAGGGAGTGATTGCAGAACCCTGTCAATCTTGAGCTCCTCTGGAATCGTGCATTTCAGTTGCTCAAGGCGTTGAGTGTAGCCCGTCATCTTAATGGCGTGCTCACTAACGGAACTCCCTTCCTCCATCTTGCAGTTAAAGACCTTCTCAGAGATCTCATATCTCTCAGAATGGGCCTGAGTCTGAAACATGGTTTTCAGCTCTTCGAGAATCTCAAAGGGCCCGGGATAGTCTTCAAAACTATTTTGAAGTTCCGGTTCCATAGCAAACAACATGGTGCTCTTAATCACACCATAATCATCTTTGCGCGACCGATAGACAGCTTTCTCATCAGCCATAGCATTGGGGGTCACCTAACGCTTTCCCAAGGACATAGTCCTTTTGACCTCCAGATAGAATGATTCTTAGATTGCGGAACCAATTGGTGAAGTTAGACCCATTGTTTCTAAGCTTTTCCTTCTCAGCAAAAACGTTGAAGTTGAAGTTGGACTTGGCCATGTGATCTCTGATATCGCAAGTACAATTTAGACTATGTTCATGATAAATAGTTCAACTTAATCAAATTACTAGATGAACTCCCACTAAATTCAACATCCCTCAAGTTGTTTAGTGAACACGATCCAAATTCACCACACCTAATCCGATCATCACGAGAAGAGACGTGGTTTCAATGGTGGACAACGAAGTGTCGATCATATCATTCATACGACTCATGCTTAACCTTTTGGTTCTTGTGTTCCGAGGCCATGTCTGTACATGCTAGGCTCGTCAAGTTAGACCCAAGTATTTCCGCGTGTGCAAAACTGGCTTACACCCGTTGTATGTGAGCGTAGAGTCTATAGCACCCGATCATCACGTGATGCTTGGACACGACGAACTTTCGCAATGGTGCATACTTGGGGAGAACACAGTTTTTATCTTGATCTTTAAGTGAGGAATCATCTTATAATGCTACCGTCGTGATCTAAGCATAATAAGATACATAAATTGATTAACTTAACATGCATATAACTTTATGTGACATGGTATAGCCAATATTCGCGCAATGATCTCCATCTTGTGCGTTCCGGCATGATCTCCATCACTCCACCATGATTGCCTCCACCACGAATAGCAACTATAACTATTGCTAACTACTTAGCGATAAAGTAAAGCTATTACATGGCGTATAAGAAGTTGACACACAGGTCATACACAATTATAAAGACAACCATATGGCTCCTGCCGGTTGTGTACTCATCGACATGCAAGTCGTGAAACATTACAAAACATGATCATCGCATACATTATACACATCACATCTTGGGCCATACCATATCACAGAAAACACTCCCTGCAAAAACAAGCTAGACGCCTCTACTTTGTTGTTGCATGTTTTACGTGGCTTATGGGAGTAGATGCTAAGAACGATTCTTACCTACGGAAAGCCACAACAGTGATATTATGGTTTCCAAACTCCGGTGTTAATCCCATGACAACTATAGTGAAAGCGGCATCCACCAGCCGCATGTGTGGAACAAGCCACACGTCAAGTGCGGAGCCGGTCTCGCGAATGACGTCGCGTAAGGTTGGCCTGGACCGCTTCAATCTCATTATCCCGCGTCATAAGAAGAACAAAAACAAGAGGCTTGCAACAGAAAACATCAACGCCCGCAACAACCATGTTGCGTTCTACTCGTGAATCACATCTACACATAGATCTAGCTCTGATACCACTGAAGGGTTTCGAGGCATAGTAAATCAAAATTTTCTACGGATGCGAACAGAGGGAAGCCAAGATATAATCTAGGAGATGCAAACAACGAGAGAGATTGGATTATATCTTCATACCCTTGAAGATTCGCACAGTGAGCGTTAAATCGGAATGTGGGTGATGTAGTCGTACTCGCTTCTCCTCCTCGCGATCCGATCCGATCTAGCACCACAAGTGGCGGTGCCTCCATGAGATGCACACGTGCAGCACCTCGACGTCTCCTCCTTCCTTGGTCCAGCAAGTATGGTGGAGAGATGGGTTGGATCTACAACGCGACGGCGCGGTGCAATTGGTGGAGAATTTCTGCAGCAGGGCTTCGCCTACAAGCAGTCGGGAGGGAGAGAGGAGGGCAGCAGGGCGGCTAGGGTTGGAGGGGAAGGTGTGGGGGGGTGGTGCGCCCCCAGCCCTCTATATATAGAGGGGTGGGAGCAGCCCTAACCCTCCCCCAAGCCAAACCGGCGGCCCCAAGGAGGAGGAGTGGGGGGCAAGGAAACCCCCCCTTCTAGAAGGTCTATCTAGAGTTTAAACTCTCTTTGGCCGGCTGGGCCCTATGGGGCCTTGTGCCCCTGGCCCAATGCGGACAGGGCACTCCCTCATAGGCCCATGCCCCCTCCCGGAAGGTGGGGCCACGTTGGTCCCCTTCCGGAAGGTTCTAGAAGCTTCCGGTACAATACCGATTAACCCGAAACAATTCCGAACTCCAAAAACTGCACTGCCTTATATGAATCTTATTCTCCGGACCACTCCGGAACCTCTCATGATGTCCCGGATCCCATCCGAGACTCCGAAAAAAAACTCATAAACCAATTATCCAATCTATCCTAGCGTCGAGACCCGTTAAGTGTGTGACCCTGCGGGTTCGAGAATATGCAGACATGATCTTCTATCAATAATCAACAGCGGGGTCTGGAAACCCATATTGACTCCCACACATTCATCGATGATCATATCGGATGAACCACGATGCCAGGATTCAATCAATCCCATATATATATTCCCTTCGTCTCGCGATATTTTACTTGCCGAGATTCGATCGTCGGTACCATCATACCTAGTTCAATCTCGTTCACAGCAAGTACTTTACTCGTTCCGTAATCCGATATCACTTTGTGATTAACTCCTTAACCACATGCTTGCAAGCGGTGTTGATATCGATTACCGAGTGGGCCCGAAGTATATCTCTCCGACTTGGGAGGGACAAATCCCATCTCGATACATACAACCCAACAGATACTTTCCGATCACCTGAGAGACACCTTTATGATCACCCTCTCATAGGATGACGTTTGATGACCTCAAAACTTTCTTCCGATACCAGGGAGTTGCGTTATCTCATGGTCTAAGGAATACAATATTTGACATAAGAAAAGCTTCGCAAAGACGAACACAGTGACATGATCTAATTGCTTCGCTTAGTTTGGGTCTGTCCACCATATCATTCTCCAATGATATGATCTCATTATTAATCGACAACTCATGTCCATGGTTAGGAAACCTTAACCATCATTAATCAATGAGCTAGTCCATAGAGGCGTACTAGGGACACGGTGTTGTTCACAAACCACACAAGTATTAAAGTTTCCGCTTAATACAATTCTAGCATGGAATATAAACATTATCATGAACAAGAATTATAATAATAACATCTTTATTATTGCCTCTAGGGCATAATTCCAATAGCAAGTCCCAGTCACGCATCTCTGTGCGCTTCCACCCGCCGTTAGTGGCGCAGGTCGTCGTGGCGATCTTCTTGTCGCCGCCGTCGGTGCTCGACCCAGCTCCGGCAGTGGTCTTCTTGGTCTTTCCCATCTTGTAGCGGTGATGGTGGCGGTGTGCGCGCAAGAAGGAAGAGGGAAAGGTGCGAAGGATGTCCAGAACGCAGAAAAGGGCAGCGAAGCTCCTGAAAATGGAGGCAATGAGAGATTAGCTGTAACATCCCTAAAATCATGATTTCAAAGATTGCATATCATTCATGCATGCATATAGAATTGAGATCAATTTCAAACTCATTTCAAGAAAACAGAAGCACATAGTGCTATCATTTTATGTGAGCAAACTTAAATCAAATGGCTAACCCCATTTGAGAGCTTGAATGTTTTAAACCTAGATTGTTTGTCTTCCTTGTTGATTGATTTGAGTGTGGAGTTAGAACAAAATTTTACAAAATAGAAATGGTTTCAAAAACCATTTTCAAACATTTGCAAACCAAGTGCAATGTCCCTGTTATTTTGTTTTTCCAAAAATGACCAAGCCAACTCAAAGTGACCACATGGTTTTATGCCAAGTTTTGTGACTGTTGCACACTACAAAAATCCCAAAAAGATTTGAATTCAAATAGAGTTTGAATTCATTTGAAAACCAATCCAGAAAATCATAACAGAAAAAGAAAAGGAATAAAGAAATGGAAAAGGGCAGGCGCCAGGAATTGAGCCCAGTAGCAGACTCAGCCCATTTAGCCCACCCGGCTCCCCTCTCTCTCTCGCACGCGCGGACACACCCAAGTCGGCCTTCGGACCCCACTCCCTCTCTGCTTATTTCGCTGACAAGCGGGCCCTCTCCACGTCAGCGTCGTCTTCCCCAATTTCTCGTGCGCAGACACCGCTCCGCCGTTACCACCGTCCAGTGACGCCGCGATTAAAACTCGCTTAAATTCCATTGATTCGGCGCGCAATCCACGCCCCGCTTCTGGCTACTTAAACCCTTCGCCGCCGCCGTCATTTCCCCCCACTTTCCTCGCTCACTCCGCCACCAGGCTGCGCGCATTTGACCTCAAAACCCCGCAGCACCGATGACCTCCGGCGACTGATTCCGGTGATCTTCGACCGCCCCCTTTCTCTGGTTCAAACTTTCGTGCCCAGCGTGATCTCGTGCATCTCCTGATACTCTTCGCTTGCTCGTGACCAGACGCCGTCCCGTTCGTGCCGCGAACCGGCCAGCCGCGCCAACTCCGGCGACCAATTAGCGTAGCGCGCCCCTTGCCCCCTCTTGCATACGAGGATGTTCGCCACTGTCTTCCGCGTCTTCTAATCCATCTGGTTCATGCTAGGGCGACGCGAAACCTCGGCAACTACATCGTCTGCAACCTCCCGACGCCGTGCACGACTCCGATGAGCTCGAGCAGCCCCTGCCGTGCGCCCCTTGCCAAGCCACCTCCATGTTGAGCTTCGCCTCGACCTTGCGATTCTGGTGAGCACACTCTTTCCTCCCCGGGCGACCTAGAACACCGGCACCGCCACGGACAGAGCGCTCTGCCGCTCGCCGTCGCCGCGCGCCGCCAGAACTTGGTCGTTTGATCGAGAGCCGTTGGATCTAGATCCAACGCGTGCGATAGAACCACTTAGCGAAGCGTTACGTTTTGATCTGAACCGTGCATCGCCACTTAGATCCTACGGCTCGCGTGCATGATCCAACGCGAACCGGTACGCGCCAGTAAGATTAGGACGCGTGGATAGGGTTTGTTTAAAAACAGAATTTGAAAACAGATTTGTATCCAAATTTGATTTGCTTGTAACTTTTGATTCCCATGTTAGATTTTAGCAAATTTTATACCGTTGGAATCAGGGAGACAAGCCCTTTCTGTTTATGCAATGTGTTTAGTGTTTAGCTTCTGTTAAAATGACTTTATTTGCAGAAACTTGTTTAGGACTATTTTGAGTATAGGAATTGTTTAGGAAATTGTTTTAGTGTCAAATAAACTTGGTTTAGCAAGTTTTTGACTTGTTTGTGATTCAGTACTATGCACTTGCTTGGTTGAGTTTCAAAAATCATCACTTAGCATCTTGAATGCATGCATATATATTTTTGCTTGTATATGACTTGTATGTGATTGTGGTTATATTCTTTGTGTAGACTTTGGTGCTAGTGATTGTGATTGTGAAGAGTGCTACTCTCCCAACTACCAAGGCAAGTGGTACTTCATGAATATTACTATCCCTATATTTTCATACAAGCATTAGAAATATTTTGCTAAGTCTTGCATGTTACTATTTTGCCAAATGCCATGATGGGAAATCCTAAGTAGTTGTAGAATTGCTAGGAAATTTTCTAAGTTAAGTACTATCTATGCCATGCTTAGCCTAGCTAGTAGCAAACAAGGGTTGGTAAAATATACATGCTATGGTGAAAATATTTCTAAGTCTTTGGACTTATATTTTCTTAATAAAACAACTAAGTCAATGAATCACCTGGGTGGAAAGGGACTTGATTGGTGGTTTTTGGTTGAGTGGTTACACAAGGCCCATGGCTATGGTTTACCTTGTGTATCTCACTTGTGGAAAGCCACCCAGGAACAAAGGGATTTTAGAGGCCAAGTGTTGAGAAGCTTATAGTGCAGCCACTTGGCAATATGGGCTCTGCCTGGATCACATAGGTTGCTAGAACTTAGCCATTTGGACAGTTGGTGGTAGTAGGAATGATAGGTTGGAACGCGTCCATTTGGTCTAAGGGAAGGCTTCTGAAAGGTCCTGTCTTGGTGAAACCAAGTCTGGTGGGAAAAGTGCACAACCTCTGCAGATGGAAAAATCTAAGTACTTAGCCAAGTCCATGGCAATGGACAACTTGAGCATCAAGACATGGAAGCTATCAAGAATCTCATCACTCCAACTTCTAAGTAAAACTTGTGGGTGAACAAGGGAGAAGGAACTCAATGTCTATTGGTGGTTCCTTGGGAAAAGTTTTGATAAAGAAAAACTTAGTGATTTCAACTAATAGGAAAAACCTATTTTGAGCAAAGCAAGCCAAGCTACACTTAGCCAAAATGCATATAGTAATATAGTCCACCTAAATTTTACTAAGGTATCACTTGCCAATACTATTCCAAAGTATTGGCCTTTGTGGCTGTAACTTGTGATGTTGCAGGTTACTCTGATGAGGATTAGGTGTCATGAGTCTACACTCAACATGTTTGCTTGTGGCACATGAAGATGAAGACTTATGTTTATTTACTTATTCCAAACTCTTGTATTAGGCATGTGTCCTTGAGTTGTAAAGACTATGTTATCTCTGGAATGGATGTAATAAATGACCTTTGTATATGTGTACTTCATCTTAAACTGTGGATGCTAGCAATGATCCAGGGACTAGCATTGCAATCACAGGGATCCTTTTCCTTTACAAAGGAGGGATCTTACAGATGGTATCAGAGCACTGTGTTGCCTGTAGGATTATGACCCTAGGATTGGAAACCACTAAGGAAAAAATTTCAACTACTTCTACACTTGTCTATTCTTCTCGTAAACTTTTCTAATCTTCTCTCTCATCTCAATTTGTAGATGAATTCCATCAACGAAGCCGTAAGGAGAGGACCACTCATGACCATGACTTTGGAGTGTGAGACAGAATTCCCCAAGGCTCTCAAGGACCTCATGGTTGCATTAGAGATACAAGGTGCAGCTGTGTACAAGGGTTTTCCAGTGATGGATGAAGGAGTTGAGTACTGGTGGGTGCAACTTCACTTGTACAAAAACAAGGAAGACAACCACAAGGAAACAGGATTCTGCATGTACACCAACACTGTGGTGCACACCACATTCTTTGAGTCAACAAGAGATGCAGCTTGGAGGACTATCAAAGAACTTAGTGCTAGAGTTAAGTGCAGAATTCTCAACCTCCAAAAAGACTTAAAGAAAGAGAAGGAACATACCCAAGAGTTGGAAGCTACCAACCAAAACTTAAGAGGAGACATTATAGACTGAGTGATGGAATCATGTGAGCAAGATAGGCTGATTGCTTCTAGAAATATTGTGTTAGCCAACAGATCCAGTGAGATAGGATTGTAAACGTACTTCGTTAGTTGGACCACCACCTATCACCCTATTTTCCAAAATGTTGCCTTAAAATAAGATTGAACCTTGGTTGATGTAATGGATTCATGTATGCATGACTTGTGTGTTTTGCTTTCCAAGGATATGTATGTGATGTTTTGACTTTTGTTTTATCTTGAATTGTGTTGTTCTAACTTTTCTATCTTATAAATAGATGCCTATTACCATCAGCACTGTTGAGGAGTTCCAGGTTACCCGCTTTGGTCCTCGTATCGTTGAGCTTACCACCTTGCTCAATCTCCCTCTTCCCACCATCATGGTGCATCCCCTCACCAACTTCGAGAGGAAGGACCTCTGGGGCTTCAAGGTGAACCAGCCCGGACGTCAGGCAGAGCCTACTACGGAGGCCATCGTCTTCAAGCTCATGCACGATGACAGGGAGAGAGGCATGGAGGTAGTTATGCAAGATCTGATAGGATGTCTGCTAGGGCGACACTCCCGACAGGTTAGAGGCACCCACTTCCACGTCTTCAGAAGACGTGATGAGGACGGAGAGTCCATCGACTTCGAGGACGATTCGAGGGATGCAGCAGAGCCGATACGCCTGTACCTCCAGGACTTAGTGTCTCTCATTAGGCACGTGGACACAGATAGGACCAATGTCATGCTCAGCAACGATGAGCTCCAGGTGCAGCTTCGCGAGAAGGACAAGCTCTTCGCGCAGCAGGACGAGATAGTCAAGGAAATGGAGGCGAAGTTTGAGACCCAGGACAGGAAGTTCAAGAGTCAGGAGAAGCGTGTCCAGGATAGGAACAACAAGATCCGGGATATGACTGAAGAACTGCAGTCCAAGGACTTCGAGCTAGAGAAGCAACAGACAGTGATAGAGAGGCTTCGTTCCTAGAAGAGGGCTCTCAAGGCCAAGATAGAGTCCTTGACCACTACCATCGAGGAGAACAAGGCCGCGATGGAGAATGCAGGTCTTACCTTTGTCGAGGAGGAGATTGATGCCGATGAGTAGATTTGACTACTCGTTTATCTTTTATTATCATACTTGTTATTTGAGAACTTGTTATAGGACCATCCGACATGTGGATGGCTTGCTACTTGTGTGTTTTACTTTGTGAACTTGTTATCTTGTTGTTAAACTTTTATCTTGTATTGCATGCTATGTGTTTGCTTATGTGATGTAATGTGCATGAAAACATCTATGGGTATCTCATTCTTATCTCTATTTGAACAAACCACAGATGCCTCCCCGTCATGCAAACCCCAACCCCAACAACAACAACAACATCACTCCAGAAATGCAACAGATGATGACTGCTCAAACACAGCTGATGCAGATGATGACAACATTCATCCAGAACCAAAACAATAACAACAACAATAACAACAACAACCCTCCGGGCTTTGATATGCTCACCAGGTTCTTGAGATTGAGGCCAGCTAAGTTCTCAGGGACGACTGATCCCATGGTGGCCAACGATTGGCTACGTTCTGTGAACAAGGACTTAGTAACCGTGGGTTATACTGGATCTTGAAAAGGTCGATTTGAAAGACACATATCTTTGGAAGGGCCAGCCCACTTGGTGGGACAACTTCAGATCACCACTCCCATAGATGAAGTGACATGGGCTATCTTTGAGGATGGCTTCAGATCGCTCATATCTCATCAGGAGTGATGAGTCTAAAAAAGAAAGAGTTCCACAATCTGAAGCAGCGCCACCGCAGCATGGCTGAATACATTGAGGAGTTCAACAATCTGGCGTGTTATGCACCGGATGAAGTTGACACTAATGCCAAGAGAAAGGAAAAATTTCTTGAAGGCTTGAATGATGAGCTGAATCTGCAATTGGCTGTGGCCTATGTTCCCACTTATCAGTCGCTCTGTGACAAGGCTGCTATTTTGGAGAACAAAATAAAACAAGTGGAAAGCAGAAAAAGAAAGCACTCCGACAAGCACAGCTCAGGATCGTCTCACAAACGATCTCATTCATTATGATGAAAGCGGAAGCTCAGGATCCCACAAGCATGGGAAATTCAACAAGCACCACAACCACAACCGTCATGACAACAAGCATCACCGTAGTCATGACAATGACAAGTACAAGAACCACAAGAGTGGACATAAGAGCCACCACAGTGGTAATGGTAGTGGAAGTGGAAGTCAGCCTGTTAAAAGAGACATCAGTCAGGTTGAATGCTTCAAATGCAAGAAGATGGGGCATTATGCAAATGAGTGCCCTGAAAAGAAAGTTGAAGGACCTATCAAGCCCAACCCTTTCTAGAAGGGACAGGTAAACCACATCAATGTGGAGGAGGTCTATGAGGAGCCTGATGCTGTTGCTGGTAAGTTCAGACTCAATTCTATTCCAGCATTTGTACTCTTTGATACTGGTGCATCTCATTCATTCATATCAAGAGCATTTGTTGAAAGAAATGAACTACTAGTAGAAACTATTGGGTGTCCTATAAAAGTAAGTTCTCCTGGTGGAGAAATGATCGTGAATTCTGGATGTCATGATCTAGTCATAGAATTTGGGAAGTATAAGTTTCCCGTTAACTTGATAATTCTAAACTCCCAAGGATTGGATGTCATATTGGGAATGGACTGGATGACTAAGTACAAAGGAGTGATAGATTGTGCCAACCATACTGTCTCACTCACAACTCTAGAAAATAAAAGGATCAGATTCAAGACCAGCTTTGAAGCAAAACAGGAGTATGCTTAATTCTCTTAAGGGGGTTAGCATGGATAGTGTGCCAATTGTGAGTGAGTATCCGGATGTGTTTCCGGAATAATTGCCGGGAATGCCACCCGATAGAGATGTGGAATTCCTTATAGATTTGGTACCAGGGTCTGGACCAATAGCAAAGAGACCGTATAAAATGTCAGTTGATGAACTGAAGGAACTCAAGAAGCAACTTGAAGAACAGCTACAGAAAGGATTTATTCAACCAAGTTCTTCATCTTGGGGAGCCCCAGTTTTGTTCATGGAGAAGAAAGATAGAAGCCAAAGGTTATGCATAGATTACCGTTCACTCAACGAGGTAACTATCAAGAACAAATACCCTTTGCCTAGAATCAATGACTTGTTTGATCACCTAGAAGGAGCATGTGTGTTCTCAAAAATTGATCTCCGGTCAGGCTATTTTCAACTCAAGATAAGAGAACAAGACATACCTATAACAGCGTTCACCACAAGGTATGGATTGTATGAGTATACCGTAATGCCTTTTGGTTTAACCAATGCTCCAGCATACTTCATGAATATGATGAACAAGGTGTTCATGGAATTTCTTGACAAGTTTGTTGTCGTTTTCATCGATGACATCTTAGTCTACTCCAAGAGCAAAGAAGAACATGAATGACACTTACGTTTGATACTTGAGAAATTAAGAGAGCATAAACTTTATGCCAAATTCAGTAAGTGTGAGTTCTGGTTAGAGGAAGTTGGTTTTCTTGGTCATGTTATGACGAAGGATGGCGTGGCAGTTGATCCTGCTAAGGTTTCAGCTGTGATTGAATGGGAATCTCCCAAATCCGTGAAAGAAGTTCGTAGTTTCCTTGGCTTAGCAGGTTACTACAGAAGGTTCATTGAGAATTTATCAAAGGTTGCTAAGCCTATGACTGAATTATTAGAGAAAGATAAGAAGTTTGCTTAGTCTGAAGGTTGTGAACTCAGCTTTCAGGAATTGAAGAAGAGACTTGTGACAGCACCAGTCTTGTGTCTGCCAGACTTGGAAAAATATTTCCAAGTATATTGTGATGCATCTCATCAAGGTTTGGGTGCAGTACTTATGCAAGACGGTAAAGTTGTGGCCTATGCCTCGAGACAACTCAAAACTCATGAAGTAAACTATCCTACTCATGATTTAGAGTTAGCCTCTGTTGTCCATGAACTTAAAACATGGAGACAGTATCTTTTGGGAAAGCGTTGTGAAGTGTTCATAGATCACAAAAGTTTGAAGTATATCTTCACCCAGAAGGAAATTAATATGAGACAAAGAAGATGGCTAGAACTTATCAAAGACTATGACTTAAGTTTGCAATACCACCCCGGTAAAGCAAATGTTGTAGCAGATGCTCTAAGTCATAAGGTATTTGTGAATGGCCTTACCAAAGGAGAATTGCCAGATGATCTGTGTACCCAATTTAGAAAACTCAGATTGGAGATTGTGCCTGAAGGACATCTCATGTCTTTGGATGTTCAACCCACTTTGTTGGACAAGATCAAAGAAGCCCAGAAGATTGATAAAGAAATCGAGGAGATTAAAGAAAAGATTGGCAGAGGAAAAGCCAAAGGGTTTCATGAAGACGAACAGGGTACTTTATGGCATGGGAAACGTATTTGTGTTCCACAAGACCCGGAATTGCGGAAACTAATTTTGCAAGAAGCACATAACTCTCCGTATTCCATTCACCCGGGTAACACCAAAATGTACATGGACATGAAAGAAAGATTTTGGTGGAATAATCTCAAGAAGGACATCGCCGAACATATTGCTTTGTGTGATGTGTGTAGTAGAGTGAAAGTGGAGCATCAGAAACCAGCAGGTTTGATTCAACCACTACCTATTCCTGATTGGAAGTGGGACAAAATTGGTATAGATTTCATTACCGGATTACCAAGGACCAGGTCAGGATATGATTCCATATGGGTAGTAGTGGATCGCCTAACTAAAGTGGCTCATTTTATACCCGTGAAGACAACCTATACAAGTGCTAAGTTAGACAAAATCTACATGAGTAGAATTGTATGTCTACATGGTGTGCCCAAAAGTATTGTGTCCGATAGGGGAACTCAATTCACTTCCCATTTTTGGAGACAGTTACATGAGTCATTGGGAACAAGGTTGGAATTCAGTACTGCTTTTCATCCTCAAACCGATGGACAATTAGAAAGAACTAATCAAATTCTTGAAGACATGTTGAGGGCATGTGCCCTAGACTATGGAGCCAGTTGGGATGAAAGTCTGCCTTACGCAGAATTTTCTTATAACAACAGCTATCAAGCCAGCATTGAGATGGCACCATTTGAGTTTCTCTATGGAAGAAAATGTACCACCCCATTGTTATGGAATGGTGTGGGAGAAAGAAGTTTATTCGGGCCAGATCTTATCAAAGAAGCCGAAGAGAAGGTCAAATTGGTTAAGGACAGGTTGAAGATAGCACAGTCCCGACAGAAAAGCTACGCAGACCCTAAGCGTAGAGAAGTCACCTACGAAGTCGGTGATAGAGCTTTTCTTAGAGTATCACCACTCCGTGGAGTGAAAAGATTCGGATTCAAAGGAAAATTGGCACCAAGATATGTTGGGCCATTCAAGATTTTGAGTCGCAAAGGAGAAGTTGCCTATGAAATTGAACTGACAGAATCTCTATCAGCTGTCCATAATGTGTTTCATGTGAGTGAGCTTAAGAAATGTCACCCAGAAATGGAAGAAACTTCTTTGAAGGATACTATACCTTTGGAGGAGGTTCAACTAGAAAGTGATCACACTTATGAAGAGAAACCTATCAAGATTCTTGAAACTGCAGAAAGAGTCACAAGGACTAAGACTATCAAGTTCTGCAAAGTGCAGTGGAATCATCATTCCGAAGAGGAAGCAACATGGGAAAGAGAAGATGATCTTCGGAAAGACCACCCTCACCTATTTGCTAGCCAATCCGAATCTCGAGGGCGAGATTCACCTTAAGGGGGTTAGATTTGTAACATCCCTAAAATCATAATTTCAAAGATTGCATATCATTCATGCATGCATATAGAATTGAGATCAATTTCAAACTCATTTCAAGAAAACAGAAGCACATAGTGCTATCATTTTATGTGAGCAAACTTAAATTAAATGGCTAACCCCATTTGAGAGCTTCAATGTTTTAAACCTAGATTGTTTGTCTTCCTTGTTGATTGATTTGAGTGTGGAGTTAGAACAAAATTTTACAAAATAGAAATGGTTTCAAAAACCATTTTCAAACATTTGCAAACCAAGTGCAATGTCCCTGTTATTTTGTTTTTCCAAAAATGACCAAGCCAACTCAAAGTGACCACATGGTTTTATGCCAAGTTTTGTGACTGTTGCACACTACAAAAATCCCAAAAAGATTTGAATTCAAATAGAGTTTGAATTCATTTGAAAACCAATCCAGAAAATAATAACAGAAAAAGAAAAGGAATAAAGAAATGGAAAAGGGTCGGCGCCAGGAATTGAGCCCAGCAGCAGACTCAGCCCATTTAGCCCACCCGGCTCCCCGCTCTCTCTCGCACGCGCGGACACACCCAACGAGTCGCTGACGCTCGGACCCCACTCCCTCTCTACTTATTTCGCTGACAAGCGGGCCCTCTCCACGTCAGCGTCGTCTTCCCCAATTTCTCGCGCACATACACCGCTCCGCCGTTACCACCGTGCAGTGACACCGCGATTAAAACTCACTTAAATTCCATTGATTCAGCGCGCAATTTTACTAAGGTATCACTTGCCAATACTATTCCAAAGTATTGACCCACTGTGGCTGTAACTTGTGATGTTGCAGGTTACTCTGATGAGGATTAGGTGTCATGAGTCTACACTCAACATGTTTGCCTGTGGCACATGAAGATGAAGACTTATGTTTATTTACTTATTCCAAACTCTTGTATTAGGCCTGTGGCCTTGAGTTGTGAAGACTATGTTATCTCTGGAATGGATGTAATAAATGACCTTTGTATCTGTGTACTTCATCTTAAACTGTGGATGCTAGCAATGATCCAGGGACTAGCATTGCAATCACAGGGATCCTTTTCCTTTACAAAGAAGGGATCTTACAGATGGTATCAGAGCACTGTGTTGCCTGTAGGATTATGACCCTAGGATTGGAAACCACTAAGGAAAAAATTTCAACTACTTCTACACTTGTCTATTCTTCTCGTAAAATTTTCTAATATTCTCTCTCATCTCAATTTGTAGATGAATTCCATCAACGAAGCCGTAAGGAAAGGACCACTCATGACCATGACTTTGGAGTGTGAGACAGAATTCCCTAAGGCTCTCAAGGACCTCATGGTTGCATTAGAGATACAAGGTGCAGCTGTGTACAAGGGTTTTCCAGTGATGGATGAAGGAGTTGATTACTGGTGGGTGCAACTTCACTTGTACAAAAACAAGGAAGACAACCACAAGGAAACAGGATTCTGCATGTACACCAACACTGTGGTGCACACCACATTCTTTGAGTCAGCAAGAGATGCAGCTTGGAGGACTATCAAAGAACTTAGTGCTAGAGTTAAGTGCAGAATGCTCAACCTCCAAAAAGACTTAAAGAAAGAGAAGGAACATACCCAAGAGTTGGAAGCTACCAACCAAACCTTAAGAGGAGACATTATAGACTTAGTGATGGAATCATGTGAGCAAGATAGGCTGATTGCTTCTAGAAATATTGTGTTAGCCAATAGATCCAGTGAGATAGGATTGTAAACGTACTTCGTTAGTTGGACCACCACCTATCACCCTATTTTCCAAAATGTTGCCTTAAAATAAGATTGAACCTTGGTTGATGTAATGGATTCATGTATGCATGACTTGTGTGTTTTGCTTTCCAAGGATATGTATGTGATGTTTTGACTTTTGTTTTATCTTGAATTGTGTTGTTCTAACTTTTCTATCTTATAAATAGATGCCTATTACCATCAGCACTGTTGAGGAGTTCCAGGTTACCCGGAAATCGAGGAGACGCCGTAATTTTCGTCACGTCTACACATGACTAGTCAACTTCAAGTCAGGAGGTGGGGCCCATGATCGTCTCGTCGCATCTTCTCTGCTGCCGTAGACGTTTGAGATCATCAATTGTTAGCACCGATGTCATCCGGGCAAAGCCAGCAATGGCTAGAAGTTTTCGGCTGACCAATCAAGTACTTAATCGAATCTACGATTCGACAAACTACTCGGGGCCTACTCCTATCAGGATCGCTGGCCACGCACCTGAGAAAATACTAAGGTAACTGCATCTCGCAACTATCTTCGAGTCCTACGTCAAGTCTGCGACTCCACTATCGACTCGAGGGCTACTCCCATAGGAAGGATCGGTTGAGCATGCAAAAAAATTGTGTCCTTCGGGCCTAAGCTGAAAACAACTTAACTAAAGTCTCTGCTCGAGTCTACGACTCGAAAAGACACTCGGGGGATACTCCCATAGGGAGTGCTAGCCGCTCACCCTATGAAATCTTCAACTGTGATCCTTCGGATAAAAAATGACAAAATCTTTTTGGCAACTTTCCCCAAACCAACACTAAGTGAGAAGCAATCTCCTTGGCCACCCGAAACACCTCTGTGGTGATAAAATTTCGGATGTTGTGTCTGCGACGCAAAGATAAGCCCTACAGATATCATCTGATGGCCTCGTAACGCACCTGACTGCGCTCTGCCATTAAACTCCCGTGTCAATAGGCACGATGAAAATCCTGACGGACGTGTTGGGTACATCACTTGAAAATCACTGGGATTCGACTCATGTAAGTCCACAGCGGCTTGAGTCGAATCACACCAGCAATCATTCTGAATTCGAGTTCGGGGACTCGAGTTTGATGAAGATCGTGTTGTTTTGTCCTATGACAGTTAACTGGCCCTGATTTGTCAGGAGAGCCAGGCACACGCATCAACAATCCCTATGAACTAAAACATTTTATCTTTGAATTAACAGGATCAACTGCACCCGAAAGATTTAAGAGTCCTCACCCGAATATACGATTAGACTGAACACTCGGGGGCTAATGACATGGGTATACCCCACGGATACATCACATTGGTATACCTGGTCCAATCCAAGGAAGGCCCATGTCAAGACACACGGCCCATGAAGATTTCGGGTGGCCCAAGCCCATGACGTTTTTGACTCCTTCCAGGACAAGTCTAGATTAGATAAAATTTCAAAGGGTACAAACCCTAAATTGTAATCGACTCGACCTAAGCCCGGGACCTGCCTACCTATATAAAGGCCAGGAGGGTATAGCGAGAAGGATCTCTTCCACCATCGCATACACACCTCCACGCCAGATTGCATCTGCGCACCCCTGTAATCTTTGGTTTTGCCGTAATCAAGAGTAGACAAGCAGGAGTAGGGTTTTCCCTACGGGGGCCTGAACCTGGGTAATTCTCGTGTCCCGCGTTGCTTGTTTGTTAACCGTTCCTCGACTTCCAGCATCCCTATCTTCTCCAAAACCCAATTCCATAACAATCGTCATTGACGAAATCAACCCTCGCCACCAATGAAGGTTCGTGTCAAGACATGCGGCCCATGAAGATTTCGGGTGGCCCAAGACCATGACATTTTCGGCTCCTTGGAGGACAAGTCTAGAGTAGATAGAATTTCAAAGGGCACCAAACCTAATCTGTAACCAACTCGACCTAAGCCCGGGACCTGCCTATCTATATAAAGGCCAGGAGGGTATGGCAAGAAGGATCTCTCCAAAACCACAAACGCACCTCACGCCAGATTGCATCTATGCACCCCTGTAACTTTCGGTTCTACCGTAATCAAGAGTAGACAAGCAGGAGTAGGGTTTTCCCTCCGGGGGCTTGAACCTGGGTAAATCTCGTGTCCCATGTTGCTTGTCTGTTAACCCTTCCACGACTTCCAACATCCCCATCTTCTCCAAAACCCAAGTCCATAACAATGGGCATTGACGAAATCAACCCTCGTCAATTAGCGCCGTGTGTAGGAAACGGGGACACTGATCGTGCGGTCGTGACGGTTCCATCCGGAGCGATCTACAACTCATTGGAAACGGAGAGTCACCTCCTCTTTGGCGCCTTTGACTTCACCGCCCACTCGCCGGCCACCCTGAGGAATTTTGAGCAGCTGCAACTCAGATCTATGCGGCCCTCCCTCAGATGAAGGAACCTACGGTTCCGGATCTGAAAGCTGTGATAGTAGCAATCCAATCTTCGGGCGCTACATATGTGTCGTCGTCATCAACGACGTAACGGACCTGTCGCCGGGTTCGAGTGCGTAGCAAACACCCAACCCCCCTCTCAACCCGCAAGGTGAGAACGGAGGAAACATGGGATATCCGCCTAACAGGCCCAACGAAGGCGACGCTCACGCCTACAACCAGATCAACCTCAATGAGGAAGGATGGCTGCAGGCACACGAGGCTATGGCAGGCAACATAATCCTACCTATGAATGCTTCACGGGATCTACTGATGGCCTACCACCTCCTCCTCATCGACGAGCACAACCGGTAGGTGAAGCTGATGGAGGAGCTCGACAAGCGAAAGAAGGCAGTTGCAAAATCCAGCGCGCGGCGAGTTGCGCTCTCCGCCACTGGCGGCTCCAGTTCGCACGACAACAACGCCAACAAGTACCACTCCCGCACGGAGCGCATGGATCCCGAGGCGCGATGTGAGGTCACCAGGGCCCTCAACACATCCTTCATGACGATGGACTCGCACGGCAATGTCATGCCCAAGATGCCGCAGGCTGCGATCATGGCAGCCACTACCTATCTCGCGTCTCATCCGCCTCCGGCGGGCGACCCAAAGAGCGCCATGCACAAGTCTGCGGTAGCAGGCCTAGGACTTGTTGAAGCCGCGCTCCACAATGATGCTCCTGTGGAGCCAAAGAAAAAGGTTGCGGTCAAGTTCACCTAGAGCCCTACACCCTCATCTGAGGAGGACGAGCACGACCTGCCCCGGCGCTGCAAGAGCCCATGGCGCCGCAGAAACAACTACGATGCTCGCAACAAGCTCACCTAGTGCAAGATCGACAAGGCATGCGCCAAATGCGCGTGCTCAACTGAGTCCGAAGAGGAGGACGACGGAGAGCTGTCCGGAGTCAGATGCTTCAGCAGATCCGTTCGGAGGACGCGGATGCTGAAAAATTTCAAGCTTCCTTCGGACAACCCAAAGTTCAATGGCACACAGGATCCAAAATCTTGGCTCGATGATCACCTGTCGTCAGTCAAGCTCCACGGCGGGAACAAAAACACCGCCTTACAATGCCTTCAGCTGCATCGGCGATCGGCCAGGTGCAGCTCGTGACCTATCTTTCGGCTCCATCCAAAGCTGGGAAGAGCTGGCGTACAACTTTATCCGCAACTTCAAGGGCACCAGCAAGAGGCCAGCCTTAGTCGAGGAACTGAGGGCAAACATCAGCTTTTCGCATAGGAAATTATGAATCTTTGTGCTTCCAAGATCGTCTTTGTGTTCTAGACGTGACGGAGATTCGTGATGTCATACTCAGACAAGAACATGAAACACCATATTCTATACATCCAGGAAGTACTAAAATGTACATGGATCTGAAGGAACTATTCCGGTGGAACAACATGAAAAGGGACATTGCAAAATACGTGTCAGAATGCCATACTTGCCAAAGGGTAAAGGCTGAACATCAAAGTCTAGCAGGACCATTGCAACCTTTGGAAATTCTCGAATGAAAATGGGAGGAAATTGGTATGTACTTCATCACAGGCTTACCCATGACACCTAAATGGAAGGATATGATATGGATAATTGTTGATAGACTCACTAAAAGTGCGCATTTTATTTCGGTAAATCAAAAGGATAATGCCAAGAAGTTAGTGGAAGTTTACATCAAATAAATAGTAAGTAAGCATGGAGTTCCCAAGAAGATTGTAACTAATAGGGGATCAGTGTTTACTTCAGTGTTTTGGAAGCAATTACATGAAGCACTTGGTTCAAAGTTAGATTTTAGCATAGCTTATCATCTAGAGACAGGGGGTCAAACGGAAAGTACCAATCAAATATTGGAGGACATGTTAAGGGCTTGTGCATTAGATTTTGGAGGTTCGTGGGAAGATCATCTACCGTTGGCAGAATTTTCCTACAATAATAGCTATCAGAGTAGTCTAAAGTCAGCTCCATATCTTGTTTTGTATGGGAGGAAATGTAGATCACCAATATGTTGGTATGAGCCTGGAAGCAGCAAGGAATTTGCGCCAGACTATATCAAGGAAAATCAAGATATCATTGATAAAATCAAGGATAGATTGAAAATAGCTCAAATCAGGCAGAAAAGTTATGCTGATCAAAGTCGAAGATCATGGCATCCTGAAGTGGGAGACATGGTATATCTGAAAGTAAGTCCAATGAAAGGAGTTAAAAGGTTCGGAGTTAAAGGAAAATTGAGTCCAAGATATATAGGGCCATTCAAAATACTGAGTCAGAACAGGACTATAGCTTATGCTTTAGAGTTACCCGCAAGATTGGCTCAATTTCATATTGTTTTCCCATGTGTCACAATTCCGGAAATGTCTTAAAGTTCCTGATGATGCAATCACACATCAAGAGATATAATTACAAGCAGACTTGACCTATGTAGAGAAAGCCTGTAAAATTTTGGAAGAAAACTAGAAAAGGTTGAGGAACAGGGCAATCAAATATTGCAAGGTACAGTGGGAACATCACCCCGAAAGGGAAGCCACTTGGGAGAAAGAAGAGGATTTAAGAAAATCCTATCCAGAACAGTTCAGGTACACCTCAACAAACTTCGGGACGAAGTTTAATTTAAGGGGGGAAGTCTATAACATCCCAGCATTTAGGAACCCACGAAGGGTAGAATTAGGAATCTATGCAATTGCATGCATTCATCCGTAAAAATGTGGGTAAATTTTTTGCCAAATAAAAACCTAAAGTGATCAATGTTTCTTTCACTCTTTAAGTTTAGGAATAGCCTTGGAGAATGATCGTTATAAACTTTGACATGATCTTTATGGATTAGTGTGTTTTGGGAAATGAAATTTGAATTCAAACTTGAGTGTTAGAATTATAATTTAAAAGGAATTAGAATTATGTTTGAGTAATATTATTTAATCAAGCAATAACATTTAGTAACTCAAACTTTAAATAAAATAACATAATGAAGAAAATGAATATTCATTCCATATCTCTATTCAATAAATAAGTTACAAAGTGTAATTTATAAAAGTAATCAAGGATCTTTACAATAGTAAATGATAAAAGGAAGAACATTTATATATTGAGTAATATTACAATATTTATTACAAAATAATAAAATAAAGATTACAAAAGAATAAAATAAATATTACAAGGGAATTATTCTATCAAAAATAAAACCTATTCTAAATCTTGAATATTCAAGTCTTGTACCTGCAAAACAACGAATAAACAAAAAAAAGAAAAAAAGATTAAGATATTTTTACTCTCAGTAGTGACAGTGAGATGCACTGTTCAACTTTACATCACTGAGTAATCTTTAGGGGCAAGTTTCACCAATATGAAAGAACTAAATATTTCATAATTTTTAAGCCATAAGTCAAATAACTCCAATCAGCAAGAGGGGCAAGTTTCACTAGACAGGTAAATGTAACCATATAAAAAGTAGATCAATCTCTGAACATATCCACAAGGGTGCAGCAGGCACACAAGCAGCTTACACACCTAAATGCATGGTGTGTGCTGTCAACACATCTACAGCTGCCCACACAAGCAAAACTACTCAGCACAGCCGTGGGCAAGGACCCAGCACCATTTCTTTGCTCATACACACCAAGCACCAGCAGTGTACCACAGCCAAACCAGCCAAACCAAATCAAAACCACAACACACATCAGATCAACCCAGTACTCACCAAGATGGTGACATAAGGAGGGGGTGGATCAGGTGGATAGCAAGGTCAAGGCCAAGCTACCAGGAACCAGAAGGTGGATAGCAAGATCAAGGACAAGTTCTAAGAGCTAGAAGTAGCAGGAGCAGCCTCAGGAGATTAACCAGATCAGGCTAGCAACATAACCAACAAGATTAACCACCAACCACAACAACAACCCACTGTTGTGGTAAGTTATACAAAACCATCAGCTGATCTGTTTATCATATCAATATAAAAGATTCATGTGTTGTTCTATATCTAACCTCTCAATATTCATCCAAGTGGGATGAATCCATCCTAGAAGATTTTGAATGATAAAGTCATAGCCACAAGATAAGCATTCAAGTAAAACCAGGATCTCAGACCAACATCATTGATCCTAGATATAAAAGTCAAATCTTATACTCCAATATAATCAAGGTCAAGATTAAGAAATCTGCGCACACCTCTTAAAAGAGTAGCACCTCAGAATCCATAAATCCTATGGATCCATGCAAACCAGTAGCACACCATTTATTTTCCAAACTATTACTTAAGAATTAGAAGCTAGTAATAGTACCAGAGATTTCTAATCAGGATATGAACTCTAATTAGAACATGAACACTAGCCAGGGGTAGCCACTAGAAACACACATGACAGGGTGGCATAGCACAGAGGACACGAGAGGGAGAAAGAACAACTTACTGGAGGTTGTAGCTGTGAGCGAGAAGAGGAAGCAGAGGGTGTCGACGAGCATGGCAGCATAGGGAGCACCCCAAGAGGTGCTGCAACCCACATCACGCCGAGGCGGCGACCACAGCCACACCTGAGAGCGAGCAACACCACCACAGCACCACGGGAGCAGCGGCGGCGGTAGCACCACCCCAAACCCTAGGGTTCGGGACAGAGCCGGTCTGGCGATAGGAGGGCCCCAGATCCAAATCGAGCTAGACTGGATGGAGGAGCAGGGTCAACAACCACACCATGCATCACGACGGCGGCCAGGGAGAACCACGGCGGTGTGAATCGTCAGCGATGGCATCGTCGACCACGGAGTCGAGAGAGAAGGAGAGAAGGGGGCGAGAGAGATGGACAGGGGGTGGGCTAAGAGGGCCAACCCTTCGGGGAGCCATTTTGATTCTGCACAATTGGGCCAAAACGGCCCAATAAGCCCAACACAACCGGCCCAACCAACCAAAGAAAGTTTTAATAATTCAGAAAAGATCAAATTGCCCCTGAACTTAAATAAATTCTAGAAAATAAAATAAAAATCCAAAAATTATAAATAAAATATTTTTGGATACACAATAATTTAATCTTTCTAAATAAATTAAGAAATAACATTTTGGGTATATAATTATTATCAAGAATTTTATGATATATATTCCTTATGGAATTTTTATAAAATTAAAGAAAGATGATAAAAATAAATAAAAATCACTTTTATTATATATCAATATTATAGTATTTTAGAAAAATACTGAATAAATAATTTATATCATTCTTGTATTTAAATGATAATTCTTAAAGGAATTATTAAATAAATAAAAATTCAATAAGCAAAATAAAATAAAATTACAATCATTAATTAATATTAATAATTAACATTTATAAATCCTTTAATACTTAAAGGAATTTTTGTAACTAAAATAATGGGTAGAACACACAAAAATAAATAATGCATTACATTACTATGCATAATCATTTTTGCTTCTTTAAATATTGTCCTTACCGGGCAATAATGATGTTTTGCAGACATAGAAGCTCAAGGTCCAGTGCTAGCATCCGACTTCACTACCTTGCAATCACAAGGCAAGTTCATCACTTGCTCATGTCTTTGAAGAGTCTTTATCAAAGTATTTGCAAGATTATGTGTTATCATCTATACTCCAAAGGAAGAAAATATTATTTTCTTAAATGAAGAAATCTTAGGTATCATCCTAAGTGATGATATAATGGAGCAATAGAACTTAGAGTTATAATTTCAACAATGATAATCAATTAGGGACTTAATAACCCATGACATCAGTGATTCTAGTGCCGTATATCACGCATTAACCATGAGATTTGGAATGGGACAAAGAAGACTGTATCTACTTCCTCTCGCATGTAGCCGGATGTGCGGGTCGTGGTTGTTATCACTCATAGCGTGCATACTAATTGGTAATTCGTAGAGTATATGCAGTATATGGGTGGGAACCCTCAACGTCCCATGATAGTTCTGGCATCTAACGGTCTTTACAAACCATTGCCGTAATTCAATGTGTAGGCATGGTGTACACCAAGGAGGCATGCGAGGTCGCGAAGGGGGCAGTGATTGGCTTGGATCACCTACTGGGCCCCACATCATGGAATTGTGGACAAGAAAGTACGCCCGGTTGTGCAACAAGGAGCTGATCTCTCATGGGAAATGTAACGCACCTCTGCAGAGTGTAAGAATTGTAACTTGTTACTCCCTGTTCCGAGAAGGAGCTACGAACGCGGCAGGAAAGGAACTCCATGAAAGTTCTGGTCAACTTGTGAAGGCTGATGGTCATAGATTTTCATATTAAAATCAATCTTTGAAGAAAGATTTACAAAAACTGCATAATACCAAGGACTTATAGTCTGAGGTGGTAGATAGAGCATCAAACTTCCCACCTTGCATATAATGAACTTGCTGGGTAACGATGTTACTCACCCTTTCCTTTGATCCCTTGCTTAGACTCTAAGGATCCCGAAGATACGCCAATGTATGCAGCCGAATGCCAAGAAGACGTGTTCTACGAGGAGCCTGACCTTTCAGGAGGTGTTGAAGGAGTGGATTACAAAATCCGCTATGGTGTATATGGCAATGAGTCAAACTAAGTGCCCTAGTTATTAGTCACCGACGGAGCCGAGCATCATGAACCATATAGAATAAGTTGCTGAGCTCAACTCTTTGTTGGAGTTGCTACTTTTAAATTCTGCTGAAACACTTTATATTTTGGTTTGTAAGTCGAATCTTTTCTAAGTCCTGAACTTCTGGTATTGTAATAATAATATGTGTATGTTTGTAATATGGACCCGTGATGTTTCTGTTGTACCACTCTGAGGGATGTGATATTTACAGAACGGTGTTCTGTGGATGTCATGTCAATGACTATAGTGTACTACACATGCAGTGGTATGCTGGGTCGCCGCAGTTGGGATCAGAGCAATTTCTTTGACCTTAGGTTGGAAACCTAGTAAAGGGTATTACCTATAGGAGTGTGTAGCAATGATAAAGAATTCTCTAAAAGAAATATAATGGGTATTCTAATGAGAATATTCCATTATATGTTTTAGTGCGATAATTCTTTGTTATGATGCAATATATTATTGGTTACTAATAAAAATATTTTTTTATACAAAACTATGGCACCAAACTTTCCAAAACAGACTTTGGTAAGGAAAGAGGAGACTCTTGATGATTATCAAAGATCATTCACGGACCAACTTCACCAACTTTTAAAGATTTTTAGTTGTCCAACTAGAATTCCAGTGAACACCATAACCTATTATGATGGCCGGATGTTATCCAAGTATCGTGTGAGTATCCAACTCCCGGAGGAGCTTGGATTATATCACGATCTACCTATAGGTGAAGGTAGGAGTCACTTAGCAGCATATCGTGTTGCTGTTGTGGAGGCGATAGCTAATATCCGGGAGCATAAAGCCAAGGAGTTAGAAGGTAGCACATTTTCTGTGATACATCATGATTATATAGACTCGGAGCCTGTACCGGATCATCTTACTTTAGTTAATAAGCATACTAAGTTAGCTTCCAAGTTTATGGATAGATACCGAACACTTGTTGCGACTTTTTATAAGACACATCAAGTGATTGTCGAAGATAAAAATGACATGTTAGAGGATCTAACTGATCCAGAAAGGAGGAAGCAGTTATCATTCCAGTTGGAGAAGGAAGCAAGTAGTAGTGCAAAACCTATCTTTAAGGATATACCTATAGATCCTAAATCTTTTACACCATATCCTTATTCACCAAAGCCTGCACCTATATATGATCCTACTTTAGATATGAGGTATGCAGTACCACAGGGTTCAGAGGACGGTTCTGATTCAGAACTTCCTATTGAGAATTCTGATGGTTGGATAATGGGATCATCTGAAGGATCCCAGGGGCACCAGATGTCCATAGATCATTCTGACAGAAATGTTGGACAATCTAGCTGGATGAGTGCAAGAATTAACCCTAGTAACAGTAGTAGAAATGCCATGTTCATATATAATCAGGATGAAGAAGAAGATCTTGAGGAGAGAGTGTTTGAATCATCAACACCTTCTCAAAACCCAGGGAATATACATTATCCGGTGTTTAACTATCTTGCCCAAAGGAGCACCTGGGAAGCAGCAGGATCCGCGTATTCTGTTGACGACTCAAGGAATGAAGTGTAGGGTTTGCAGCATAGAAAACAAAAAATTTCCTACGATGGGAACAACTATGTACCAAAATCTATCTACTAGATACAAGCAACGGGTGGATATACATCCATAGAATACATACCCTCGAAGACCATATAGCGTTAACGAGGTTTTACTCATGGATGATGTAGTCGAACGCTTTCTGATGTCAAGATCGTGATGAAATCAATCTGGTCCAGGCGGTCCAGCACCATCACGTCCAGCACCGCAAAGCAGTGGTGCATCTGTGATTGCACACACGTCCGGGTACCCCAACAACCTCTGCACCCTCGCTCCAGCGAAGCAGCGGAAGCAACAAATCCTTCCAGAAAAAGCCACCGGGAACATGTATCTCGCTGATCCGAGACCATGGGGGAATTCTAAAGGGGGGAGAGAGATCCTTCGCGAGGAGGTGTGCTTCGAGAGGAGGAGAGGGGGGCCTTTTATAGGGAGAGGGGGGCACCCCAAGGGGCATGGAGCCAGCCACGGTGGCTGCCCCCACCTCTTCCACATTCATGTGGGTGGAGCTCCCACTCAAATGAAAAGCCTCCACTCCCATTAAAAAGCCACCACTCAAAAATCCACTCACATGCACTAAATTTCCACCAAATTTAATGCAAGCTCTCATTTAAATAAAACTATTTTATTTATTTATTCAGAATTTTGTTAATTACTTTAATTAACAAACATTAACATAAAACCCCTTACAACATTTCAATTTCACATGCAGAACCAGTTTCAGCAATTTCAACCGAAACAGTTTTGGTGTCAAGTGAAATAAATTCCTGCGCTTTCATTTTTCTTTCTCTGGCATATTATTTGCTCTGAATGGTGTCGGTATCCCTTAAGTGTGTCACCCTATGGTTCGCGAATAATGTAGACATGATCGAGACCCCTCTCCGATCAATAATCAGCAGCGGGACCTGGAGATCCGTACTGACTCCCACATATTCAACGATGACTTCTGTGATCGTGTGAACCTTATACGCATGTAACTCAATCCCTTTGTCTCACGATATATTACATGTCTGAGGTTCGATCATCGGTATCCCGTTAGCGAGTTTGATCTCGTTACCGACATGTACTCTTTTCTCGTTCCCGTGATATAACATTCTAGTGATCAAATCACTTGCTTGCAAGCTAACCAATGTGATATCACCGAGAGGGCCCAGAGTATATCTCTCCATCATTAGGATGGACAAATTACACTCTTGATCCATGAGCCTCAACATAACACCTTCGTAGCACTGAACCCATATTTATAATCACCCTGTTATGGTGTGACATTTGATGTTATCAAGATACTCTTCTGGTGTTAGTGATTGACATGATCTCATGGTCTAAGGACTAAGATTACTTCGTATGATATTATAGAAATATAAACACAATGACCTTGATCATAATGATATACTTTGGATGAATGTTCATCACATCATTCCAACAATGTTGTGACCTTGTTATTGACAACATCCAATGTCCATGATCAGGAAACCTTTGATCATCTTGTTAATCAACGAGCTAGTTTATAAGAGAGGCATAAATAGGAACTTCCTTTTGTTTATTAAACACACATCACTAGTATAAAACAGGCCATCCATTCGCGCCCCCTCATAGCATTAGTCCCGTTTGCGCCACCAACCGGGACTAATGCCGCACGCTCGATTCGGCCGAGGCACGGGGCCCGGAGGCATGCGTCCCGGTTGGTAAGGGGGCATACGTCCCGGTTGGAGCCACCAACTGGGACCACTTTTAGTCCCGGTTGGTGGCTCCAACCGGGACGTATTCTCCCGCCCTCTATAAATGCAACGCCCCAGCCCCCTCTGCCTCCACTCTGTTTTTTCTCTTGGTGGAAGGTGTGAGGGTGTGCTAGTTTTTTCTCCCCAATGCATGCATTCAAGGTGTTTGATGAAATGTTTGAGTGAATAATCCCATTCAATTTCTCATAGAACAAAAATATAGAAGGTGTCCGAGACGCACTTGAGCTTTCTCGTCTTTATTTCCCTCGATCGAGGTTAGCAATCTTATCTTTTCTCTGTCATTGATACAATGCATGTGTCGATGTGAATTGGTCATTTCACTATTTATAATGTCCTGTTTTTTGATAAACTTACTTATATGATGCAGATGAACGGTCAGGAATGGATGTACGGTGACCGGCGCGTAGCCGGGTATATGAAAGGCGTGGATAAATTTATCGATGTGGCTACGGAAAACAAAGAGAATGGTTTTATACGCTGTCCATGTGTTCAATGTCGGAACAACAAGGAGTACTCTTCCTCAAAAATCATTCGCGGCCACCTGATTATGAAAGGTTTCATGCCCAACTATAATTGCTGGACCAAGCACGGGAAAAGAGGGGTTATGATGGAAGATGGTGAAGAAGAAGATGATGATAAAAACTATCATCATATGTTTCCTGAATACAGTGATACTGCAATGGAAGACAATGGAGAGGAAGAAGGTGAAGAGCGGGCATCAGATGAGCCGGGTGATGAACTTGGTAGGGTCATTTCTGATGCAAAGCGAGACTGTGAAACAGAAAATGAGAAGTTGAAGTTAGAGGGCATGTTAGAAGATCACAAGAAATTGTTGTACCCAAATTGTGAAGATGGCAGCACAAAGCTCGGTACCACACTGGAATTGTTGTGATGGAAGGAAGAGTGTGGTCTAACTGACTCCTCATTTGAAAAGATGTTGAAAATAATGAAGCCGAAGTTTCCAAAACATAACGAACTTCCCAAGAGTACCTACAAAGCAAAGAAGACTATCTGTCCTCTAGGATTAGATGTGCAAAAGATACATGCATGCATTAATGACTACATCCTCTACCGCGGTAAGGAGTATGAGAATTTAGATAAATGCCCGGTATGCAATGCGTTGTGGTATAAAATCAGACGAGATGACCCTGGTGATGTTGAGGGAGAGCCCCTCCGGAAGAGGGTTCCTGCTAAGGTTATGTGGTATGCTCCTATAATACCAAGGTTGAAACGCATGTTCAGAAACAAAGAGCATGCCAGGTTATTGCGATGGCACCAAGAAGACCGTAAGAAAGACGGGAAGTTGAGACACCCTGCTGATGGGTCACCGTGGCGAAAAATCGAGAGACTTCCCAGACTTTGCAGGTGACGCAAGGAACTTATGTTTTGGTCTAAGTACGGATGGCATGAATCCTTTTGGGGAGCAGAGCTGCAGTCACAGCACCTGGCCCGTGACTCTATCTATCTACAACCTGCCTCCTTGGTTGTGCATGAAGCGTAAGTTTATTATGATGCCAGTGCTCATCCAAGCCCGAAGCAACCGGGCAACGACATTGATGTGTACCTTAGGCCATTAGTTGAAGAACTCTTACAGTTGTGGGGCAAACCAGGTGTACGTGCGTGGGATGAGAACAAACAGGAGCCATTTGATCTACGAGGGTTGTTATTCGTAACCATCAATGATTGGCCTGCTCTTAGTAACCTTTCAGGACAGACAAACAAGGGATATAAGGCATGCACACACTGTTTAGATAAGACTGAAGGTACATATTTGCATAAATGCAAGAAGGTTGTGTACCTGGTGAATCGACGATTTCTTCTGACCAATCATCCCGTAAGAAAGAAAGGCAAGCATTTCAAAGGTGAGGCAGATCACCGGAAGAAGCCTGAACTCCCTGCTGGTGATGATGTATTTGGTATGGTCAAGGACATAGAAGTAATCTTTGGAAAGGGTCCCGGCGGTCAATTAGTTCCGAACGACGTCACTACAGGACACGCACCCATGTGGAAGAAGAAATCTATATTTTGGGAGTTGCCATATTGGAAAGTCCTGCGTGTCCGCTCTTCAATCAACGTGATGCACGTGACGAAGAATCTTTGCGTGAACCTGCTAGGATTCCTAGGCGTGTATGGGAAGACAAAAGATACACCAGAAGCATGGGAGGACCAACAAATTATGAAAGACCCAAAGAACATACATACATAGAACAAGACGGATAAAGGGCGTCACTTAAGTCGTGCCAGCTATGCTCTTACAAAAGCAGAGAAGGAAATATTTTTTGAAGTCCTTTACAGTATCAAGGTGTCGTCGGGCTTCTCATCTAATATAAAGGGGATAATAAATATGGCAGAGAAAAAGTTCCAAAACCTAAAGTCTCATGACTGTCACGTGATTATGACGCAGTTGCTTCCGATTGCATTGAGGGGGCTTCTACCGGAAAATGTTCGAGTACCCATTGTGAATCTATGTGCATTCCTCAATGCAATATCTCAGAAGGTAATCAATCTAGATATTCTGCCAAGGTTACAGAAGGATGTGGTACAATGTCTTGTTAGTTTTGAATTGGTGTTCCCACCATCCTTCTTCAATATTATGACGCATCTCTTGGTTCACCTAGTGGAAGAGATTGCCATTCTCGGTCCGGTATTTCTGCACAATATGTTCCCCTTTGTGAGGTTCATGGGAGTCTTAAAGAAATATGTTCATAACCGTGCTAGACCAGAAGGAAGCATCTCCAAGGGATATGGAACAGAGGAGGTCATTGAGTTTTGTGTTGACTTTATTCCTGACCTTAAGCCGATTGGTGTTTCGACTCATGCATGAGGGAATACTAAGTGGAAAAGGCACGCTGGGAAAGAAAGCAATGATATGTAGGGACGGGGATTCTTTCACTAAAGCACACTACACAGTTCTACATAATTACACCTTGGCAGCTCCGTATATCGAGGAACACAAGAATATTCTACGCTCCAAAAACCCGGGGAAGCCTGAATCACTGATTACAGATGAACACATGAAGTCTTTCGGTGGTTGGATGCGGACACATATCTTGAATGACACCACTGTTGGAGATCAGCTATACGTGTTGGCCGTGTCACCATCTTCTACTATATTGAATTTCCAAGGGTACGAAATAAATGGGAATACATTCTACACGATCTCCCAAGATAAAAAGAGCACCAACCAAAACAGTGGTGTCCGCTTTGATGCAACAAACGAGAATGGGCAAAAGGACACATACTATGGTTACATAGAGGAGATATGGGAACTAGTCTATGGAGTCTCTTTTAAGGTCCCTTTGTTTCGCTGCAAATGGGTCACCCTAAATGGGGAAGGGGTAAAGATAGACCAGTTGTACGGAATGACAACAGTGGATCTCAACAATCTTGGTTATAGAGATGAACCATTCGTCCTAGCCAATGATGTATCTCAGGTTTTCTATATGAAGGACATGTCCTCTAGACCAAAAAAAAGAAAAAATATGCAAACGAATACATCATATGATGAGCCAAAGCG
Organism: Avena insularis; assembly: GCA_023614405.1. NCBI lineage: Eukaryota > Viridiplantae > Streptophyta > Magnoliopsida > Poales > Poaceae > Avena > Avena insularis. The sequence continues at coordinate 2,667,263 of CM042685.1, forward strand.
TCACATAGTTCTTTCAGGGAAAAGAAACATCGTGGGAATCAAGGACAAGACAGACATGTCAAAAGATTATAATAAGTTTGATGAAATTCCGCCCTTCACAGTGAAAACTGACCCAAGCATTCCATTAAGTAAAGAATATGCTCCATGGTTACGTCTGAAGCGATCATAAGGAAGGACATATGCCAAGAAGTTCATGCTCATATTATGTAACTCTAGTTCATGTCTTTCGCGGATTATGGCTTGACCGAAGGATATCTTTCGCGGTTTGTGGCTTGACCGGGACTATATATAGGGGGGCCTTTAGTACCGGTTTTGTAGTCTCAGTTTTTAATATTAATAAATGTCTTGAGTGTTAGTCCCGTTTTGTGGCTGGACCGGGACTATGAAGAAGTTGTCCCGATTCATACTTACCATTAAGATCTGATCTCCAAACGCGGTCACATATTAGGAGTGCCTCTATGACCAGTTTCTTGGAGATGCCGGAGGATCGATCCGCGCATCTCCTGAAACTGGTCGTAGTGGTGTCCCTGCTCTCAAAAACCATCTTGCGGCTTGTAACTTCTAACTAGATCAATACACCTGGGAGCTAACTAATTTCACATATTAGGGAGTGCCTCTATGACCAGTTTCTCGGAGATGCCGGAGGACTGGGATCCGTTGGCATCTCCCTGAAACTGGTCGTAGTGGTGTCCCTGCCTCGAAAACCATCTTGCAGCTTGTAACTTCTCTAACTAGATCAATACACCTGGGAGCTAACTAATTTCACATATTAGGGAGTGCATCTATGACCAGTTTCTTGGAGATGCCGGAGGACTGGGCTCCGTCGGCATCTCCCTGAAACTGGCTGTAGTGGTGTCCCTGCTCTCGAAAACCATCTTGGAGATGCGTAAAACTGGCTGGAGGACTGGACTCACAAGGATGCCTATTTATAGTACAAGCAGCTCGGCATAGTGTTGACACTTACGAAATAATGTCGACACTCGCCCCTATTATTAGTGTTGACTCGTGTTTTGTACCGGTTGGTGTCTCCAACCGGGACTAAAGGTTCATCTTTAGTACCAATTGGTGACACCATCCGGGACAAGGTACACAATGCAGGACATAATGTCGACACTCACCCCTATCATTAGTGCTGCCTGGCCCAGCCTGCCGAAATCCCTCCAACCGGGACTAAAGATGAACCTTTCGTATATTGAAAATCTGAACAATTAAAATCCTTCACGTGGTGTCATATTATGTGACATATTTGAAAGGAAAAATACCAGACTTGGTATATTGATGATGTCTCTGAAAAACCTTCACAAAATGACCTATCATGTTCGAGGTTTCATGGCTTTCGGTCCAAATGACCGATGTTATGTGCTGAATCACGGCAGAGTTTGTGATGATGTGCCCATATTATGCATGCATGTGGACATTGGTATGGAGAATAATGTTGCAGGAGGAAGTTTTCCTTTTTGTCGCACGGAAAAGCCCTTTTCCATTTTCCGAGCGCAAAAAACGGGTTGTTTTGTGAAGTAACCACCAAAATGCCATTTCAGAATGCTACCGTCCCATTTTCCTAAAATACTAGACCACCTTACATGGACTATATCCCAACCGGGACATCTCAAACCTTTTCTTCCATCCCGGGTAAAAAGGACAAATGTCTGCCGAATCGGTAGGAAGTGGGTCCGGTTTGTACTACAGGTCCATGATCTATCGCCCGTGATTTTTTGAAAAAATTATTTTTAGACTCGCAATATGTGGTTTCTTCAGAGATCCAATGCAAGATCTAACAATGCTCGTCCCCTATCTTCATGCACGCCGGTTCGACCATAGTTAGAAATTCAGAAAATTCAAAACGGGCATAATAAATTCAAAAAAATCCGAACAATGAAAATCCTCCGTGTGGTGTCAAATTATGTGACATAGTTGAAAGGAAAAATACCAGACTTGGTATATTGATCATGTCTCGAAAAAACCTTCACAAAATGACCTATCATGTTCGAGGTTTCATGGCTTTCGGTCCAAATAACCGATGTTATGTGCTGAATCACGGCATAGTTTGTGATGTTGTGCCCATATTATGCATGCATGTGGGCATTGGTATGGAGAACAATGTTGCAGGAGGAAGTTTTCCTTTTTGTCGCACAGAAAAGCCCTTTTCCATTTTCCGAGCGCAAAAAACGGGTCGTTTTGTGAAGTAACCACCAAAATGCCGTTTCAGAATGCTACCGTCCCATTTTCCTAAAATACTAGACCACCTTAAATGGACTATCTCCCAACCGGGACATCTCAAACCTTTTCGTCCATCCCGGGTAAAAAGGACAAATATCTGTCGAATCGGTAGGAAGTGGGTCCGGTTTGTACTACAGGTACATGATCTATCGCCCGTGATTTTTTGAAAAAATCATTTTTAGACTCACAATATGTTGTTTCTTCAGAGATCCAATGCAAGATCTAACGATGCTCGTCCCCTATCTTCATGCACGTCGGTTCGACCATAGTTAGAAATTCAGAAAATTCAAAACGGGCATAATAAATTCAAAAAAATCCGAACAATGAAAATCCTTCGCGTGGTGTCATATTATGTGACATAGTTGAAAGGAAAATACTAGACTTGGTATATTGATCATGTCTCGAAAAACCTTCACAAAATGACCTATCATGTTCGAGGTTTCATGGCTTTCGGTCCAAATGACCGATGTTATGTGCTGAATCACGGCATAGTTTGTGATGATGTGCCCATATTATGCATGCATGAGGACATTGGTATGGAGAACAATGTTGCAGGAGGAAGTTTTTCTTTTTGTCGCACGGAAAAGCCCTTTTTCATTTTCCGAGCGCAAAAAAGGATCGTTTTGTGAAGTAACCTCCAAAATGCCATTTCTGAATGCTACCGTCCCATTTTCCTAAAATACTAGACCACCTTACATGTACTATCTCCCAACCGGGACATCTCAAACCTTTTCGTCCATCTCGGGTAAAAAGGACAAATGTCTGCCGAATCGGAAGGAAGTGGGTCCGGTTTGTACTACAGGTACATGATCTATCGCCCGTGATTTTTTGAAAAAATCATTTTTAGACTCGCAATATGTGGTTTCTTCAGAGATCCAATGCAAGTTCTAAATGAGCCATTTTTCTTCCCGCCATTTCTTCCCGCCATTTTTCTTCCCGCCATTTTTTCCCGGCATTTCTCCCGCCATTTCTTCCCGCCAGTTTTTCCCGCCAGTTCTTCCCTTCAGTTATCTTCCTGCCATTTCTCACTATATATATGTAGGGTTGGCCTCCATTGTTATTGTACATCTCTAGACTCATAACTGCAACCTCATCACTCTTTCCCATGACTTCCACCGTAGCACTAACTCCCAGGGAGGCGGAGGCGCTTTGCTCCTCGAACTACCCCTGCCCGCCGGGCTACTGTGTCCCTGTCGGCTGGATGCTGAGTGCCGAAGGGACAGGAGGAACCGGCACACCTCCGGCTCTCAACATGTCTACTAGACCTAGAGGGACAGGAGGAACCGGCATGCCTCCGGCGCTCAGCATGCCAGGGACAGTGGCTCATCGTATGATATTGTATTCTTTTTCTTAACTTTCCTTTTTCTCGGTCTAGTAGACATGTCCTTCACATAGAAAACTTGAGCCACATCATTGGCAAGGACGAATGGTTCGTCTCCGTACACAAGATTATTGAGATCCACTGTTGTCATTCCGTACTGCTGGTCTACTATTACCCCACCTCCTATCATCTTGACCCATTTGCATCGAAACAATGGGACCTTGAAATTAGGACCATAGTCAAGTTCCCATATCTCCTCTATGTAACCATAATATGTGTCCTTTTTCCCATTATCGTTTGTTGCATCAAATTGGACACCACTGTTTTGGCTGGTGCTCTTTTTTATCTTGGGCGTGCGTGTAAAATATATTCCCATTTATCTCGTACCCTTGGAAAGTCAATATAGTTGAAGATGGAGACCTGGCCAACAAGTACAACTGATCTCCAATAGTGGTTTCATTCATGAGATGTGTCTGCAACCAGCCGTCGAAAGTCTTCATGTGTTCATCTCTAATCAACCTGCCAGACTGCCCCGGGTAGTTCGAGCGTATAATATTCTTGTGTACCTCGATATACGGAGCCACCAAGGTGGAACTTTGCAGAATTGTATAGTGTGCTTTAGTGAAAGAATGTCCGTCCATACATATCTTTGCTTTCTTTCCTAGCGTGCCTTTTCCACTAAGTCTCCCCTCATGCCGTGATTCAGGTACACCGATCGGCTTAAGGTCAGTAATAAAGTCAACACAAAACTCAATGACCTCCTTTGTTCCATAGTCCTTGGAGATGCTTCCTTCTGGCCTAGCATGGTTATGGACATATTTCTTTAAGACTCCCATGAATCTCTCAAAGGGGAACATATTGTGTAGAAATACAGGACCGAGAATGGTAATCTCTTCGACTAGGTGAACTAGAAGGTGCATCATTATGTTCAAGAAGGATGGTGGGAACACCAACTCAAAGCTGACAAGACACTGGACCACATCTTTCTGTAACCCTAGTAGACTTTCTGGATCGATTACCTTCTAATAAATTGCATTGAGGAACTAACATAGCTTCACAATGGGTACTCTAACATTTTCGGGCAGAAGCCCCCTCAAAGGAACCGGAAGCAACTGCGTCATAAGCACATGGAAGTCATGAGACTTCAGGTTCTGGAATTTTTTCTCTGCCATATTTATTATTCCCTTTATATTGGACGAGAAGCCAGAGGGGACCTTGATACTACTGAGGCATTCAAAAAAGATTTCCTTCTATTCCTTGGTAAGAGCGTAGTGGCGGACTTTGAAACAGCCTCGATGCCCCGCTTTCTCGGTCTTTCATACGTTGTTGGTCCTGCTGTGCTTCTGGTGTATCTTTATTCTTTCCATACACGCCCAAGAAGCCTAGTAGTATCACGCAAACATTCTTCGTTGGGTGCATCACGTCGATTGCAGAGCGGACCTCTAAGACTTTCTAATAGGGTAGCTCCCAAAATATAGATTTCTTATTCCACATGGGTGCGTGTCCGCCAGCGTCCTTTGGAACGGACTGTCCACCGGGACCCTTTCCAAAGATTACTTTTAAATCCTTCACCATATCAAATACATCATCACCAGTACGACGGACAAGCTTACTTCAGTGATCTGCTTCACCATCGAAATGCTTGCCTTTCCCTCTTAGGGAATGCGTTGGCGGAAGAAAACGACGATTCCCTAGGTACACATTCTTCTTGCACTTATCCAAATAAATACTTCCAGTGTCATCTAAATAGTGTGTGCATGCATTGTATCCCTTGTTTGTCTGTCCTGAAATGTTACTAAGAGCAGGCCAATCATTGATGGTTACGAACAACAATGCTTGTAGGTTAAATTCCTTACGTTTGTGCTCATCCCACACACGTACACCTTGTTCGTGTCATAGCTGTAAAAGTTCTTCAACTAATGGCCTTAGGTACACATCAATGTTGTTGTCGGGTTGCTTCAGGCCTTGGATAAGCACTGACATCATAATGAACTTCCGCTTCATGCACAACCAAGGAGGAAGGTTATATATACACAAAGTCACAGGCCATGTGCTATGACTGTAGCTCTGCTCCCCAAAGGGATTCATGCCATCTGTATTTGGACCAAACCATAAGTTTCTCGCATCACCTGCAAAGTCCGGGTACTTTATCTCAATTTTTCTCCACTACGACCCATCAGCGGGGTGTCTCAACATCTCGTATTTCTTACTGTCTTATTTGTGCCATCACAACAACTTGGCATGCTCTTCGTTTCTGAACAAACGTTTTAGTTGTGGTATTATAGGAGCATACCACATCACCTTGGAGGGAACCCTATTCCTGGGGCGCTCCCCATCAACATCACCAGGGTCATCTCATCGGATCTTATACCGCAATGCAGTGCATACTGGGCATGCATCCAAATTCTCGTACTGCTCACCGCGGTAGAGGATGCAGTCATTAATGCATGCATGTATCTTCTGTACCTCTAATCCTAGAGGGCAGACAACCTTCTTTGCTTCGTGGCATCAAGGCGATTCGTTATCCTTTGGAAGCAGCTTCTTCATTATCTTCAACAACTTTTCAAATCCCTTGTCAGGCACACCGACCTCTGCCTTCCATTGCAGCAATTTCAGTGTGTTGCCTAGCTTTTTGTGGCCATCTTCGCAATTCGGGTACAACAATTTGTTGTGATCCTCTAACATCTGCTCAAATTTTAACCTCTCCCTTTCGCTATCACATTCTCCCTTTGCATCAGCAATGGCCCTACCAAGATCATCATCTGGCTCATATGATGCACGTTTGATGGTGCTCGACGTGGCACTTTGTTGGTAACCCCAAGCGCAGGGTGTGAAGAGCACAACAACAAGTTTTCCCTCAGTTGAGACCGAGGTTATCAAACCATAAGGAGGAAGGAAACGTCACACAGGTGTTGCAAACAACGTGGAGACCTGCACAACAAAACTCAATACTTTGTCCCAACGAATCAGTGAGGTTGTCAAGCTCGTCGGTTTGCTGTAACAAAGGATTAAACGTATGGTGTGGAAGGTAATGGTGGTTTGCAGCAGGTAAACAAGTAATAGTGGAAGATGTATCAATGGTAAATATTGGACCGGGGTCCATAGTTCACTAGAGGTTCTCTCCTTAGATAAACAACATGGCATGAAGGGTAAACAAATTACAGCATGGCAATTGACAGGAACTGAGCAAGGCATAACAATGCAATACTAGTCAGAAAGATCCTATGAGATTCGATTGGGAAATACAACAAGATACATAGACCGCCATCCAACTGCATCTATGACTAGAAGTCCACCTTCAGGTTATCATCTGAACGCCCTCCAAAGATAACGAGCAGCATAACCGCTTTAAGCAAAGTGTGTAAGGTAAATAGTCCACATGTTCCATGAACAAGAGACCGTTGTTTTCTCCCTAGTAGAAACAACACATCTACAACCGAAGCGATTTCTGTCACTTCCCTTGGAAACTAGAGGCATGATCCCACTATCGAGCATAAATACCCCCTCTTGGAGTCACTAGCGACTACTTGGCCAAGATAGCTACTAACAACGGAGAGCATGCAAGATCACAAACAACACAGACATGATAGAATCATAAAGACAAAACCATTAATCAAACCAACATAATAATCTCAATATCCATCGGATCCCCGCAAACAGAACATGCATGATTACAAATAGATTAGATCTTGATCATGAACAGAGCTCACAAGATCTATACATGAAAGCACAAGGAGGAGATGCAACCATCTAGATACTACATGGACCCATAGTACAAGGTGGGACTACTCACGCATCATACCGGAGAGAAGGCCTCCGAGATGATCTCCCCTCCGGCAGGGTGCCGGGAAGAACTTTAGACCCCCCCCCCCCATCTAGGGACGATGGTGGCAGTGGCTATAGACGGTTTCGTGGAGATTTGATTGGGTGCTTAGGGTTTAGGCATTGGGGGCTTATTATAGGCGAACAGGGAGGCCGAGGAGGTGGCCAGGGGGCCCACACCCTGCCTAGGCGTGGGCCCACCACTGGCCGCGCCTAGGGGGTGTTTCCTCCCTGGCACGCCTCTCCGGCTCCCCTCTGGACTTCTTGTTCCCCATGGAAAGTTATTGACTTTCACGTTTGTCCCGTCCAATTCCGAGAATATTTCCTTACTAGCTTTTCTGGAACCAAAAACAGCAGAAAACAGGCAACTGGCACTGTGGCAACTTGTTAATAGGTTAGTACCAGAAAACATGTAAAAAGCACCTCAAAGTGTATACAAAGCAAACCAAAGTAGATACTAAACAAGCATGAAACATCAAAAATTATAGATACGTTTCCGACATATCAAGCATCCCCAAGCTTAACTCCTGCTCGTCCTCGAGTAGGTAAGTGATCAAAAGAATAATTTTTTAGGTGACATGCACCCTCACAATAAAGATCTAACCATTTGCAAGAATTGAAAGCTGGGATCAAAGAACTCTAAACGTGATCATGAAAGATGGAGTTCTTACAGTAGGACAGATCAACTAATGTTGCAGCATGGCAAGATACAAACAAAGATCATGAATAACATGCATTGAAAACGTTTGTTTGTTTCACATACAGAAAACATAGCATAGTGGTAATCAGATTGTCCCTCATAGAGTAGCAAATAGATGCATAGGACACCTTCAAAGTTCACAGGGGTGACTAGAGACAAGTAGCACAAGAACAAATAATATCACCATATGCATCAATCTATAAGCTTTCGGACACTGCACATAAAACTAAGAATGGCAATTATGCTCTCTTAATGGTGCCTAAAGGAAGACGGTGGAGACTCAATAGTGGTGGAAGAAAGGCCTTTTATAATGGAAGCAGGGATTTCAAGTTTCAAAAAGAGCTTCCAAAAATTATGGTGCCTGTTAGCTTTCACCCTCATTTCCCCTATCATAAGCATCTTGAAGTGATTAAGGTTAAAATGAACAAACTATGGAGTATATGCTTGACGAAGTATAAGTTGGCAATCTCAAGTCCCTTGAATACGAGGGACACACCTCATGCTACTCAACTTCAGTCACCTATAAGTTCTTGTCATTGCAAGTATTTGCATATCATAGAGAACCGCCAATGGGGTACCCCTGGCACATGGTACAGGAGCTATCCCATAACCAAAATGACAAGGAAAGCAGACAATGAGCATCTCAGCGATCCTTTTCTTTATTATATGCATAGATTTTTATTGAGGATGCTTCATAGATAGCTCACTATGGTGATGCTGCAAGTTTCCACCATGATTAGGCATGGCTTAGGCTAGCGGCCCAGGCGTTTCTCTAACACAGAATAACTCCATGGACTTACAAGTTCCCTTTTTTATTTCACACCGGTTACATCCATAGACAAAAGAGCATGATATCAACTAAGTATAAAGTACAAGTGCAATGTTGAAAAACTTCCCCGTGACAGCACGGTTCTGCTAATTCCAAAGTATAAGTGCAAGCATATACAACATACACGTCACAATGGTTCAAGTTTATTAGGGGCAAAGAATATAAAGTGTGCCATCAAGTTTGTGAGGGCTTTAATCACTAAGTTTTCACATAACAAAATAGTTTTTAATTGAAAGATAGCTGGAAACAAGAATATACTTAGAATGGTGTAACACACCATGCATAGGAGTTTATAGTGGACACTTTGGAATAACTTGGTTTCTTTGGAGCTGGAGGCATGAGTAGAGCTTACTCATACAAGTGGAGGCTAGCAAAAGACTGGGAGCAACCAACTAAGAGAGCATAATGGCCATAATCATGCATAGCAACAAAGAATTACTAATCAAAGCATAGAGTGGTACTACAAGTCAAGGACTAAATGATCATAGAGGCTATGGTGACTTGTTCATAGTCATAACATGTTGTGAGCATGTGCCAAGTCAACCCAAAAAAAACTCAAAGGAGAATACCACAATACTATGCTTTTGCATGCTAAATCAACACATAATTTCTTCAAGGCACACTAAGCAATCCCAATGACTTGGAGAAATCCATGCTACAGAAATAATCACTAAGCATAAGGTTAAAACAACACCTATCATGTCATGCTAAAGTCTAAGTCACAGTCAATGCAAGCTCCTCTTGCATTTTCAAGCAAGAACTTGCTACTCCTTTCCAACACCAAGCAACTTATTTGCAAAACAACACAGTGAGAACGGGGGTCCAAACTATTCAAGCAAACTAAACAAACTAAGAAAAGAAAACGAAAACTAATATGCTCCAAGGACAACACAACAATGCATGAAACAATAAAACCGAAGTGTCTAGACAGATCTGAGCTTTTTATTGATGAAGAAGGGGATGCCTTGGGCATCCCCAAGCTTTGACGCTTTTCTCCATTATTTGTTGGGGTGACACCATGGTGGAATCCCCAAGCTTGAGCTTTTCTCCATTATTCATCTCATTGCATCATTCTCTCTCTGCACCTGAAATTTTTTCTTCATACAAAACTTCACACAATCTTCATTAGCAACATTAGTTTATTCAAAAGATATTAGACCTCTAGAAAAGATTTGGAACAGAAAGGCTTTTCACTAAAAACACAATCTAATGTAGTAACTCCTTCAAAAAGCTCAATTCCCCAAAATAGAACTCAAAGAGGAATCAATAAGAAGCAAATGCAAATAATGGCAGAAATCTGTCAAAACAGCAGGTAGAAACAGATTTTTTCAAAAATCTTGTGTTGCCCAAATCAAAAAGTGTTGAACTAACGAAAGTTATCTAACATACTGGGGGATTTATTCGTAAATTTTGAGCTCAATCCGAGTTATAGAGACTCCTCAAGAATGTTTATGCTGGAGGACAGAAATCTGTTTCGGGACAGAAACTCCCCAAATCTTACTTCCCTCTCATTAGAGGTCATTCTTGGCACAAAAAGAAAACAAAAAGGATAAGGAGAGGTCATTACTGAAGTAATAACTTCCAAGACTCAAGTAAACTCTTGGGTTATCTCCCAACAAGTACTTTTCTTTAACGCCTTTAAGTTAGGCACAAGAAGCAAGAAGAATCAAGTATTTTCAAATGAAGAAGCATTAACATCAAACCATGCTTTCAAAGGAGGAGCAAAAAGCAACTTATCTCTCCTCATAGGGAAGTGTTCAATACCATTCTTGAATGGAAAATGATATTTGATGGTGCCTTCTTTCATATCAATGATTGCACCAACTGTTCTAAGAAAAGGTCTTCCCAAAGTAATAGGACAAGAAGCATTGTATTCAACATCCAAAACATAGAAATCCACTGGGACATAAGCATTGTTAGCTATAATGAGTACATCATTAATACTCCCCATGAGTTTCTTCTTAGCATTATCATTGAGTGGGACATCCAAATAACAATCTTCCAACGGTGGCAAATCAAGCATTTCATAAATCTTCCTAGGCATAATAGAGACACTAGAACCAAGATCACATGAAGCTTTGAGATCAAAGTCATTCACTTGCATATTAATAATGGGTTCCCAACTATCTTCTACTTTCCTAGGAATAGAATCTTTGTGTTTTAGCTTCTCTTCCTTAATTTTCACAAGAGCATCTGTAATATGTTTTGTGAAAGCATGCCATTCGTTTGCTGGAGCTCCACCTTTCTGTAACCCTTTCTGCTGATTAATAGAGTGTTTCACCCGCAAAAAAACTCATGGAGGCATCGTCCCAAATAAACCACAAAAAGTCATTGGTCTGTAACTATCGCCGCTACATAAAAAGACAAACGCAGCTACAAGCAGTAGTAGGAAACAGGGCTTCCGTCGAAGCCACCCCGAGCGATCAGTCCCGATTCCTTCACGAACAGGGACTAAGGCTCCATTAATATCGGTTCGTAAGGGTAGGTGGTACGTCCATTTTGCATCACTATTATGTATCATAATTTGTTGTTATTCATTGATATATTTTTTATTAAGAGGTGATACTTATGTTATTTCATCTATTTTTGCATGTTGGATGATTTTTGGAGGATGAACTGCTGGAGTTAGGATTCTGATGCAAAAAGCGGTGTCTAGATGCAATGTTCTCGAAGATCGGAAAAATACCAGAAAATATATAGAAAATCATATTTTTCTAGAAGACGAAGGAATCCAGAAGGGGAGGATGAGATGGGCCATAGGTGGCCCACAACCCCCAGGCGCATACCACCCTGGGCCAGGCCACACTGGCCCACCTCCTGCTCCGCCCCTTCTCCTATATCTTCCTCCCGAAACCCTAAAGTTCGGGGAGCGACCATAGAAAGATTACGCCGCCTCTGCGGGGCGGAAACTACAGAAAGAGAAAGCGCTCTCCGATAGATAGATTTCTGCTGGGGAAATTCCTTCCCGAAGAGGAGAGATCGTCGCCATCAACACCGTCATCAAGCTAGACTTCACGGGATCATGATCATCATCATCCACACCACCATCTCCACCAGCACCATCATCACCACTCCATCCTGCTGTAACAATTGTGTTGAATCTTGCATAGTTCTTAGGGGAAGCTTTCTCGGTGTTGATTACTTTAGTAGTTGATGCTTGTGAGTGGTGTTGGAGATATGCCCTAGAGGAAATAATAAATGTAGTTATTATTATTATATCTTTGTGTTTATGATAAATGTTTACATTCATGCTATAATAGTATTAACAAGGAAACATTAATACTTGTGTGATTTGTAAACTAAAATAGAGTCCCTAGTAAAGCCTCTTTATAATAATAGCTTGTTGGTTAATAAATGATTGTGGTTTCCCTATCATGAACATTGAGATGTTATTAACAACAAGATCATATCGTTAGGAGAATGATATGGTGGACATACTCCTATAGATAAGCGTAGCATAAAGATCAAGTCATTTTAATAGTTCAATTGCTATATGCTTTCTGATACATAGTAACCTAATTCGTTCGACCATGAGATCATGCATATCACCTTCACCGGAAGGATGCTTTGATGACATCAAACACCACACCGTAACTGGGTGGCTATAAAGGTGGAATTGAGTGTTTGAAAAGTATTGGTTGAGACACATGGATCAAGAGTGGGATTTGTCCATCCATATGACAGATAGATATACTCTGGGCCCTCTCGGTGAAATGTCATCCAATTAGCTTGCAAGCATGTGACTGGCTCACAAGGGATCACATATCACGGGAACGAGAAAAGAGTACTTATCAGTAACGAGGTTGAACTAGGTATGCAGAGATACCGACGATCATAACCTCGGATAAGTAAACTACCGTGAGACAAAGGGAAATTGGTATCGTATGTAAGTGGTTCATTCGATCGCAAAGTAATCGTAGAAATATGTGGGAGCCATATGAATTTCCAGATTCCTCCATTGGTTATTGTTCGGAGAAGTGTCTCGATCATGTCTGCATAATTCACGAACCGTAGGGAGACACACTTAAGGATTCGACGTTGTTGAGTAGTTATGGAATAATGAGTAAGAGACCGAATGTTGTTTGGAGTCTCGGATAGGATCCAGGCTATCACGAGGAGATCCGGAATGGTCCGGAGAATAAGATTCATATAAGGAAAGTCCTGTTTCGGGGTTGGAGAATGGTTCCGATGTTTTCATCGGGAATGTTCTAGAAGGTTCCGGAATGTTCGGCACTCCGGAGGGGAAGGGTACATGAATGTGTCATATCAAGTTGGAATGATTGCATCATGTACTAGGTGTCATCACTGAACAAAATAAAGGGTTTAATCAAATCCTAGTTTGAAAAGTCAAACGCCAATTTGAAAAGTCAAACGGCTATTTTGGAAGGTGGAGGGGAAGTAGAAAACCTACTTGGGGAGGAGTTCCCTCCCTCCACCGCTGGCCCACTTGGGATCCGAGTTGGGGAGGGACTCCCCTCCCCTTGGCCGGCGCCTCCCACCTATATAAGGAGGGGCAGGGCTGCCCCTCCTAGCACACAAGTTGCCCCCTCTAAACCCTAACCCTAGCCGCCGTCGCCCTCCATAGCCGCCTAGGCTTACGCCGCCGCCTAGGCCTAACCCCTAGCCGCCTTGCCCCCCTCCTTGGTGCGTCTAAACCCTATATCGCCGAGGCTCTCTCATAGTCCACCATACTGCTCGGCTTAAGGCGAAGCCTGCGAGATCTCCCCTCTACTTAGGTACCACTTGCCCGTTTTGCCGAGAATCGCGAGGAGAGTGCTACAACCTCCTGCCTGGAACAAGGGAGAGGAAGGTCTTCGTCGAAAATTTAACGCGACTGATCGAGAGCGCTGCCGGAACGCAGCGCCGGAAGGATCGTCTACGCGATCTTAGATCGGCAAGAGTACGACTACATCACCCACAAGAATCCGCTTTCGTTAAACACTTTGGAATCTTCGAGGGTGAGTTATTCCATCGACTCGTTGCTACAATCTAGTAGATAGATCTTGGCTTGTTTGTTTGTATGCGGTAGAAATTTTTTGTTTTCCATGCTACGAATCCCTGCAGTGGTATCAGAGCCGTGTCTATATGTAGATCTGTTGCACGAGTAGAACACAATGGTCATTGTGGGCGTTGATGCTTTTGTTGTCGATTGCTTCTTGTGTACTTTGCATCTTGCGGGATGGTGGGATGAAGCGGCCCGGGCTAACCTTACATGACATCGTTCATGAGACTTGCTCCACGCTTGACATGCAACTTGTATTGCATAAGTGGCTTTGCGGGTTCCTGTTTCTCCCAACATAGTTAAGATTCAATTAACAACGGGTGATTGACAATACTAGTATCAATGTTGTGGTTCTTGTTCGTAAGTTAGAATGACACTTATTGAAAGCCCCAAACCACGTAAAACATGCAAAGAAAGTAGAGGCGTCTAACTTTGTTTTGCAGGGTGTCTTGTGATGTGATATGGCCATGATTGTGATTATATTTGATGTATGCAATGTTCCTTATTGTAAGTTGGCAACGGCGCAGAATATATGGTTGTCTTTAATTTGTGTTAAGACCCGCGTGTCTATTCAAAGTAGTTGTAATAGTTGAAGCTGGTGGACGACAACCATGGAGCAGCATCATGGACCTTGATGCAGTGCCGGTGATGATGGAGATCATGTTCGTGCTTGAAGATGGAGATCGGAAGCACAAAGAAGAAAGGCCATATCATATCACATATTATGAATTGCATGTGATGTTAATCCTTTTTGCATCTTGTATTTCTTAGTTAACGATGGTAGCATTATAAGATGATCCCTCATGCACAGGAATTTTAAGTTCTAAAGTGTTCATCCTTAGTAAGCACCGTTGCTAAAGCTTGTTGTTTCGAAGCACCACCTGATGATCGGGTGTGTTAGATTCCGCAAGTGTATACAACGTGAGCAAGCCAGATTTGCTCATGCGGAAGCTAAGGTTTGATCTTGACGAGTCTAGCATGTATAGACATGGTCTCGGAATACGGATCACCAAAAGGTAAAGCATGAATCATATAGTAGATATGATGAACATGTTGATTGTTCGCCATTGAAACTATATCAACTCTCGTGATGATCGGTGTTGATGTGGTGGATTTGGTTCGTGTGATCACTAAAACAATGTGAGGGATATTGTTTTGAGTGGGAGTTCACCTAGATTAATTTAACTATTAATTAGACCTCAATCTGTCATAAACTTAGTCTAAACTATTGCAAATATGTTGTAGATCAATGGCGGCCCCTACCATCAATTTTAATGCGTTCCTAGAGAAAGAAAAGTTGAAAAACAATGGAAGCAACTTCGCGAATTGGTTCCGCAATTTGAGGATTGTCCTCACAGCTGGTAATTTGACCTATGTGCTGGATGCACCGCTGGGTGACCCACCTGCAGCTACTGCTACCGATGAAGTAAAGAATGTTTACCTCGCTCGGAAGACTCAGTACTCCATAGTTCAGTGTGCTACCTTGTATGGTTTAGAATCGGAGCTTCAGAAAAGGTTTGAGAATTCAGACCCACATGATATTGTCCGTGATCTCAAATTGATCTTTGAGACTCACGCGGCAATTGAGAGTTATGAGGCTTCTGAAAAGTTCTTTAACTGCAAGATGGAAGAGGCAGCTCAAATCGGTGAGCATGTGCTTAAGATGTCCGCACGCAAACAAACTTCAAAGCTTGGGTATAGTGATTCCTAATGCTTTGGGGATTTACCGTGTCCTCCAATCACTACCACCAAGTTACAAGAACTTTGTGATGAACTACAATATGCAAAACATGAACAAGACGTTGCCAGAACTCTTCTCCATGTTGAAATCTGCAGAAGTGGAGATCAAGAAAGAGCACCAAGTGTTGTTGGTCAATAAGACCACCAAATTCAAGAAAGGCAAGTCTAAGCAAAAGGGAAACTTCAAGAAGGGCGGTAAGAAGGTTGCCGCGCCGACGAAGAAGACCAAGGCTGGGCCTAAGCCTGATACTGAGTGCTTTTACTGCAAGGGAGAATGTCACTGGAAGCGGAATTGCCCAAAGTACATGGCGGATTTGAAGAACGACAACATCAAGAAGAAAGGTAAAAAAGATATACATGGTATTGATGTGTATCACACTAGTACGTAGTAGTGCTGGTATTTGATCTTTGGTTCGGTTGCTCATATTTGTAACTCAAAGCAGTCTTTCAAACGGAAGCTAGCAAAGAACAAGGTGACGATGCGCGTTGGAAATGGATCAAAGGTTGATGTGATCACGGTCGGCACGCTACCTCTTCATCTACCATCGGGATTAGTTTTATACTTAAATAATTGTTATTTAGTGCCTGCGTTGAGCATGAACATTATATCTAGATCATGTTTATTGTGAGACGGTTACTTGTTTAAGTCCAAGAATAATGGTTGTTCGATTTATATGAGTAATATGTTTTATGCACATGCACCTTTGATAGATGTTCTATTCTTATTGAATCTCGATTGTGGAAATACACATATTAATAGCATTGAAGCCAAACGTTTGAAATTGAGCGATAACTTGACCTATATGTGGCACTGTCGTCTTGGTCATATTGGAGTGAAGCGTATGAAGAAACTCCATTCCGATGGACTTCTTCAATCACTTGATTTCTAATCACTTGAAAGATGCGAAGCATGTCTGATGGGTAAAATGACTAAGACTCCATTTTCTGGGATGATGGAGCGAGCTACGAACTTATTGGAAATCATACATAATGATGTGTGTGGCCCAATGAGTGTAGCATCGCGCGGTGGTTATCGTTATGTTCTTACCTTCACGGATGACTTGAGTAGATATGGGTATATCTATTTCATGAAACATAAGTCCGAAACTTTCGAGAAGTTTAAGGAATTTCAAGGTGAGGTTGAGAATCAACGTAACAAGAAGATTGAATTTCTACGATCTGATCGTGGAGGTGAATATCTAAGTTATGAGTTTGGCGAGCATTTGAAGAAATGTGGAATACTTTCACAATTGACACTGCCGGTAACACCACAGCGTAATGGTGTGTCTGAACGTCGTAATCGAACTCTATTAGATATGGTTCGTTCTATGATGTCACTTACAGATTTACCGCTATCGTTTTGGGGTTATGCATTAGAAACAGCCGCATTCACTTTAAATAGGGCACCATCTAAATCCGTTGAAACAACACCGTATGAATTATGGTTTGGGAAGAAACCTAAATTTTCGTTCCTTAAAGTTTGGGGTTGCGAAGCCTATGTAAAGAAGTTACAGCCGGACAAGCTTGAACCCAAAGCGGAAAAATGCGTCTTCATAGGATACCCGAAGGAAACTATTGGGTATACCTTCTATCATAGATCCGAAGGCAAAATCTTCGTTGCCAAGAATGGATCCTTTCTAGAGAAAGAATTTCTCTCGAAAGAAGTGACTGGAAGGAAAGTAGAACTCGACGAGGTTGTCGAACCTTCTCTTGAACTGGCGAGTAGCGCAGCACCGGAAGAAGTTCCTGTGGGGCCTGCACCAATAAGTGAGGAAGCTAATGATGATGATCATGAAACTTCGGTTGTAGTTGCTACAGAGCCTCGCAGGTCAACGAGAACTCGTACCACTCCTGATTGGTATGATCCCATTATGAGTGTCATGTTGGTGGACAACACCGATGACCCTGCGACGTATGAGGAAGCAATGATGAGCCCAGATTCCAATAAATGGCAAGAAGCCATGAAATCCGAGATTGGATCCATGTACGAAAACCAAGTATGGACTTTGGTGGACTTACCGGATGGCCGGAAGGCTGTCGAGAACAAATGGATTTTCAAGAAGAAAACAGATGCTGATGGTAATGTTACTGTCTATAAAGCTCGACTTCTCGCAAAAGGGTTTCGACAAATTCAAGGAGTTAACTACGACGAGACTTTCTCACCGGTAGCGAAGCTAAAGTCTGTGAGGATTATGTTAGAAATCGCTGCATATTATGATTATGAGATATGGCAGATGGATGTCAAAACAGCATTCCTCAATGGATACATTGATGAAGAGTTGTATATGATGCAACCCAAAGGTTTTGTCGATCCTAAAGATGCTAACAAGGTATGCAAACTTCAGCGGTCCATCTATGGGTTGAAGCAAGCATCCCGAAGTTGGAATCAACGTTTTGATAAGGTAATCAAAAGCTTTGGTTTTATACAAACTTATGGAGAAGCTTGTATTTACAAGAAAGTGAGGGGGAGCTCTGTAGCATTCTTAATACTATATGTAGATGACATATTGTTGATTGGGAATGATGAAGACCTTCTTAATAGTGTCAAGGATTATTTGAATAATAGTTTTTCAATGAAAGATCTTGGCGAATCAGCTTACATATTAGGCATAAAGATTTATAGAGATAGATCGAGACGCCTAATATCATTGTCACAAAGTACATATTTGGACAAAGTTCTAAAGAGGTTTGGAATGGAAGATAGCAAGAAAGGGTTCTTGCCCATGTTGCCCAATACGACCTTGAGTAAAACTCAAAGTCCAGCAAAGGTAGAAGATAGAGAAAGGATGAGTAAGACTCCCTATGCCTCAGCCATAGGATCTCTGATGTATGCCATGCTATGTACGAGACCCGACATTGCATATGCTGTTAGTTTGACTAGCAGAGATCAAAGTGATCCAGGAGTGGATCATTGGACAGCGGTCAAAAACATCCTTAAGTACTTGAGAAGAACTAAGGATATGGTTCTTTCTTATGGAGGTGATGAGCAGCTCGTTGTTAATGGTTACACCGATGCTAGTTGGAACACCG
The DNA here is from genome assembly GCA_023614405.1 of Avena insularis. Classification (NCBI taxonomy): domain Eukaryota; kingdom Viridiplantae; phylum Streptophyta; class Magnoliopsida; order Poales; family Poaceae; genus Avena; species Avena insularis. The sequence goes on from CM042685.1 coordinate 2,685,927, forward strand.
ATCCGGATGATTCTAAATCTCAATCTGGATACGTATTTACTTTGAATGGTGCATCAGTTAGCTGGAGGAGTGCAAAGCAAAGCGTTGTGGCGAGATCTTCAACTGAATCGGAATACATAGCTGCTTCGGAGGCTTCACAAGAAGCGATATGGATGAAGGAGTTCATTATAGAGCTCGGTGTGGTTCCAAGTGCGCTGGACCCAATGTCTATCTACTGTGATAACATGGGCGCCATAGCCAATGCGCAAGAACCAAGGTCACACAAGAAGCTGAAGCACATCAAGCTACGTTTTCACGCTATTCGAGAACATGTCCAAGATGGGGACATAAAGATTTGCAAAGTACACACAGATCTGAATGTGGCGGATCCGTTGACTAAACCTCTCCTGAGGGCAAAACATGACCAACACCAAACTGCCATGGGTGTTCGGTATATTACCATGTAATCTAGATTAGTTGACTCTAGTGCAAGTGGGATACTGTTGGAGATATGCCCTAGAGGCAATAATAAATGTAATTATTATTATATCTTTGTGTTTATGATAAATGTTTACATTCATGCTATAACAGTATTAAAAGTAAACGTTAATACTTGTGTGATTTGTAAACTAAATAAGAGTCCCTAGTAAAGCCTCTTCATAATACTATCTTGTTGGTTAATAGATGATTGTGGTTTCCCTATCATGAACATTGAGATGTTGTTAACAACAATATCATATCATTAGGAGAATGGTATGATGGACATACTCCTATAGATAAGCGTAGCATAAAGATTATAACATCCCTAAAATCATGTTTTCAAAGATTTCATATCATGCATGCATGCATATCATTTAGGGATCAAAACTTAAACTCATTTGAAAGAAAACAGAATTTGAGAGCTATGATTTTATGTGTTCAACATGAAATCAAGTGCTACCTTCCAATGATAGGTTATTTGTTCAAAAACCAAACCTTGTTGCTCTCAGATTGTTTTGTTTGATTGCTATTGCTTAAACCAAAATTTACAAAACAAATATGGATTTAAAACCAAATTCAAAACTTGATCAAATCTAATGCTATGTCACTACTTATTTTGTTTGAACAAAAGGACCAATGTAATACAGTGAGACCATATGTTTTTATACCCAGAAATATGAGTGTTACACTCTACAAAAATCTAGAACAAATTTGAGTTCAAATGGCATTTGAATTTGTTTGAAAATGGATTCAGAAAATTAAAACAGAAATGGAAAAAGAATAGAGAAAAGGAAAAAGGCCGGCGCCAGGCTTTTGGCCCAATAGCGAAACCAGCCCAACAACCAGCCCACCCGGGTTTCCCCCTCTCCCTCTGTTTCTCACCGCGTTCGCGCATACCCTCTCGCTGACAAGTGGACCCTGCGGCCACGTCACTCCGTCATCCCCAAAATCCCGCCCGCAGACCACGTCGCCGCTGCCATCGATGCCGATAATGTCGTGGCGTAATTGGCCTTGATTCCGCGAGCGTTTCCAGTCGCGCTGCTGCCTACTTAAACCCCTCCCTCGCGCCATTTCTCACAGCCACAGACTCCATGCCACCAGTCGCCGTGTCGTGCCCACACCGCCGTAGCACCGACGACCTCCGGCGACCAATTCCGGTGAGCCTCGTCCACCCCTTTGTCTCTGCTTCATGCAAGCATGTTCTACATGTCCCTGCGCATCTTCTCATGCATTTCTTTCTCTCTGTTTCATCCTAGAACGTCGTCACCGTCCCCCACTGGAAGCAACCAAAGCTCGGCGCAACTTCGGCGACCCCTCCTGGTAGTTCCCGACCACCCCTTCTCTCCTTTTCGATACGTACGTGTTCGCCTGGCTCGCGCGCATCTAACAACCTCACTGGTTCGTCTTAGCACGCACCAGAACCTCGCCTCCGACGACGCCAAGGTTTGCCCGACGTCTGCCTCTACTCCGACGAGGAATCCTCGCCGTGTCCGCGCGCCCCTTGTCAAGCCACTACCACGTTGAGCTTCAGCACATCGCCGCGAGTCTGGTAAGCATCTCCGATGACCCCAACCCCCTCTGTAGCTGCCGCACCGCTGTAGACAGAGCGCGCCGCCGCGCGCCACCAGTTCTTGGTAGGTTGATTGAACACCGTAGGATCTAGATCTAACACATAGGATAGATCACTTAACGAAGGGGTAAGTTTAGATCTGGGCCGCGCGTTTTAGTTAGATCTGACGGTTCACAGACGCGATCCAGCGTGAAGCGGTACCAGCCAATCAGATGTCGCCGCGTGTCAGTGAGTTAGATTTAAAATCAGAAATTTGATCTATTAAAAGTTTAAACTTGTTTAATTCATAACTTTTGATTTCCACGTCCAAATTTGATAAATTTTATATCAATGGAATCAGGAGAGAAAGCCCTTTCCATTTATGCAATGTGTTTAATGTTTTGCTTCTGTTAAAATGGGTGTTTTGCAGAAACTTGTGTAGGCCTAAATTGGTTATATTAATTATTTGAGAAATGTTTTAATGTTCAAATAAAGTTTGTTTGGCAAGTTTTGGACTTGTCTATGAATCAGTTATGTGCACTTGTCTTGTTGAGTATAGAAATCATCACATATCATTTTGCATGCATCCATATATTTTTGCTTGTATTTATTTTGTATGTGATTTGGTGCTATCATTTTATGTGTAGATTTTGGTGCAAATAGTGATTGTGATTGTGAGGATTGTAGCTACTCTCCAAACTACCAAGGCAAGTGGTGCTTCATGATTTTATCCCTATGTTTTTCAACTATGCATTAGAAAATATTTTGCTAGTCTTGCATGGATATATTTGATTTATATGCTATGCTTGGGAAATCCTAGTAGTTGTAGAATTGCTAGAAATTTCTAAGTTAAGATGCTTATCTATGCCATGCTTAGCCTAGCTAATAGCAACCAAGGGTGGTTATATATTCATGCTATGAATAAATATTTCTAAGTCTTTGGACTATGTTTTTGCTTAATAAAACAACTAAGTGAATGAAACACCTGGGTGGAATGGAAGGAATGGTTTATGTTGAGTGGTTACACAAGGTCCATTTCTATGGTTTACCTTGTGTATCTCACTTGTCGAAAGCCACCCAGGAACAAAGGTATTTGAGAGGCCAAATGTTAAGAAGCTTCTAGTGCAGCCACTTGGCAATATGGGCTCTGCCTGGATCATATAGGTTGCAATAACTTAGCCATTTGGACAGTTAGTGGTAGTGGGATGATAGGTTGGAGCAGGTCCATTTGGTCTAAGGGAAGGCTTCTGAAAGGTCCTGTCTTGGTGAAAATCAAGTCTTGTGGGGAAAGTTCACAACCTCTGCAGATGGAAGAATCTAAGTACTTAGCCATGTCCATGGTAATGGGCAACATGAGCATCAAGACATGGAAGCTATCAAGAATCTCCTAATCCCAATTTTAAGTAAAAACTTGTGGTTGAACAAGGGTGAAGGACCCCAATGTCTATTGGTGGTTCCTTGGGAAAAGTTTTGACAAAGAAAAACTTAGTGTTTTCAACTGATAGGTAAAACCTATTTTGAGCAAAGCAAGCCTAAGCTACACTTAGCCAAAATGCATATGGTATTTAGTCCACCAATATTGTACTAAGGTATCACTTGCCAATACTATTCCAATGTATTGACCCACTGTGGTTGTAACTTGTGATGTTGCAGGATATTCTGATGATGATTAGGAGTCATGAGTCTACACTCAACATGCTTGCCTGTGGCACATGAAGATGAAGACTTATTTATCTTATTATATATTGAACTCTTGTATTAGGCATGTGGCCATGGAGTTGTAAAAGACTAAGTTTGTCTCTGGAATGATATGTAATAATGACCTTTGTTTCTGTGTACTTCATCTTAAACTGTGGATGCTAGCATTGATCCAGGGACTAGCATTGCAATCACAGGGATCCTTTCCTTTACAAAGGAGGGATCTTACAGATGGTATCAGAGCACTGTGTTGCCTGTAGGATTATGACCCTAGGATTGGAAACCACTAAGGAAAATCTTTCAACAACTTCCACACTTGTCTTTTCTTCTCGTAAACTTTTCGAATCTTCTTTCTCATCTCTATTTGTAGATGAACTCCATTCACGAAGCCGTGAAGAAGGGACCACTCATGACTATGACTTTGGAATGTGAGACAGAGTTCCCCAAGGCTCTCAAGGACCTCATGGTTGCCATGGGAATACATGGTGTAGCTGTGTACAAAGGTTTTCCTGTGATGGATGAAGGAGTTGAGTACTGGTGGGTGCAACTTCACTTGTATAAAAACAAGGAAGACAACCACAACGACTCAGGTTTCTGCATGGTCACCAACACAATGATGCACACCACATTCTTTGATTCAGCAAGGGATGCAGCTTGGAGAGCCATCAAAGAACTTGGTGATAGAATCAAGTGCAAAATTCTTAACACCCAGAATGACCTTAGGGAAGAAAAGAAGCATACCCAAGAGTTAGAGGCTACCAACCAAATCCTAAGGAAGGACATCATAGACTTAGCAATGGAGTATTGTGATCTAGACAAACAGATTGCCTCTAGGGATGCCCTGTTAGCCAACTTGGCAAGTGAGATGGGATTGTAACGTACTTCGTTAGTTGGACCACCACACTTATCATTTTATTTTCCAAATGTTGTTTAAAATAAGTTGAACCTTGGTTGTTGTAATGAATCCATGTATGACATGACTTGTGTGTTTTGATTTCCAAAGTTATGCGTGTGATGCCTTGTCTTGTGATTTGTCTTAAATTGTGTTGATTCTAACTTTTTCTATCTTATTAAATAGATTCCTAATGTTACTATCAGCATGGTTGACGAGTTCAAGGGAACTCGTTTTGGCCCTCGTATGATTGAGCTCACTAGTTTGCTCAATCTCCCTCTTCCTACCATCATGGTGCTTCCCCTCACCAAGTTTGAGAGGAAAGACCTTTGGGGCTTCAAGGTCAATCAGCCCGGACGCCAGACTGAGCCTACCACGGAGGCAATCATCTTCAAGCTCATGCATGATGATAAGGAGAGAGGCCTAGAGGTAGTCATGCAGGACCTGATTGGACGTCTGTTAGGGAGACACTCTCGACAGGTTAGAGGTACTCACTTCCACACCTTCGGTAGACGTGATGAGGATGGTGAGGCCATTGACTTCGAGGACACTTCGAGGGAGACAGCAGAGCCAATTCGCCTATACCTCCAGGACTTAGAGGTTCTTCTTAGGCACGTGGACACCGATAGGACCAACGTCATGCTCAGCAATGACGAACTCCAGGTGCAGCTTCGTGAGAAGGACAAGCTCTTCGCGGAGCAAGATGGGATAGTCAAGGAGATGGAGGCCAAGTTTGAGAGTCAAGACAGAAAGTTCAAGAGTCAAGAGAAGCGAGTCCAAGATAGGAACAAGAGGATTCGAGACATGACTGCAGAACTGGAGGCCAAAGACTTCAAGCTCGAGCATCAGCAGACTGTGATTGAGAGGCTTCGTTCACAGAAGAGAGCTCTCAAAGCCAAGGTAGAGACCTTGACCACCAATGTCGAGGAATACAAGACCGCTATGGAGAATGCAGGTCTTACATTTGTAGAGGGGGAGGTTGATGCCGAGGAGTAGTGATGACTGCTCATTTATCTTTACTTATCATGTCTTTGATTATTGAGTCGCAATGACCATCCAACATGTGGATGGCTTGCTATTGGTGTGTTTACTTTGCAAACTTGTTATCTATGTGGTCGAAATTTTATTATTGTGATGTATGTTTGGTGTTTGTTTATGTGATGTATTGTGCATGTTAGAATCTATGGGTATCTCATTCTTATCTCTATTGAACAAACCACAGATGCCTCCCCGACGTGCCAATCCCAACCCCAACAACAACAACATCACCCCTGAGATGCAGCAAATGATGACAGCTCAGATTCAGCTGATGCAAATGATGACTACGTTCATCCAGAATCACAACAACAACAATAACAACAACAACAACAACAACAACAACAACAACAATCAGAACAACCCACCGGGTTTTGACATGCTTACCAGGTTCTTGAGACTGAGGCCAGCAAAGTTCTCAGGAACTACTGATCCCATGGTGGCCAATGATTGGCTACGCTCTGTGAACAAGGACTTGGTAACTGTTGGCTGTACTGATGAAGAGAAAGTCAGATTTGCAGCTCACTTGTTGGAAGGACCAGCAGCCACTTGGTGGGATAACTTCCAGATCACCACTCCCATTGCAGATGTGACATGGGCTATCTTTGAAGATGGTTTCGTCTGCTCATCTCATCCGGAGTGATGAGTTTGAATAAGAAAGAGTTCCATAACTCAAGCGGCGCCATACGTGGCTGAATATATTGAGGAGTTCAACAATCTGGCGCGATATGCACTGGATGAAGTTGACACTGATGCTAAGAGGAAGGAGAAGTTCCTTGAAGGGTTGAATGATGAAATGAACCTGCAGTTAGCTGTGGCCTATGTTCCCACATACCAGTCTCATTGTGACAAGGCTGCTATTTTGGAGAGCAAAATGAAACAAGTGGAAAGCAGGAAAAGAAAGCACTCTAACAAGCACAGCTCGGGATCGTCTCACAAACGTTCCCATTATGATGACAGTGGGAGTTCTGGATCCCACAAGCATGGAAAATTCAACAAACACCACAACCACAACCGTCATCATGACAACAAGAGTCACCGTGATCATGACAATGACAAGTACAAGAACCACAAGGGTGGATATAAGAGCCACCACAGTGGAAGTGGCAGTGGAAGCCAGCCTGTCAAGAAGGATCTTAGTCAGGTTGAATGTTTCAAGTGCAAGAATATGGGGCATTATACAAATGAATGACCGGAAAAGAAAGTTGAAGGACCCAACAAGCCCAACCCTTTTCAGAAGGGACAAGTGAACCACATCAATGTGGAGGAAATCTATGATGAGCCAGATGTTGTTGCTGGTAAGTTCAAACTCAATTCTATTCCAGCACTTGTTCTTTTTGATACTGGAGCATCGCATTCATTCATATCAAAAGCATTTATTGATAGAAATGGGTTTCCAATTGAAAACATTGGGTGTCCAATAAAAGTAAGTTCTCTAGGTGGAAATATGATAGTAAGTCTTGGATGCCAGGATCTAGTGATAGAATTTGTAAAGCATAAGTTTCCAGTGAGTCTGATAATCCTAGATTCCCAAGGACTGGATGTAATTTTGGGAATGGATTGGATGACTAAGTATGAAGGAGTACTAGATTGTGCCAATCGTACTGTTGCACTCACAACCCCGGAAAAGAAACGGATTAGATTCAAGTCTAACTTTGAATCAAAAGGGAGTAAGCTAAATTCTCTTAAGGGGGGTAGCATAGACGGTGTGCCTATTGTGAGTGAATATCCGGATGTGTTTCCAGAAGAATTACCGGGAATGCCACCTGATAGAGATGTGGAATTTCTTATTGACTTGCTACCAGGATCTGGACCAATAGCAAAGAGACCGTACAAGATGTCAGTTGATGAGTTGAAAGAACTCAAGAAGCAACTTGGAGAACAGTTGTAGAAAGGTTTTATCCAACCAAGTTCTTCATCTTGGGGAGCACCAGTTTTGTTTGTGGAAAATAAAGATAGAAGTCAAAGGTTATGCATAGATTATCGTTCACTCAATGAGGTGACTATCAAGAACAAATACCCTTTGCCTAGAATCAATGACTTGTTTGATCATTTAGAAGGAGCTTGTGTGTTCTCAAAGATTGATCTCCGGTCAGGTTATTTCCAGCTCAAGATAAGGGAACAAGACATACCTAAGACATCTTTCACCACAAGATATGGATTGTATGAGTATACCGTGATGCCATTTGGTTTAACCAATGCACCAGCATACTTCATGAATATGATGAACAAGGTGTTCATGGAATTCATTGATAAGTTTGTTGTCGTTTTCATCGATGACATTTTAATCTACTCCAAGAGAAGGGAAGAGCATGAAGGGCATTTATGATTGATACTAGAGAAGCTTAGAGAGCATAAGCTATATGCCAAATTCAGCAAGTGTGAATTTTGGTTAAATGAAGTTGGTTTTCTTGGACACGTTGTGTCAGGAGATGGTGTAGCAGTTGATCCTACTAAAGTTTTGTTGGAGATATGCCCTAGAGGCAATAATAAATGTAGTTATTATTATATCTTTGTGTTTATGATAAATGTTTACATTCATGCTATAATAGTATTAACAAGGAAACCATTAATACTTGTGTGATTTGTAAACTTAATTTGAAGTCCCTAGTATAGCCTCTATACTTCACTAGCTTGTTGGTTGATTGATGATTGTGGTTTCCCTATCATGAACATTGAGATGTTATCAACAACAAGATCATATCATTAGGAGAATGATATGGTGGACATACTCCTATAGACAAGCGTAGCATAAAGATCGAGTCATTTTAATAGTTCAATTGCTATATGCTTTCTGATACATAGTAACCTGATTCCTTCGACCATGAGATCATGCATATCACCTTTACTGGATGGATGCTTTGATGACATCAAACACCACACCATAACAGGGTGGTTATAAAGGTGGCATTGAGTGTTTGGAAAGTATTGGTTGAGACACATGGATCAAGAGTGGGATTTGTCCATCCACATGACGGATAGATATACTCTGGGCCCTCTCGGTGGAATGTCATCCAATTAGCTTGCAAGCATGTGACTTGGTCACAAGGGATCACATATCACGGGAACGAGAAAAGAGTACTTATCAAGATGTGAGGTTGAACTAGGTATGCGAGAATACAAGCGATCATAACCTCGGATAAGTAACATATCGTGAGACAAAGGGAAATTGGTATCGTATGTAAGTGGTTCATTCGATCGCAAAGTAATCGTAGAAATATGTGGGAGCCATATGAATTTCCAGATTCCTCTATTGGTTATTGCTCGGAGAAGTGTCTCGATCATGTCCGCATAATTCACGAACCGTAGGGAGACACACTTAAGGATTCGATGTTGTTTTGAGTAGTTATGGTATTATGAGAAAGAGACCGAATGTTGTTCGGAGTCTCGGATGGGATCCGGGATATCACGAGGTGATCCGGAATGGTCCGGAGAATAAGATTCATATAAGGAAAGTCCCATTTCGGAGTTGGGGAATGGTTCCGGTGTTTTCATCGGGAACATTCTAGAAGGTCCCGGATTGTCCGGCACTCCGGGGGGGGGGGGAAGGGTACATGAATGTGTCATTACATATTGGAATGATTGCATCATGTACTAAGTGTTCTTGCTGTCCCAAATAAAGGATTAAATTGAATCCTAAATTGAAAAAGTCAAACGGCTAGTTTGAAAGTCAAACGGCAATTTTGGGAAGTGGGAGGAGAGGAGGAAACCGAGTTGGGAGAGTCCTCCTCCCAAGCCGCCCCACCAAGCGAGTTGGGAGGGACTCCTCCCTCCCCTGGCCTGACCCTCCCACCTATAAAGGGAGGGCAGGCTACCTCCTAACACACACAAGTTCCTATCCTCTAAACTAAACCTAGACCTAAACCCCGGTTTAGAGCTATTTCGGTTTAGAGCTTCTAATTGCACTAGCCTTCGGATTAGAGCCTTCTAATTGGTGTGTCTAATTACTAGACCACTAATAGCCTCTCTCATAAGCTCCACCATACTCGCACCGGCTTAAGGCGAAGCCCTGCGGGATCTCCCCTCTACTTAGGTACCACGCCGTTGTCTTCTGGAATCGCGAGAGAGTGCTACAACCTCCGCTGCTTTGGAACAAGGAGAGGAAGGTCTTCGTCAGTACCGAACGTGTGACCGATTGCGGGGCGCTACGTTTAACGATGGCCGGGAAGGATCGTCTGCGATCTTGAGATCGGAAAGAATCGACTACATAACCCACGAGAATCTGCTCTCGTTAACCCCTTTGGAATCTTCGAGGGTAAGTTATTCCATCGACTCGTTGCTACAATCTAGTAGATAGATCTTGGCTTGTTTGTTTGTATGCGATAGAAAATTTTTGTTTTCCATGCTCCGAACCCTACAGTGGTATCAGAGCCGTGTCTATATGTAGATCATTGCCTGAGTAGAACACAATGGTCATTGTGGGCATTGATGCTTTATTGTCGATTACTTCTTGTGTACTTTGCATCTTGCGGTATGTTGGGATGAAGCGGCCGGGCTAACCATACATGACATCGTTCATGAGACTTGCTCCACGCTTGACATGCAACTTGTATTGCATAAGTGGCTTTATGGTGCTGTTTCTCCTAGCATAGTTAAGATCCAATTTACAACGGGTGATCAACAATGCTAGTATCAATGTTGTGGTTCTTGTTCGTAAGTTAGAACGACACTTATTGAAAGCCCCAAACCACGTAAAATATGCAAAGAAAGTAGAGGCGTCTAACTTTGTTTTGCGGGGTGTCTGATGATGTGATATGGCCATGATTGTGATTATATTTGATGTATGCAATGTTCCTTATTGTAAGTCGGCGAGAACCATATGGTTGTCTTTAATTTACATTAAGACCTGCGTGTATTCAAAGTAGTTGTAATAGTTGAAGCCGGTGGACGACAACCATGAAGAAGCGTCATTGACCTTGATGCTATGCGGTGATGATGGAGATCATGTTCGTGCTTGAAGATGGAGATCGGAGCACAAAGAAGAAAGGCCATATCATATCACATATTATGAATTGCATGTGATGTTAATCCTTTATGCATCTTGTATTGCTTAGTAGGCGGTAGCATTATAAGATGATCCCTCATGCACAAAATTTCAAGTTCTAAAGTGTTCACCCTTAGTATGCACCGTTGCTAAAACTTGTTGTTTCGAAGCACCACGTGATGATCGGGTGTGCTAGATTCCACGAGTGAATACAACGTAAGCAAGCCAGATTTGCTTATGCGGTAACTAAGGTTTGATCTTGACGAGCCTAGCATGTACAGACATGGTCTCGGAACACGGATCACCGAAAGGTAAAGCATGAATCATATAGTAGATGTGATGAACATGTCGATTGTTCGCCATTGAAACTATGTCAACTCTCGTGATGATCGGTGTTGATATGGTGGATTTGGTTCGTGTGATCACTAAAACAATGTGAGGGATATTGTTTTGAGTGGGAGTTCACCTAGTTTAATTTTATTATTAACTTGAACTCAATTTGTCATAAACTTAGTCTAAAACTATTGCAAATATGTTGTAGATCAATGGCAGCCCCTACCATCATTTTAATGCGTTCCTAGAGAAAGAAAAGTTGAAAAACAATGGAAGCAACTTCGCGGATTGGTTCCGCAATTTGAGGATTGTCCTCACAGCTGGTAATTTGACCTATGTGCTGGATGCACCGCTGGGTGACCCACCTGCAGCTGATGCTCCCGATGAAGTAAAGAATGTTTACCTCGCTCGGAAGAATCAGCACTCCATAGTTCAGTGTGCTATCTTGTATGGTTTGGAATCGGAGCTTCAGAAAAGGTTTGAGGATTCAGACCCATATGATATTGTCGAGGATCTCAAATTGATTTTTGAGACTCATGCGGCAATTGAAAGTTATGAAGCTTCTGAAAAGTTCTTTAACTGCAAGATGGAAGAGGGCAGCTCCGTCAGTGAGCATGTGCTTAAGATGTCCGACGCAAACAAACTTCAAAGCTTGGGTATAGTGATTCCTAATGCTTTGGGGATTTACCGTGTCCTCCAATCACTACCACCAAGTTACAAGAACTTTGTGATGAACTACAACATGCAGAACATGAACAAGACGTTGCGTAACTCTTTGCCATGTTAAAATCTGCGAAGTGGAGATCAAGAAAGAGCACCAAGTGTTGTTGGTCAATAAGACCACCAAATTCAAGAAAGGCAAGTCTAAGCAAAGGGACACTTCAAGAAGGGTTGTAAGAAAGCTACCACGAGCGAAGATGACCAGGGCTGGACCTAAGCACGATCTTGAGTGCTTTTCTTGCAAGGGAGGTCCTTTGGGCGGAATTGCCCAAAGTACTTGGCGGATTTGAAGAACGGCAACATCAAGAAGAAAGGTATATCGATATACATGTTATTGATGTGTATCTCACTAGTATTAAGTAGTAGTGCTGGTATTTGAATCTGGTTCGGTTGCTCATATTTGTAACTCGAAACAGGAGCTGCAGAATAAACGAAAGCTAGCGAAGAACGAGGTGACGATGCGCGTGGGAAACGGATCAAAGGTTGATGTGATCGCGGTCGGCACGCTACCTCTTCATCTACCATCGGGATTAGTTTTATACTTAAATAATTGTTATTTAGTGCCTGCGTTAAGCATGAACATTATGTCAGGATCTTGTTTATTGCGAGACGGTTACTTGTTTAAATCAGAGAATAATGGTTGTTCGATTTATATGAGTAATATGTTTTACGCACATGCACCTTTGATAGATGGTCTATTTTATTGAATCTCGATAGTAGAAATACACATATCAACAATATTGAAGCTAAACGTTTGAAATCAAGCGATAATTCGACCTATATGTGGCACTGTCGTCTTGGTCACATTGGAGTGAAACGTATGAAGAAACTCCATTCCGATGGACTTCTTGAATCACTTGAAAGATGCGAAGCATGTCTGATGGGTAAAATGACTAAGACTCCATTTTCTGGTATGATGGAGCGAGCTACGGACTTATTGGAAATCATACATACCGATGTGTGTGGTCCAATGAGTGTAGCATGTGATGTTATCGTTATGTTCTTACCTTCACGGATGACTTGAGTAGATATGGGTATATCTATTTCATGAAACATAAGTCCGAAACTTTCGAGAAGTTTAAGGAGTTTCAAAGTGAGGTAGAGAATCAACGTAACAAGAAGATTAAATTTCTACGTTCTGATCGTGGAGGTGAATATCTAAGTTACGAGTTTGGCGAGCATTTAAAGAAGTGCGGAATACTTTCACAATTGACACCGGGAACACCACGCGTAATGGTGTGTCCGAACATCGTGTCGAACTCTCTTAGATATGGTTCGGTCTATGATGTCACTTACATTTACCGCTATCATTTTGGGGTTATGCATTAGAAAAGCCGCATTCACTTTAAATAGGGCACCGTCTAAATCCGTTAAACGACACCGTATGAATTATGGTTTGGGAAGAAACCTAAATTGTCGTTCCTTAAAGTTTGGGGATCGAAGCCTATGTAAAGAAGTTACGGTAGGACAAGCTTGAACCCAAAGCGGAAAAATCGTCTTCATAGGATACGAAGGAAACTATTGGGTATACCTTCTATCATAGATCCGAAGGCAAAATCTTCGTTGCCAAGAATGGATCCTTTCTAGAGAAATTTCTCTTGAAAGAAGTGACTGGAAGGAAGGTAGAACTTCGACGAGGTTGTCGAACCTTCTCTCGAAATTGCAGTAGCGCGGCCGGAAGAAGTTCTGTGGTTCCTGCACCAATAAGAGAGGAAGCTAATGATGGTGATCATGAAACTTGGTTGAAGTTGCTCAGAGCCTCGAAGGTCAACGAGAACTTCGTACCACTCCAGTTGGTATGATTCCGTTATGAGTGTCATGTTGGTGGACAACACCGATGACCCGAGACATATGAGGAAGCAATGATGAGCCAGATTCCAATAAATGGCAAGAAGCCATGAAATCCGAGATTGGATCCATGTCGAAAACCAAGTATGGACTTTGATGGACTTACGGATGGTAGGAAGGCTGTCGAGAACAAATAGATTTTCAAGAAGAAAACAGATCTTGATGGTAATATTCTGTCTATAAAGCTCGACTTGTCGCAAAAAGGGTTTCGACAAATTCAAGGAGTTGACTACGATGAGACTTTCTCACCGTAGCGAAGCTAAAAGTCTGTGAGGATTATGTTAGCAATCGCTGCATATTACGATTATGAAATATGGCAGATGGATGTCAAAACAGCATTCCTCAATGGAGACATTGATGAAGAGTTGTATATGATGCAACCCAAAGGTTTTGTCGATCCTAAAGATGCTAACAAGGTATGCAAACTTCAACGGTCCATTTATGGATTGAAGCAAGCATCCAAGTTGGAATCAACGTTTTAATAAGGTAATCAAAGTTTTGGTTTTATACAAACTTATGGAGAAGCTTGTATTTACAAGAAAGTGAGTGGGAGCTCTGTAGCATTCTTAATACTGTATGTGGATGACATATTGTTGATTGGGAATGATGTAGACCTTCTTAATAGTGTCAAGGAATATTTGAATAATAGTTTTTCAATGAAGGATCTTGGCGAAGCGACTTACATATTAGGCATAAAGATTTATAGAGATAGATCGAAGCCAAATATCATTGTCACAGTACATATTTGGACAAAGTTCTAAAGAGGTTTGGAATGGAAGAAAGCAAGAAAGGGTTCTTGCCCATGTTGCTAAATCGACCTTGAGTAAAACTCAAAGTCCGACATCGGCGAGAAGATAGAGAAAGGATGAGTAAGACTCCTATGCCTCAGCCATAGGATCTCTAATGTATGCCATGCTATGTACTAGACCCGACATTGCATATCTTTGTTAGTTTAACTAGCAGATATCAAAGTGATCGAGTGGATCATTGGACAATGATCAAAAACATCCTTAAGTACTTGAGAAGAACTAAGGATATGGTTCTTTCTTATGGAGGTGATGAACAACTCGTTGTTAATGGTTACACCGATGCTAGTTGGAACACCGATCCGGATGATTCTAAATCACAATCCGGATACGTATTTATTTTGAATGGTGCGGCAGTTAGCTGGAGGAGTGCAAAGCAAAGCGTTGTGGCGAGATCTTCAAGCGAATCGGAATACATGGTCGCCGGAGGCTTCACAAGAAGCGATATGGATGAAAGAGTTCATTATAGAGCTGAGTGTGGTTCCTAGTGCGCTGGACCCAATGTCTATCTACTGTGATAACATGGGCGCCATAGCCAATGCGCAAGAACCAAGGTCACACAAGAAGCTGAAGCATATCAAGCTACGTTTTCACGCTATTCGAGAACATATCCAGGATGGGGATATAAAGATTTGCAAAGTACACACAGATCTGAATGTGGCGGATCCGTTGACTAAACCTCTCCCGAGGGCAAAACATGACCAACACCAAACTGCCATGGGTGTTCGGTATATTACCATGTAATCTAGATTAGATGACTCTAGTGCAAGTGGGAGACTGTTGGAGATATGCCCTAGAGGCAATAATAAATGTAGTTATTATTATATCTTTGTGTTTATGATAAATGTTTACATTCATGCTATAATAGTATTAACAAGGAAACCATTAATACTTGTGTGATTTGTAAACTTAATTTGAAGTCCCTAGTATAGCCTCTATACTTCACTAGCTTGTTGGTTGATTGATGATTGTGGTTTCCCTATCATGAACATTGAGATGTTATCAACAACAAGATCATATCATTAGGAGAATGATATGGTGGACATACTCCTATAGACAAGCGTAGCATAAAGATCGAGTCATTTTAATAGTTCAATTGCTATATGCTTTCTGATACATAGTAACCTGATTCCTTCGACCATGAGATCATGCATATCACCTTTACTGGATGGATGCTTTGATGACATCAAACACCACACCGTAACAGGGTGGTTATAAAGGTGGCATTGAGTGTTTGGAAAGTATTGGTTGAGACACATGGATCAAGAGTGGGATTTGTCCATCCACATGACGGATAGATATACTCTGGGCCCTCTCGGTGGAATGTCATCCAATTAGCTTGCAAGCATGTGACTTGGTCACAAGGGATCACATATCACGGGAACGAGAAAAGAGTACTTATCAGTAACGAGGTTGAACTAGGTATGCGGAGATACCGACGATCATAACCTCGGATAAGTAACATATCGTGAGACAAAGGGAAATTGGTATCGTATGTAAGTGGTTCATTCGATCGCAAAGTAATCGTAGAAATATGTGGGAGCCATATGAATTTCCAGATTCCTCTATTGGTTATTGCTCGGAGAAGTGTCTCGATCATGTCCGCATAATTCACGAACCGTAGGGAGACACACTTAAGGATTCGATGTTGTTTTGAGTAGTTATGGTATTATGAGAAAGAGACCGAATGTTGTTCGGAGTCTCGGATGGGATCCGGGATATCACGAGGTGATCCGGAATGGTCCGGAGAATAAGATTCATATAAGGAAAGTCCCATTTCGGAGTTGGGGAATGGTTCCGGTGTTTTCATCGGGAACATTCTAGAAGGTCGGATTGTCCGGCACTCAGGGGACGGGTACATGAATGTGTCATTACATATTGGAATGATTGCATCATGTACTAAGTGTTCTTGCTGTCCCAAATAAAGGATTAAATTGAATCCTAAATTGAAAAAGTCAAACGGCTAGTTTGAAAGTCAAACGGCAATTTTGGGAAGTGGGAGGAGAGGAGGAAACCGAGTTGGGGAGGGAGTCCTCCTCCCCAAGCCGGCGCCCCACCCAAGCCGAGTTGGGGAGGGACTCCACTCCCTCCTTGGCATGGCCCTCCCACCTATAAAGGGAGGGCAGGGGCTACCCCTAACACACACAAGTTCCTATCCTCTAAACTAAACCCTAGACCTAAACCCGGTTTAGAGCTATTTGGTTTAGAGCTTCTAATTGCACTAGCCTTGGATTAGAGCCTTCTAATTGGTGTGTCTAATTACTAGACCACTAATAGCCTCTCTCATAAGCTCCACCATACTGCTTGGCAAAAGGCGAAGCCTGCGGGATCTCCTCTACTTCCAGGTACGCCGTTGTCACAGGAATCGCGAGAGAGTGCTACAACCTCCGCTGCCTATACGGAACAAGGAGAGGAAGGTCTTCGTCAATCACCGAACGTGTGACCGATCATGAGGGGCGCCTTGAACGATGGCCGGAAGGATCGTCTACGCGATCTTGAGATCGGAAGAATGCGACTACATCACCCACGAGAATCTGCTCTCGTTAACCGCTTTGGAATCTTCGAGGGTAAGTTATTCCATCGACTCGTTGCTACAATCTAGTAGATAGATCTTGGCTTGTTTGTTTGTATGCGATAGAAATTTTTTGTTTTCCATGCTACGAACCCCTACAAGTTTCAGCTGTAACTGAATGGGAATCTCCTAAGTCAGTGAAAGAGGTTCGTAGTTTCCTTGGCTTGGCGGGATACTACAGAAGATTTATTGAGAATTTCTCCAAGGTAGCTAAACCCATGACAGAATTGCTAAAGAAAGACAAGAAGTTTGCTTGGTCTGAAGGTTGTGAACTCAGCTTTCAAGAATTGAAGAAGAGACTAGTGATGACACCAGGTCTTATGTTTGCAGTTGGAGAAAGATTTCCAAGTATATTGTGATGCGTCTCATCATGGATTAGGTGCAGTACTTATGCAAGAAGGGAAAGTTGTAGCTTATGCCTCGAGACAACTCAAAACTCATGAAATAAACTACCCTACTCATGATTTAGAGTTAGCCTCTGTTGTTCATGCACTCAAAACATGGAGACACTATCTTTTGGGAAAGCGATGTGAAGTGTTCACAGATCACAAGAGTTTGAAGTATATCTTCACCCAGAAAGAAATTAACATGATACAAAGAAGATGGCTAGAACTCATCAAGGACTATGATTTGAGTTTGCAATACCACCCCGGTAAAGCAAATGTTGTAGCGGATGCTCTAAGCCGTAAGGTTTTTGTGAATGGCCTTACTAAGGGAGAATTGCCAGATGATCTGTGTGCCCAATTTAGAGATCTCAGATTGGAGATTGTGCCTAAAGGACATCTCATGTCATTGGATGTTCAACCCACCTTGTTGGACAAGATCAAAGAAGCCCAAAAGACAGATATGGAAATTGAAGAGATTAAGGAAAATATTGGCAAGGGAAAAGCCTAAGGATTCCATGAAGACGAACATGGTACTTTATGGCATGGAAAACGTATCTGTGTTCCACAAGATCCGGAGCTTCGGAAACTAATTTTACAAGAAGCACATAACTCACCATATTCTATTCATCCGGGTAACACCAAAATGTACATGGATATGAAGGAAAGATTTTGGTGGAATAATCTCAAGAAGGACATCGCCGAACATATTGCTTTGTGTAATGTATGTAGTAGAGTGAAAGCGGAACATCAGAAACCAGCAGGATTGTTACAGCCACTACCTATTCCTGATTGGAAGTGGGACAATATTGGTATGGATTTCATTACCGGATTACCAAGGACCAGGTCAGGATATGATTCTATTTGGGTAGTAGTGGATCGCCTAACTAAAGTGGCTCATTTTATACCCGTGAAGACAACTTACACAAGTGCTAAGTTAGCCAAGATCTATATGAGCAGAATTGTATGTCTACATGGAGTACCCAAGAGTATTGTGTCTGATAGGGGAACACAATTCACTTCTCATTTTTGGAAGCAATTACATGAATCATTGGGAACGAGGTTGGAATTCAGCACTACATTTCATCCTCAAACTGATGGACAGACAGAAAGGACTAATCAGATTCTTGAAGATATGTTGAGAGCATGTGCTCTAGACTATGGAGCTAGTTGGGATGAAAGTCTGCCTTACGCAGAATTTTCTTACAATAACAGCTATCAAGCCAGTATTGAGATGGCACCATTTGAGTTTCTCTATGGGAGAAAGTGTACCACCCCATTGCTATGGAATGGTGTGGGAGAAAGAAGTTTGTTCGGACCAGAACTAATCAGAGAGGCTGAAGAGAAAGTCAAGCTGGTTAAGGACAGATTAAAGATAGCACAATCCCGACAAAAGAGCTACGCAGATCCTAAGCGTAGAGAAGTCATGTATGAAGTAGGTGATAGAGCTTATCTTAGAGTGTCACCACTTCGTGGAGTGAAAAGGTTTGGAGTCAAAGGAAAGTTGGCCCCAAGATATGTAGGACCATTCAAGATTCTGAGTCGTAAAGGAGAAGTGGCTTATGATATTGAATTGCCAGAGTCACTGTCTGCTGTTCATAATGTGTTTCATGTGAGTCAGCTTAAGAAATGCCATCCAGAAATAGAAGATACTTCTTTGAAATATACTATACCTTTGGAAGAGGTCCAATTGGAAAGTGATCTCACTTATGAGGAGAAACCTATCAGGATTCTTGAGACTGCAGAAAGAGTAACTCGGACTAAGACTATCAAATTATGCAAAGTTCAGCGGAACCATCATTCCGAAGAAGAAGCAACATGGGAAAGAGAAGATGATCTTCGGAAAGACCACCCTCACCTATTTGCTAGCCAATCCGAATCTCGAGGGCGAGATTCACCTTAAGGGGGTTAGATTTGTAACATCCCTAAAATCATGTTTTCAAAGATTTCATATCATGCATGCATGCATATCATTTAGGGATCAAAACTTGAACTCATTTGAAAGAAAACAGAATTTGAGAGCTATGATTTTATGTGTTCAACATTAAATCAAGTGCTACTTTCCAATGAGAGGTTATTTGTTCAAAAACCAAACCTTGTTGCTCTCAGATTGTTTTGTTTGATTGCTATTGCTTAAACCAAAATTTACAAAACAAATATGGATTTAAAACCAAATTCAAAACTTGATCAAATCAAATGCTATGTCACTACTTATTTTGTTTGAACAAAAGGACCAATGTAATACAGTGAGACCATATGTTTTTATACCCAGAAATATGAGTGTTACACTCTACAAAAATCCAGAACAAATTTGAATTCAAATGGAATTTGAATTTGTTTGAAAATGGATTCAGAAAATTAAAACAGAAATGGAAAAAGAATAGAGAAAAGGAAAAAGGGTCAAGCGGCTTTTGGCCCAACAATGAAACCAGCCCAACCAAGCCCACCCGGTTTCCCCTCTCCTCTGTTTTCACTGCGTTCACAAGATACCCTCTCGCTGACAAGTGGACCCCGCGGCCACGTCACTCCGTCATCCCCAAAATCCCGCCCGCAGACCACGTCGCCGCTGCCATCGATGCCGATAATGTCGCGGCGTAATTGGCCTTGATTCCGCGAGCGTTTCCAGTCGCGCTGCTGCCTACTTAAACCCCTCCCCTCGCCGCTCATTTCCCCTCACACAGCACAGACTCCACACCACCAGGCTGCCCATAATCGTGCCCACACCGCCGCAGCACCGACGACCTCCGGCGACCAATTCCGGTGAGCCTCGTCCACCCCTTTGTCTCTGCTTCATGCGAGCATGTTCTACATGTCCCTGCGCATCTTCTCATGCATTTCTTTCTCTCTGTTTCATCCTAGAACGTCGTCACCGTCCCCCACTGGAAGCAACCAAAGCTCGGCGCAACTTCGGCGACCCTCCCAGTAGTTCCCACCACTTCTCTCCTTTTCGATACGTGACGTGTTCGCTGGCTCGCAAGCATCTTGACCTTCTTGGTTCGTCTTAGCGTGCACCGGAACCTCGCCCGACGACGCAAGGTTTGCCCGACGTCGCCTCTCCGACGAGGAATCTCGGCGTGTTCACGCCCCTTGTCAAGAAGCCACATTGAGCTTGACATCGCATGAAGTCTGTAAGCATCTCAACGACCCCAACCCTTCAGTATCGTCACCGTGAGCGATGGCCTACCGCCACCGCCAGTTCTTGGTAGGTTGATCGAACACCGTAGGATCTAGATCTAACGCATAGGATAGATCACTTAACGAAGGGGTAAGTTTAGATCTGGGCCGCGCGTTTTAGTTAGATCTGACGGTTCACAGACGCGTTCCAGCGCGAAGCGGTACCAGCCAATCAGATGCCACCGCGTGTCAGTGAGTTAGATTTAAAATCAGAAATTCGATCTATTAAAAGTTTAAACTTGTTTAATTCATAACTTTTAATTCCCACGTCCAAATTTGACAAATTTTATGATGTGACCATGATATTTTCGAACAGCCACATCGTCACGGATCTGTTTATGATGTGATGCACATGATGTTTCTATCGTCACAGAATTTGATGGCCATCTATCACATTCTACCTCTAATTACCTCTAATCCATGACGTTTTGTACCAAAATGAATCTTGTAGTCACTTGGAGGACGTCAGAATTAGCAAAAGACAGAGAAATATGATATTAAACGTTTGTACAGAACAATGGATCGAAAAGCACGGAAATGTTGTAAGCTTGGATGTTTGTTTCGTATGATTAGAAAAATACAGTAATCTTAATAAATATGGTCATATTCCTATATGGGCAGATCCAGTATAGGAATCTGAGAAATATATGTTGATAAAAGAGTCAATGTGTATAAAAAGACTACGTCTCCTCCCACCAGAATGTTGCTCGGGCTGAGATGCATCATCATCAGCATCACCGAGCTCCGCATGTCACCATTCAGATACATGTAAATATGTAATGTAAGCAGGGGTGAATCTGCTGCATAGCTATTGGGGTCAGCTGACTCCATTAATTTTTTGGCAAAACCTTTAGTAAATCACCATTTAGAGGATGACATCATCGATGTAGTAGTAATGTACTTCCTCCGTTTCAAAAAATAAGACACACACGGATTTCAATGCAAAGTTTGACGGAATAAATAAAATAACTAAAATTTGATTATATATGTATAATTAGTATTGTTGGATTCGTATTGAAACATACTTTTCAATAATGCTAACTTTATACCAACATTTTTCGTACTACCTCCTTCACGGTTTGTAGGGCGCTCTACAAAAATCTCACGGACCTAGACGCAAACGTATTGGCTAAAAATTAGGCCTATTAATGAGTGGTTAAGACGCATGCATTGGTAAGAGACTATTGCATGCATAGAAAGTTGGGAGGAAAGCTGCCACATTAATTAATAATTAATTCTTATGCGCCTAGAAATGTTGTAGTTTTGAAAATATTCAAATTTAATTAGACGTCCTGCAAACCGTGAAAGAGGGAGTATATTTAAAGTAAATCTTGGTTAAAAAAATCACGCAAAACGAGGGGACCTTCACTGGAACGGAGGTAGTATTAGTAGGACGCGCGTGATGCACGTGAAGGAGTTAATAAACTGTGTAGGCCATCGAGCGTGTGGGCAGCTTGCGGGCAGATCTAGTATAGGAATCTGGGCTTGTGAATGCACTAAATATAATGGGCCAATTAGTGCTAGGACCCCGTGAAGGACCATCACTGACCAGCGGCCGTCGTCTCCACTCCACGTGAAGGAGAAGGACCATCACTGACCAGCTGGCAAAAATCTAGGACCCCCCTCGTGATGCATGGTGTGTCCGCAACTTGCGGAAAGCTTCCACAAAGATCCAGCCCGGCAAAAATCTGCAGGTATTATACTAGTATCATTATATATTGAGAATGTAGCGACATATACTATTAAAGCAAGTACAATAAGTTTTAGTCAGCTTACTATAAGAATTAAACTAATATTATTTTGCTTAGTTGGAGGAGAGAGAAAAGGTGAGAGAAGAGGTGTAGGCTCCCATGCAATAGCCAGCTCTTGTGCGTGCTCCTACGCATTTTGTGAGTATGTGAGTGGGTCATTCACTTATAAAGTAGTACTCTTTAAAAGTACTTGATTATAAGCTGACTATAGATAACTTTATAGCTAACAAGCCGGCTGTATTATTGGAATTGCTCTTAAATATTGCTCGTCTACCAAACATATATGGTCCATGTATTAGATGGCATCAAATGAAATGGGCCTAGCTATGGCGCCATATATATGTGTCCGAAAACCCTAACGTGGCCGGCGCTCAATGGAGACTTTTATTTTGAGAAACTGAAAATCATAATTTAATTTCTCAAGAAAACATGAAAAGGTTCTGTATGTAGACAGTGTATGTCACAATGAACGTGGAAAATCATAATGTGAAATAGTGGGATGCAAAACATGACCAAATCACGTGGAATCGCATGTTCGAAATGGTCTATTCAGTTAACGTGAAATTGTTGTATATTTGACGAAATTGTTGTATATTCGCATCATCGAGCTCCGCATGTCACGATTCAGATACACATGTACTAATGTAAGCAGGGGTGAATCTGCTGCATAGCCATTGGGGTCGGCTGACACCATTAACTTTTTGTTTCAATAAATCATCATTTTAGTACTGCTGATAATTAGAGGATAACACTATTGATATGAGGTGACCCTAATCCGCTCGCTTCGCCCTTGAATGTAGGACGCGCGTGATGCACGTGAAAGAGTCAATAAACTATGTAGGCCATCAAGCGTGTCGGCAGGTTGCGGGCAGATCCAGTATAGGAATCTGGGCTTGTGAATGCTCTCGGCGCCAGCGCTAAATACAGTGGGTCAATTAGTGCTAGGACCCCGTGAAGGACCACCACTGACCAGCGGCCGTCGTCTCCACGTGAAGGACCATCACTGACCAGCTGCCAAAAATCTAGGACCGCCTCGTGATGCATGGTGTGTCCGCAGCATGCAGAAAGATTCCACTAGATCCAGCCCGGCAAAAATCTAGAGGCAAACATTAGTAGCACTTTCCATCCAAATTAATTGATTCAAGTTTATCTAGATTTAAATATATCCAACACTAAACTATTTTTAGATATATCCGAATTTAGATAAATCTGAGTCAATTAATTTGAATCGAAGAAAATAGTATATCAATATTGAGAATGTTGCTCGTCTACCAAACATACTCCCTCCGTCCGCAAATAAGTGGACGTTTAGAAATTTTAAGACAAATTATGGAATGGAGTAAAAAGTGCATTGAGAATATGTTAGCCATGTTCTCTCTCATCTTTAATTCTTCCACCTCCAATGAGATAATTGCATATATAAAATGAAGAGATTATTTGCTAAATGTTATTGGGCTTGATTTCCGTGACACAATTATTTCTACTTTAAAGTATATTAAAAGGGTAGAAGTACACTTTTTTATAGATAAATTTTAAACCCAAACGTACACTTATTTATGGACAGAGGGAGTATATGGTCCTTGTATCAGATGGCATCAAATGGAAATGGGACTACCATACATATGTGTCCAAAAACCCTAACATGGCCGGCGAGCTCGATGGAGACTTTTATTTTGAGAAATTGAAAATCATAATTTAATTTCTCAAGAAAACATAAAAAGGTTCGGTATGGACAGTGTATGTCACAATGAACGTGGAAAATCATAATGTGAAATAGTGGGATAGATGCAAAACATGACCAAATCACGCGGAATCGCCTGTTCAAAATGGTAGAAATTGTTGTATATCTGACGACTAAACATTTGTGAGGTGGGCAACTGTATGGCTTGAAACAGATAACGTGGAGATATTTAAAAAAAATATATTCTACCATTAATGAATGTTTTCTCCTCCTATACCTGATCTTGTAAAGAAGTGAACTCATGCCGATGTGATGAGTTTATTTATAAATGAATTGTGCTTTGCAACATTGCTCTTTATGTTAAATTAAGGGAAACAACTCACTCAGAAGAAAAGTATACACTGATAGTTTAGTATAATCGGAAACAGCATGAGCATAGTGACCATACGCCTCCTTTATGAGATCCTGGAGGTATCTAATAATGGACCTCACCTTTGTATTTTAGTGGCATGCCTGAATGACTTGTCGGCACGCGCTCCACGTGGAGACAAGATCATGACCACGTCTTCCCGTCACGGTCCTTAATTATGAGTAGAGTGATGTTACTCCTTTCATTGTGTTTTTAACTACACCTTGGATGGCCTTAAAAAATCTTTATGTTTTGAAAAACCATATTAATTTAATAAATTAATTGGAAAAGGTAAACTTTTTTGAGAGAGATTGGAAAAGGTAAATAAGATTTGAATTTAATAAATAAATTGATTTTCCTACAGATTTGTAGTCATGAAAAACTGGTGTCAACTTCTGACAATTCTAGCCATCTGTTTCAAAAGTACAAATTTTGAAAGTGTTAACCACAAACATACACTCAGGGACCAAGTTTCTTGTGGATCTATGTGGAAATGTTAATTTCTTTTTAATCTTACCAGTAACCGGAGTATCGACCTTCACTGCACCTACCAAGGACTCACGAGATACTACTAAACAAGGTCATGGTCCCGAGGGTAGGCCCACTAGGCATAAATGTGAAGCGCTCAGTCGGGACTCCTCGGCCAAATGGCCGACACTTGGCTACGGGAGCGCTCAGCGCATCATCTTGCAGCACGTTCTAGAGTATGAGATATAGTTTTAACCCATCCAGATCGGATTTAGAGTATCTCTCGCTAGAGTTACCTCTTGGTTGTAAGTTGGTTTCTCCGGTATTTATCATGCATTGTCGTCGAGGCCACAACTTGAGAGCATTTAAACGTTTTTTTATGGATGAAACAAAGGAAATGGATAAGTTATTTGCTTCTATTCCTAAAACTTGCAGGGTGTTGTGGAAAGCAAGAAGGTGCCATATGCTTCCCAAGATGGCAATGAGGATGAAAAAATTCCTTCCACCGAAGTTGTGCAGCACTATGCGTTGTCGCGGGACAAGAGAAACCCAACTTTTCTAAAGAATATTGGCATCCATCCAAGTACTTTAAGACCAACCAAGTCTCAACTTGAAGCAAAACTTGAGGCTCAAAGAGTAGATAGTGAGGAACTGCGTCCTACCATTGAGGAGTTGCAGAAGGCGAATGAAGGTAGCGAAGTAGAGAGGTTGGAGTATGTGGAAGACCTACAGGCAATGCAGAATGAAAAGGAAGAATTGAAGAAGAAAAAAGACCAATGCAAATGCACTAATTCACCAAATGTTGGCTTGTTGTCTCAGCAACAGCCTTCGGCAAGTTGGAAAGTGAACGGGTCGTGTGAAACTTGTGGTGAATTCGTAGAAACTTGAGAGGCATTTGGCCAAGAAACTAATGTGAACAGTTTGGCATTTGAACCATTTATGTGAGTTTCTGGGAGGCTAGTATTTATTTTTGTGAATATCTGTGATGTATCAAATTCTGTAATATTATGCATGTCAGCAAACATGTGAGACCAAAACAAAAACGCCATGGATAGACGTTAACGTGACACACTTCCATTGGTCAATAGGCACGAGTAAAACAATGTCACGGAAAACGATGACAGCATCACGTCTACCTTGACGAAACAAAATCTTCATGGATATGAGATACATGTCCATCATCGATTGGTCCACGTGTCGCATTCCTGATAGCCCACGTGTCAGCAAGCCGGCGGTAGGCCGCAGCAAACATAAAATGTGTCACAAAAAGGATGCCATCAGAAACGGGGTGGATGACGTGAGCAATGGTCATGATGCCATCACGAAGCGACCATAACGGCATCTTGCAGTGACAAAAGAACGTCGCGACTCTGGTGACATCATAGAAAACCGCTATGATGTTATCTAACGACGATAACGACTGTTCGCGGTGCCGTCTGCCACGTGGCACCGTCCCTGACAAAAAAAAGGTCATGAGTGATTGGGTGTAGGATGGGCCAGCCTCGATGGTCCTAACAAATTTGCAGGAATGCCACCGATGACCATGACATTTCAAGCAGCGAGAACGTCACGAATCTATTTATATTGCGATGCGCATGATGTTTCTTTGGTCACAGAGTGTGTCACGAATGACCATCTAAGACCTATGACGTTCTACCTCTGATCCATGATCCATGATGAAAACATCATGTACCAAATGAATCTTATAGTGTCACTTGGAGGACGTTTTTGGTTTGTGTACACCAAAAACACATAAATAGGAAAAGACACGGAAAATGATAGACATGTCTGCGCAGAACAATGGATTGAAAAGCACGAAAATTTTGTAAGATGGAATGTTTGTTTCATATATGAATGTAAAAATACAATAATTTTAATAAATATGGTCATATTCCACCTCCCGAGTAGTAGGACCGCGTGATGTACGTGAATGAGTTAATAAATCTGGGCATCAAGTGTGTCGGCAGCTTGCGGGCAGATCCGATATAGGAATCTGGACACTAAATCTAGTACCCCTCCGATCCTAAATAAGTGTCACGGTTTTGAACTAACTCTAGTTTAAAATGGCGACACTTATTTATGATCGGAGAGAGTAGTATATTCTGGGAGCGGCCGTCTCCACGTGACCATCACTGACAAAAAATCTAGGACTGCTTTGTGATGGGCAGATCCAGAAAGCCAAAATCTAGGACTGCTTTGTGATGGGCAGATCCAGAAAGCCTCCACTAGATCCAGCTCGACAAAAATCTACAGGCAACATTATATCATTATTGAGAATGTGGGGCCATATACACATTAGATGTTGCTCGTCTAACAAACATATAGTCCTTGTTGTAGATGGCATATCAAATGAAATGGGCCTAGCTGCGTGCCGCCATATGATTCCGAAAACACTAACGTTGTCAGCGAGTTTGACGGAGACTTTTATTTTAACAGGGATGTAAAAAATGACAAAATGACCAGTTATGATGAAATCACCCATTCAAAATGATCTATTCAACTGATGTGAAATTGTTGTATATGTGACGACTAAACATTCGTGGGGTGGACATTTGTATGGCTGGAAAATATGGCGTGTAAATATTGTAAAATTATTCTAACATTTATTTATGTTAGTGGAACTGAAATGTGCAATGGATTGGATAAATAATAATCCTAGACTTACGGACTCGTTGGCTTACGGAAAGGCTACAGACGAACGTGACTGAAATTAGTTTGCTGAGATTTTATCCCTTCCTTGAAAAACGAAGCAGTTTGTTTTTCTACCCATGTGTACTATATCAGATCGTGAGTCCGTAAGATATTTTCGTAAAACTTGCCCGTACGTGTAGTTGGATAAAATAATATGTAATGTAGATAGTGTGATGAAGGGGTTAACCTCTTGGGTGGCCCGATCTTCACGGATCTCGTGGCCAAATCGATGGGAAAGCGAGGGGAAAGGGAGAAGGTAGCGGAAGCGAACACACACCTCGCGAAGAACACGATGAACACACGCAAAACTCACACGATACAAGGCCGATTGCTCCCGAACGGCGGCCACCGGTCCGATAGAATCCTTGCAAGGAAAGATCGGTCAACGTGCTCCCTTAAATCCACATCAGAGAGGGAAGAACACCTTGGGGGGGTCTTGACAACTTGGAGACGAGACAATGAACTCCCAGGCCTTGTTCAACGATGGATGCGTGATGCAAAGTCCAATCGAGGTTGGTGACGATAGTCGGTCTCCTTGGTAAAGGGGATGAGGCAAAACTAGAGATTCCACACAAGGGGGTTGTCTTTAGTCTATCATCTATGCCTAAGAGATACATGAAGGGGGTGGGGGCTCTATTTATAGGCCAGCCACATAAACAGGGGTAGTTTAAGGATAAAACTAGGGTTTGGACGAGCTAGAGGGATACATGGGCCGGTGTCAGTGGGCCTGGAGTCGGTCCGGAGGTCGGTCCGGATACTCCGGTGCGCAGGTCGGAGACTCCGGTGTAGCAGGACCGGAGACTCCGGTGTAGGCCGGAGACTCTGGTGGTTCAGCCGTGGCTTGTTCCGTCTCCTCTTCCAAGCCTCCGTCTTGTCGGGCTTGATGTTTCGGGCTCCCTCCCTTGCCTCTGTACTTGTCGGTGTGAACCTATCATGCATATGTGACGGAGTATGAAGTAGCATACCATTCAATAGGGTAGGAAGTGGGCTCATATAGAGGAACGGATTCACCTTTGGAGTTCATGACGACTTGGCGTAAGTTAGAAACCATGATGTGGTAACGACCGTAGGTCGGGCTACATCAGCTCCCCCCCCTTCAAAAAGAGTCATCCTCGACTCTACATGCTCATCACAAAGTAGAAGAGGTTGAGAGACCTTCTTGATCCCGGGGTTCACCATATAGTCGTCCTCGAGAAGATTGACTTGACAACACTTAAATATTCCTTCACCTTTCATGAAGCCTACAAAGCTCACAACAAAAGCGAAGCAACACTCAAAGCGTAGCCAATTCATGAAGATTATTGCATGAGTCCTCAAGTAGAAGGAAGTCACCTTATCTTGTAGAGATAGCTCGATGAAGGGTATACATAGGTAACTTTCTTCGGTTATTCTTGTCAACACATGGTTGGTAGAGGTTGATGTGTATGCGTTTGTACCTTCACACAACAAAGACCAAGCAAAATATTTTCGTGCGTGATAGAGGAGCATGTCATTTGTGGCATGTCCATTCTTGTTCACAACACTATTAGCACAATACAAGGAAATCGTTTGAACATCATTCAAATGTGGAAACTCAAAAACTCCATATAACATAGTAGGGTGGCACGCAAAGCAATTGACTAAATATATCAACATCTTTGATGCAAGAATGGGAGAATTTGGCAAAAACACACGAGGAAGCATATCCAATACAAAAGCATTATGTGTGCAAACCAACCATTGGAAAGAGAAACTGTTCAACATGTTGGATGCCATACACATATCATCAACATCAAGTATCATGGGAATATGAGTATCCCAAGTGGAAGCAAAAGCGACATGTTTGCAAACAAACCAAATGAAAGAGCATGTGGTCCTTATGTTTGTTGCAATAACAAGACGAGATTCTTGGAAGCTCTCATGACAATACATGCTCTTAATGGCATTATGGTTGCACACAAAACATCGGAAAGGGAAATTGTTCAACATTTTTGTTGCAACACACAAAGAATCATTATCCCAAAGCAAATAAACATGAATATCACAAGGAGAGATAATACCATTAACATGCTTGCAAGCAAACCATAGAAAAGAGCAATTTGCCAACATGAAAGATGCAAAGCATGCAAAAGGTATCAGAGTTGGGTTCGATTTTGAACTCACTTGTGGGATGCTCTCAAGAGCTCTTTTTGTGAACTCGTGCTCAACCGAGGTTGACATGATAGTGCGGGTACCTACACACATCATACACAAAAGTAAGAACGTGTGTGCATGGTAGAGATACACATCATCCATCATGACGCATCTCTTCTTGTGCACATCACCATTAATTTCAATCAAGTATGAAATAGATGCATGGTGAGTATGCAAGTGGGGAACATGCTTATCATGGCAATCATTAAAATCTCCAAAAATTGAGAAAGCTATGGGGGCTATCTCATTATAACGCATATAATCAATATTGTTGCAAGCAAAGCAAGTGAAATAGCAAGCATTCATATTATCGCAAGCAACGGGAGAAATTGAATGACTACCATGACAAGGAAAGTCCGAAGCAATTGGAGGATACACACAAGATGCATAGCATGGCATGTTTATTTTAATGATATCGCAATCAAACAATTCCACATGATCAATATTATGCAAAGGCAAAGCATCACATGGGAATGTGGATGAAGCATATGTAATGTCACAAGTATCATCCAAAACATGCATATCCTCACAATTCGTCATGTCCACTAGTGGGATCATGGCATCATCAACACCCTTATTGTTACCTTGGTCATACCTCTCATATGAAGTGGGTGGTGTGGTAGTAGTGGCCTCCTCGTGGACGAATTCGTTTTCTTGATGTAGCCATGGCGTAGCATCATCTTCGTGCACCATGTATATCTTCTCTAATTGAGGCATCATTGCTTCATGGCTTGGCACGTCTTCCTCCATGGAACCCAGCACAACACAAGAGAACACACTAGAGGTAGAGGGTAAGTTGTTAGAAATCGAAACGGTCTCACTTGACCTATCAACTACCACTCTCAACTCACTAGGAGTATCGCTCGTGCCCTCCAAGTGGAAGCACTCAATCTAACATAAGGTGGAGTCACTCATCTCACTCCTGTTCTCACTCAAGTGGGCTAAGTGGCTCTCATACTCACTTGGGATTGGTACCACATCATCACTCAAGCATATGGGGATAGGCTCGGCTTCCTCAACTCCATGCGCCTCCTTTGGTGAAGGGAAAATCCCATGCTCACCATTCTTGACCTTGTCGCCTTCAAGGTTGGATGCCATAAGATGGGCATCATCGCTCTCCTCCATGGTCAAAGGGAAAATCCCATGCTCGACCGTCTTGTGGCCATCCCGTAGTAGAGGTGGATGTAGGCTCATGCTATCCAACTTGGCGAAGTAGAGGTTTACATTTTCCTCGTTCGCGAGGTCGTGGAAGTCAAGCGTAGGCATTGAAGCTTGATGGCGTGGAGGAATGCTTGCTCTTGGTGCCATTGTGGTGGTGGCACGAGTAGTTGAAGGTGCCCTATGATGGTGTCGACGGAGGTCATTGGCGTGCCTTGCCGATGGTTGATGTTGGTGAAGCAGTTGGTCATCCACATGACGCTCACGATGGTGATCTTTTGCCTTGGCACTCTTCGTGTGCTTGTGGTGCCTTCTTGAGCTTTCTTGAGCATTATGGTTGGTGCTCATCAAGAATTCTTCGTCTTGGTGGCAAAGATGCCTTTGACGATGTCTTGTATCCTCTTTATGGTGGCGATGCTCATGAGAGGATGTTTGTCGATGAAGATTCTTGTTTCTTGGCGCCTCTTGATGTATATGATGTTTGGACGCCACTCTTCGTTGGATAGGAGGTGGAGCTTGGCGCCTTGGAGGTGATGTAGCTTGGCGCCTCTTGATGTATATGATGTTTGGACGCCACTCTTCGTTGGATAGGAGGTGGAGCTTGGCGCCTTGGAGGTGATGTAGCTTGGCGCCTTGGAGATGGTGGATCTTGACGCCATCTAGATGGTGGCACTAGATGCCTTGTCGATGGTGGCGCTTGACGCCTTGGAGGTGGTGGCGCTTGACGCCTTGGAGGTGGATCATCGAAGTAGGTGGTGCCCTTTGGTGTGGCACGCTTGGCCTTGAAGGTCATGGAATCTTGATGATGCGCCTCCGCTTGCTTGGCGTAGTAGGCTTCCATCTCCATACGGTGGAGGAATTCTTCATGGCTCATGGAGGAGCCATCAAAGTCGATCAAGTTCTCCGTGTCCTCCATGCTTGGCGACGCGTCGTCGATGTCGCACTCGAAGTCGTCCATGCTTGGGGAGTAATTGTTGGTGTAGTACTCCATATCACCCAAGCATGTGGAGCGATTGTCGGTGTAGTGCTCCATATTCTCCATGCATGAGGAGCCATTGTCGATTTAGTGCTCCATATTCTCCATGCATGAGGAGCCATTGTCGATTTAAGCCGTTGTCGGTGTAGTGCTCCGGGTCTTCAAAGCATGCGGAGCCATTGTCGGTGTTGTGCTCCATCATGTCCTCTATACTTGTGGAGTCGTAGTCATGGTGGCTCATCATGGATTCTTCATAGATATCATTCTCGGTACCGGAGTCCCTAGATAATGCTTCACAAGACCAAGTGTTGTATATGGAAGTGGTAGAGGGTGTTAGGGATACAACATCGAACCTTACTTTACCTTGGAAGATCGTATCGTGCAAGCGGCCACACTTGAGAGCAATAAACCAAGCAAAGTGAAGTTCACGCAGAACACCAAAACCAACTACTAACCAAAAAACACACACACACACACAAGGCCTATGGTGAATAGGTATGGAAAGTGGCATGTCAAGAACCAATCCGAAATCAAGATGTTGTAATGGCAAGTAAAGAACCACAATGATCACAAAGTAAAACAAGTCAATCCACAAGATAAGAAATATGTACAAGAAAACACACACGGTGGGATAAATGGGACTTGTGCGACGGAAAAAGTGAGCTAAGAACCAAATGATTACCTAGCGAAGACTATAAGCTCGTGTCACAAAAGTACAAGGAGAGACACTAGTTCGATTGCATAAGATTGGTGGGCTACAAGATATGCACAATAAGTACCACCTATATGATGTTCATCGAGCTTGCGCTTCCTATTCTATGAGGCACATGTATATTTCTTTTTTTTCTTTTTTCTTTTTCTTTTTCTTTTCTTTTCTTTTCTTTTCTTTTCACCTCTTCCTTGTGCCAACAACTATACAAGATAACTATATGAGATAGCGCTCACACGTTTGCTCGGAATTCTACAAGGTATCAAATGTGCATAGCCCAAGCAATCATAAGAGGAACCAGTCTCAATAGGTGTTTGTTGCTCGCAAAGATAGTGGGGTTCACAAAGGAATGCAAGTGGGGAAAAATCGCGGAATGTTTATACCTTTCATCGACGATCTTCACCCTTTATTTTTGGATTCCGCCTTGCTCATGGAATTTGTATGTAGTATATAGCATGAACAACGTGGATGATGATGTAGATCCCCTTCTCCTCTTCGAAACGAGCTAAAGAACACCAAAATCCGAGTTGAAATGCAAAAGTTATGCTCAAAACCGTGCTGCGGTTTTTCTGTCTGCAGGAAGGGGCGGAGACTCCGGTCTGGAGCTCGAAAAGTCCGGAAACTCCGGTCTAGGCCGGAGACTCCGGTCCGGGAGATTTCAGGACGTCCAGAACTCGAACGGGACGCGTTTTGGGCGGATAAACTCGAACCAAAACCTCAGATTGATGGGGAAAATTAAGTAATTAGGCCATGGGAACGCAGGGGGAGGTAGATCAACAAGTTTAGCAAGTAATTCATGGATCAAAACCTACAAAAACTCACTCAAATCACAAATCGATCCAAAACACGAATTGGGGCTGTTTTTGGTGGAATTTTCGAATTTATGGGGAAAAGACCAAATCGATGAGAAATCCGTGGCAACCAAAAGTTGTTGATACTAGATGATGAAGGGGTTAACCCTTGGGTGGCCCGATCTTCACGGATCTCGTGGTCAAATCGATGGGAAAGCGAGGGGAAAGGGAGAAGCTAGTGGAAGCGAACACACACTTGCCTCTTCCTTGTGCCAACAACTATACAAGATAACTATATGAGATAGCGCTCACACGTTTGCTCGGAATTCTACAAGGTATCAAATGTGCATAGCCCAAGCAATCATAAGAGGAACCAGTCTCAATAGGTGTTTGTTGCTCGCAAAGATAGTGGGGTTCACAAAGGAATGCAAGTGGGGAAAAATCGCGGAATGTTTATACCTTTCATCGACGATCTTCACCCTTTATTTTTGGATTCCGCCTTGCTCATGGAATTTGGATGTAGTATATAGCATGAACAACGTGGATGATGATGTAGATCCCCTTCTCCTCTTCGAAACGAGCTAAAGAACACCAAAATCCGAGTTGAAATGCAAAAGTTATGCTCAAAACCGTGCTGCGGTTTTACATCTCGAGGAAGGGCGGAGACTCGATGCGAGCTCGAAAAGTCCGGAAACTCCGGTCTAGGCCGGAGACTCCGGTCCGGGAGATTTCAGGACGTCCAGAACTCGAACGGGACGCGTTTTGGGCGGATAAACTCGAACCAAAACCTCAGATTGATGGGGAAAATTAAGTAATTAGGCCATGGGAACGCAGGGGGAGGTAGATCAACAAGTTTAGCAAGTAATTCATGGATCAAAACCTACAAAAACTCACTCAAATCACAAATCGATCCAAAACACGAATTGGGGCTGTTTTTGGTGGAATTTTCGAATTTATGGGGAAAAGACCAAATCGATGAGAAATCCGTGGCAACCAAAAGTTGTTGATACTAGATGATGAAGGGGTTAACCCTTGGGTGGCCCGATCTTCACGGATCTCGTGGTCAAATCGATGGGAAAGCGAGGGGAAAGGGAGAAGCTAGTGGAAGCGAACACACACCTCGTGAAGAACACGATGAACACACGCAAAACTCACACGATACAAGGCCGATTGCTCCCGAACGGCGGCCACCGGTCCAATAGAATCCTCGCAAGGAAAGATCGGTCAACGTGCTCCCTCAAATCCACATCGGAGAGGGAAGAACACCTTGGGGAGGGTCTTGACAACTTGGAGACGAGACAATGAACTCCAAAGCCTTGTTCAACGATGGATGCGTGATGCAAAGTCCAATCGAGGTTGTTGACGATAGTCTGTCCCCTTGGTAAAGGGGATGAGGCAAAACTAGAGATTCCACACAAGGGGGTTGTCTTTAGTCTATCATCTATGCCTAAGGGATACATGAAGGGGTGGGGGCTCTAGTTATAGGCCAGCCACATAAACAGGGGTAGTTTAGGGATAAAACTAGGGTTTAGACAAGCTAGAGGGATACATGGGCCGAGGGCTCAGCTGGCGGCGCGCAGGCCCATCACGCAGGCCGGAGACTCCGATGTAGGGGCCGGAGATTCCTGTCAGTCTCCGGTGTCGTCTCCGGAGTGGCGTCTTGGCCCATCCCAGTCGGTTCTTTGGGGTCGGTCAGGAGACTAGTGTCTTGGTAGGAGACTCGGTGTAGCAGACGGAGACTCCGGTGTAGGCCGGAGTCTCTGGTGGTTCAGCCGTGGCTTGTTCCGTCTCCTCTTCCAAGCCTCCGTCTTGTCGGGCTTCCTCTCTTGCCTCCATACTTGTCGGTGTGAACCTATCATGCATATGTGACGGAGTATGAAGTAGCATATCATTTAATAGGATAGGAAGTGGGCTCGTATAGAGGAACAGATTCACCTTTGGAGTCCATGACGACTTGGCGTAAGTTGGAAACCATGATGTAGTAACGACCGTAGGTCGGGCTACATCATAGTGCATGTTAAAAAAAAGTCCAACTGCCAACGGTTAAGCATGTACACCGCTCCAGTTTTTAAGATGGCATCAAGTAAATTAGTACCCAAAATTTTGTTGCACGGCCCTTGAAAATGCTGAAACAAAGACCCTCTATTATGTTGAAAGTAACAATAAAATTAACCTATAGTTTTATTTATGCTTATATTATGCAATATGACCCTTCTAAAAACATATTTAATATATTCCTTACATGAAATTATTACCCAACAATTTCTCATAACCAAGAGAGACCAGGCGGTTTATCGAGTAATGTTGCGCTAGACCATGGTCCAGAAGGAACCCACCTTCCGCACCCCGCCATGTTTTTTTCTGCGAAATCCCATAGATCTATTAATAATCAACAATAGTAGTACAAAGTAGTTAATACAATCCAGAATGCACAAATAAGGCTACAAATTTTGAAAGTGTTAACCACAAACATATTTTCTTATTGTGCACTACATGAACCTGGCAAAGTCTATTTCCGATGCCACGTCATCAATTTTGTGTATGCGTGTCGAAACCCTACCGGACAGACACGGACCCATTCAGCATCAAATTTGTGTCACGGATGGATCTACCCGGACAGACACGGATGCTGGCATGTCCGGTTGTTGTAGCAGACTGGCCCAGTTGGCAGTCACGCTATAGGCTTTCTTCTTTCTTCTCTCTTAGACTACCCCGTCTCTCTTGGGCTGTTCAAACAAAATAGGATAATTTGTCACGCTGTTGGGCACGGCTGGCCGGACAGGTCGGACCACGACCCAAAAGTATCGGTGGCTCGACCCAAACGGAACCGTTTGGATCACGTGTTTGGGTGTTTCCGATGGAGATGCCCTAAATCTTTGACCCTCCCAAACAGGTTACGACCATCTGGTGCGAGATCGTAGTAGATCACATTTCTTTTAGCGGTGTTACATGCGGTGCAAGGATAAGAAGTTCGCAGTAGTATTTTTTTATGTGACCAAGCACATTCTCTTGTGGCAATAAAATGTAAAGTATGTTAATTACCAAGCCAGAGCTGCGCCATGGATCCCGGGCTCCATGGAACCCTTTTTGGAATTTCAAAAACCTGCATTCCAAAGTTTTAAACAATTTGGAAAAATATACCTAGATGAAGCCCACTATATATTCTATTATTGTGTAAAATTTCAGCTCCAAAATTTTCGTATTTTAGGCTCAGCAAAAATGACATACTACCTCCGTCCCAAGGTTTAAGGCATATAATTTTTTTCATAATTCAAACCAACTAAAGTTCGACCAAGTTTTTAGAGGTTTTTTCAAAAGTTATATGCCTTAGTCAAGTTTTTTGCCCTCGGTGAACTGTGTTAAACACTAGACTAAAGTGGATTTTTTTTCATTTCTGCTGAGTCTAAAATGCGAATTATTTTCATCTGAAAATCTACATACTGATAGAACATATACGGTTGGATCCATCGCCATATTTTGACCGAATTATTTTGGAAACTTTAGACTCAAATCTTGGAAGTTTGAAAGAGAAAAAAACAAAGAGCTACCTAGAGCCCGGGTTCCAACAGGCTTATTCGGTGACCAAGCACATAGAGGGAGGTCCACACTCCACACAAGGAAGAAGAAGTAAAGATACGAGCACGGAGGCATGCATGCATGCATGTGACGATGGGATCTATGACACGGAGTACGTAAGTAGCTAAGTGGTCCTTGGGACGATGCGAGCACGGAGGCGGTTCTTGAGGACGATGACGCTCGCTAGCTCCGGTGTCATGTCGACGCCGTCCTGCCCTGGTTCCGGCGGCAGCCACTGGAACTCCTTGACGAGGCTGCCCACGAAGTACTCGGCGTGCAGCGTGGCGAGCATGTGGCCCGGGCACATCCTGCGGCCGGCACCGAAGGGCGCCATCTTGAGCTCCCTGGTTCCCGTGATGTCCAGGTCGCTGCCGTCGCCGCCCTCCAAGAACCGCTCCGGCCGGAACTCCGACGCCTCCGACCACACCTTCTCGTCGCGGCCCAGGTCGGCGATGAGGACGTTGATGACGGCGCCCTTGGGCACCCTGTAGCCGCCCACCTCGGCGTCGCTCTTCACGCCGTGAGGCAGGATGATGTGGGACCCAGGGTGCAGCCGCAGGCCCTCCAGCACGACGGCCTTGAGGAACGGCATCCCCTTGAGGTCGCTCAGGTCGGCCTTGGCGCTCACCTCCTCGTACACCCTGGCCTGCGCGTCCGGGTGGTTCACCAGCTCCGCCATGATCCACTCCATTAGGCTCACCGAGGTGTCCACGGCGCCGATGATGAACTCCGTGCAGAGCGCGGCCATCTCCTCGTCCGTCAGCGGGCGGCCGCCTTCCTCGGCCACGCGCAGCTCCAGGAGCGAGTCGGCGTAGCAGGGCGGGTCGTCGGCGCCGCGCTGCGCGCGGATCAGCGGCACCAGCACCCTCTGCTGCTTCTCGCGCAGCGCCAAGTACCACGTCCACCGCTTCCGGAGGACCCTCCTGGTGATCGCCGGGAAGATGGCGAAGACCGGGAAGCCGGCCAGGGCCAGGAAGATCTCCAGCATCATCTCCCGCATCTCCTCCAGCGCCTCCTGCCCGAGCCGCACGCCCAGGGCCATCTCCACGATCAGCGCGAACAGGCAGCGCGTCAGCATGGGCCGCACCGTCACGGCCGCCGACCCGCCCTCGCTGTCGGCGCGCAGCGAGGCGAACATGGCGTCGCGGGCGCGCTGCCTCGCCTCCGAGAATTGCCGGATGCGGGTCGGGTGCAGCGCCTGCGAGTGCATGTTGCGGCGGACCAGGCGCCAGTAGGCCCCGTAGGAGGAGGTGCCGATGGTCTGTGGGAAGAAGAGCTCCATGATCACGCTCGGCGGAGGGCGGTCGTCGAAGTTGCCGCCGCCCTTGATGAGGACGCTGTGGGCGAGGCCGTGGTCGGCCACGAAGACGAAGGTGATCTTCACCATGGAGATGGAGATGATGGGGCCGTAGCGCGCGTGCAGGCCGCGGAGGATATGCCCGATGTGACCCACGTTCCGGCCGGGCACCAAGAACTTGGCGATGAAGAGCAGGAGCGGCGGACCAGGCGGGAGAGGGAGCTTCTTCTTCTCCGATGCTCCATTATTCTTACCGCGGGTCAGCATGAAGAGGAGAGGGAGGGCGGCGAGGGCCACCCACAAGAGGATGCTCAGCGCCTCCATTATTGCCTCAGCTCTTTGTCACTCTCAAGTCTCAACTTGTACTACTATGTGCTCGGAGACTACATATATATATACTGTGCATGCGTGATGATCCATCGTCTGCAGGGTGGTTGAGCAGGGAGTCTGCGTTCATGTTGCTAAATTCTAGGGGCAAAAAAATATATATCGGTACAACTTAAACATTTCTACACGTACAAATTTTCTAACTCTTTCTCGACTCGTAAAAATTAAAAAGTTA
Source organism: Avena insularis (assembly GCA_023614405.1). Taxonomy (NCBI): domain Eukaryota; kingdom Viridiplantae; phylum Streptophyta; class Magnoliopsida; order Poales; family Poaceae; genus Avena; species Avena insularis. The sequence goes on from CM042685.1 coordinate 2,724,621, forward strand.
ATCCTGAAAAATGATTCCTCACGAATTATACATTGTTAGATAGATGTGACCTCTACAACAGCGGATTAAGGGCAGCCAGAATGTGTCGATAGCCAAACCTGACATATCCCAGAATTTGGCTAGCTTTGGTATGCAATATAGCCTCATCTCTACAGCGTAGCTGATTCTACGTGTATAGTGAATCCCACTTTGATATAACTTACATTAAAATAGCTTCCCTTTTCTGATCCATTCTCTCTTTCCACACTCACTTTCTTTCCCACCGTGTGAGAGAATGGTTTTTTAATAGCACGGGGAGATTTGGCATCCAAACATGCAGTTACTCTGATTCCCATTTTTGCTCATTTTAGAACTACCGTATGAAACTAGTTTCAAAAGTCAAAAAGGCAATATAAAACCACTTTTGGTACAACGTTGGGGGTGCCCTAACACGTCCGGATAACACCTCGTTTAATTTTAGTCCCCACGAGGACTCGAACCCGGGTGGACTAGCTGCGCACGCTAGCCTTGCCATCAAGCCGTCTGTGAAAATTAGTAACTACCGAATTATTAATAGTTGGTATTTTTAGATTAGTTCCAGTTTACATCATTTCCAACTTGTTTTATTACATAAATGTAATAATAATCTAAAGCTAGTTGCACTACCGGAAAATAATTTGTTGCCATGTATTTTTTTTTTATGTTGAGTGTATAATTTCCCCGGAAATCGGCAAACAGGGTGAGATTGTTTATCGTGAAGATATTGATGTTGATTTTTTACATGAAAAAGGTGAGATTGTTTATCGTGCTCTTGTTAAGAATGATATTGCTTACTCTAACTTCGTTAAAATCTTGAATTTTGCTATTAAGAGTAAGGAACCTATTGATAAGTTAGAAGCTCAAGTTGAAGAGCATGAGAACACCATTGAAAAAATGAGTAGCCTTGAGTGCGAGTATGCTAATGATATTGAAAATCTAGATAAAGCTCTTGAAGAGGAACAAACCATCAAGGAATCTCTTGAGAAGACGTTTGCTCTAGAGCTATTTAGAGTGAACAAATCTCATGATAGAGATCTTGAGGTGGAAAGTGATCTTAAAAGTAAAAATGATGAGTTTCAAATTGCTTATGCTAAACTTCTTGAAAATTTTGAGCACTTCAAAAATAGGTTTTGTGCTTGACAAAGTAAATGCTAATTTTATTAAGCCTTTGTTAAGCCCATCTCGTAAAAGATTTAAACTGCATATTCACCCTCCTCTAGGCGACATGTGTATCCTTTCACGTCTGTTGACAACCTTAGGACATCTGCTGTTTTCGGTTTTCTACTAAAAATTCAGCAGGGGTGTCGAATTGAAACCATTCCCAGCTAACTCTGGCAGAGCTAACTCTATGTGACTTTGTACATATAATTTGGCAAATTCCCCATTTCACAACACGGGGAATTAATATCCATGTATTATAACACCAATTTTAAGAATTTCAGCGACATTAGAACTGAGGAGGCATCGGCCATAATGTGGGCTAAACACCTAGGCACACAGACTGTGTTGATGTATGTTGGTATTGTTACCAAAAATACTAGGGAAGAGATAATCGTCAATGATTTAGGATCATCGGCTATGCAGACAACTCAACCCACCATAACAGAGCAGTCTCTCCTTCCTAGACCGAGCGTAACCACCCAGCTTGTTCTCGAGCAAGATGTATTGTCAAGTAAGCGGGAAAACATCAAAATTGAGGAGGGTTAGAGGATGATTTTGTTTTTAGAGATGATGATGATGATGAAAAAACATATCCACATGTGGCTGCTGATGCTGAATGGATGGAAAATAGGGAACATTTGGTTGATTCTACTTTTGATCCTGACTATGGGACTCATGGGGATGAGGGTCTTGAAGATGCGAAAATGGGATGCAAATATGATGATGAAGAAGAGGACATACTAATACTATAATTTGACATGGACAACCCTACAATTGACGAGGGTGATGTCTTTGAGAATTCGATTACTGAAGATATGCACTGGCTGCCTTTGCGCTAAAGGTTGGGTTTCATTATAGAGTAGAAAAGAGTGACCAAATAAGACTAGGGGTGCATTGTAGAAAAAGTAAGGTGTGTAAATGGATACTACATGCATCCCTAATAAGGGGTGCATAACAATTTCAGGTTGCAATAACTAAATAATATTTCTATTTCATATTTCATTTGCTGGAATGTGTTTTCATCTAATTTATTATATAATGCAGATCAAGATAAACACATATAAACAAAACTCTCCTAATACTTTATTAAGTGAAAAAAACAAGGCATTCTTCACCCAAGTGGATTGCTGCTACTATACTTGATTGGGCGAATTAGGATCATAAAAATGAACCAGCTGAACTCATATCAAACCTAGTGATAAGTTTAACTGTCTAATTTCTTACCACTGATCTCTTTTTTCCCTATAATTGCATAAAAAAATCATAAATATTCCTATAATTTGTTGGTGAAGCAGTCGGCATATGGAGTGGACATAATTCTCCCTCAGGCATGTTGATATATTACCGCCTCGACAGACAACTAGCGGCAGTACTGTAATACTACCAAGCGCCCACTGTCGTTCTCATCGCACTACTGCGAGCGATGGCGCCCAGCTCGGAGGAGCTACACTTCCTGGTCGTGCCGCTGGCGGCGCAGGGCCACATCATCCCCATGGTGGACGTGGCGCGCCTCCTCGCCGCGCGTGGCTCGCGGGTCACCATCGTCACCACGCCCGTCAACGCTGCGCGCAACCGTGCCGCCGTGGACGGCGCCAGGAAGGCGGGCCTCGCCGTCGAGCTCCTGGAGCTCCCGTTGCCCAGCGCGCAGCTCGGCCTGCCCGAGGGCATTGAGGCCGTCGACCAGCTGAACGGGCAGCCACCTGAAATCTCCATCGGCCTCTTCAAGGCCATCTGGACCATGGCCGGACCGCTGGAGGAGTACCTCCGCGCGCTGCCGCGCCTGCCGGACTGCCTCGTCGCCGACTTGTGCAACCCGTGGACAGCGCCGGTCTGCGAGCGCCTCGGCATCCCGAGGCTGGTTATGCACTGCCCGTCCGCCTACTTCCAGCTCGCCGTGCACCGCCTGAACGAGCACGGCGTGTACGACGGAGGCGTCGAGGACTACGACCCCACGCCTATCGAGGTGCCGGGCTTCCCCGTGCGCGCCTTCGGGAGCAAGACCACCATGCGGGGCTTCTTCCAGTACCCCGGCGTCGAGCAGGAGCACCTTGAAGCGCTCCACGCCGAGGCCACCGCCGACGGCCTGCTCTTCAACAGCTTCCGCGCCATCGAGGCCGACTTCCTCGACGCCTACGCGGCGGCGCTCGGCAAGACGACGTGGGCCGTCGGGCCGACCGCCTTGGTGAACAACAACACCACCACCGCCGCCGCCGCCGCCTCCTCGAGCAGCATCCTGTCCTGGCTCGACGCCCGGCCGCCGGACTCCGTGCTGTACGTCAGCTTCGGCAGCATCTCTCTTCTGTCGGCGAAGCAGCTGGCGAAGCTCGCGGACGGGCTGGAGGCGTCGGGGCGGCCGTTCGTGTGGGCGATCAAGGAGGACAAGGCGGACGCGGCGGTGCGGTCGCAGCTGGACGAGGAGGGAGGGTTCGAGGCGCGGGTCAAGGACAGGGGCCTCCTGGTTCGCGGGTGGGCGCCGCAGGTGGCCATCCTTTCGCACCCGGCGGTGGGCGGCTTCCTCACGCATTGCGGCTGGAACAGCACGCTGGAGGCCCTCTCACACGGCGTGCCGGCGCTGACGTGGCCCACCAACGCCGACCAGTTCTGCAGCGAGCAGGTGATCGTGGACGTCCTCGACGTCGGCGTCAGGTCTGGCGTCAAGATCCCGGCCCTGTACGTGCCCCCGGAGGCCGAGGGGGTGCAGGTGGAGAGCGGCGACGTGGAGAGGGCCATCGTCGAGCTGATGGACGGCGGGCCGGAAGGGGCGGCGAGGAGGGCCAGGGCCAGGAAGATCGCCGTGCAGGCCAAGGCGGCCATGGAGGAAGGCGGGACGTCGCACTCCGACCTGACGGACATGATCCGCCATGTCTCGGAGCTGTCCAGGAAGAGGAGGCTCCAGCTCGAGACAGCCGACGCGACCTGTGAAGAAGCAACAAGAGCAGCAGACAACGCTGCCGCAGTACCGGTGCATCTACTGTCCCAAGCTAATTAATTAAGCTGCATCTGCAATCGCTGCACAAGAAACCGGCCGGCGCGATCAAATAAACTTTCGTGATTTGCTCCTAGCTAGAGTATTTTCCCTTCTTAGTCGATTTAGGAATTTTTATTTCAAATTCGAGTCTTCTTATAATTTATAATAAGGTTATCGATCCGGAAAAAATCAGAAATGTGACAAATTTGAAAACAATCGTTTTTTGAAATAATCCCCATACAAAAAAGAAGAAGCATAAATTTTTAGAGAGCCTAGATCAACTATACAAACCCAATAGCTGAGTTCAAATCCTCACGAAATACGAATTTAGGTTTCTATTTATACTTGAGGACCAGGCTATCCTGGTACTCATACAATTTATCTTAAGGACCATGCTTGGTATTTAACCAAGTTTAAAAATCCTGATACTCATGCTTAATGGCTATGTGCATCCCTAATTGGTGCAGATGCCGGGGAAGTGAAATGCTCCCTCCATTTAAGAGCTCCAAATGAAACGGTGCCCCTCCTCCTAACCGTAACCCTCCCGAGCCGCCCCTAGGCGACTCCGGCGACTCCGGGGGACTCCTCTCCATCCTCCCCTAAGAACCCCCCTAACCCTCTCTGCGTCGGCTGCCGCTGCTTTCGGCTCCGGCGGCGGTGGCGACGCCTCGTCCATCTAAGATGGGGCAGGAGAGGAGTCTGCGGCGGCGTTCACATGGGGAAGGTGCGGCACGGCCGTCTTGGCTAGGGCCTGAGGTTCTCCGGCGGCCGACGACGGAATGGAGGCGCCGCCGCCTGGGTGAGGCTGCGACCTAGCCACGCTGATCTCCTGCGGTTGTTGCCATCTCCTCCTCTGTTGGTGCTACACGGAGGCGACGAGCGGCATGGGGCTGCTTGTCTGCTGAATAAAGGCGACGGTCCTAGGATTCCTCTTACGCCAAGACGAGGATCTACTTGTTGCTTGCCCCCTTTGATCTTGTCGGATTGGAGGGATTCGGTTGTGCACATCCATGTTTTACTTTGACCATTTGGGTTTAGAGGAGACGCTTCGAAGCTCTGTTGGCTGTTAATATCATAGGGCATGTTCTCGTCATGGTGCTGAGGGAGAATGTCATGGAGACCGAGATCTGAGGACTGACAATGGTGGTTCGAGTCTGGGTGTGGATGAGGAATTGGCTTGGTGACTCGTGACTTGGAGCAGTGGCATGCAAGTGGGGACAACTGCACAGGAGAGGTTCACAGTCCTACCTTTCAGGGTGAAAACTCAGGGTGTGGCCTTAAGTGGTTGTGCCTGGCAATGGCTTTGTTGAAGGTATTGTTTTGAGAGCGTGTACTTTCTTCAGGGTGAAAACCTAAGATCTATGATCGGGCGATGACGGTGTTTGTGCATTATTCCCTTCTTAGAGGCGTTGTTTTGGGAGAATCTGGACTTCTGATACTGTTTTGGTGGTGGTAGTACCGTTGTTTCAACGAATTAGTCACTGTAGCAGGATTTTTTTTTGTAATTCTTCTTTTTTTTTGCTGTGTGCATACATATAACTGTTTGGGCAATGTGTTATTGCAGGCTAGGTATAATTGATATCTTATGATATTAATTATGCTTCTTTCAAAAAAAAATATGTTGTTTAAAGCTGCATTCAACGAAATGCATGCCAACCAACATACGGAAGTCACTGAGTTGCCAGCACATGTTCTAAGTCTTTGTAAGGTGACCTTCTCTGACCAAGCAAAAATGCCTCGGGGTTTTTCCATGCATGTTCCAGTGGAGATTTTTTGGCTCCGTGAGCACCAGTGCTTTGACTATTTAGAAATATGGAAAATTATATTTATAAGTTTCAAAAATAATAATGATAAAAAAAGTATTCTTTCACAATTGACTGCTCGTGGGATACAGCATTGACTGCTTCCACAACTAATTCTGTTCTTTCTCAAACTTGTAAATATCATTTTGAATTTTTCAAAATGAATGGAGGACGGGATCTTGGGAGCCAAAGACACTTTCCCGCATGTTCTATTATTTTTTTGTCTCAACCAATAGATCCATTTGGTCTTCAATTTACACTCTGTTGAGTGCATCGCTATATATCTCGCTCGCATTCTCTCTTAATTCTCCTTGCTGTGACGGTACCAAGGACAACATACAAGTACATCACCTTGTTAATCATGAGGGAACGGATAACCCTATATTGAGGGTTCATGTTACGTGTTATATGGCGTGGGAAAAGCCCCCACGGTGGAATACAAGAGTCCTAGACGGGTTAGAGTATTACTCCATACCAGATACAAAACGAGTATAATATATCTCTAAAGCTTGGAAATATTTATATTACGCTTAAACTCATGTAACTTCTTAGAACACAACATCTTAGTAAATCTATCTGCTATATGATCCTTGTTTGAGATAAACCTGACGTCAATTTGCTTGCTAGCAACCTGTTCATGAACAAAGTAAAAAAATCAATCTCAATGTGTTTGGTATGAGTATGAAACACATGATTGCGAAGAGAAATGTGGCACCAAGATTGTCACACCAGAGACAAGGTCTCTCAGTGAACGAGACACCAAGCTCACGAACAAGAGCTTCAACCCAAATTAACTCTGTTGTAGCACTTGCAAGAGCCTTGTATTCTGCCTCGGTAGTAGAGTGTGCCAAAGTAGGTTGTTTTCGAGCACTCCAAGATATAAGATTGGGACAAAAAAATAAAAAAAAAACTCATGTAGATCGACGATCATCTAAATCACCTGCCCAGTCTGCATCAGAGAAGACACTCAGAAGTGTCAAAGGAGACTTCTGAAACATGAGACCCAGAGTGCGTGTGCCACTGATATACCTAAAAATCCTTTTACCAGTTTTCCAATGAGAAGTGGCGGGTGCACGAAGAAACTAACATACCTTATTGACTGAGAAAGACAAATCAGGCCGTGTTAGAGTCAAATACTAAAGAGCACCAAAAACACTCCTATAATTAGTGCTATCCTCAGGTCCAAGTAGAGACCCATCATGCAAAGAAAGGGTGTCATTGCTGGAAAGTGGCGTTGGACACGATGCACATGTTGTCATATTAACTCGTTTCAGTAAATCTGTTGCATACTTATCCTGGTTTAATAGAAAACCATATAACTTTTTGTGAACCTCAAGATCCAAAAAATAATGAAGATCACCAAGATCCTTAAAAGCAAAGTTAGTACTTAAATTATGAAGCAGTGATAAAATGGCTGTGTCAGAGAAACTTGTGACAATAATGTCATCAACATAAATGATAAGAAACACGGTGATACCAGACTGGCCAAAGAGGAATAAAGATGTATCAACCTTGGATGGAATGAAACCTAGGGTGTGTAACTTTGCACTGAGCCTAGAATACCATGCACGAGGAGCCTGTTTCAATCCATATATAGCTTTTTCAAGTTTGCAAATATAATTTGAAGTAGCGAAAGACTCAAAATCAGGTGGTTGTTTCATGTAAACCTCCTCTTTTAGAACACATTGTAGAACCGCGTTCTTGATATCTAGCTGTCATAGGCTCCAACCACGAGAAACAGATATGGACAAAACAAGACAAATAGTAGCAGCCTTAACAACATGACTAAAAGTATCTTCATAGTCTAGTCCATACCTTTGTTTGAGACCTTTTGCAACAAGACGAGCTTTATACCTGTCAAGTGTACCATCAACCTTACTGTTGATTCGATAGACCCATTTGTAGTCAATGACATTTTTGTTGGAACTATGTGGTACAAGGTGCCAGGTGTTATTAGCAACTAGAGCATCAAATTCATCTTGCATGGCATGTTTCTAGTGTGTATTGGTGAGTGCCTTACGTAAATTTCCCGGTTATCCTAAAGATGTTAATAATGCCCATCGAATCGTACCATCAGTGCGAATTTTAGGTTGCGTAATACCTTTTTGTAACCGCGTGAGGGGTGCAGCATCAGCAGGAGGAGAAGCTGCAAAATTCGGCGTCGAGGATCCTGGGATGTGACCGTTGTCACCTGAGACGAGCGGATCCGGAGCTAGGGCGCTATCCCGAGCCGCATGCGACGCGTTGCCATGCTCAGCAAGTGGGGTCCAAGGCGGAGATGACTTAGGCGGGGACCGGGGCGGGGTGACCCAGCGCGCGATGGGACGTTACGTCCGGACGCGGTAGGTGGCAGATGGGTCCCGGTCCCAGGCGACGTGGGTGCGTCGGAGTGTGCGTCATCGCACGAGGGAGAAGAGAGCCTATAGTACGACGCGTCAGGTCCGGGCGACAGGCGATCCGAGTGTGAAGTCTGTGTTTTCTTGTCATGTAGCGCTGGAATACATAACTTTATCATTTTGTGTGTTATTTTCACAAGTTTCTTTAGATTTTGATCCAGTTTCTTGAGAAGAACTTGTAGAGGGCCTGATATATGGTTCCTGCGGAGGATCAACAACAGGAACTATTTGAAGTATGGACCATTAGTATGCACACCCCAATCATGTAACGTGGAGGGAGACGTGTCTGATGGAAGAAGTAGAATTTCTTCACTAAGACGTCTATTGGCATTTGGTTGAAGGGAAGCAAAGGAAAAAACATTCTCGTCAAAAACAAAGTCCCGAGAGACATAAAGACGACCGGTTGTCACATCTAGACATTTGACTCCTTTGTGAAAAGGGCTATAGACAAGAAAAACACAGCGCTTGAAACGATAGGAAAGCATGTGTTTATTGTAGGGATGTAGATTAGGCCAACATGCACAACTAAAAACATGAAGAGACTCATTGTTGGGTTTTATGTTCAGAAGTTTCTTAGTGGGTGTCTCAAAGTTAAGAACTTTTGTAGGGATGATGTTAATAAGAAAGGTGACCGTGAGAAAAGCATCATCCCAATATTTTAAGGGCATACCTCAACGATATGATGGTGCTTACGTTTAGCCGAACCATTTTGTTGGTGAGCATGAGTACATGAGACATGATGTGTAATACCAAATTTTTAAAAGAAATCGTTGAGTTTTTCATATTCACCACCCCAATCAGATTGTATATTAATAATTTTTTCTATCAAACTTGCGCTCAACAAATTATTGAAAATTAAGAAAGACTTAGTACACATCAGAGCGCTTTTTGAGCAAATAAATCCAAGTAAATTTACTAAAGTCACCAATGAAACTTACATAATATAAATTCTTGCTACAGAAAGAAGATCAGGACCCTAAACATCAGAAAAACATGTTCCAAAGGAACAGTAGAGACACTAGTAGAAGTGTGGTAGGGAAACTGATGACTCTTTGCATGTTGACACGGATCATAAACATAAGGGTTTATTTCTGGAGTATATGACAACTTATGTGCCCTAAGAATTTTCTGAACAATAAAAGAGGAAGGATGCCCTAGACGATGATGCCACGTAGAGGATGAAGGCTTGGAGGTGACGAGTGCATGGTTGGATGACCCCATGGACACTGGAACAAGAGGATAGATATCATCATAGGACGGACCTCTAAACATGATTTGCTGGGTTGTCTGATCGTTTATCAAAAAGAAGACATGGTGAATTTCAATAAAAGCATTATTGTCTAGAGCAAGTTTATGAGCAGAAATCAAATTCATGGAAGCATTAGGAACACGAAGAATGTCACGAATCTGAAGAGTACTATGTGGGGTGTGCAAAACTGAATAACCAATATGTACAATGTTCGTACCTTGTCCACTAGCATTATAAACTTGATCTTGCCCCTGATAGTTTTCATGAACTTGCAGCTTGTGAAGTTGTCCTGTAACATGAGTTGAGGTGCCGGAGTCCATGTACCAATTTGTGTCTACTCCATAGGCGCCTTTGGGCTCATTGGGTGTATCATCATCATCGCCATAACACCACCAACAGTCGTTGGTGGGATGACCCTCCTTTTTGCAGATCTGACAGTACACACCAACTTACCATGGAGTGGCAACATGACCATGATTCTTTCCATGCCCTCCTTTGGGGCGAATATCCTGACGTCCTATATTAGGGATACCTTGAGGCTGAGGTGGAGGTGCACGCATCTGGGGGCGCGGCTAGGATTGTGGGGTATAGGGGTTGGGCAGATAGGGATATGGTGGAGGGTATGGGTGGTTATTGTATGTAGGTTGTGACGGGGGTACGTATGGGCGTGGTGCATATGGTGGTGGCACATAGGACGGTGGAGCGTATGGTGCAGGGGCATAAGTTGGAGGCGGTGGATAAGGGCGTGGGAGAGGGCAAGAGGGATGGCATGGGTTGGCCGCCCCATAGGAAGGAGGGGGTGACGAGGGGCAGCATTAATGGAGGACGTAAACGTATCAGTTGCTTGTCCCGTAGAGGCGAGCATAGTCTCGCGATACTCATAGGACATGAGCTGAGAGCACATATCATTGAGGGTTGTAGCAGGGTTTGCATTGATGGAAGCAACAAGTGGGCTGTATGCACGGTCAAGGCCATTAAGGATGTAGTCACGAAGCTAATCATCATCAACTTTATTCCCCGTAGCAGCAAACTCCAAGGTGAACCCCTTCATCTTGGAGAGGTATGAAGGAAATATGCCCTAGAGGCAATCATAGAGATGATTATATTTCTTATGTATCCATGAGTTATTGTAATGTTCCTTGAATATCCATATCAAGCAACTTGTATTAATTGGTAATTATGTGAATTGTTTGTGAAACTCTTTACTTGTATGGTTATTTAAGAGTTGTCCCTAGTCGGAGTTCCTGTGAGGACACACGTGAATATTAGAATAGCACATCGATTGGTTGATGACTATGTTTCGCAAGTCATAGACATGGAGATGTCAAACCAATAATGTGGGAATATGTTATGAACATGGGGTTGGACTGACCCAACTTGAGACTAGCAATTAGTTGCAGCTCTCTATCTACACATCGTGTACGTTTTGTCCTTAGGCCTGAGATTGTCACATGTACTTGAGATGTGGATCGACATACTTTGGGGCTATCAGACGCTACTCCGTAACTGAGTAGTTATAAAGGTAGCTTTCGGGTTTGTCCTGAAGCATGCTGCAAGGCATGGTCAATCAAGATGGGATTTGCCCCTCTCTACTTGAGAGAGATATCTCTGGGCCCCTCGAGTGATCGGATCCAGAAATGCATGGCCATGCTACATAAGGTTAAGAGTTAACCTAGTAAAGGGATTCCGAGTTACGGTAGCGAGAAAGAGAGGTCAGCTTGGAGCTAGACCAAATATCGTGAGGCAAAGGGAAAGACATGTATTAAACCTTATGATGGTTCGTCCGATATGATCTTTGTATGCGTTTAGGAGGTGGCACGTCTTGCTAGAGACCGCTACCAACTATTGAAATAATAAGTGTATTCGTGTCATGTCTACACGTATATGAACCTATAGGGTCACACACTTAAGGGGCTGGAAGCCTAATGAGGATTTGATCCGAATTAGACCAGGCTTAGGCTACTAATGGGCTGCTAATATAGAAGCCCACTAGGGACGCCTATATAAGAGAGGGTGGGGAGAGCTGACCAGGGTTAGACCTCAGACCATTCTCCTCAGCCGCCACTCCTCACTCCCGTGTTGCCTTGTGAACCTAGCGATCCGGCGGCGCTTCCACCTATGCGTGTGGATACCTCGAAGGCGCTGCATCTGTAGCCCTTGGACGAGCCGCGCAAGGGGAGCTGCTCGTGGAACGAGAACAAGGAGGAGACGTGGAGCGTCTGCCCGCCTCGACAGCTTCATCAATTCCATGGCTAGCGTCTAGTGGTAATCCCGTGATCTATGACAACAGTATTCTGGTTTACGTGGTAGAAAATTTTGATTTGCGCTAGTGTAGCCTACAGTATCCCTTGATGGTATCGAGCCGATCTTTGTTGGTTATAGGTTCGGGACGTTTGCATATGGTGATATGCAGATTGATATGAATGATGTGATCGTTTATATGGCGGTGGTTTAGGATTGATCTATGATCTTGCTTTCCGTGATCGTGATTCTAAGGTTGTCGAACGACTTACCCCTACCGGTCGGCTTCCGCCATCGGGGTAGACAGTAACACATAAATCATGTTGATTCACGCGAAGATCAATATGATTGATCGAATCGGAACCTAGATCTAAAATCGTTGTACCATGATCAAAGGAGTTTGATCATATCGGAAGAACAGACGGTTTATGGTAAATTTGATTTGCCGATCAAAATCCTTAAAGAAAATTATGTAGATTTGATCTCTCATTTTTCATAGTCCCCTTCGAACCCCGCAGGGGGAGACCCCCTAGACCCCCTTTATCTTAGCCCCTTTTGTATCTCGTTAAGGTAACTAGGTGCTGCGATGTCACATGATCCGGTAGAATGCGATTCTATGCATAACTTGTTTTTGTAGGATGTATGTGATCAGTATGGCCCATATATGTATGTGATTCATGTATGAAAATTTGCATGACCTGCGTGTCATGAGTAGGGCAACACGGCTGGAGCCATATGTGTTGTGATTTATTGTAATGGCATGCGTGCCAACTTGTGATGATCCCAATACTATGTAATTTTGATTACTAGCTGTTAGGAGTAATAGCTTGTATTAGTTATTGGAGAACTCATCACTTGGAGGATGGCTCACATGGAACATGAAGATGGAGATCATCATGGTGGACAGGTTCTATGGCGATGGAGATCACCATGAGAAAATGGGCCATACTGTGTCACATCATATGTGAATGCTATTCTTATGCGTTTTACTACTATGCATGCTTAGATGATAGAAGTAGAACGATCCCTCAGAAAGTTTAAGTTAAACCATGCCCTCCCAACCAAACCTTGCACCATCCTATGCCCTGTACAATCGTTGGTAGGACTATGAAATTAGGGTGCCGCGGTTTTCCTTGGCTGGATGGGTTTGTATCGGATACCTACACGCATAAGGGTTGGTGAGCTTGACAACGTCATCTTAACAGTTAAGGACCTTGGGGCATAAAGGTTGGGCGCCTAATTTTGACATAGAGATGTCACCCAACAACAAGAGTCATATGTGATATGATAGCAAGTGTTGCTTACCGATTCACCTTGTCTTCTAGCAGTGATGCTAAATCTCACTAGTCGACTTGTTAATTGTGGATCTTGAATCACTTAGTATCAATAGAGGGATATTGATTTAAGTGGGAGTATATGCTATTAAATTGTTTAATATGTTTTACTCTTTCATGGTTACATGGCTTAGTATTTTGCATGTTTTCTATTGTAGATCAATGGCACCGAACACTACATCACCTTTCTCTTTGCGTTCGATTTTTGACAAAGATAAACTAAATGGAACAAACTATTCGGACTGGGTCCGTAACCTGAGAATTGTTCTCAGGTCTGATAAAAAGGAAACGGTTCTAGATACCCCAATCGCCAATGAACCTGCTGATAATGCATTTGCTGCCCTCAAGAATGCCTACAAGAGAGCATGTGATGATTCTCTTGAGGTTAGCTATCTTATGCTTGCATGCATGGAACCTGAACTTCAAAAGAAGTTTGAGGATCAGGAAGCGTACGATATGATCGTCGCGCTTAAGGACATGTTCCAAGATCAGGCAAGGACTGAGAGGTACAATGTTGCCAAGTCCTTTGTCGAATGCAAACTGGCAGAGGGAGCAGCTGTAGGCCCCTATGTGATCAAAATGGTTGGTTATAGTCAAACTTTGGAAAAGCTTGGTTTTCCACTAGGCCAAGAGTTGGACACTAACTTCATTTTGGCGTCTCTTCCATCCAGCTATGGGTAGTTTATTTCGAACTACCATATGCATGGGGTGGAGAAGGGCCTTAATGAGTTATGCGGGATGCTAAAAACAGCAAAAAGTGACATTAAGAAGTGTGCAGGGCATAGCCATGTGATGGCTGTGCAGAACAAGCCTAGCTTCAAGAAAAAAAGTACTTCTTGGAAGAAGAAGGGCAAGGCTAAGGATATGATCCCTAAGCCTGCACCCAAGCAAAAGGCTGGACCTGTAGAAGACACTGAGTGCTTCTTTTGTCATGAACATGGCCACTGGAAGAGAAACTGCAGCAAGTACCAGGCTTCTTTGAAGAAGAGTGGAAGTAAGAGTACTTCCCACTCAGGTACGCTTGTTGTAAATGTTGCGGACATTATTCTCGCTGATTCCTATGTTAACTCTTGGGTATTTGATACAGTATCGGTTGCTCACATTTGCAATTCGATGTAGGGGCTAATAAGGACTAGAGAAGTGCAGAAAGGCGAAGTGGATTTTCGCGTCGAAAATAAAGCAAGGGTTGCTGCATTGTTCGTCGGTGTCATGCAACTTCACCTTCCGTCAGGATTTATTATGGAGTTGAATAATTGTTATTACATTCCTAGTTTGGGTCGAAACATTTTATCACCTTCATGTTTGATGAGGGATGGTTATTCATTCGCGAGTGCAAACAATGGTTGTGTAATCTCTAAGAATGATATGTTTATGGCTAATGCTCCCATTGTGAATGGGTTATTTATTTTAAATCTTGATGATGCATCTGTTTACAATGTTAGTGCTAAAAGACTTCGGCCTAATGATTTGAGTCCTACCTATTTATGGCATTGTCGTTTGGGGCATATAAGTGAAAAGCGCATGAAGAAGCTCCATGGTGATGGTCTTCTAACTTCGTTTGATTTTGAATCATACGAGACATGTCAGGCTTGTTTACTTGGAAAGATGACCAAATCGCCTTTTTGGGTTTAGAGAAGCGACAGACTTGTTGGAACTCATACATACTGATGTATGTGGACCAATGAGCACGACAACCAGAGGAGGATATCACTACTTCATTACCTTCACTGATGATTTCAGTAGATATGGTTATGTCTACTTGATGAGGCATAAGTCTGAAACTTTTGAAAAGTTCAAGGAGTTTCAGAATGAGGTAGAGAATCAACGTGGAAAGAAAATAAAGGCCTTGCGATCTGATCGCGGAGGTGAATATTTGAGTCACGAATTTAGCGATCATCTTAAGAGTTGCGGAATTGTTCCAAAACTTACGCCGCCCGGAACGCCTCAAAGAAACGGGGTCTCCAAACGGCGTAATCGAACTTTGTTGGACATGGTTCGATCGATGATGAGCCAGTCGGATTTGCCATTGTCATTTTGGGGTTACGCTCTAGAAACAGCAGCTTTCACACTTAACATGGTACCATCTAAATCTGTAGTTAAGACACCATATGAGATGTGGACTGGAAAGAATCCCAGTTTGTATTTTCTAAAGATTTGGGGTTGTGATGCATTTGTCAAGCGACTTCAGTCGGACAAGCTAACACCTAAATCGGATAAGTGCATTTTCGTGGGATATCCGAGGGAAACCTTAGGGTATTACTTCTACAACCGAGAGGAGGGCAAAGTGTTTGTCGCTCGTAGCGGTGTTTTTCTACAGAAAGAGTTTCTAACAAAGGGAAGAAGTGGAAGGTCGGTGCAACTTGAAGAAGTTCAAGATGAGCCAGTTGGGGATGCTTCTACGAGTGATGCTATTGTAGCAGAACAAGTTGAGGAACCCGTGGCAACAGAAGCACCACAACCACGAAGGTCGGCGAGGCTCCGCGAAGCGCGGGAATTATTATTGTTAGACAATGATGAGCCTGCGACCTATGTAGAAGCGATGGTGGACCTAGACTCTGAGAAATGGCTGATCGCCATGAGATCCGAGATAGAGTCCATGGGAGACAATCAAGTTTGGAACTTGGTTGACCTGCCTGATGGTTTTAAAGCCATCGAGTGCAAATGGATCTATAAGAAGAAGATTGATATGGATGGAAATGTTCACATCCATAAAGCTCGACTTGTTGCAAAAGGTTTTCGACAAGTTCAAGGAGTTGACTACGACGAGACTTTCTTGCCCGTAGAGATGCTTAAATCTATACGGATAATTCTAGCCATTGCTGCACATTTCGACTATGAAATATGGCAGATGGATGTCAAGACGGCTTTCCTAAATGGAATCCTAACTGAGGACGTGTATATGATGCAGCCCGAAGGTTTTGTCGATCCAAACAATGTTGGAAAGGTATGCAAACTTTTGAAGTCCATTTATGGGCTGAAGCAAGCATCTCGGAGTTGGAACATTCGATTTGATTAAGTTGTAAAGGAGTTTGGCTTCATCAAAAACGAACAAGAACCTTGTGTTTACAAGAAGGAAAGTGGAAGAGCGCTGGTATTTCTAAACTTATATGTAGATGACATATTGCTGATTGGAAATGACATTCCTATGCTTGAGTCTGTTAAGACCTCATTGAAAAATAGTTTTTCGATGAAGGACTTGGGAGAAGCAGCATATATTCTGGGCATCAAGATCTATAGAGATAGATCAAGCAGGCTAATTGGATTAAGCCAGAGTACATACATTGACAAAGTGTTGAAATGGTTCAGCATGGAATAGGCTAAGAAGGGGTTCTTGCCCATGTCTCACGGCATAAAACTCAGCAAGACTCAGTGTCCTTCGACTCTTGATGGCGTGGCGCATGAGTAGGGTTCCATATGCTTCGGCTATTGGATCCATCATGTATGCAATGATATGTACTCGCCCAGATGTTTCCTATGCTCTAAGTGTTGGGATTCGTAGCATGGAAAACAAAATTTTCTATCGCATACAAACAAACAAGCCAAGATCTATCTACTAGATTGTAGCAACGAGTCGATGGAATAACTTACCCTCGAAGATTCCAAAGCGGTTAACGAGAGCAGATTCTCGTGGGTGATGTAGTCGTACTCTTTCCGATCTCAAGATCGCGTGAGCGATCCTTCCGCGCCACGTTAAGCGGCGCTCCCTTGATCAGTCACGTTCGGTACTCGACGAAGACCTTCCTCTCCTTGTTCCAGAAAATGGAGGTTGTAGCACTCTCCTCGATTCGGCAGACAACGGCGTGGTCAGGAAGTAGAGGAGATCATGAGGCTTCGCCTTAAGCCGGTGCGAGTATGGTGGAGCTTATGAGAGAGGCTATTAGTGGTCTAGTAATTAGACACACCAATTAGAAGGCTCTAATCCGAAGGCTAGTGCAATTAGAAGCTCTAAACCGAAATAGCTCTAAACCGGGGTTTAGATCTAGGGTTTAGTTTAGAGGGTAGGAACTTGTGTGTGTTGGGAGGGGAGCCCTGCCCCTCCCTTTATAGGTGGGAGGGCTGGCGCAGGAGGAGGAGTCCCTCCCAACTCGACCTAGGGCTGGCAGCCGGCTTGGAGGAGGACTCCTCCCCAAGTGATTTCCTCCTCTCCTCCCACTTCCCAAAAACTGCCGTTTGACTTTCAAACTAGCCGTTTGACTTTTTCAATTTAGGATTCAATTTAATCCTTTATTTGGGACAGCAAGAACACTTAGTACATGATGCAATCATTCCAACTTCTAATGACACATTCATGTACCCCTTCCCCTCCGGAGTCTTGGGACATTCAGGACCTTCTAGAATGTTCCCGATGGAAACACCTAACCATTCCCCAACTCAAATGGGACTTTCCTTATATGAATCTTATTCTCCGGACCATTAGGATCACCTCGTGATATCCCGGATCCCATCCGAGACTCCGAACAACATTCGGTCTCTTTCTCATAATACCATAACTACTCAAAACAACGTCGAATCCTTAAGTGTGTCTCCCTACGGTTCGTGAATTATGCGGACATGATCGAGACACTTCTCCGAGCAATAACCAATAGAGGAATCTGGAAATTC
The DNA here is from genome assembly GCA_023614405.1 of Avena insularis. Classification (NCBI taxonomy): domain Eukaryota; kingdom Viridiplantae; phylum Streptophyta; class Magnoliopsida; order Poales; family Poaceae; genus Avena; species Avena insularis. Next base: position 2,742,392 of record CM042685.1, read on the forward strand.
ATATGGCTCCCACATATTTCTACGATTACTTTGCGATCGAATGAACCACTTACATACGATACCAATTTCCCTTTGTCTCACGATATGTTACTTATCCGAGGTTATGATCGTCGGTATCTCTGCATACCTAGTTCAACCTCGTTACTGATAAGTACTCTTTTCTCGTTCCCGTGATATGTGATCCCTTGTGACCAAGTCACATGCTTGCAAGCTAATTGGATGACATTCCACCGAGAGGGCCCAGAGTATATCTATCCGTCATGTGGATGGACAAATCCCACTCTTGATCCATGTGTTTCAACCAATACTTTCCAAACACTCAATGCCACCTTTATAACCACCCTGTTACGGTGTGGTGTTTGATGTCATCAAAGCATCCATCCAGTAAAGGTGATATGCATGATCTCATGGTCGAAGGAATTAGGTTACTATGTATCAGAAAGCATATAGCAATTGAACTATTGAAATGACTTGATCTTTATGCTACGCTTGTCTATAGGAGTATGTCCACCATATCATTCTCCTAATGATATGATCTTGTTGTTGATAACATCTCAATGTTCATGATATGGAAACCACAATCATCAATCAACCAACAAGCTAGTGAAGTATAGAGGCTATACTAGGGACTTCAAATTAAGTTTACAAATCACACAAGTATTAATGGTTTCCTTGTTAATACTATTATAGCATGAATGTAAACATTTATCATAAACACAAAGATATAATAATAACTACATTTATTATTGCCTCTAGGGCATATCTCCAACAGTCTCCCACTTGCACTAGAGTCATCTAATCTAGATTACATGGTAATATACCGAACACCCATGGCAGTTTGGTGTTGGTCATGTTTTGCCCTCGGGAGAGGTTTAGTCAACGGATCCGCCACATTCAGATCTGTGTGTACTTTTGCAAATCTTTATATCCCCATCACGGATATGTTCTCGAATAGCGTGAAACGTAGCTTGATATGCTTCACTTCTTGTGTGACCTTGGTTCTTGCGCATTGGCTATGGCGCCCATGTTATCACGATAGATAGACATTGGGTCCAGCGACTAGGAACCACACCGGTTCTATAATGAACTCTTTCATCCATATCGCTTCTTGTGAAGCCTCGAAGCGACCATGTATTCCGATTCGGTTGAAGATCTACACAACGCTTTGCTTTGCACTCCTCCGCTAATCGCTGCGCCATTCAAAATAAATACGTATCCGGATTGTGATTTAGAATCATCCGGATCGGTGTTCCAACTAGCATCGGTGTAACCATTAACAAGCTGTTCATCACCTCCATAAGAAAGAACCATATCCTTAGTTCTTCTCAAGTACTTAAGGATGTTTTGATCATTGTCCAATGATCCACTCTGGATCACTTTGATATCTGCTAGTTAAACTAACGGCATATGCAATGTCGGGTCTAGTACATAGCATGGCATACATTAGAGATCCTATGGCTGAGGCATAGGGAGTCTTACTCATCCTTTCTCTATCTTCTGCCGATGTCGGACTTTGAGTTTTACTCAAGGTCGTATTGGGCAACATGGGCAAGAACCCTTTCTTGCTTTCCTCCATTACAAACCTCTTTAGAACTTTGTCCAAATATGTACTCTGTGACAATGATATTTGGCGTTTCGATCTATCTCTATAAATCTTTATGCCTAATATGTAAGCTTCGCCAAGATCCTTCATTGAAAAACTATTATTCAAATATTCCTTGACACTATTAAGAAGGTCTACATCATTCCCAATCAACAATATGTCATCCACATACAGTATCAAGAATGCTACAGAGCTCCCACTCACTTTCTTGTAAATACAAGCTTCTCCATAAGTTTGTATAAAACCAAAACTTTTGATTACTTTATCAAAACGTTGATTCCAACTTCGGGATGCTTGCTTCAATCCATAGATGGATCGTTGAAGTTTGCATACCTTGTTAGCATCTTTAGAATCGACAAAACCATTGGTTAGCATCATATACAACTCTTCATCAATGTCTCCATTGAGGAATGCTGTTTGACATCCATCGCCATATCTCATAATCATAATATGCAGCGATTGCTAACATAATCCTCACAGACTTTAGCTTCGCTACGGTGAGAAAGTCTCATCGTAGTCGACTCCTTGAATTTGTCGAAACCCTTTTGCGACAAGTCGAGCTTTATAGACGATAACATTACCATCAGCATCTGTTTTCTTCTTGAAAATCCATTTGTTCTCGACTTTTCCATCCTAAGTCCACCAAAGTCCATACTTGGTTTTCGCACTGGATCCAATCTCGGATTTCATGGCTTCTTGCCATTTATTGGAATATGGGCTCATCATTGCTTCCTCATATGTCTCGGGGTCATCTGTGTTGTCCACCAACATGAAACTCATAACGGAATCATACCAATGGAGGTGGTACGAGTTCTCGTTGACCTTGAGGCTCTGTAGCAACTTCAACGAAGTTTCATGATCACCATCATTAGCTTCCTCTCTTATTGGTGCAGCACCACGGGAACTTCTTCCGGCTGCGCTACTATAATTTCGAGAGAAGGTTCGACAACCTCGTCGAGTTCTACTTTCCTTCCAGTCACTTCTTTCGAGAGAAATTCCTTCTCTAGAAAGGATCCATTCTTAACTTGAAGATTTTGCCTTGGATCTATGATAGAAGGTATACCTAATAGTTTCCTTCGGTATCCTATGAAGACGCATTTTTCCGCTTTGGGTTCAAGCTTGTCCTAACTTCTTTACATAGGCTTCGCATCCCCAAACTTTAAGGAACGACAATTTAGGTTTCTTCCCAAACCATAATTCATACGGTGTCGTTTCAACGGATTTAGACGGTGCCCTATTTAAAGTGAATGCGGCTGTTTCTAATGCATAACCCCAAAATGATAGCGGTAAATCTGTAAGTGACATCATAGACCGAACCATATCTAAGAGAGTTCGATTACGACGTTCAGACACACCATTACGCTGTGGTGTTCCCGGCGGTGTCAATTGTGAAAGTATTCCGCACTTCTTTAAATGCTCGCCAAACTCGTAACTTAGATATTCACCTCCACGATCAGAACGTAGAAATTTAATCTTCTTGTTACGTTGATTCTCTACCTCACTTTGAAACTCCTTAAACTTCTCGAAAGTTTCGGACTTATGTTTCATGAAATAGATATACCCATATCTACTCAAGTCATCCGTGAAGGTAAGAACATAACGATAACCACCGCGCGAAACTACACTCATTGGACCACACACATCGGTATGTATGATTTCCAATAAGTCCGTAGCTCGCTCCATCATACCAGAAAATGGAGTCTTAGTCATTTTACCCATCAGACATGCTTCGCATCTTTCAAGTGATTCAAAATCAAGTGATTCAAGAAGTCCATCGGAATGGAGTTTCTTCATACGTTTCACTCCAATGTGACCAAGACGACAGTGCCACATATAGGTCAAATTATCGCTTGATTTCAAACGTTTAGCTTCAATATTGTTGATATGTGTATTTCTACTATCGAGATTCAATAAGAATAGACCATCTATCAAAGGTGCATGTGCGTAAAACATATTACTCATATAAATCGAACAACCATTATTCTCGGATTTAAACAAGTAACTGTCTCGCAATAAACAAGATCCTGATATAATGTTCATGCTTAACGCAGGCACTAAATAACAATTATTTAAGTATAAAACTAATCCCGATGGTAGATGAAGAGGTAGCGTGCCGACCGCGATCACATCAACCTTTGATCCGTTTCCCACGCGCATCGTCACCTCGTTCTTCACTAGCTTCCGTTTATTCTGCGGCTCTGTTTGAGTTACAAATATGAGCAACCGAACGATTATCAAATACCGAGCACTACTACGAGTACTAGTGAGATACACATCAATAACATGTATATCAGATATACCTTTCTTCTTGATGTTGCCGTTCTTCAAATCCGCCAAGTACTTTGGGCAATTCCGCTTCCAGTGACCTACTCCCTTGCAGTAAAAGCACTCAGTATCAGGCTTAGGTCCAGCCCTGGTCTTCTTCGTCGGCGTGGTAGCTTTCTTACCACCCTTCTTGAAGTGTCCCTTTTGCTTAGACTTGCCTTTCTTGAATTTGGTGGTCTTATTGACCAACAACACTCGGTGCTCTTTCTTGATCTCCACTTCTGCAGATTTTAACATGGCAAAGAGTTCTGGCAACGTCTTGTTCATGTTCTGCATGTTGTAGTTCATCACAAAGTTCTTGTAACTTGGTGGTAGTGATTGGAGGACGGTAAATCCCCAAAGCATTAGGAATCACTATACCCAAGCTTTGAAGTTTGTTTGCGTGCGGACATCTCAAGCACATGCTCAGCAGCCGCCCTCTAACATCTTGCGGTTAAAGAACTTTTCGAAGCTTCATAACTTTCAATTGCCGCATGAGTCTCAAAAATCAATTTGAGATCCTTGACAATATCATATGGGTCGATTCCTCAAACCTTTTACGAAGCTCCGATTCCAAACCATACAAGATAGCACCTTGAATTATGGAGTCTTGATTCTTAGAGCGAGGTAAACATTTTTACTTCATCGGAGCATCAGCTGCAGTGGGTCACCCAAGGTGCATCCAAAGACATAGGTCAAATTACCAGCTGTGAGGACAATCCTCAAATTGCGGAACCAATCCGCGAAGTTGCTTCCATTGTTTTTCAACTTTTCTTTCTCTAGGAACGCATTAAAATTGATGGTAGGGGCTGCCATTGATCTACAACATATTTGCAATAGTTTAGACTAAGTTTATGACAAATTGAGTTCAAATTAATGATAAAATTAATCTAGGTGAACTCCCACTCAAAACAATATCCCTCACATTGTTTTAGTGATCACACGAACCAAATCCACCATATCAACACCGATCATCACGAGAGTTGACATAGTTTAAATGGCGAACAATCGACATGTTCATCACATCTACTATATGATTCATGCTTTACCTTTCGGTGATCCGTGTTCCTGAGACCATGTCTGTACATGCTAGGCTCGTCAAGATCAAACCTTAGTTACCGCGTAAGCAAATCTGGCTTGCTTATGTTGTATTCACTCGTGGAATCTATCACACCCGATCATCACATGGTGCTTCGAAACAACAAGTTTTAGCAACGGTGCATACTAAGGGTGAACACTTTAGAACTTGAAATTTTGTGCATGAGGGATCATCTTATAATGCTACCGTCGTCTACTAAGCAATACAAGATGCATAAAGGATTAACATCACATGCAATTCAAAATATGTGATATGATATGGCCTTTCTTCTCATGCTTCCGATCTCCATCTTCAAGCACGAACATGATCTCCATCATCACCGGGATTGCATCAAGGTCCATGACGCTCCTCCATGGTTGTCGTCCACCAGCTTCAACTATTACAACTACTTTGAATAGACACGCATGTCTTAACAGAAATTAAAGACAACCATATGGCTCCTGCCGGTTGCCGACTTACAATAAGGAACATTGCATACATCAAATATAATCACAATCATGGCCATATCACATCATTTGCACACCTGCAAAACAAAGTTAAGCGCCTACTTTCTTTGCATATTTTACGTGGTTTGGGGCTTTCAATAAGTGTCGTTCTAACTTACGAACAAGAACCACAACATTGATACTAGCATTGTTGATCACCGTTGTAAATTGGATCTTAACTATGCTAGGAGAAAGCAGGCACCATAAAGCCACTTATGCAATACAAGTTGCATGTCAAGCGTGGAGCAAGTCTCATGAGCGATGTCATGTAAGGTTAGCCCGAGCGCTTCATCCCAACATACCGCCAGATGCAAAGTACACAAGAAGTAATCGACAATAAAAGCATCAATGCCCACAATGACCATTGTGTTCTACTCGTCTGTGGATCTACATATAGACACGGCTCTGATACCACTGTTGGGATTCGTAGCATGGAAAACAAAATTTTCTATCGCATACAAACAAACAAGCCAAGATCTATCTACTAGATTGTAGCAACGAGTCGATGGAATAACTTACCCTTGAAGATTCCAAAGCGGTTAACGAGAGCAGATTCTCGTGGGTGATGTAGTCGTACTCTTTCCGATCTCAAGATCGCGTGAGCGATCCTTCGGCGCCACGTTCCCAGCGCTCCCTGATCGGTCACCGCGTTACTTTCGAAGACCTTCCTCTCCCTTGTTCCAGTGACGGAGGTTGTAGCACTCTCCTCGCGATTCCGGCCTGTGGCGTGATGCAGGAGTAGAGGGAGATCCCGAGGCTTCGCCTTAAGCCGGTGCGAGTATGGTGGAGCTTATGAGAGAGGCTATTAGTGGTCTAGTAATTAGACACACCAATTAGAAGGCTCTAATCCGAAGGCTAGTGCAATTAGAAGCTCTAAACCGAAATAGCTCTAAACCGGGGTTTAGATCTAGGGTTTAGTTTAGAGGGTAGGAACTTGTGTGTGTTGGGAGGGGAGCCCTGCCCCTCCCTTTATAGGTGGGAGGCTGGCGCCAGGGAGGGAGAGTCCCTCCCCAACTCGGCCTAGGGCTGGTCACGGCTTGGGGAGGAGGACTCCTCCCCAAGTCGTTCCTCCTCTCCTCCACTTCCCAAAAACTGCCGTTTGACTTTCAAACTAGCCGTTTGACTTTTTCAAATTAGGATTCAATTTAATCCTTTATTTGGGACAGCAAGAACACTTAGTACATGATGCAATCATTCCAACTTCTAATTACACATTCATGTAACCCTTCCCCTCGGTCTTGGGACATTCCGGACCTTCTAGAATGTTCCCGATGGAAACACGGAACCATTCCCCAACTCCGAAATGGGACTTTCCTTATATGAATCTTATTCTCCGGACCATTAGGATCACCTCGTGATATCCGGATCCCATCCGAGACTCGAACAACATTCGGTCTCTTTCTCATAATACCATAACTACTCAAAACAACGTCGAATCCTTAAGTGTGTCTCCCTACGGTTCGTGAATTATGCGGACATGATCGAGACACTTCTCCGAGCAATAACCAATAGAGGAATCTGGAAATTCATATGGCTCCCACATATTTCTACGATTACTTTGCGATCGAATGAACCACTTACATACGATACCAATTTCCCTTTGTCTCACGATATGTTACTTATCCGAGGTTATGATCGTCGGTATCTCTGCATACCTAGTTCAACCTCGTTACTGATAAGTACTCTTTTCTCGTTCCCGTGATATGTGATCCCTTGTGACCAAGTCACATGCTTGCAAGCTAATTGGATGACATTCCACCGAGAGGGCCCAGAGTATATCTATCCGTCATGTGGATGGACAAATCCCACTCTTGATCCATGTGTTTCAACCAATACTTTCCAAACACTCAATGCCACCTTTATAACCACCCTGTTACGGTGTGGTGTTTGATGTCATCAAAGCATCCATCCAGTAAAGGTGATATGCATGATCTCATGGTCGAAGGAATTAGGTTACTATGTATCAGAAAGCATATAGCAATTGAACTATTGAAATGACTTGATCTTTATGCTACGCTTGTCTATAGGAGTATGTCCACCATATCATTCTCCTAATGATATGATCTTGTTGTTGATAACATCTCAATGTTCATGATATGGAAACCACAATCATCAATCAACCAACAAGCTAGTGAAGTATAGAGGCTATACTAGGGACTTCAAATTAAGTTTACAAATCACACAAGTATTAATGGTTTCCTTGTTAATACTATTATAGCATGAATGTAAACATTTATCATAAACACAAAGATATAATAATAACTACATTTATTATTGCCTCTAGGGCATATCTCCAACACTAAGTGTTACGAGCAGATATCAGGCTGATCCAGGTGAAGGTCACTGGACAGCGGTAAAGAATATTCTTAAGTACTTAAGAAGGACTAAGGATGTGTTCCTAGTTTATGGAGGTGAGGATGAACTCAGTGTAAGGGGTTACATAGATGCGAGTTACCTTAACGACTCAGATGATTTCAGATCGCAATCTGGTCATGTGTTTGTCATGAATGGTGGTGCTATGAGTTGGCAAAGTTCCAAGCAAGATACGGTGGCCTCCTCTTCAACAGAAGATGAATATATTGCCGCCTCGGAGGCTGGAAAGGAAGCTGTTTGGATTAGGAATTTCCTGATCGCTCTTGGTGTGGTTCAGGGCGCGTCCAATCCCATGGACGTTTATTGTGACAACAATGGTGCTATTGCACAAGCCAAGGAACCTAGACAGCACCAGAAGAACAAACATATTCGCATGCGTTACCATCAGATTCGAGATTTCGTTGAGGATGGTAGTGTCATGATATGCAAAGTACATACAGACTCAAATGTTGCTGATCCTTTTACAAAGCCACTCCTGCAGCCTGCGCATGAGGCGCACGCAAGAGCAATAGGTATTAGATACTATCTAGATTGACTCTAGTGCAAGTGGGAGACTGAAGAAAATATGCCCTAGAGGCAATCATAGAGATGATTATATTTCTTATGTATCCATGAGTTATTGTAATGTTCCTTGAATATCCATATCAGGCAACTTGTATTGATTGGCAATTATGTGAATTGTTTGTGAAACTCTTTACTTGTATGGTTATTTAAGAGTTGTCCCTAGTCGGAGTTTATGTGAGGACACACGTGAATATTAGACTAGCACATCGATTGGTTGATGACTATGTTTCGCAAGTCATATACATGGAGATGTCAAACCAATGATGTGGGCACATGTTATGAACATGGGGTTGGACTGACCCAACTTGAGACTAGCAATTAGTTGCAGCTCTCTTTCTACCCATAGTGTACGTTTTGTCCTTAGACCTGAGATTGTCACATGTACTTGAGATGTGGATCGACATACTTTGGAGCTATCAAACACTACTCTGTAACTGGGTAGTTATAAAGGTAGTTTTCGGGTTTGTCCTGAAGCATGCTGCAAGGCATGGTCAATCAAGATGGGATTTGCCCCTCTCTACTTGAGAGAGATATCTCTGGGGCCCTCGAGTGATCGGATCCAGAAATGCATGGCCATGCTACATAAGGTTAAGAGTTAACCTAGTAAAGGGATTCCGAGTTACGGTATCGAGAAAGAGAGGTCAGCTTGGAGCTAGACCAAATATCATGAGGAAAAGGGAAAGACATATACTAAACCTTGTGATGGTTCGTTCGATATGATCTTTGTATGCGTTTAGGAGTTGGCACGTCTTGCTAGAGGCCGCTACCAACTATTGAATAAGTGTATTCGTGTCATGTCTACACGCATATGAACCTATTGGGTCACACACTTAAGGGGCTGGAAGCCTAATGAGGATTTGATTCGAATTAGACCAGGCTTAGGCTACTAATGGGCTGCTAATGTAGAAGCCCACTAGGGACGCCTATATAAGAGAGGGTGGGCGAATGACCAGGTTAGACCTCAGACCATTCTCCTCACCGCCACTCCTCACTTTGTGTTGCCTTGCGGACCTAGCGGTCCGGCGTCGCTCCACCTCTGCGTGTGGATACCTCAAGGCCAGATCAGAAGCGCTGGACAAGCAGCAGGAGCTGCTCGTGGGACGAGAACAAGGAGGAGACGTGGAACGTCTGCACTGCCTCGACGCGCTTCATCAATTCCGCAACTGTGCGTCTATTGGTAATCCCGTGATCTATGACAACAGTATTCCTGGTTTACATGGTAGAATTTTTTTATTTGCGCTAGTGTAGCCTACCAGTATCCCTTCAAGGTATTGGGCGGCGAGCATGTCGAGCTTCTTTGTGTTTGTCAAAGCACCACGAAGAGATGAGACCTTGGCTTTGGATTGAGTGGAGTAGAGACTAGAGAGGGCACTCCAAACATCCGCAGCATGCTCAAGCCCAAAGACATGGGAAAGCACATCCTCGGAGAGGGAATTTACTACAAAACCCACAACTTGTTGGTCCTTGGTGACCTAGGCATCATAGTCCGGGTTGGGGACAAAGATATTCTTTCCATAAGAATCGGTGGCGTCTAGGAATTCGGACGGAGCAAGATCAGTGCCCTAAAGGAGCAACATGAAATGAGCACCACGTAGGGAGGGAAGAATCTGAGCCTTCCATGAGAGGTAGTTTTTGCGCATCAGCTTGATGGCTGGCAGCGACCCTAGGGTTCCTGCGATGGGTGTTGAGGATGTCGACATGGAGAAGTTGGTGTAGAAGAAAGAGGGAGGGATTTTAGGATGGGGAATTGATCAAGTAGGAAGAGACCTTTGAGAAATTCTGGTTTATAGTTAGATTTGTGAGGAGAAGAGAGAGAATCTGGCGGCGGAAGGTTGAAGACCGGAGGCGGCAGTTAGAGGGAGAGGATTGCTCTCGATACCATGTTAATCATGAGGGAACGGATAACCCTGTTGAGGGTTCCGGTTACGTCTTATATTGCGTGGGAAAAGCCCCACGGTGGCAATACAAGAGTCCTAGACGGGTTGGAGTACTACTCCATACCAGATACAAAACAAGTACAATATATCTCTAACAGACCTTCGATCAAGTGCGTGAATGTTCCAAGCTCAATGAAAATGTTCGGGATCGTTTGTTTTTACAAGCCACCCCTATATATTGCATGGCGCTACGTGATATCCTACTTCATGTGCGCATCATAAAAGACAAGTTAGAATTGTAATTGTCATCTTAAAAGGGCATTGTGCATGTTACACATTTTATAAGGGTTAATACGCGTGAGGAGGGGCTACTGGTCCAGGCTTGGCGATGGGATCTCGTCGGGGTCGGGCTCGCTCAAAAAGGAGGGAGGGAGGGAGAAATATTGGCGACGGGGTGGGTTTTGCAATGTGCCAAGAGAAGGTGGGGTGGATATCTAGGGTTCCTTCCGGGTGGACCTTGGATTGGATTAGGCTTAGACTTTAGGGCTCGTTTGGCTCCTATTATTTAAGCTAGAATCAAGGAATTCATTTATGATTTCAAGAATCAACCTGTTTTACTGCCTCGGAATTGGTTACAGAATTCATTTGCAAATTCCATCGTTTTCATTTCAAATCTAAGCTTAATTCCTTTTGGTACTCTGTCATTCCTGTGAAATTATCAAATAAAATGACATCATAAATGTCATTTCAAATGATGGGAGCCAAAGAGGGCTCTTAGTGTTTGTTTATATTTGTGTTAAGCCCATGTTACAATTCTCCTGATTTTTTGTTTTTTTTACCACGTGATGAATTTAGTATAATTATACTACATTTAATAAACCAAGGCAAGTGTGCCAGCAGCTCGCGATCAGATCCAGCATATGCATGTGGCACTGTAAAATGCATGCATACTGTCGGAAAATATCTAGAGCCTATGTTTTGGTTCAAGTAGTATTAAATGGCAATAAATATAGTGGCCCACTTGCATCTCCAGATCCTGTGACAATGTAGTAAGTCCAATTATTTATTATTTTTGTCCCATAACTAGCACCGGGGAACGTTTTAGTCATACATCTTGCAAAGTGAGGAACACTAGTCTTACAATCGGGAGCATTTTAGGTCAATTCAATCGAATTTCTATGATTTTATCCAAATTCGTCGTAACTCATTCTGGAACTGACACGTGGCATCATATTTTTTGCAAAATGACTCCTATGCTATTTTCTATCTGCAAGTTATGACCTTGGTACGACCTGACAAGCAGATCTGAATAAGAAAACAAATAATAAAAACTACCAATGCATTGTAGGGTATCGAACTGATTACCTGACGCTACTAAAGAAATCAGCTTTGGCACTACAGCAATCAAACGGAAGTGATTAACTGAAGTAGACTGAGCATTTTTTTGCGTTCGTATAAATAATTACGTCCTACCAAGTTACTCCTCGTCTGGCATAATTACGTCCTCTTAAGTACTTCTCGTCTGACAGGAGTAATGGCTTGTGGGTGTAGCTTCTATCGGCATAATGGCTTGTGGGTGTGTGTCGTTGTACAAAGTTTTAAGTTCAAATCCATTCTCCTCTTAGAGATTTAACTATTTTATTTATACGTCTACTAACAGGTGGTCCACCTGTCAGTCCGCATAGACAAATGACATACAAAAATATAGAGGGGTCATTTAAAAAAATCAACGTCATTTGTGGACAAATTAAGTTAAATTTACTGAAATTCAATTAAATTAGACTAAAATGCTCTCGAGATACAAGTTGTGGGACTAGTATTGCTCATTTTTTAATATGTGGGATTTAACTATTTTATTTGTACATTTACTAACAGGTGGCCCACTTGTCAGTCCGCATAGGGACACAAATGAAATAGAAAAATACAGAGAGATCATTTAGAAAAACGTCATTTATAGACAAATTAAGTCAAATTTACTAAAATTCGACTAAAGCAAGACGTGAGACTAAAGGTATATATACCTCTATTTATTAGTATTAGATGGCATGGGGAAGATGATTACTACTACCACGTACTCAGTCCCAAGCTGACCCCGCTGTCCCGACCACCGTGGAGGGGAGGCGTGTTGTTTGCAGACATGAATTAGCTCTGCCGACGTCCGTGCAGATGCCAGCTTGAAGATGGCGTGACCTAAAATACACCGAAGGCCTCCTTTATGGCTATGGACCTGAGAGCCGCATCGATGTGCCCACTGAGAGCTGTCTCCACGCGCTCCACGAGAAGGCAAGAGTGTCATACCATAGTACTTCCTCCGTCCCAAAGTAATACTCCCTCTGTTTCACAAAGCCTTGCGCGTTTGACTGTGCATACTTAACTAGGCGCGCTAGAACTAGCTTGTTTTTCATCTTTTTACTCTTTCGTTTTTTATGTGTAGCACTATGTTGATTCTACCTATTCCAAAAATCCCAGGATTTTTTTGATGAAATTTGGGAGAGTAATAGTCCTCTTTGTTTTCCGTGTCTGGTCAAACGCGCAGAGTAAATTAAAACAGAGGGAGTATATATAAGATTTTATTAGACTTAAACTGTATAAAAAAATCGTTTAGCGCTAAACTCTAAACTCTAATCGGTTGTGTTAATCGTTTAGCCCTATAGCTCCGACGGTTCAATTATAGTATGTTTCTGATTAACTACTATACTTAGTTAAAAATAAAAAATTCAACGCATATCGTCCATCCACCCTCTAGCTCGTCCTAATAAGTAGTTTTAGGAAGCTTCTACTAAATTGCCGCCTTCAGGAGCTCGATTTCCATTGTCACCTGCCAGTGTTTTGTCATCGTAGACCAGTTTCTCGCAGTTGCCCACCGAGAGTTGTCTACACGTCGCTCCACAAGAAGGCAAGATTTATTATCTCCGTTTTAAGGCTTGAGACATATAACTTATCAAACTATCTAAAATTTGACCAAGTTTTATAAAAAATATATATTTAAAATACGTAATCCATACCCTATCATACATCATGAAACGTATTTTCACATGGTATCTATATAATATAATAATTTTTGATTATTTTTTCTAAAAGTTTGGTCAAACTTTACATGGCTTAACTTTTTAAAAAAGTTATATGGCTTAAGCCTTGGGATGGAGGGAGTATATGCTTGACTGGAGTGTCATAGTACAGTACTTCCTCCGACCTAATTTAGTTTATATATAAGATTTTATTAGGGTCAAACTGTATAAAGTTTGACCAAATAGTTTGGCACAACTATAAACATATACGGTGCCAAATTAGTATTATTAGAATTATATTAAAATATATTTTCGTAATATATATATTTTATATCATTTATATTCATATTATTTTATATATTTTTGGAGTTTGACTTGCACGCAAAATTATGCGCAACATAATATAAAATGGAGGGAGTATATTGTTCATCCATGTTACATTTATTGGGCATTTTCAAGTCAACTTAGGATGGTCTTGATCTATTTTTTTGGCGAACCATATAAATCCAATAAGTTAATTGGAAAAACTAAAATTGATGGTTTTTTTTGAACAAAACCGAATAACAAGAACCATGGGAAATCAGCACTTCGCCTTGTGTTCAAAAAATCGGGCGAATCAGCGATTAATAAACCGATTAATTGCTACTCCGGATCAAACCTTATCGATTACCACTAGTCGGTTGTGTTAATCATTTAGTCCGATTAATAGCTTTGACAGTCTAATTAGTAGGTATGTTCCCGATTAAGTACTACACTTGGTCAAAAATAAAAAATTCAACGCATATGGCCATCCAGCCTCTAGCCCGCCCCAATGAAGTAGGTTTTGCGAAGCTTTCGCGCAAATCCCGCCTCCAGGAGCTCGATTTCCATTGTCACCAGCCAGTGTTTTGTCGTCGTAGACCAGTTCTTCGCAGTTGCCGACCAGACCTCAGATACAAGAGCTCGAGAACTTTGAGAAGCTCGTGCGGAAGCTCGAGGCTACCTTTAATAGGGTAGGTGGTTGACGTGCTAGGAGTCGTACCCTGTGTAGGTGGTGGGAGAAGAGGAACTCGAGAGGAGGATAAGCGGAAGAATCGCACATGGTGCCAGCTGATGGACCCTGAGTCGCTCGTGACCTTGATGATTAGGTCAGGAAGGAGAAGCGTACATGTTTTAATGGACTCTAGAGCAGTAGGGACGGGCATATAGATGGGCATATATTATTTCTTTCTTATATACACGTGTTTTAGGTGCTAATTTTTATAGGTGCGTCGATTAATAGCCGACCGATTAAATCAGTTAATCACTCACAAGCCGATCGAACATTTAACGATTATCGATTTCCTTACCATTGCATAAAATCAAAAGTTATGACAAGGTTTCTTCAAAGTCGTCATCCTTGAAGTAGGTGAAAAGAATGCTTAGCCCTCGTGTCATCCTCCGGAGAGCTACTAGGGTTTCCCCACGCCGCTAGCCCCTCCAGCCCCTCCCCCTGCCCTGCCGCCCCCTGAGAAGGGCCCGGAGCAAGCATGTGTAACCTGCCAGTGAAGGTGGCGACGAGGCTTCTTGGTGTGTTGTGTCTCAGGCGGCGGACATCGGACGCCATGGCAGCGGCCACACGATGGCGCTCCCAAGATTGCTTGCGCCAGATCTGAAGACCGTTGGATGGTTCAACACATCGCTTGAGATCCCTAACCTCTCCTGGCCGTTGTAGCTTGGTTAGGTGTGGCATGGTGGGCGGGGGCTGGGGGCACCAGGAGAAATCCCTGGCCTGGATGGCCACAACGGCGGCAACGCCCGCGTGCATCGTCTTCCTCGCTAGAGGCGTCTTCGAGGTTTTTCTCTCCCTCCTACCTTTCCCCTGCTACCCGGGTGAAAATCCAATTCCTCCGGAATGGGCGGCGGCATCGCTTTGGCGTTGTGACCTTCTTGAAGGCGCCGCTTTTGGTAAAGTGGTGGCTATGCGCTAGTCCAATTCCCGCAGGTTGACAGCGGCGGTTCCTTTAGTGGCGCCCTTCTTCGGATCTCCGGTGAGGGTAACATTCATGTGTGTTGTTGTCCCTTCGTGATGCACCAGATGCTCACGTCAAGACCAGATGAGCTCTCATGACCGGTGGTGGAGTTGCCCTGGTGATGATCTCACCTGATCTAGTTCGTCGTGTTCGGCACCTATCCATGGCAACAGTGTCTACGCTATCATTCGAGCTTTCGTTGCCTCTTGTGTGTGGCTTCAACTTGTTCGATAATCAAGCTGTGCGTGTCTTGTGTATTCTCTGTTTGTTTATGTTCGTTGTTGTCTTGTAAGCTGATCCCTCAATATCTTATATCTTTATTAATCTATAATTTCTATAAAGTTCATCCCCACTACAAAGCATTTAATGTTTGCAAGCTCAAATGTGGTGCAGCCACGTCACCCCAATTTTCCTGTCCGCTGGATTTCCAAATCGTTGATCCATCCTTTCGGGCGTGGGTTCATACTTGCTATAGTTCTCGCAGAGTTGTGGTAATCCTGTCGCAGACTTTACCTCTGAAAACCATTATTAAATATTCTCTTAAATATTCACCCGAAATACCGAAGGCCAATAAGGAGTCATTCCTAGCTATCGGCTGATGCTCTTCCACTTTCAGTAACGGCCTCAACTCAGCGCCGGTTCTCTTTCTTGTGCCGACGACTTGGACTATTTTTATGTCCCGCTTGCTCTGGAGCTATCGTCGAGACCCATCTGACTTCTCTCGCATTCTTCTCGCTCGGCCGACCGATGGCTGTGTAGAAGCTAGCAAGTTTTAAAAGAGGCGAGCAACTGTGCGCCGCTGCACCATAGGTTCTCACCATGGAACGACGAGAGAGCCTCCAGGTCCTCTATTTTTTCTACCTCTACCTCTCCATGGGGCATGAAGCTTTAGATTGATCGACTAGTAGACAAGAGGGAGAGCGTTGTAACTAAGCAAATCAATAGTGCAGTGGCTTTTTTCCCCAGAGCGCGGTGGATTTGGGAGTAACGTGGAGGAACATGTTCATTTTGACTAAGAAACATGTTCATTTTGACTAGGCGTGTACACACTCATCTTCTCTTTTCTTAGATTTTTCATGTTTCATGGTACAATTCAATTTCAATTGTTGGATTATATGGGCAAGATATCCACCTTTAAGCTAGTGTCATGCTTTAGCTCAATAATATTGAATTTCTTAATTTTAAAGTGTGCAATCATCAATATATATTTCCAACAAGTTTCAAGTTTTAATACATTTTCATCATGTATTTTCTTACATGTATTCTAGCGGCAAACATGCCGGGAGCAGCCATTAATTCCGCCAGACAAAGATTTTTACATCAGTTAGTTTTGTTCGGTCTGGCAAGTGCCTTTTACAAATGATATGTTTTCAACACGCATCTGTTAGCAATCCCCATTGTTGATGTGACATATACATTATAATCACTTGGTGATGAAAAATTGTTCATATTTCACTACCGTACCATTGTTGTGCTACTCACGATGGACCAGATTTTTATTATCTAAATTTTATTAGCTAACTCTTATCCTGCAATTTTAGTCTTCTTACATACTCTCTCTCTCTGTTCTGAAATACCCTGCATTCTGTAGTCAAGATCAAACTTTGTAAAGTTTGACTAAACATATTGAAAATTTTATGTAAACCTATAATACAACATAAGTACCATTAGAATCGTCATAAGATATATTTTTATAATATATACATTTGATGCTATAGATGTTTATAGTTTTTTCTATATATTTCACCAAACTTTATAAAGTTTGACTTTGACTAAACCCAGAATACAGGGTATTTTAGGACAGAGGGAGTATCAACAAAAGATCACTTCAAGCCTCTTGATTCAGGTGTCCACTAGTTTAATATAAAGTCCAGCCCATGTTGCATTGAGTTAAAAAAAGTCGTCATATATGAAAAGAGCTGTTCTGTTTCCATTAAGCCGCCACTGTTTCCTATCTCAGCCTTTTGTTTTTTCCCCATGGGCCTCGCCAGGTCTTGGCCTGCCAGCACGATCCACAGAGCCTGGAGGTGCACCACTGCTCCGGATCCATCCAATTGCGCCGAGAGTCCCACCCACTACACCGCTCGTTGCAGCGCAGAGTAGCACCCGCCCGCAGCAACTTTGTCACGGGCTGCACGGAAATGTGGCCCAAAAAGTAGGTGTTTTTTCTTTTATTCTTATTATATCTGAATTTTTTGAAATCTAAATGTTTTCTAAAAATGATTTTTTTTAAACATGAATATTTTTTGAAATGTGATTTTTCTAAAATATGAAAAAATTAGGGCTCATTTATATATGACTCAAACGGTTTAAAAAGAGTGTGCGATGGTGCACACATTTGAAAAAAGTCGTGTGCAATGCGTTTTACTACTCACGAGGCTTAGAAAACAAAACTGTGATCTATGGAGTTAAGACACACGCACGCACGCACGCACGCACGCACACGCACGCACGCACGCTTGCTTATTGTGTGTGATGTCAAATATAAGAAATTAAAAGGACACGCCGCTTCTTACCGTGTCGCCGCTTGCCGTGACAGGCGATGTTGCTCCAGCGCCACGACAACATCCACCAACACCACAACAGACGATATAGCCACCACCGCTCCAACAGATGACATCGACATTAAACCACTCTAGGTTGATGCCCCTCTCCTCCACCAATGTTGTATGGAAGCCTTGACCATCGCCGAGAGAAAGACATGAGGTGCCATCCAAGGTCACTGGCTCACTGTTGTCGTTGATCTGGTGTCGGCCGAGTCAACTGGTGCCATCCGAGGTGCTGCTCGAGGTTGCTAGAGCAGCTCTTCTTCTTCTTCTTCTTCTTCTTCTTCTTCTTCTTCTCACTACTAGGAAAAACGCTACCAGCCACAGAATTCTCAACATTCTGTGGCGCATATGCCATATGCGCCACGGAATTTTGTCTCAGAATTTTAAAAAAAATACCATAATACAGCAGAAATACACAGAATACACAGGAAATATACTAGAATACAACAATATATCACAGAAATGCACAAAACTCACAGAATACTCAGAAACTCACTGAAATTCTTACAAAGTGACAAAATACATCAATATAGAGAGTCCAAGTGTTACACACAAGTCATGGGAGAGTACAAGTTCGAAATCACACAATCGCACGAATTCACGATTGACGCAGATTCATTGCTCGAACGAGCCCCTGACCTCTATCTCTGAATGAATTGCAGACCAGGCAGTGAGCTCCATTCTGCTCAACCTCGGGGGCCTTCTGGGCATGGGTGGAAGCCAGTGGGTGGACCGCTCTGTTGCTCCACGGCCGTGGAACCCTTTGCTCGAGGTGGTGTCACGACCATCAACACCACCGAGTGTTCCGCCGACGGTAAGTCGGCTGACGCAGCCTGACGCATCTCCGCCATGACATTTGATCTCACCGCTAGGGCCTGCAGCAGTCACCCACCAGAGTCCCTCTGAGTCGGAAGCGGCCAGCCCCGCATCTTGCATCTCTCCGAGATCTCCTCCAAGGCAGCTGCATCGCGTGGATCACCTCGGAGGTCATATTCTGGAAAAATCGCCCTGCGGAACCTCTGTCCTCGCCCCGTATCACCTCCGCGAGCACCCTATTAATTCACCATAAAAATAATGGATCCTAAGCACAAGTATTAACTGAACAAAACAATTTACCAAGTGGTGGTAACCAACTTGATTGAAAAGTGAACAA
Organism: Avena insularis; assembly: GCA_023614405.1. Classification (NCBI taxonomy): domain Eukaryota; kingdom Viridiplantae; phylum Streptophyta; class Magnoliopsida; order Poales; family Poaceae; genus Avena; species Avena insularis. The sequence goes on from CM042685.1 coordinate 2,761,398, forward strand.
CTTAATAACTTTAATAAAGCAACTTGGATGTATAAATGTGCAGATCTACACATTTATATTTAAGCTATTTCATTATCTCCTTATCTGAACAAACTACATCATGACAGTGCCAGCAAGTAAGCCCCAAACTCAATTGCTACAAACATCAATTGCTACAAACATCAATTGCTACAAACATCAAACCTTTCACTTTCAGTTCAGGATCCATCCAACTCTGATTTGTAGCAGTGGCCGGATGGATGGTCCAGGAGGAACCGGCCCATCACTCTTGCCCAGGATTTGCCAATTGCAGCATGAGTGGCTTCCAGGATGATAACATGGGAAAGAATGAATATAGATGCTAGTACAATGCAAGAAATTTGGGTGCATACATACTTGCTGTGGATTTCTTTTCTCTATTTAGAAATAGCACATTTAGCACTATTTTCACCTGCCAGGTATAGTTGATAACCGCTAAATCTTCACTGAATGACCAAGACAGAAATCTACACGCAAAATTTTGATGCGAGGAAAAAAAGGTACTACATATTTCGGCGACAGAGAAAGATAAGTGATCTTACATGCAATTCTTTTGTAAACCTAGAAATGATTCCAACAGTTAAAGTACTTTCATTACCTATAGTAACCTAACCATGGTGAATATACGGGGACTTTCCACTCAGATATTCATGAGATCAATCGTCTGACGAAGAGGACAAAGTAGAGGCCATTTCAGGGTGCAGGAAACTTGTCTCTTTCATCTTCTTTTCCATGGTGTGGCTGTTACTCTCACGCTTTCTATATGAATTCCTTAATTAGATCTCTCGACTCTTATGTACCACTCATCCACATTATAGGTGCCACTAAAAACCAGAGCAAGTGCACCTTCTTTTTTTCGATATCGAGATAATATTTCTAGGCAGGCCTCAGTGGATAACAGATCGAAAGACATGGACCTGATTTGATAATAAAGTACTGCCCTCATACTTAGTTCTCAAGTCTCACGAGCTAAAGGTATCGTCTCTATGGGCCACACAAGCAATTGCTACAAACATCAAGTCTTACGAGTTAATACGGCAGATCTCAATTGCTAAAACATCAATTGCTCATGCTACAAACATCACTATCCCCTATAATTCAAAATAACAAACAAGAAACTGTCATCAACTTGAGTTTGGATCCATCCTGTCAACATCATAAACCTATTTTACTAGAAAAGCAGCAGACAACATAGCAATTACAGAGAAGAAATTAGTCAAAATCGCTCACCCTTCCATGCCCAAATTTGCACAGAAATTCGTCGCTGAAGCTGAGCTTCTCGAAGGGTGCTCATGCTTTGTCCGGCAGCGCTTCCACCCGCCACGCCCTCCGCCTATGCTTAGTGTCGATGTCGCTTGTCTGCTGCATCGCCTGGTCTAACATGCGCAACGCATCCCTTGTCCATGGCCATAGCCACCTCTCGGAGCTAGCACCGTGCCGCCGCCGCAAGCAGCGCCGCCTTCTTTGCGCTAGGGTTCCAGGAGCGAGGCAGTTTCACGTGAAGGCAGTCGATCTGGTTAGAGTTTTTTCTTTTTTAAATCTGTTTTCCATATTCTGTGGCGCATATGGCTATATCCGCCACAGAAAGTGATAATTCTGTGGCGCATATAGCCATATGTGCCTCCTGTGCAGTTGATACACATCAGAGTGTGTGTGGATGTGGGTTGACACACATCAGAGTGTGTGTGGATGTGGGGATACACGAGGCCTGAAGGGAGACGTGGTGGCGCAATCATTTGGTCGTCGATCATCACTCCGGCTTTGTCCTTCCATGTACTTATTGCAAGAATTGTACTTGACCCATTAAGTTTTGCTATTATATGGCTATATTGCAAGAATTCTGTGAAGCATTTGCTATATGCGCCACAAAATTAATTTTAGTGGAGCATTTTTTTCTATATGCGCCACAGAATTAAAATCTATCTATAATTATTTTTCTAGTAGTGTATTCTTCTTCTCTCTCTTCTAAACTATGAGCCCTACAATACTAGATTATAGGACAGAGCGACCTTACGACGTCTAAATATAATTGCAAACAAGTGAAGCTCAGTAATAATATCAAACAAAGAAATTAAATAGAATTGAAAATTTGATGGACCATCAAGTGGGGGTGATAGAGAATTATTCTTAACCCATATCTTCGCTAAATTTATGGATGCAAAGCAATAAGATATCACATGCATTAGAACTTGGTGTATTACAAGCCCCCATTCATCACGAGGACATAAAAGGAAGGCACGAAAAGAAGGAAAGCTTGCAAAACTTAATGGGTCAAGTACAAGACTTGAATCGATCACGTGTGGTGTAGCTAGCAAGACGAAGTCGTTAGCGGTATTTCCATATGTGTGAAACTATATCCATCTGCAAACAATTCCGTAAAAATTACCTCTCCCTTAGATACATGTATTTTGTATCATTATAATAGCAATATATAAAATTAGTTCATATTATTATTTGAATAAATTTTTTCGTTATTTATATATTATTAGATGACTTGTGAGACTTTCCTATATAATCTCTTGTTTTGGTATTCAATTTCTATGAGGAAGAGAACCCCCTTTTTCGTATTTTATTGTTTTATATGAACCTTTTGGATCTCGACTAATTTGGGGAAAATACCACTGAAATTTTTTCATCCATACGAAGATCCTGTGCAGTTGACACACATCAGAGTGTGTGTGGATGTGGGGATACACGAGGCCTGAAGGGAGACGTGGTGGCGCGGTCATTTGGCCGTCGATCATCACCCCGACTTTGTCCTTCCATGTACTTATTCATCTCAGGAGAAAACCCTATGCCATATTTTCTGAGGCGGCGGAGGCAAGTCTTCTTCCACCCATGGGAGAGGGAAGATCATGTTGTCTAGTGGCCGCTGCCGAAGGGAAGTCCCGCCATCGTCGGCACCAACTCCTCCTTGGCGTATGGGAAGTGTCTACAATATCATCTTCACCAACACCATCTTCATCTCAAGACCGACTTCATCCTTTTTGGCGAAGGAGGCAACTGCCCAGCGATAGTGTTGACATTCACGTGCATAACGTGTAGAAGTAGGGTCTTCGTTGCAATTTTTCGTTCCAACAAGGCAGGGACACATGTCGGCTTGAGGGAGATTTTGTATGGACTTGCACATGCATGACAAGATTTTGTATGAGTGGAACATGAAAATGCACATGGATCACAAGGTTTCGTATGTCTGATGCAGTTACCTCTATTGTATAGTTGCAAAATTATTTTTTGACGGTGATTTAGTATAATAAAAAGGGAGGGAGGAGTTAATACACAAATCTAACATACTCATGATCTTGCTCTATTTAGAGGCAGGAGTGAGTGACGCTCATCACATACACACAAAAGCCAGCCGCAGTGAGCTAGCAGCAGCAGTAGAAATGGTCGCCAGCCGTGTGAAGAAGCTGCGTGTCCTGCTCATTCCCTTCTTCGCGACAAGCCACATCGAGCCCTACACCGAGCTCGCCATCCGCCTCGCCGGCTCCAGGCCGGACTACGCCGTGGAGCCAACAATTGCGGTGACGCCGGCGAACGTCCCAATCGTCCAGTCCTTGCTGGAGCGACGCGGACAGCAGGGGTGCATCAAGATCGCGACGTACCCGTTCCCGGCCGTGGAGGGCCTCCCGGCGGGCGTGGAGAACCTGGGCAAGGTGGCGGCGGCCGACGCCTGGCGCATCGACGCGGCCGCCATCAGCGACGCCCTGATGCGGCCCGCGCAGGAGGCGCTGGTGAGGGCGCAGTCCCCCGACGCCATGGTCGCCGACCCGCATTTCTCCTGGCAGGCCGGCATCGCCGCCGATCTGGGCGTGCCGCTGGTGTCGTTCAGCGTGGTGGGCGCCTTCTCGGGGCTCGTCATGGGCAATCTCATGGCCTACGGCGCCGTCGAGGAAGGGGAAGACGCCGTTACGGTCCCCCGGTTTCCCCTTCCGGAGATACGGATACCCGTGACCGAGCTGCCGGAGTTCCTGAGGACGCACCTGCTGGAGCGCGACGGGAAGGATGTCGATAGCATCGGCAAAGTTTCGGTGGGACAGAATTTCGGCCTCGCCATCAACACGGCGTCGCACCTGGAGCAGCAGTACTGCGAGATGCACACCAGCGGCGGCCAAATCAAGCGAGCCTACTTCGTGGGGCCCCTCTCGCTGGGAGCCGAAGCAGTTGCCCCCGGCGGCGGCGGCGGCGAGACACAGGCGCCGCCGTGCATCCGTTGGCTGGACTCGAAGCCGGACCGGTCGGTGGTGTACCTGTGCTTCGGGAGCCTGACCCACGTCTCGGACGCGCAGCTGGACGAGCTGGCTCTCGGGCTGGAGGCGTCCGGGAAGGCGTTCCTGTGGGTGGTGAGGGCGGCGGAGCAGTGGAGGCCGCCGGCGGGGTGGGCGGAGCGCGTGCAGGACAGGGGGATGCTCCTGACCGCCTGGGCCCCGCAGACCGCCATCCTGGGCCACCGCGCCGTGGGCGCCTTCGTGACGCACTGCGGGTGGAACTCGGTGCTGGAGGCGGTGGCGGCGGGGTTGCCGGTGCTGACGTGGCCGATGGTGTTCGAGCAGTTCATCACGGAGAGGCTGGTGACGGAGGTGATGGGGATCGGGGAGCGGTTCTGGCCGGAGGGCGCCGGACGGCGGAGCACCAGGTACGAAGAGCACGGGCTGGTCCCGGCGGAGGACGTGGCGCGGGCGGTGACAACGTTCATGTGCCCCGGAGGAGCAGGGGACGCCAAGAGGCAGAGGGCCATGGAGCTCGCCGCCGAGTCTCGTGCGGCCATGGCGGAAGGAGGCTCGTCGCACCGTGATCTGTGCCGCCTCGTTGACGATCTCGTCGCAGCTAAGCTAGAGAGAGAGCAGGTGCCTAGCTAGCTCTTCACTTCAGGTTCCTCCGGCAGAACAGAATATTCGATCGGCATCGCTCGAGTCCGTGCTAGCTTTGCTCTCCAGCAGAATAAACCAAAATTTCAGACTTTTTTTTTACTCCGTACCAGAATTTATCAGACTTGTTTTTCATTCTCAATGTTGGCTCGCCAAGAGTGACATTGATTCGTGGTTATGGTATGCTAGATTTGGACATGTTAACTTCCACACCATGAATGTGTCCAAGATGAAGATGGTATTAGGAATGCCATTAATCGACCATATTAATCGACATGTTAACTTCCACACCCTATGTGACGAATGCATGGTTGGAAAACAACACCGTATACCAATGATATCGACCTATGTGGCCCTATCACTCTAGCAACTCACGGGGGAAGAAGCATTTTTTTCCTTGTGATAGATGACTACTCGAGATATATGTGAGTCGTACTCCTGCGCTCGAAGCATTTAAGAATCTAAAGGCTGTAACTGAGATGGAACACAAGTTCGCATATGATGGATTTTTTTACAAATATAACCCTCTGCGCATTATCAATATAAAAAATAACCCCTTCAAAACCCATTGTCAAAATTGCCCCGACGGATAGTGGACAAAGCGGCACCTACATGCTCATGCCGTAAAGCGACACCTACATGCTCACGCCGTAGGGAGTGGCGGAGGGCTCACACTGCCACGTGGGTTTGGCGAAAGTTCTATCGCCACTGGGTTTGGCGAAAGTTGGTGGCCTGGGCGTCATCGGATGGCGGGGAGTGGATGCATGCGGGCTGGCCTGGCGCTCTTGCGTTCGAGGTGCTCCCGTGGAGCATGGCCCCATCTCTCCCCAAGGGGGATGATTGGATGGGCTCTACCTTTTCTTGCACGATTAGAACCAGCTCAGTAAATTCTAATGCATCTTGTATCTCCCGCCGCCTAACTGAATAGACTTCCGTCAGTCCAAATGGCGGGAAGAACCTCCCGCCAGGCCGCATGGCTGGACGTCTGACGTTGGTCTCCATCGCCTTCCCCGACCGTGTGCTGCTCCCAAGACGCTTGTTGTCGTGGTGCCCCCCTCCCATACTCTTGGTTCGTCGGATCTGGGCCCCGGAGGTCCTTGTTTCATCCCCCTTTTTAGATTTTGTTTGCTCTTTTGTATAGATTTCTTGGGGTTTTTTTGAATGGATCCAGCTGGATTTGTTGTGTTCAAACTCACAATGTGGATTCTTATATTACAAATTCGCATTACCTTGTAATCATGCGGGCAGATCGTTATGAAAAAAATGAACAACTTTTTAGCGTGTCTTCTAGGATCTTTTTATGGTTCTGATTCCGGCTGAGATTGTTGTGTTCAAATTCACTTGGGTTTTTTTGTGTTACACATTCACAACACCTCATAAACAAATGGTCAGATAGTAATGAAAATATGTGAAGAGCTTTTTAGGCTGTCTCAGAAATATTTGCTAAAAAATACATAGTACTTCGCAAACACTTCGTCAGATCGTTTTGGAAATTCTGGAGAACTTGAGAAACACATTACATCAGCCTAAACATTGGTAGGACTTCCCAGCAAAAATGCGACGAAGTTGAAGGTTCTTTTGGCAAAAATAACTCACCAATCTTGAAGCAACCGGCGGCTAGGGATAGCCACTGGGCGCTCAGCCTGATGGAGGTAATGTGTGTTTTACTCCTTCATTTCGCCCCAACCTGGCCTCCTCCCGCGTCACTACCGGCTGACCGAACCCAATTGGTTTTTCCATCATGCTTGCAATTTTGTGTTTGATTTTCAGTCTATTTTTTAGGCTTGTTTGATCTTCTTTTGACACACATATCTAAAAAAGCATGTTTTTGGTGCTCTATTTTAAAGCGTCCGGTGAAGTGATACTTTTGCATGTTATATATAGAGCTTCTGGTGGAGACGTTATCCGCCCCCCGTGCGCCAAAAATGAATAAAGCGTGCTGCAAAGATATAAAATTTAGAGCTTATTTCTAACCTTGGTAAGCTAAAATATACCTAAAATACACTCCGAATTGTGAAAAGCCTTACACCTAAACTGTCACTGCGCGTATAAGGGGATTGCTCACATCCACTTCCACTCTTAGCCGCATGTAACTGCCCCAACATCTACCGAGGGCATCAAGCAAATTAAAAGATTGCGACGTTGCAGTGTAGTATTAATTATGAATTAGTCAAGAGACGTTTTATCAATATTATTATCATTTTATATTTTTTAAATGTTGGACATTGGACACTTGTAGGGAATGCATCATGTATCATACATCTGACAAATTGAAAGAATGGACTTGATGAATTACTCACCATCTCTCAATTATGCTGCTAACTCCCTGCTTAGCGCGGGGGGTCGGGCAAAGAAACTAGAGGTAGAGAGCGTGATATAGGCACCAACTGGGTTGTGCACAGTCGGTCCGCAGTGGGCACTTGCCTTTTTTGCTGCTCCATGGTGTGCAGCCCTATAGGCAGTCGATGGCACCTCGTCAACTGTGAGGCACTCGAGCTTGCTGTGTCAAGGGGGTTCAAGCTCAGGGACACGTACGGAGGACTTTGCCGAACCTGGTCGGTCCTGCTATCCTCCCGAATCTGAGCTCGCCGTCACCGTGGTTGCACCTACATCAACCACCTCGTTTGGTAGTGTGCACGAGTGGGTTTCTGTCTCTTCTCGCCTAAATTGGCAGTTTCATATTTTCTTATTATTAATTGGCAGTTTTTAGAGTACCATTTTCCTCTCTGCTAACACTTATGTTTCTTTTTTCTTAAATTGGTAGCAAATCTAGAGCAATTTCTCTCTTCGATCATTCATTCCTTTTGGACCTTATTTTTGCCCTATCTGGTAGCAAATCTAGAACAACAAATAACACCAGCATAATACATATATTCAGAAATAAAGCACATGTAGATAAAGTTGTGTGCAACTAATATAGGATATGGCGATAGATAGTAGGGTACTTAACAAGGTTTGATACATTAGTTGCTCAGCAGCCAACACACAACATACAAAAATAAAAGAAGCTTCTTTACAACAGTAGCATCACACAGGTTCAGCCCCTCCTGGCCGCCACCTCCGCCTCCTCCCTCTAACGCCTCCTCCACGTCATGTAGACCAGTCCCTTGATCTTGGAGACCTTGGGCTTGATCGGAGGCATGCGACCTTATTTGATGACCACCTTCTGGACGTTGCGGAGGTGAAGGTCGAGCGCCTTGTGCTGAGCGCTAAAGGCGTTGATGTTCACGGTCGTGCCGACTTTCGGGTTACTGGAGTTCGAGCCCTCTGCATTCATCATGAGGCAGTTGAAGTCGGTGGTGACGAGTCTCCTCCTGCAGAAGGGGACATGTAGACGCTGCCAGCAAAGTAGGTGTCATACTGGCCGGCCAGCAGCCTCCTCAGCACCTGACGAGTCTTGGTGTGCTTGGACTCATCGTCCCTGTAGACGTCGCTACTGTGCACCTATTGGAACAAAATAGTAGTGTGCATGATAATAATGACATGATTGTGATCCCTTAATTGTCGGAATTGATTGTTTGCATAAGTTAATCGATTAGGATCCCTTGAAGATCTGGATTGATTGTTTGCATAAATTAACCGAGTGTGTTAAATTCCTCAATCCCCAAATTTCAAACAAAATCAAGTATTGATTCCAACTAAAGATTGCCGCTAGTAGTAAATATGGAATCCCTTAACTACAACTCGAAGCACAAATAAAATATGATTGAATTCGAACAGGCAGATTCATCGAAACATAAGATCAATCTAGCATCCAACACAATAGGATTAGCTGATGTAAGAAGATCGATCTAGCATCCAACGACTGAAATGCGAACAACTGAATCCTAATAACACAAGATCTAGCATCCAATGATGGGAATGAGAGAAGAACAAGGGAATGGGAGCAAACCCTAGTTACCTCCGAACATGGGTCATCGATGCTGGTGTCGTAGGGGTTCACCGGAGAGATGTAGTCCTCCGGATGTAGGGGTTCGTAGCATGAAAAACAAAAAATTCTACCGCATGCACACAAACAAGCCAAGGTCTATCTACTAGATTGTAGCAACGAGTCGCTTAGAGTACTCACCCTCGAAGATTCTAAAGCGGTTAACGAGAGCAGATTCTCGTGAGTGATGTAGTCGTACACTTGCCGATCTCAAGATTGCGTGAAGCGATCCTTTCAAGGCTATTCTAGCGCTTCCGCAATGATCACATCGTTGATTTCGATGAAGACCTTCCTCTCCCTTGTTCCAGTAGGCAGCGGAGGTTGTAGTTCTCCCCTCGCGGTTCCGGCAGCACGACGGCATGGTGTCGGAAGTAGAGGGAAGATCCCGCAGGGCTTCGCCTAAGCCGGTGCGTGTTATGGTGGATCTAGGGTTTTCCGGCGATCTAGGTTTAGAAGGCCGGAGAGGAGGAGGAGGAGTCGGCGGCGGCTAGGGCGACGGCGCACGGGGTGGGAGGGCTGGCTCTTGTGTTGTTTGGGGCAGCCCTCCCCCTCTATTTATGAGAGGGAGGGGCAACCTTGGGAGGGGAGAGTTTGAATCCAAACCCAAACCCAAGTTGGATAGAAGGAAGGACTCTTTCCTTCTTCCACTAGGAAACCATTGTTCTAGTTTGACTTCTCAAACATCCCGTTTGACTTTCAATTTAGAACTTTAATTCTCTCTCGCAAATGCCCAAACCAAGTGACCTAGGATATGGTCCAGCCATTCCACTTACCCATGACACATTCATGGACCATTCCCCTTTCCGGTCCGGTGAACCTTCTAGAACCTCTCCGATGAAAATATCGGAATCTTTCCCGAACTCCGGAATCGGACTTTCCTTATATGAATCTTATTCTCCGGACCATTCCGGATCTCCTCGTGATATCCCGGATCCCATCCGAGACTCCGAACAGCATTCGGTATCCCTACTTATATTCCATATCTACTAAACAACATCGAATCCTTAAGTGTGTCTCCCTACGATTCGTGAATTATGCGGACATGACCGAGACACTTCTCCAATCAATAACCAATAGAGGAATCTGGAAATTCATATGGCTCCCACATATTTCTACGATTACTTTGCGATCGAATGAATCACTTACATACGATACCAATTTCCCTTTGTCTCGTGATAGTTTACTTATCCGAGGTTTGATCGTCGGTATCTCTGCATACCTAGTTGAACCTCGTTTGCCCCGACCGTGTGCTACTCCCAAGACGCTTGTTGTCGTGGTGCCCCCCTCCCATACTCTTGGTTCGTCGGATCTGGGCCCCGGAGGTCCTTGTTTCATCCCCCTTTTTAGATTTTGTTTGCTCTTTTGTATAGATTTCTTGGGGTTTTTTTGAATGGATCCAGCTGGATTTGTTGTGTTCAAACTCACAATGTGGATTCTTATATTACAAATTCGCATTACCTTGTAATCATGCGGGCAGATCGTTATGAAAAAAATGAACAACTTTTTAGCGTGTCTTCTAGGATCTTTTTATGGTTCTGATTCCGGCTGAGATTGTTGTGTTCAAATTCACTTGGGTTTTTTTTGTGTTACACATTCACAACACCTCATAAACAAATGGTCAGATAGTAATGAAAATATGTGAAGAGCTTTTTAGGCTGTCTCAGAAATATTTGCTAAAAAATACATAGTACTTCGCAAACACTTCGTCAGATCGTTTTGGAAATTCTGAAGAACTTGAGAAACACATTACATCAGCCTAAACATTGGTAGGACTTCCCAGCAAAAATGCGACGAAGTTGAAGGTTCTTTTGGCAAAAATAACTCACCAATCTTGAAGCAACCGGCGGCTAGGGATAGCCACTGGGCGCTCAGCCTGATGGAGGTAATGTGTGTTTTACTCCTTCATTTCGCCCCAACCTGGCCTCCTCCCACGTCACTACCGGCTGACCGCACCCAATTGGTTTTTCCATCACGCTTGCAATTTTGTGTTTGATTTTCAGTCTATTTTTTAGGCTTGTTTGATCTTCTTTTGACACACATATCTAAAAAAGCATGTTTTTGGTGCTCTATTTAAAGCGTCCGGTGAAGTGATACTTTTGCATGTTATATATAGAGCTTCTGGTGGAGACGTTATCCGCCCCCCGTGCGCCAAAAATGAATAAAGCGTGCTGCAAAGATATAAAATTTAGAGCTTATTTCTAACCTTAGTAAGCTAAAATATACCTAAAATACACTCCGAATTGTGAAAAGCCTTACACCTAAACTGTCACTGCGCGTATAAGGGGATTGCTCACATCCACTTCCACTCTTAGCCGCATGTAACTGCCCCAACATCTACCAAGGGCATCAAGCAAATTAAAAGATTGCGACGTTGCAGTGTAGTATTAATTATGAATTAGTCAAGAGACGTTTTATCAATATTATTATCATTTTATATTTTTTAAATGTTGGACATTGGACACTTGTAGGGAATGCATCATGTATCATACCTACATATATTAAGGCGCGACATTTTCAGAGCCTCTAAACGATCCAGCGCAGTAGTACTGTAGATGGCCTATTTTCTACCTATCACCTAGCAACATGTTTTTCTTTGGATTGTTTTAGTCAAAGCCGTTCACGAATAGACCACCACTTGGTTTCTCACTCCTCCATGAGCCATATTACTGTAGACAGATCAATATCTACCAATCAGCAGCCGCCACGTCGGCTCGCTACAGTGCAATTTTTCTTTCTTTATATTTTTCATTTTACACTTTTTAACGATAATATTTTTGGGACACTTTTCTGTCGTAATTTTTTGGCAATAGTTTCGACATAACTTTTCGCCGTGTTTTTCCCGTTAATAGTTATCCTTCAGTAATTCTATAAGTGTATATAGTAATTCTTCCGTCGATAGTCTACAACTGTATTTTCTTCTCTAAATTTTTAAAATATTTTACGGTAACTTTTTGACACAACTTTTTGGCCGCAATTTTATGATAGTAATTAACTATGTTTACAATGGTATTTTACATCCATTTTTAACTATGCTAGGCTAATTATTCGACGAATCTTCATGTCCGTTATTTTCCAACGGTCATTATCTTAAGTTTACGAAAACACTTTTAAAATCTTTTTTAACTCGGCTGCAATTTTTCCAACACAACTTTCCCTCCAGTAGATAATTGCCAGACAACTTCTCGATGGTGAATATCTGCAATATTATTTTATCTTCCTTTCCTATTCTATGACAATAATTTTTAGTCAGGCTTTCCCAGTCATAATTTCCATAAAGTAACTACCTTCCAGTAAATTTATGATAATGAGTCATTTTTTAGTCGTAACTCGCCGGTAGTAATTCAATTATTTATCTTTTGCATTTTTTGACACTAATTTCACATCCGCCGCCTCTTTTTACCGAAAAAATAGTACCAACGCTTTTCGACGGTAACTTTAGACGACAATGGTACACTATATAAGGCGTAATCCCCGGCAATACTTTCAGCCGATTATTTGACCCCATTGTCCCATCACGGGCGCGGCATGTTGCCACGCCACATTTCCTAGTACATCTGACAAATTGAAAGAATGGACTTGATGAATTACTCACCATCTCTCAACTATGCTGCTAACTCCCTGCTTGCAGGAATTAAAACAAACACGTACCGTTACACATACTACTATTTTCTAGCGGGGGGTTTTAATCAATCGGGCAAAGAAGCTAGAGCTAGAGAGCGTGATATAGGCACCAACTGGGTTGTGCACAGTCGGTCCGCAGTGGGCACTTGCCTTTTTTGCTGCTCCATGGTGTGCAGCCCTATAGGCAGTCGATGGCACCTCGTCAACTGTGAGGCACTCGAGCTTGCTGTGTCAAGGGGGTTCAAGCTCAGGGACACGTACGGAGGACTTTGCCGAACCTGGTCGGTCCTGCTATCCTCCCGAATCTGAGCTCGTCGTCATCGTGGTTGCACCTACATCAACCACCTCGTTTGGTAGTGTGCACGAGTGGGTTTCTTTCTCTTCTCGCCTAAATTGGCAGTTTCATATTTTTTTGATTATTAATTGGCAGTTTTTAGAGTACCATTTTCCCCTCTCGCTAACACTTATGTTTCTTTTTTCTTAAATTGGTAGCAAATCTAGAGCAACTTCTCTCTTCGATCATTCATTCCTTTTGGCCCTTATTTTTGCCCTATCTGGTAGCAAATCTAGAACAATAAATAACACCAGCATAATACATATATTCAGAAACAAAGCACATGTAGATAAAGTTGTGTGCAACTAATATAGGATATGGCGATAGATAGTAGGGTACTTAACAAGGTTTGATACATTAGTTGCTCAGCAGCCAACACACAACATACAAAAATAAAACAAGCTTCTTTACAACAGTAGCAGCACACAGGTTCAGCCCCTCCTGGCCGCCACCTCCGCCTCCTCCCTCTAACGCTTCCTACACGTCATGTAGACCAGTCCCTTGATCTTGGAGACCTTGGGCTTGATCGGAGGCATGCGACCCTATTTGATGACCACCTTCTGGACGTTGCGGAGGTGAAGGTCGAGCGCCTTGTGCTGAGCGCTAAAGGCGTTGATGTTCACGGTCGTGCCGACTTTCGGGTTACTGGAGTTCGAGCCCTCTGCATTCATCATGAGGCAGTTGAAGTCGGTGGTCCTGTGACGAGCGAGAAGGGGACATGTAGACGCTGCCAGCAAAGTAGGTGTCATACTGGCCGGCCAGCAGCCTCCTCAGCACCTGACAAGTCTTGGTGTGCTTGGACTCATCGTCCCTGTAGACGTCGCTACTGTGCACCTATTGGAACAAAATAGTAGTGTGCATGATAATAATGACATGATTGTGATCCCTTAATTGTCGGAATTGATTGTTTGCATAAGTTAATCGATTAGGATCCCTTGAATATCTGGATTGATTGTTTGCATAAATTAACCGAGTGTGTTAAATTCCTCAATCCCCAAATTTCAAACAAAATCAAGTATTGATTCCAACTAAAGATTGCCGCTAGTAGTAAATATGGAATCCCTTAACTACAACTCGAAGCACAAATAAAATATGATTGAATTCGAACAGGCAGATTCATCGAAACATAAGATCAATCTAGCATCCAACACAATAGAATTAGCTGAGGTAAGAAGATCGATCTAGCATCCAACGACTGAAATGCGAACAACTGAATCCTAATAACACAAGATCTAGCATCCAATGATGGGAATGAGAGAAGAACAAGGGAATGGGAGCAAACCCTAGTTACCTCCGAACATGGGTCATCGATGCTGGTGTCGTAGGGGTTCACCGGAGAGATGTAGTCCTCCGGATGTAGGGGTTCGTATCATGAAAAACAAAAAACTTCTACCGCATGCACACAAACAAGCCAAGATCTATCTACTAGATTGTAGCAACGAGTCGATTAGAGTACTCACCCTCGAAGATTCTAAAGCGGTTAACGAGAGCAGATTCTCGTGGGTGATGTAGTCGTTGTTGGAGATATGCCCTAGAGGCAATAATAATTGTACTTATTATTATATCTTTGTGTTTATGATAAATTTTTACATTCATGCTATAATAGTATTAACAAGGAAACATTAATACTTGTGTGATTTGTAAACTAAAATAGAGTCCCTAGTAAAGCCTCTTTATAATACTAGCTTGTTGGTTAATAAATGATTGTGGTTTCCCTATCATGAACATTGAGATGTTATTAACAACAAGATCATATCGTTAGGAGAATGATATGGTGGACATACTCCTATAGATAAGCGTAGCATAAAAGATCAAGTCATTTTAATAGTTCAATTTCTATATGCTTTCTGATACATAGTAACCTAATTCCTTCGACCATGAGATCATGCATATCACCTTCACCGGAAGGATGCTTTGATGACATCAAACACCACACCGTAACTTGGTGGCTATAAAGGTGGCATTGAGTGTTCGGAAAGTATTGGTTGAGACACATGGATCAAGAGTGGGATTTGTCCATCCATATGACAGATAGATATACTCTGGGCCCTCTCGGTGAAATGTCATCCAATTAGCTTGCAAGCATGTGACTGGCTCATAAGGGATCACATATCACGGGAACAAGAAAAGAGTACTTATCGATGTGAGGTTGAACTAGGTATGTAGAGATACCGACGATCATAACCTCGGATAAGTAAACTATCGTGAGACAAAGGGAAATTGGTATCGTATGTAAGTGGTTCATTCGATCACAAAGTAATCGTAGAAATATGTGGGAGCCATATGAATTTCTAGATTCCTCTATTGGTTATTGTTCGGAGAAGTGTCTCGATCATGTCCGCATAATTCACGAACCGTAGGGAGACACACTTAAGGATTCGACGTTGTTTGAGTAGTTATGGAATGATGAGAAAGAGACCGAATGTTGTTCGGAGTCTCGGATGGGATCCAGGATATCACGAGGAGATCCAGAATGGTCCGGAGAATAAGATTCATATAAGGAAAGTCCTGTTTCGGAGTTGGGGAATGGTTCCGGTGTTTTCATCGGGAATGTTCTAGAAGGTTCCGAAATGTCCGGCACTCCAAAGGGGAAGGGTACATGAATGTGTCATACCAAGTTGGAATGATTGCATCATGTACTAGGTGTCATCGCTGAACAAAATAAAGGGTTTAATCAAATCCTAGTTTGAAAAGTCAAACGCCAATTTGAAAAGTCAAACGGCTATTTTGGGAAGTGGAGGGGAAGGTGGAAACCGAGTTGGGGAGGAGTTCCTCCCCTCCATCGCCGGCCCCCTTGGGAAACCGAGTTGGGAGGACTCCTCCCCGACGGCCTCCACCTATATAAGGAGGGGCAGGGCTGCCCCTCCTAGCACCCAACACCTCCACCCGCAAACCCTAGCCCTAAGCCGTCGGCCCTCCTACAGCCGCCGCTGCGCTAGGGCAAGCCGCCGCCGCCTAGCTAACCCTAGCTGCCGGCCAAGCCTCCCCCTTGGTGTGTCTAAACCCTAGATCGCCGAGGATCTCTCTCATAGTCCACCATACTGCCCGCTTAAGGCAGGCGAAGCCTGCGAGATCTCCCTCTACTTAGGTACCACGCAGTTGTCTTCTGCTGGAATCCTTTGGAACAAGGGAGAGGAAGGTCTTCGTCAGTACGAGCGACGTGTGACCGATTACGGAGCGCCGAACGCAGCGTCGGAAGGATCGTCTACGTGAACTTGAGATCGGGAAGAGTACGACTACATTACCCACGAGAATCCGCTCTCGTTAAACACTTTGGAATCTTCGAGGGTGAGTTATTCCATCGACTTGTTTCTACAATCTAGTAGATAGATCTTGGCTTGTTTGTTTGTATGCGATAGAAATTTTTTGTTTTCCATGCTACGAATCCCTACAGTGGTATCAGAGCCAGGTTTATATGTAGATCAGTTGCACGAGTAGAACACAATGGTCATTGTGGGCGTTGATGCTTTTATTGTCAATTGCTTCTTGTGTACTTTGCATCTTGCGGGATGTTGGGATGAAGCGTCCCGGGCTAACCTTACATAACATCGTTCATGAGACTTGCTCCACGCTTGACATGCAACTTGTATTGCATAAGTGGCTTTGCGAGTGCTTGTTTCTCCCAGCATAGTTAAGATTCAATTTACAACGGGTGATTGACGATACTAGTATCAATGTTGTGGTTCTTGTTCATAAGTTAGAACGACACTTATTGAAAGCCCCAATCCACGTAAAATATGCAAAGAAAGTAGAGGCGTCTAACTTTGTTTTGCAGGGGTGTGCTATGATGTGATATGGCCATGATTGTGATTATATTTGATGTATGCAATGTTCCTTATTGTAAGTTGGCAACCGGCAGGAGGCTTATCGTTGTCTTTAAATTATGTTAAGACCCGCATGTCTATTCAAAGTAGTTGTAATAGTTGAAGCCGGTGGACGACAACCATGGAGAAGCGTCATTGACCTTGATGCAATGCCGGTGATGATGGAGATCATGTTCGTGCTTGAAGATGGAGATCGGAAGCACAAAGAAGAAAGGCCATATCATATCACATATTATGAATTGCATGTGATGTTAATCCTTTATGCATCTTGTATTGCTTAGTTAACGACGGTTGCATTATAAGATGATCCCTCATGCACATGAATTTCAAGTCATAAAGTGTTCACCCTTAGTTAGCACCGTTGCTAAAGCTTGTTGTTTCGAAGCACCACGTGATGATCGGGTGTGTTAGATTCCGCAAGTGTATACAACGTGAGCAAGCCATATTTGCTCATGCGGAAGCTAAGGTTTGATCTTGACGAGCCTAGCATGTACAGACATGGTCTCGGAACATGGATCATCGAAAGGTAAAGCATGAATCATATAGTAGATATGATGAACATGTCGATTGTTCGCCATTGAAACTATATCAACTCTCGTGATGATCGGTGTTGATGTGGTGGATTTGGTTCGTCTGATCACTAAAACAATGTGAGGGATATTGTTTTGAGTGGGAGTTCACTTAGATTAATTTAACTATTAATTAGAACTCAATTTGTCATAAACTTAGTCTAAACTATTGCAAATATGTTGTAGATCAATGGCCCCTACCATCAATTTTAATGCGTTCTAGAGAAAGAAAAATTGAAAACAATGGAAGCAACTTCATGGATCGGTTCCGCAATTTGAGGATTGTCCACACATGGTAATTTGACCTATGTCTGGATGCACTGGGTGACCCACCCAAATGCCACCGATGAAGTAAAGAATGTTTACCTTGCTCGGAAGACTCAGTACTCCACAGTTCAGTGTGCTATCTTGTATGGTTTAGAATCGGAGCTTCAGAAAAGGTTTGAGAATTCAGACCCACATGATATTGTCCGTGATCTCAAATTGATCTTTGAGACTCACGTGGCAATTGAGAGCTATGAGGCTTCTGAAAAGTTCCTTAACTGCAAGATGGAAGATGGCAGCTCCGTCAGTGAGCATGTGCTTAAGATGTCTGGGCACGCAAACAAACTTCAAAGCTTGGGTATAGTGATTCCTAATGCTTTGGGGATTTACCGTGTCCTCCAATCACTACCACCAAGTTACAAGAACTTTGTGATGAACTACAATATGCAAAACATGAACAAGCAGTTGCCAGAACTCTTTGCCATGTTGAAATATGCAAAAGTGGAGATCAAGAAAGAGCACCAAGTGTTGATGGTCAATAAGACCACCAAATTCAAGAAAGGAAAGTCTAAGAAAAAGGGACACTTCAAGAAGGGTGGTAAGAAAGTTACCACGCCGACGAAGAAGACCAAGGCTGGACCTAAGCCTGATACTGAGTGCTTTTCTTTGCAAGGGAGAGGTCCTTCGGAATTGCCCAAAGTACTTGGCGGATTTGAAGAACGGCAACATCAAGAAGAAAGGTATATCCGATATACATG
The DNA here is from genome assembly GCA_023614405.1 of Avena insularis. Taxonomy (NCBI): domain Eukaryota; kingdom Viridiplantae; phylum Streptophyta; class Magnoliopsida; order Poales; family Poaceae; genus Avena; species Avena insularis. The sequence goes on from CM042685.1 coordinate 2,779,582, forward strand.
TTATTGATGTGTATCTCACTAGTACTCGTAGTAGTGCCTAGGTATTTGATACTGGTTCGGTTGCTCATATTTGTAACTCGAAATAGGTGCTGCAGAATAAACGGAAGCTAGCGAAGAACGAGGTGATGATGCGCGTGGGAAACGGATCAAAGGTTGATGTGATCGCGGTCGGCACGCTACCTCTTCATCTACCATCGGGATTAGTTTTATACTTAAATAATTGTTATTTGGTGCCTGCGTTAAGCATGAACATTATATCGGGATCTTGTTTATTGCGAGACGGTTACTTGTTTAAGTCCGAGAATAATGGTTGTTCGATTTATATGAGTAATATGTTTTATGCACATGCACCTTTGATAGATGGTCTATTCTTATTGAATCTCGATAGTGGAAATACACATATTAATAACATTGAGGCTAAACGTTTGAAATCGAGCGATAACTCGACCTATATGTGGCACTGTCGTTTTGGTCACATTGGAGTGAAGCGTATGAAGAAACTCCATTCCGATGGACTTCTTGAATCACTTGATTTCGAATCACTTGAAAGATGCGAAGCATGTCTGATGGGTAAAATGACTAAGACTCCATTTTCTAGTATGATGGAGCAAGCTACGGACTTATTGGAAATCATACATACCGATGTGTGTGGTCCAATGAGTGTAGCATCGTGCGGTGGTTATCGTTATGTTCTTACCTTCACGGATGATTTGAGTAGATATGGGTATATCTATTTCATGAAACATAAGTCTGAAACTTTTGAGAAGTTTAAGGAATTTCAAAGTGAGGTTGAGAATCAACGTAACAAGAAGATTAAATTTCTACGTTCTGATCGTGGAGGTGAATATCTAAGTTACGAGTTTGGCGAGAATTTGAAGAAATGCGGAATACTTTCACAATTGACACCGCCGGGAACACCACAGCGTAATGGTGTATCCGAACGTCGTAATCGAACTCTCTTAGATATGGTTCGTTCTATGATGTGACTTACAGATTTACCGCTATCATTTTGGGGTTATGCATTAGAAACAGCCGTATTCACTTTAAATAGGGCGCCATCTAAATCCGTTGAAACGACACCGTATGAATTATGGTTTGGGAAGAAACCTAAATTGTCGTTCCTTAAAGTTTGGGGTTGCGAAGCCTATGTAAGGAAGTTACAGCCGGACAAGCTTGAACCCAAAGCGGAAAAATGCGTCTTCATAGGATACCCGAAGGAAACTATTGGGTATACCTTCTATCATAGGTCCGAAGGCAAAATCTTCGTTGCCAAGAATGGATCCTTTCTAGAGAAGGAATTTCTCTCGAAAGAAGTGACTGGAAGGAAAGTAGAACTCGACGAGGTTGTCAAACCTTCTCTTGAATTTGCGAGTAGCGCAGCACCGGAAGAAGTTCTTGTGGTGCCTGCACCAATAAGAGAGGAAGCTAATGATGATGATCATGAAACTTTGGTTGTAGTTGCTACAGAACCTCGCAGGTCAACGAGAACTCGTACCACTCCTGATTGGTATGATCCCGTTATGAGTGTCATGTTGGTGGACAACACCGATGACCCTGCGACATATGAGGAAGCAATGATGAGCCCAGATTCCAATAAATGGCAAGAAGCCATGAAATCCGAGATTGGATCCATGTACGAAAACCAAGTATGGACTTTGGTGGACTTACCGGATGGCCGGAAGGCTATCGAGAACAAATGGATTTTCAAGAATAAATAGATGCTGATGGTAATGTTACTGTCTATAAAGCTCGACTTGTCGCAAAAGGGTTTCGACAAATTCAAGGAGTTGACTACAATGAGACTTTCTCACCGGTAGCGAAGCTAAAGTCTATGAGGAATATGTTAGCAATCGCTGCATATTATGATTATGAGATATGGCAGATGGATGTCAAAACAGCATTCCTCAATGGAGACATTGATGAAGAATTGTATATGATGCAACCCAAAGGTTTTGTCGATCCTAAAGATGCTAATAAGGTATGCAAACTTCAACGGTCCATCTATGGATTGAAGCAAGCATCCCGAAGTTGGAGTCAACGTTTTGATAAGGTAATCAAAAGTTTTGGTTTTATACAAACTTACGGAGAAGCTTGTATTTACAAGAAAGTGAGTGGGAGCTCTGTAGCATTCTTAATACTATATGTGGATGACATATTGTTGATTGGGAATGATGTAGACCTTCTTAATAGTGTAAGGAATATTTGAATAATAGTTTTTCAATGAAGGATCTTGGCGAAGCAGCTTACATATTAGGCATAAAGATTTATAGAGATAGATCGAGACGCCTAATATCATTGTCACAAAGTACATATTTGGACAAAGTTCTAAAGAGGTTTGGAATGGAAGATAGCAAGAAAGGGTTCTTGCCCATGTTGCCCAATACGACCTTGAGTAAAACTCAAAGTCCGACAACTGCAGAAGATAGAGAAAGGATGAGTAAGACTCCCTATGCCTCAGCCATAGGATGTCTAATGTATGGCATGCTATGTACTAGACCCGACATTGCATATGCCGTTAGTTTAACTAGCAGATATCAAAGTGATCCAGGAGTGGATCATTGGACAGCGGTCAAAAACATCCTTAAGTACTTGAGAAGAACTAAGGATATGGTTCTTTCTTATGGAGGTGATGAACAACTCGTTGTTAATGGTTACACCGATGCTAGTTGGAACACCGATCCGGATGATTCTAAATCACAATCTGGATACGTATTTACTTTGAATGGTGCAGCAGTTAGCTAGAGGAGTGCAAAGCAAAGCGTTGTGGCGAGATCTTCAACTGAATCGGAATACATGGCTGCTTAGGAGGCTTCACAAGAAGCGATATGGATGAAAGAGTTCATTACAGAGCTGGGTGTGGTTCCTAGTGCGCTGGATCCAATGTCTATCTACTGTGATAACATGGGCGCCATAGCCAATGCGCAAGAACCAAGGTCACACAAGAAGATGAAGCACATCAAGCTACGTTTTCACGCTATTCGAGAACATGTCATAGATGGGGACATAAAGATTTGCAAAGTAAGCACAGATCTGAATGTGGCGGATCCGTTGAGTAAACCTCTCCCAAGGGCAAAACATGACCAGCACCAAACTTCCATGGGTGTTCGTATATTACCATGTAATCTAGATTAGATGACTCTAGTGCAAGTGGGAGACTGTTGGAGATATGCGCTAGAGGCAATAATAATTGTAGTTATTATTATATCTTTGTGTTTATGATAAATGTTTACATTCATGCTATAATAGTATTAACAAGGAAACATTAATACTTGTGTGATTTGTAAATTAAAATAGAGTCCCTAGTAAAGCCTCTTTATAATACTAGCTTGTTGGTTAATAAATGATTGTGGTTTCCCTATCATGAACATTGAGATGTTATTAACAACAAGATCATATCGTTAGGAGAATGATATGGTGGACATACTCCTATAGATAAGCGTAGCATAAAAGATCAAGTCATTTTAATAGTTCAATTGCTATATGCTTTCTGATACATAGTAACCTAATTCCTTCAACCATGAGATCATGCATATCACCTTCACCGGAAGGATGCTTTGATGACATCAAACACCACACCGTAACTGGGTGGCTATAAAGGTGGCATTGAGTGTTCGGAAAGTATTGGTTGAGACACATGGATCAAGAGTGGGATTTGTCCATCCATATGACGGATAGATATACTCTGGGCCCTCTCGGTGAAATGTCATCCAATTAGCTTGCAAGCATGTGACTGGCTCACAAGGGATCACATATCACAGGAACGAGAAAAGAGTACTTATTAGTAACGAGGTTGAACTAGGTATGTAGAGATACCGACGATCATAACCTCGGATAAGTAAACTATCGTGAGACAAAGGGAAATTGGTATCGTATGTAAATGGTTCATTCGATCGCAAAGTAATCGTAGAAATATATGGGAGCCATATGAATTTCCATATTCCTCTATTGGTTATTGTTCGGAGAAGTGTCTCGATCATGTCCGCATAATTCACGAACCGTAGGGAGACACACTTAAGGATTCGACGTTGTTTGAGTAGTTATGGAATGATGAGTAAGAGACCGAATGTTGTTCGGAGTCTCGGATGGGATCCGAGATATCACGAGGATATCCGGAATGGTCCGGAGAATAAGATTCATATAAGGAAAGTCCTGTTTCGGAGTTGGGGAATGGTTCCGGTGTTTTCATCGGGAATGTTCTAGAAGGTTCCGGAATGTCCGACACTCCGAAGGGGAAGGGTACATGAATGTGTCATACCAAGTTGGAATGATTGCATCATGTACTAGGTGTCATCGCTGAACAAAATAAATGGTTTAATCAAATCCTAGTTTAAAAAGTCAAACGCCAATTTTTAAAGTCAAACGGCTATTTTGGGAAGTGGAGGGGAAGGTGGAAACCGAGTTGGGGAGGAGTTCCTCCCCTCCACCGCCGGCCCCCTTGGGAAACCGAGTTGAGGAGGGATTCCCCTCCCCTGGCGCGGCCCCTCCACCTATATAAGGAGGGGCAAGGCTGCCCCTCCTAGCACCCAACACCTCCACCCGCAAACCCTAGCCCTAAGCCACCGGCCCTCCTGCAGCCGTCGCCGCCTTAGGGCAAGCTGCCGCCGCCTAGCTAACCCTAGCCGCCAGCCAAGCCTCCTCCTTGGTGTGTCTAAACCCTAGATCGCCGAGGAGATCTCTCATAGTCCACCATACTCGCTCCGGCTTAAGGCGAAGCCCTGCGAGATCTGCCCTCACTTGGGTACCGCCCAGGTTGTCTTTATGGAATCGCGAGGAGAGTGCTACAACCTCCGTCACCTTTGGAACAAGGGAGAGGAAGGTCTTTGTCGAAAATTTAACGCAGGATCGATCATGAGCGCTACCGAACACAGCGTCGGAAGGATCGTCTACGTGATCTTGAGATCGGGAAGAGTACGACTACATCACCCACGAGAATCCGCTCTCGTTAAACACTTTGGAATCTTCGAGAGTGAGTTATTCCATCGACTCGTTGCTACAATCTAGTAGATAGATCTTGGATTGTTTGTTTGTATGTGATAGAAATTTTTTGTTTTCCATGCTACGAATCCCTACAGTCGTACACTTGCCGATCTCAAGATTCGGTAGACGATCCTTCCTTGCAGCGCTTCCGGGCTAATGGGTCACACATTTAAGACTCGATGAAGACGTTCCTCTCCCTTGTTCCAGTAGGCAGCGGAGGTTGTAGTTCTCCCCTCGCGGTTCCGGCAGCATGACGGCGTGGTGTCGGAAGTAGAGGGAAGATCCCGCAGGGCTTCGTCTAAGCCGGTGCGCGTTATGGTGGATCTAGGGTTTTCCGGCGATCTAGGTTTAGAAGGCCGGAGAGGAGGAGGAGGAGTCGGCGGTGGCTAGGGCGACGGCGCACGGGGTGGGAGGGATGGCTCTTGTGTTGTTTGGGGCAGCCCTCCCCCTCTATTTATGAGAGGGAGGGGCAGCCTTGGGAGGGGAGAGTTTGAATCCAAACCCAAACCCAAGTTGGATAGAAGGAAGGACTCTTTCCTTCTTCCACTAGGAAACCATTGTTCCAGTTTGACTTTTCAAACCTCCCGTTTGACTTTCAATTTAGAACTTTAATTCTCTCTCGCAAATGCCCAAACCAAGTGACCTAGGATATGGTCCAACCATTCCACTTACCCATGATACATTCATGGACCATTCCCCTTCCGGTCCGGTGAACCTTCTAGAACCTCTCCGATGAAAACATCGGAATCTTTCCCGAACTCCGGAATCGGACTTTCCTTATATGAATCTTATTCTCCGGACCATTCCGGATCTCCTCGTGATATCCCGGATCCCATCCGAGACTCCGAACAACATTTGGTATCCCTACTTATATTCCATATCTACTAAACAACATCGAATCCTTAAGTGTGTCTCCCTACGGTTCGTGAATTATGCGGACATGACCGAGACACTTCTCCAATCAATAACCAATAGAGGAATCTGGAAATTCATATGGATCCCACATATTTCTATGATTACTTTGCGATCGAATGAACCACTTACATACGATACCAATTTCCCTTTGTCTCGTGATAGTTTACTTATCCGAGGTTTGATCGTCGGTATCTCTGCATACCTAGTTCAACCTCGTTACCGATAAGTACGCTTTTCTCGTTCCCGTGATATGTGATCCCTTGCGAGCCAGTCACATGCTTGCAAGCCAATTGGATGACATTCCACCGAGAGGGCCCAGAGTATATCTATCCGTCATATGGATGGAAAAATCCCATTCTTGATCCATGTGCCTCAACACATACTTTCCGAACACTCAATGCCACCTTTATAGCCACCCAGTTACGGTGTGGTGTTTGATGTCATCAAAGCATCCTTCTGGTAATGGTGATTAGCATGATCTCATGGTCAAAGAAATTAGGTTACTATGTATCAGAAAGCTTATGGCAAATGAACTATTGAAATGACTTGATCTTAATGCTACACTTATCTATAGGAGTATGTCCATCATACCATTCTCCTAATGATATGATCTTGTTGTTAACAACATCTCAATGTTCATGATTGGGAAACCATGATCATCTATTAACCAACAAGCTAGTATTACAAAGAGGATTTACCAGGGACTCTAATTTAGTTTACAAATCACACAAGTATTAATGTTTCCGGTTAATACTGTTATAACATGAATGTAAACATTTATCATAAACACAAATATATAATAATAACCACTTTTATTATTGCCTCTAGGGCATATCTCCAACAGTCTCCCACTTGCACTAGAGTCAACTAATCTAGATTACATGGTAATATACCAAACACCCATGGCGGTTTGGTGCTGGTCATGTTTTGCCCTTGGGAGAGGTTTAGTCAACGGACCCGCCACATTCAGATTTGTGTGTACTTTGCAAATCTTTATGTCACCATCTTGGACATGCTATCGAATAGCGTGAAAATGTAGCTTGATGTGATTCAGCTTCTTGTGTGACCTTGGTTCTTGCGCATTGGCTATGGTGCCCATATTATCACAATAGATAGACATTGGGTCCAGCGCACTTGGAACCACACCGAGCTCTATAATGAACTCCTTCATCAATATCGCCTCTTGTGAAGCCTTCGAAGCAGCTATGTATTCCGATTCATTTGAAGATCTCGCCACAACGCTTTGCTTTGCACTCCTCCAGCTAACTGCTGCACCATTCAAAGTAAATACGTATCCAGATTGAGATTTAGAATCATCCAGATCGGTGTTCCAACTAGCATCGGTGTAACCATTAACAACGATCTGTTCATCACCTCCATAAGAAAGAACCATATCCTTAGTTCTTCTCAAGTACTTAAGGATGTTTTTGACTCCTGTCCAATGATCCACTCCTGGATCACTTTGATATCTGCTAGTCAAACTAACAACATATGCAATGTCGGGTCTTGTACATAGCATGGCATACATAAGATATCCTATGGCTGAGGCATAGGAGTCTTACTCATCCTTTCTCTATCTTCCATTGCCACAGGTGACTTTGAGTTTTACTCAAGGTCGACATAACATGGGCAAGAACCCTTTCTTGCTATCTTCCATTCCAAACCTCTTTAGAACTTTGTCCAAATATGTACTTTGTGACAATGATATTAGGCGTCTCGATCTATCTCTATAAATCTTTATGCCTAATATGTAAGCTACTTCACCAAGATCTTTCATTGAAAAACTATTATTCAAATAATCCTTGACACTATTAAGAAGGTCTACATCATTCCCAATCAACAATATGTCATCTACATAGTATTAAGAATGCCACAGAGCTCCTAATTATGAGAGATATGACAAGAAACCCGTCGTTTTCGCGTTTTATGGCTGTTTTCATGAGCTATTGCCTGCATTTTTGGGGTTCTAGGGCGATTTACAACGACCTTAAGACCCGATACATTTTTGAGAGTTATGACCAAAAACTCGTCGTTTTCGTGTTTTTAGGTTCCAGTTGGATTTGCAAGGCTAGTAAGACCCATTACATATTTGAGATATATGACTAAAAACTCGTACTTTTCGTGTTTTATGGCCATTTTCATGAGCCATTGCCCACAGTTTTGGGGTTCGAGGCGGATTTGCATGCCTCGTTAGAACCCTTACATGTTTGAGAGACATGACTAGAAACTCGTCGTTTTTGCGTTTTATGGCTGTTTTCATGAGCTATTGCCCACTGTTTTGGGGTTCCATGGTGATTTACAACGACCTTAAGACCCAGCATATGTTTGAGAGTTATGACCAAAAACTCGTTGTTTTCGTGTTTATGGCCCTTTTTATGAGTTATTTCCCAAGGTTTTTAGGTTCCAGCTGGATTTGCAAGGCCAGTAAGACCCTTTTTCGTGTTTTATGGCCGTTTTCATGAGCTATTGCCCACAGTTTTCGGGTTCTAGGCGGATTTGCATGCCTCGTAAGAACCCTTACATGTTTGAGATATATAACCAGAAACTCGTCGTTTTCGTGTTTATGGCCATTTTCATGAGTTATTTCCTAGAGTTTTTGCGTTCCAAGCGGATTTGCATGGTCTGGCAGACCCATTACATGTTTGGGAGATATGACCAGAAACTCGTCGTTTTCACGTTTTATGGCCGTTTTCATGAGCTATTGCCCACAGTTTTGGGGTTCCAGGCGGATTTGCATGCCTCGTAAGAACCCTTAAATGTTTGAGATATATAACCAGAAACTCGTCGTTTTCGTGTTTATGGCCATTTTCATGAGTTATTTCCTAGAGTTTTTGTGTTCCAAGCGGATGTGCATGGTCTGGCAGACCCATTACATGTTTGGGAGATATGACCAGAAACTCGTCGTTTTCACGTTTTATGGCCGTTTTCATGAGCTATTGCCCACAGTTTTGGGGTTCCAGGCGGATTTGCATGCCTCGTGAGAACCCTTATATGTTTGAGAGATATGATCAGAAACTCGTCGTTTTCGTGTTTTATGGCTGTTTTCATGAGCTATTGCCCACAGATTTGGGGTTCTAGACAGATTTGCATGCCTCGTAAGAACCCTTACATGTTTGAGAGATATGACAAGAAACCCACCGTTTTCGCGTTTTATGGCTGTTTTCATGAGCTATTGCCCGCATTTTTGGGGTTCCAGGGCGATTTACAACGACCTTAAGACCCGATACATTTTTGAGAGTTGTGACCAAAAACTTGTCGTTTTCGTGTTTTATGGTCATTTTCGTGAGTTATTGCCCACAGTTTTTAGGTTCCAGTTAGATTTGCAAGGCTAGTAAGACCCTTTACATGTTTGAGATATATGACTAAAAACTCGTACTTTTCGTGTTTTCTGGCCATTTTCATGAGCCATTGCCCACAGTTTTGGGGTTCTAGGCGGATTTGCATGCCTCGTAAGAACCGTTACATGTTTGAGATATATGACCAGAAACTTGTCATTTTCGTGTTTATGGTCATTTTCATGAGTTATTTCCTAGAGTTTTTGTGTTCCAAGCGGATTTGCATGGTCTGTCAGACCCGTTACATGTTTGGGAGATATGACCAGAAACTCGTCGTTTTCACGTTTTATGGCCGTTTATGGGCGTTTTCATGAGCTATTGCCCACAGTTTTGGGGTTCTAGGCAGATTTGCATGCCTCGTAAGAACCCTTACATGTTTGATAGATATACCTAGAAACTCGTCGTTTTTGCGTTTTATGGCTGTTTTCATGAGCTATTGCCCACAGTTTTGGGGTTCCAAGGTGATTTACAACGACCTTAAGACCCAACATATGTTTGAGAGTTATGACCAAAAACTCGTCGTTTTCGTGTTTATGGCCCTTTTAATGAGTTATTGCCCACAGTTTTGGGGTTCTAGGCGGATTTGCATGCCTCGTAAGAACCCTTACATGTTTGAGATATATAACCAGAAACTCGTCGTTTTCGTGTTTATGGCCATTTTCATGAGTTATTTCCTAGAGGTTCAGGCGGATTTGCATGCCTCGTAAGAACCGTTACATGTTTGAGATATATGACCAGAAACTGGTCAGTTTCGTGTTTTCTGGCCATTTTCATGAGCTATTGCCCACAGTTTTGGGGTTCTAGGCAGATTTGCATGCCTCGTAAGAACCCTTACATGTTTGATAGATATACCTAGAAACTCGTCGTTTTTGCGTTTTATGGCTGTTTTCATGAGCTATTGCCCACAGTTTTGGGGTTCCAAGGTGATTTACAACGACCTTAAGACCCAACATATGTTTGAGAGTTATGACCAAAAACTCGTCGTTTTCGTGTTTATGGCCCTTTTAATGAGTTATTTCCCATGTTTTTTAGGTTCCAGTTGGATTTGCAAGGCTAGTAAGACCCTTTACATGTTTGAGATATATGACTAAAAAGTCGTAATTTTCGTGTTTTATGGCCGTTTTCATGAGCTATTGCCCATAGTTTTCGGGTTCTAGGCGGATTTGCATGCCTCGTAAGAACCCTTACATGTTTGAGATATATAACCACAGACTCCTCGTTTTCGTGGTTATGGCCATTTTCATGAGTTATTTCCTAGAGTTTTTGCGTTCCAAGCGGATTTGCATGGTCTGGCAGACCCATTACATGTTTGGGAAATATGACCAGAAACTCGTCGTTTTCACGTTTTATGGCCGTTTTCATGAGCTATTGCCCATAGTTTTGGGGTTCCAGGTGAATTTGCATGCCTCATAAGAACCCTTAAATGTTTGAGATATATAACCAGAAACTCGTCGTTTTCGTGTTTATGGCCATTTTCATGAGTTATTTCCTAGAGTTTTTGCGTTCCAAGCGGATTTGCATGGTCTGGCAGACCCATTACATGTTTGGGAGATATGACCAGAAACTTGTCGTTTTCACGTTTTATGGCCGTTTATGGGCGTTTTCATGAGCTATTGCCCACAGTTTTGGGGTTCTAGGCAGATTTGCATGCCTCGTAAGAACCCTTACATGTTTGAGAGATATGACAAGAAACCCGCCGTTTTCGCGTTTTATGGTTGTTTTCATGAGCTATTGCCCACAGTTTTGGGGTGCCAAGGTGATTTACAACGACCTTAAGACACAACATATGTTTGAGAGTTGTGACCAAAAACTTGTCGTTTTCGTGTTTTATGGTCATTTTCATGAGTTATTGCCCACAGTTTTTAGGTTCCAGTTAGATTTGCAAGGCTAGTAAGACCCTTTACATGTTTGAGATATATGACTAAAAACTCGTACGTTTCGTGTTTTCTGGCCATTTTCATGAGCCATTGCCCACAGTTTTGGGGTTCTAGGCGGATTTGCTTGCCTCGTCAGAACCGTTACATGTTTGAGATATATGACCAGAAACTTGTCATTTTCGTGTTTATGGTCATTTTCATGAGTTATTTCCTAGAGTTTTTGTGTTCCAAGCGGATTTGCATGGTCTGTCAGACCCGTTACATGTTTGGGAGATATGACCAGAAACTTGTCGTTTTCACGTTTTATGGCCGTTTTCATGAGCTATTGCCCACAGATTTGGGGTTCTAGGCAGATTTGCATGCCTCGTAAGAGCCCTTACATGTTTGATAGATATAACTAGAAACTCGTCGTTTTTGCGTTTTATGGTTGTTTTCATGAGCTATTGCCCACAGTTTTGGGGTTCCAAGGTGATTTACAACGACCTTAAGACACAACATATGTTTGAGAGTTGTGACCAAAAACTTGTCGTTTTCGTGTTTTATGGTCATTTTCATGAGTTATTGCCCACAGTTTTTAGGTTCCAGTTAGATTTGCAAGGCTAGTAAGACCCTTTACATGTTTGAGATATATGACTAAAAAGTCGTAATTTTCGTGTTTTATGGCCGTTTTCATGAGCTATTGCCCATAGTTTTCGGGTTCTAGGCGGATTTGCATGCCTCGTAAGAACCGTTACATGTTTGAGATATATGACCAGAAACTTGTCATTTTCGTGTTTATGGTCATTTTCATGAGTTATTTCCTAGAGTTTTTGTGTTCCAAGCGGATTTGCATGGTCTGTCAGACCCGTTACATGTTTGGGAGATATGACCAGAAACTTGTCGTTTTCACGTTTTATGGCCGTTTTCATGAGCTATTGCCCACAGTTTTGGGGTTCCAGGCGGATTTGCATGCCTCGTAAGAACCCTTACATGTTTGAGAGATATGATCAGAAACTCGTCGTTTTCGCGTTTTATGGCCGTTTTCATGAGCTATTGCCCACAGATTTGGGGTTCTAGGCAGATTTGCATGCCTCGTAAGAACCCTTACATGTTTGAGAGATATGACAAGAAACCCGCCGTTTTCGCGTTTTATGGCTGTTTTCATGAGCTATTTCCCGCATTTTTGGGGTCCCAGGGCGATTTACAACGACGTTAAGACCCGATACATTTTTGAGAGTTATGACCAAAAACTCGTCGTTTTCGTGTTTTATGGTCGTTTTCATGAGTTATTGCCCACAGTTTTTAGGTTCCAGTTAGATTTGCAAGGCTAGTAAGACCCTTTACATGTTTGAGATATATGACTAAAAACTCGTACTTTTCGTGTTTTCTGGCCATTTTCATGAGCCATTGCCCACAGTTTTGGGGTTCTAGGCGGATTTGCATGCCTCGTAAGAACCGTTACATGTTTGAGATATATGACCAGAAACTTGTCATTTTCGTGTTTATGGTCATTTTCATGAGTTATTTCCTAGAGTTTTTGTGTTCCAAGCGGATTTGCATGGTCTGTCAGACCCGTTACATGTTTGGGAGATATGACCAGAAACTTGTCGTTTTCACGTTTTATGGCCGTTTATGGGCGTTTTCATGAGCTATTGCCCACAGTTTTGGGGTTCTAGGCAGATTTGCATGCCTCGTAAGAACCCTTACATGTTTGATAGATATAACTAGAAACTCGTCGTTTTTGCGTTTTATGGTTGTTTTCATGAGCTATTGCCCACAGTTTTGGGGTTCCAAGGTGATTTACAACGACCTTAAGACACAACATATGTTTGAGAGTTGTGACCAAAAACTTGTCGTTTTCGTGTTTTATGGTCATTTTCATGAGTTATTGCCACAGTTTTTAGGTTCTAGTTAGATTTGCAAGGCTAGTAAGACCCTTTACATGTTTGAGATATATGACTAAAAACTCAGATTTTCGTGGTTTTCTCGCCATTTTCATGAGCCATTGCCCACAGTTTTGGGGTTCTAGGCGGATTTGCATGCCTCGTAAGAACCGTTACATGTTTGAGATATATGACCAGAAACTTGTCATTTTCGTGTTTATGGTCATTTTCATGAGTTATTTCCTAGAGTTTTTGTGTTCCAAGCGGATTTGCATGGTCTGTCACACCCATTACATGTTTGGAAGATATGACCAGAAACTGCTCACTTTCACGTTTTATGGCCGTTTATGGGCGTTTTCATGAGCTATTGCCCACAGTTTTGGGGTTCTAGGCAGATTTGCATGCCTTGTAAGAACCCTTACATGTTTGATAGATATAACTAGAAACTCGTCGTTTTTGTGTTTTATGGTTGTTTTCATGAGCTATTGCCCACAGTTTTGGGGTTCCAAGGTGATTTACAACGACCTTAAGACACAACATATGTTTGAGAGTTGTGACCAAAAACTTGTCGTTTTCGTGTTTTATGGTCATTTTCATGAGTTATTTCCCACGGTTTTTAGGTTCCAGTTAGATTTGCAAGTCTAGTAAGACCCTTTACATGTTTTACACATATGATTAAAAACTCATACTTTTCGTGTTTTCTGGCCATTTTCATGAGCCATTGCCCACAGTTTTGGGGTTCTAGGCGGATTTGCATGCCTCGTAAGAACCGTTACATGTTTGAGATATATGACCAGAAACTTGTCATTTTCGTGTTTATGGTCATTTTCATGAGTTATTTCCTAGAGTTTTTGTGTTCCAAGCGGATTTGCATGGTCTGTCAGACCCATTACATGTTTGGGAGATATGACCAGAAACTTGTCGTTTTCACGTTTTATGGCCGTTTTCATGAGCTATTGCCCACAGTTTTGGGGTTCCAGGCGGATTTGCATGCCTCGTAAGAACCCTTACATGTTTGAGAGATATGATCAGAAACTCATCGTTTTCGCCTTTTATGGCCGTTTTCATGAGCTATTGCCCACAGATTTGGGGTTCTAGGCAGATTTGCATGCCTCTTAAGGACCCTTACATGTTTGAGAGATATGACAAGAAACCCGTTGCTGCTTTTATGGCTGTTTTCATGAGCTATTTCCCGCATTTTTGGGGTCCCAGGGCGATTTACAACGACGTTAAGACCCGATACATTTTTGAGAGTTATGACCAAAAACTCGTCGTTTTCGTGTTTTATGGTCGTTTTCATGAGTTATTGCCCACAGTTTTTAGGTTCCAGTTAGATTTGCAAGGCTAGTAAGACCCTTTACATGTTTGAGATATATGACTAAAAACTCGTACTTTTCGTGTTTTCTGGCCATTTCATGAGCTATTGCCCAAGTTTTGGGGTTCTAGGCGGATTTGCATGCCTCGTAAGAACCGTTACATGTTTGAGATATATGACCAGAAACTTGTCATTTTCGTGTTTATGGTCATTTTCATGAGTTATTTCCTAGAGTTTTTGTGTTCCAAGCGGATTTGCATGGTCTGTCAGACCCATTACATGTTTGGGAGATATGACCAGAAACTTGTCGTTTTCACGTTTTATGGCCGTTTATGGGCGTTTTCATGAGCTATTGCCCACAGTTTTGGGGTTCTAGGCAGATTTGCATGCCTCGTAAGAACCCTTACATGTTTGATAGATATAACTAGAAACTCGTCGTTTTTTGCGTTTTATGGTTGTTTTCATGAGCTATTGCCCACAGTTTTGGGGTTCCAAGGTGATTTACAACGACCTTAAGACACAACATATGTTTGAGAGTTGTGACCAAAAACTTGTCGTTTTCGTGTTTTATGGTCATTTTCATGAGTTATTGCCCACAGTTTTTAGGTTCCAGTTAGATTTGCAAGGCTAGTAAGACCCTTTACATGTTTGACATATATGACTAAAAACTCGTACTTTTCGTGTTTTCTGGCCATTTTCATGAGCCATTGCCCACAGTTTTGGGGTTCTAGGCGGATTTGCATGCCTCGTAAGAACCGTTACATGTTTGAGATATATGACCAGAAACTTGTCATTTTCGTGTTTATGGTCATTTTCATGAGTTATTTCCTAGAGTTTTTGTGTTCCAAGCGGATTTGCATGGTCTGTCAGACCCATTACATGTTTGGGAGATATGACCAGAAACTTGTCGTTTTCACGTTTTATGGCCGTTTTCATGAGCTATTGCCCACAGTTTTGGGGTTCCTGGAGGATTTGCATGCCTCGTAAGAACCCTTACATGTTTGAGAGATATGATCAGAAACTCGCTGCTTTTCGTGTTTTATGTCCGTTTTCATGAGCTATTGCCCATGATTTGGGGTTCTAGGCGATTTGCATGCCTCAGAAGAACCCTTACATGTTTGAGAGATATGACAAGAAACCCGCTGCTTTCGCTTTTATGGCTGTTTTCATGAGCTATTTCCCGCATTTTTAGGGTCCCAGGGCGATTTACCACGACGTTAAGACCCGATACATTTTTGAGAGTTATGACCAAAAACTTCGCTTTCGTGTTTTATGGTCGCTTTTCATGAGTTATTGCCCACGCTTTTAGGTTCCAGTTTGATTTGCAAGGCTAGTAAGACCCTTTACATGTTTGAGATATATGACTAAAACTCAGTACTTTTCGTGTTTTCCGCCATTTTCATGAGCCATTGCCCACGCTTTTGGGGTTCTAGGCGGATTTGCATGCCTCGTAAGAACCGTTACATGTTTGAGATATATGACCAGAAACATGTAATTTTCGTGTTTATGGTCATTTTCATGAGTTATTTCCTAGAGTTTTTGTGTTCCAAGCGGATTTGCATGGTCTGTCAGACCCATTACATGTTTGGGAGATATGACCAGAAACTTGTCGCTTTCACGTTTTATGGCTGTTTTCATGAGCTATTGCCCACAGTTTTGGGGTTCTAGGCAGATTTGCTTGCCTCGTAAGAACCCTTACATGTTTGATAGATATAAGTAGAAACTCGCTGCTTTTTATGCTTTATGGTTGTTTTCATGAGCTATTGCCCACAGTTTTGGGGTTCCAAGGTGATTTACAACGACCTTAAGACACAACATATGTTTGAGAGTTATGACCAAAAACTTGTCGTTTCGTGTTTTATGGTCATTTTCATGAGTTATTGCCCACAGTTTTTAGGTTCCAGTTAGATTTGCAAGGCTAGTAAGACCCTTTACATGTTTGACATATATGACTAAAACTCGTACTTTTCGTGTTTTCTGGCCATTTTCATGAGCCATTGCCCACGCTTTGGGGGTTCTAGGCGGATTTGCATGCCTCGTAAGAACCGTTACACGTTTGAGATATATGACCAGAAACTTGTCATTTTCGTGTTTATGGTCATTTTCATGAGTTATTTCCTAGAGTTTTTGTGTTCCAAGCGGATTTGCATGGTCTGTCAGACCCGTTACATGTTTGGGAGATATGACCAGAAACTTGTCGTTTTCACGTTTTATGGCCGTTTTCATGAGCTATTGCCCACAGTTTTGGGGTTCTAGCAGATTTGCATGCCTCAGAAGAACCCTTACATGTTTGATAGATATAACTAGAAACTCGCTGCTTTTATGCTTTATGGTTGTTTTCATGAGCTATTGCCCACAGATTTGGGGTTCCAAGGTGATTTACAACGACCATAAGACACAACATATTTTTGAGAGTTGCGACCAAAAACTTGTCGTTTTCGTGTTTTATGGTCATTTTCATGAGTTATTGCCCACAGTTTTTAGGTTCCAGTTAGATTTGCAAGGCTAGTAAGACCCTTTACATGTTTGAGATATATGACTAAAAAGTTATAAATTTTCGTGTTTTCTGGCCATTTTCATGAGCCATTGCCCATAGTTTTGGGGTTCTAGGCGGATTTGCATGCCTCGTAAGAACCGTTACATGTTTGAGATATATGACCAGAAACTTGTCATTTTCGTGTTTATGGTCATTTTCATGAGTTATTTCCTAGAGTTTTTGTGTTCCAAGCGGATTTGCATGGTCTGTCAGACCCATTACATGTTTGGGAGATATGACCAGAAACTTGTCGTTTTCACGTTTTATGGCTATTTTCATGAGCTATTGCCTAGTTTTGGGGTTCCAGCGATTTGCATGCCTCAGAAGAACCCTTACATGTTTGAGAGATATGATCAAACTTCGCTTTCGCTTTTATGGCCTTTTTCATGAGCTATTGCCCATAGATTTGGGGTTCTAGGCAGATTTACATGCCTCGTAAGAACCCTTACATGTTTGAGAGATATGACAAGAAACCCGTTGCTGCTTTTATGGCTGTTTTCATGAGCTATTTCCCGCATTTTTGGGGTCCCAGGGCGATTTACAACGACGTTAAGACCCGATACATTTTTGAGAGTTATGACCAAAAACTCGTCGTTTTCGTGTTTTATGGTCGTTTTCATGAGTTATTGCCCACAGTTTTTAGGTTCCAGTTAGATTTGCAAGGCTAGTAAGACCCTTTACATGTTTGAGATATATGACTAAAACTTCATTTTTCGTGTTTTCTGGCCATTTTCATGAGCCATTGCCCACAGTTTTGGGGTTCTAGGCGGATTTGCATGCCTCATAAGAACCGTTACATGTTTGAGATATATGACCAGAAACTTGTCATTTTCGTGTTTATGGTCATTTTCATGAGTTATTTCCTAGAGTTTTTGCGTTCCAAGCGGATTGCATGGTCTGGCAGAACCATTACATGTTTGGGAGATATGACCGTAAACTTGTCGCTTTCACGCTTTTATGGCCGTTTATGGGCGTTTTCATGAGCTATTGCCCACGCTTTTGGGGGTTCTAGGCAGATTTGCATGCCTCAGAAGAACCCTTACATGTTTGATAGATATAACTAGAAACTCGCTGCTTTTATGCTTTTATGGTTGTTTTGATGAGCTATTGCCCACAGTTTTGGGGTTCCAAGGTGATTTACAACGACCTTAAGACACAACATATGTTTGAGAGTTATGACCAAAAACTTGTCGTTTTCGTGTTTTATGGTCATTTTCATGAGTTATTGCCCACAGTTTTTAGGTTCCAGTTAGATTTGCAAGGCTAGTAAGACCCTTTACATGTTTGACATATATGACTAAAACTCGTACTTTTCGTGTTTTCTGGCCATTTTCATGAGCCATTGCCCACAGTTTGGGGTTCTAGGAGGATTTGCATGCCTCGTAAGAACCGTGACATGTTTGAGATATATGACCAGAAACTTGTCATTTTCGTGTTTATGGTCATTTTCATGAGTTATTTCCTAGAGTTTTTGTGTTCCAAGCGGATTTGCATGGTCTGTCAGACCCGTTACATGTTTGGGAGATATGACCGTAAACTTGTCGCTTTCACGCTTTTATGGCCGTTTTCATGAGCTATTGCCCACAGTTTTGGGGTTCCAGGCGGATTTGCATGCCTCATAAGAACCCTTACATGTTTGAGAGATATGATCAGAAACTCGTCGTTTTCGTGTTTTATGGCCGTTTTCATGAGCTATTGCCCACAGATTTGGGGTTCTAGGCAGATTTGCATGCCTCGTAAGAACCCTTACATGTTTGAGAGATATGACAAGAAACCCACCGTTTTCGCGTTTTATGGCTGTTTTCATGAGCTATTTCCCGCATTTTGGGGTTCCAGGCGATTTACAACGACGTTAAGACCCTTACATTTTGAGAGTTATGACCAAAAACTCGCTGCTTTTCGTGTTTTATGGTCGCTTTTCATGAGTTATTTCCCATGTTTTTTAGGTTCCAGTTAGATTTGCAAGGCTAGTAAGACCCTTTACATGTTTGAGATATATGACTAAAAACTCGTACTTTTCGTGTTTTCTGGCCATTTTCATGAGCCATTTCCCATAGTTTTGGGGTTCTAGGCGGATTTGCATGCCTCGTACGAACCGTTACATGTTTGAGATATATGACCAGAAACTTGTCATTTTCGTGTTTATGGTCATTTTCATGAGTTATTTCCTAGAGTTTTTGTGTTCCAAGCGGATTTGCATGCTCAGGAAGACCCGTTACATGTTTGGGAGATATGACCAGAAACTTGTCGTTTTCACGTTTTATGGCCGTTTTCATGAGCTATTGCCCACAGTTTTGGGGTTCTAGGCGGATTTGCATGCCTCGTAAGAACCCTTACATGTTTGAGAGATATGACAAGAAACCCGCCGTTTTCGTGTTTTATGGTTGTTTTCATGAGCTATTGCCCACAGTTTTGGGGTTCCAAGGTGATTTACAACGACCTTAAGACACAACATATGTTTGAGAGTTGTGACCAAAAACTTGTCGTTTTCGTGTTTTATGGTCATTTTCATGAGTTATTGCCCACAGTTTTTAGGTTCCAGTTAGATTTGCAAGGCTAGTAAGACCCTTTACATGTTTGAGATATATGACTAAAAACTCATACTTTTCGTGTTTTCTGGCCATTTTCATGAGCCATTGCCCACAGTTTTGGGGTTCTAGGCGGATTTGCATGCCTCGTAAGAACCGTTACATGTTTGAGATATATGACCAGAAACTTGTCATTTTCGTGTTTATGGTCATTTTCATGAGTTATTTCCTAGAGTTTTTGTGTTCCAAGCGGATTTGCATGGTCTGTCAGACCCATTACATGTTTGGGAGATATGACCAGAAACTTGTCGTTTTCACGTTTTATGGCCGTTTATGGGCGTTTTCATGAGCTATTGCCCACAGTTTTGGGGTTCTAGGCAGATTTGCATGCCTCGTAAGAACCCTTACATGTTTGATAGATATAACTAGAAACTCGTCGTTTTTGCGTTTTATGGTTGTTTTCATGAGCTATTGCCCACAGTTTTGGGGTTCCAAGGTGATTTACAACGACCTTAAGACACAACATATGTTTGAGAGTTGTGACCAAAAACTTGTCGTTTTCGTGTTTTATGGTCATTTTCATGAGTTATTGCCCACAGTTTTTAGGTTCCAGTTAGATTTGCAAGGCTAGTAAGACCCTTTACATGTTTGACATATATGACTAAAAACTCGTACTTTTCGTGTTTTCTGGCCATTTTCATGAGCCATTGCCCACAGTTTTGGGGTTCTAGGCGGATTTGCATGCCTCGTAAGAACCGTTACATGTTTGAGATATATGACCAGAAACTTGTCATTTTCGTGTTTATGGTCATTTTCATGAGTTATTTCCTAGAGTTTTTGTGTTCCAAGCGGATTTGCATGGTCTGTCAGACCCGTTACATGTTTGGGAGATATGACCAGAAACTTGTCGTTTTCACGTTTTATGGCCGTTTTCATGAGCTATTGCCCACAGTTTTGGGGTTCCAGGCGGATTTGCATGCCTCGTAAGAACCCTTACATGTTTGAGAGATATGATCAGAAACTCGTCGTTTTCGCGTTTTATGGCCGTTTTCATGAGCTATTGCCCACAGATTTGGGGTTCTAGGCAGATTTGCATGCCTCGTAAGAACCCTTACATGTTTGAGAGATATGACAAGAAACCCGCTGTTTTCGCGTTTTATGGCTGTTTTCATGAGCTATTGCCCGCATTTTGGGGGTTCCAGGGCGATTTACAACGACCTTAAGACCCGATACATTTTTGAGAGTTGTGACCAAAAACTTGTCGTTTTCGTGTTTTATGGTCATTTTCATGAGTTATTGCCCACAGTTTTTAGGTTCCAGTTAGATTTGCAAGGCTAGTAAGACCCTTTACATGTTTGAGATATATGACTAAAAACTCGTACTTTTCGTGTTTTCTGGCCATTTTCATGAGCCATTGCCCACAGTTTTGGGGTTCTAGGCGGATTTGCATGCCTCGTAAGAACCGTTACATGTTTGAGATATATGACCAGAAACTTGTCATTTTCGTGTTTATGGTCATTTTCATGAGTTATTTCCTAGAGTTTTTGTGTTCCAAGCGGATTTGCATGGTTTGTCAGACCCATTACATGTTTGGGAGATATGACCAGAAACTTGTCGTTTTCACGTTTTATGGCCGTTTATGGGCGTTTTCATGAGCTATTGCCCACAGTTTTTGGGTTCTAGGCAGATTTGCATGCCTCGTAAGAACCCTTACATGTTTGATAGATATAACTAGAAACTCGCTGCTTTTATGCGTTTTATGGTTGTTTTCATGAGCTATTGCCCACAGTTTTGGGGTTCCAAGGTGATTTACAACGACCTTAAGACACAACATATGTTTGAGAGTTGTGACCAAAAACTTGTCGTTTTCGTGTTTTATGGTCATTTTCATGAGTTATTGCCCACAGTTTTTAGGTTCCAGTTAGATTTGCAAGGCTAGTAAGACCCTTTACATGTTTGACATATATGACTAAAAACTCGTACTTTTCGTGTTTTCTGGCCATTTTCATGAGCCATTGCCCACAGTTTTGGGGTTCTAGGAGGATTTGCATGCCTCGTAAGAACCGTTACATGTTT
Organism: Avena insularis; assembly: GCA_023614405.1. Lineage (NCBI taxonomy): Eukaryota > Viridiplantae > Streptophyta > Magnoliopsida > Poales > Poaceae > Avena > Avena insularis. The sequence goes on from CM042685.1 coordinate 2,801,003, forward strand.
GAGATATATGACCAGAAACTTGTCATTTTCGTGTTTATGGTCATTTTCATGAGTTATTTCCTAGAGTTTTTGTGTTCCAAGCGGATTTGCATGGTCTGTCAGACCTGTTACATGTTTGGGAGATATGACCAAAAACTTGTCGTTTTCACGTTTTATGGCCGTTTTCATGAGCTATTGCCCACAGTTTTGGGGTTCCAGGCGGATTTGCATGCCTCGTAAGAACCCTTACATGTTTGAGAGATATGATCAGAAACTCGTCGTTTTCGCGTTTTATGGCCGTTTTCATGAGCTATTGCCCACAGATTTGGGGTTCTAGGCAGATTTGCATGCCTCGTAAGAACCCTTACATGTTTGAGAGATATGACAAGAAACCCGCCGTTTTCGCGTTTTATGGCTGTTTTCATGAGCTATTTCCCGCATTTTTGGGGTCCCAGGGCGATTTACAACGACGTTAAGACCCGATACATTTTTGAGAGTTATGACCAAAAACTCGTCGTTTTCGTGTTTTATGGTCGTTTTCATGAGTTATTGCCCACAGTTTTTAGGTTCCAGTTAGATTTGCAAGGCTAGTAAGACCCTTTACATGTTTGAGATATATGACTAAAAACTCGTACTTTTCGTGTTTTCTGGCCATTTTCATGAGCCATTGCCCACAGTTTTGGGGTTCTAGGCGGATTTGCATGCCTCGTAAGAACCGTTACATGTTTGAGATATATGACCAGAAACTTGTCATTTTCGTGTTTATGGTCATTTTCATGAGTTATTTCCTAGAGTTTTTGTGTTCCAAGCGGATTTGCATGGTCTGTCAGACCCATTACATGTTTGGGAGATATGACCAGAAACTTGTCGTTTTCACGTTTTATGGCCGTTTATGGGCGTTTTCATGAGCTATTGCCCACAGTTTTGGGGTTCTAGGCAGATTTGCATGCCTCATAGGAACCCTTACATGTTTGATAGATTTAACTAGAAACTCGCTGCTTTTAGCGTTTTATGGTTGTTTTCATGAGCTATTGCCCACAGTTTTGGGGTTCCAAGGTGATTTACAACGACCTTAAGACACAACATATGTTTGAGAGTTATGACCAAAAACTTGTCGTTTTCGTGTTTTATGGTCATTTTCATGAGTTATTGCCCACAGTTTTTAGGTTCCAGTTAGATTTGCAAGGCTAGTAAGACCCTTTACATGTTTGACATATATGACTAAAAACTCGTACTTTTCGTGTTTTCTGGCCATTTTCATGAGCCATTGCCCACAGTTTTGGGGTTCTAGGCGGATTTGCATGCCTCGTAAGAACCGTTACATGTTTGAGATATATGACCAGAAACTTGTCATTTTCGTGTTTATGGTCATTTTCATGAGTTATTTCCAAGAGTTTTTGTGTTCCAAGCGGATTTGCATGGTCTGTCAGACCATTACATGTTTGGGAGATATGACCGTAAACTTGTCGCTTTCACGCTTTTATGGCCGTTTTTCATGAGCTATTGCCCACAGTTTTGGGGGTTCTAGGCAGATTTGCATGCCTCAGAAGAACCCTTACATGTTTGAGAGATATGACAAGAAACCCGCTGCTTTATGCTTTTATGGCTGTTTTCATGAGCTATTGCCCGCATTTTTGGGGTTCCAAGGAGATATACAACGACCTTAAGACCCAAAATATGTTTGAGAGTTATGACCAAAAACTTGTCGCTTATCGTGTTTTATGGTCTTTTTCATGAGTTATTGCCCACAGTTTTTAGGTTCCAGTTAGATTTGCAAGGCTAGTAAGACCCTTTACATGTTTGAGATATATGACTAAAACTCAGATTTTTCGTGTTTTCCGCCATTTTCATGAGCCATTGCCACAGCTTTTGGGGTTCTAGGCGGATTTGCATGCCTCGTAAGAACCGTTACATGTTTGAGATATATGACCAGAAACTTGTCATTTTCGTGTTTATGGTCATTTTCATGAGTTATTTCCTAGAGTTTTTGTGTTCCAAGCGGATTTGCATGGTCTGTCAGACCCATTACATGTTTGGGAGATATGACCAGAAACTTGTCGTTTTCACGTTTTATGGCCGTTTATGGGCGTTTTCATGAGCTATTGCCCACAGTTTTGGGGTTCTAGGCAGATTTGCATGCCTCGTAAGAACCCTTACATGTTTGATATATATAACAAGAAACTTCGCTTTTGCTGCTTATGGTTGTTTTCATGAGCTATTGCCCAAAGTTTTGGGGTTCCAAGGTGATTTACAACGACCTTAAGACACAACATATGTTTGAGAGTTATGACTAAAAACTTGTCGTTTTCGTGTTTTATGGTCATTTTCATGAGTTATGGCCCACACTTTTTAGGTTCCATTTAGATTTACAAGGCTAGTAAGACCCTTTACATGTTTGACATATATGACTAAAAACTCGTACTTTTCGTGTTTTCTGGCCATTTTCATGAGCCATTGCCCACAGTTTTGGGGTTCTAGGCGGATTTGCATGCCTCGTAAGAACCGTTACATGTTTGAGATATATGACCAGAAACTTGTCATTTTCGTGTTTATGGTCATTTTCATGAGTTATTTCCTAGAGTTTTTGCGTTCCAAGCGGATTTGCATGGTCTGACCATTACATGTTTGGGAGATATGACCAGAAACTTGTCGTTTTCATTTTTTATGGCCGTTTTCATGAGCTATTGCCCATAGTTTTGGGGTTCCAGGCGGATTTGCATGCCTCGTAAGAACCCTTATATGTTTGAGAGATGTGATCTAAACTTCGTCTGCTGCTGCTTTTATGGCCGTTTTCATGAGCTATTGCCCACAGATTTGGGGTTCTAGGCAGATTTGCATGCCTCGTAAGAACCCTTACATGTTTGAGAGATATGACAAGAAACCCGCCGTTTTCGCGTTTTATGGCTGTTTTCATGAGCTATTTCCCGCATTTTTGGGGTCCTAGGGCGATTTACAACGACGTTAAGACCCGATACATTTTTGAGAGTTATGACCAAAAACTCGTCGTTTTCGTGTTTTATGGTCGTTTTCATGAGTTATTGCCCACAGTTTTTAGGTTCCAGTTAGATTTGCAAGGCTAGTAAGACCCTTTACATGTTTGAGATATATGACTAAAAACTCATACTTTTCGTGTTTTCTGGCCATTTTCATGAGCCATTGCCCACAGTTTTGGGGTTCTAGGCGGATTTGCATGCCTCATAAGAACCGTTACATGTTTGAGATATATGACCAGAAACTTGTCATTTTCGTGTTTATGGTCATTTTCATGAGTTATTTCCTAGAGTTTTTGTGTTCCAAGCGGATTTGCATGGTCTGTCAGACCCATTACATGTTTGGGAGATATGACCAGAAACTTGTCGTTTTCACGTTTTATGGCCGTTTATGGGCGTTTTCATGAGCTATTGCCCACAGTTTTGGGGTTCTAGGCAGATTTGCATGCCTCGTAAGAACCCTTACATGTTTGATAGATATAACTAGAAACTCGTCGTTTTTGTGTTTTATGGTTGTTTTCATGAGCTATTGCCCACAGTTTTGGGGTTCCAAGGTGATTTACAACGACCTTAAGACACAACATATGTTTGAGAGTTGTGACCAAAAACTTGTCGTTTTCGTGTTTTATGGTCATTTTCATGAGTTATTGCCCACAGTTTTTAGGTTCCAGTTAGATTTGCAAGGCTAGTAAGACCCTTTACATGTTTGACATATATGACTAAAAACTCGTACTTTTCGTGTTTTCTGGCCATTTTCATGAGCCATTGCCCACAGTTTTGGGGTTCTAGGCGGATTTGCATGCCTCGTAAGAACCGTTACATGTTTGAGATATATGACCAGAAACTTGTCATTTTCGTGTTTATGGTCATTTTCATGAGTTATTTCCTAGAGTTTTTGTGTTCCAAGCGGATTTGCATGGTCTGTCAGACCCGTTACATGTTTGGGAGATATGACCAGAAACTTGTCGTTTTTGACATTTTATGGCCGTTTTCATGAGCTATTGCCCACAGTTTTGGGGTTCCAGGCGGATTTGCATGCCTCGTAAGAACCCTTACATGTTTGAGAGATATGATCAGAAACTCGTCGTTTTCGCGTTTTATGGCCGTTTTCATGAGCTATTGCCCACAGATTTGGGGTTCTAGGCAGATTTGCATGCCTCGTAAGAACCCTTACATGTTTGAGAGATATGACAAGAAACCCGCCGTTTTCGCGTTTTATGGCTGTTTTCATGAGCTATTTCCCGCATTTTTGGGGTCCCAGGGCGATTTACAACGACGTTAAGACCCGATACATTTTTGAGACAAAAACTCGTCGTTTTCGTGTTTTATGGTCGTTTTCATGAGTTATTGCCCACAGTTTTTAGGTTCCAGTTAGATTTGCAAGGCTAGTAAGACCCTTTACATGTTTGAGATATATGACTAAAAACTCGTACTTTTCGTGTTTTCTGGCCATTTTCATGAGCCATTTCCCATAGTTTTGGGGTTCTAGGCGGATTTGCATGCCTCGTAAGAACCGTTACATGTTTGAGATATATGACCAGAAACTTGTCATTTTCGTGTTTATGGTCATTTTCATGAGTTATTTCCTAGAGTTTTTGTGTTCCAAGCGGATTTGCATGGTCTGTCAGACCCGTTACATGTTTGGGAGATATGACCAGAAACTTGTCGTTTTCACGTTTTATGGCCGTTTTCATGAGCTATTGCCCACAGTTTTGGGGTTCTAGGCAGATTTGCATGCCTCGTAAGAACCCTTACATGTTTGATAGATATAACTAGAAACTCGTCGTTTTTGCGTTTTATGGTTGTTTTCATGAGCTATTGCCCACAGTTTTGGGGTTCCAAGGTGATTTACAACGACCTTAAGACACAACATATGTTTGAGAGTTGTGACCAAAAACTTGTCGTTTTCGTGTTTTATGGTCATTTTCATGAGTTATTGCCCACGCTTTTAGGTTCGATTAGATTTGCAAGGCTAGTAAGACCCTTTACATGTTTGACATATATGACTAAAACTCAGATTTCTTGTTTTCTGGCCATTTTCATGAGCCATTGCCCACAGTTTTGGGGTTCTAGGCGGATTTGCATGCCTCGTAAGAACCGTTACATGTTTGAGATATATGACCAGAAACTTGTCATTTTCGTGTTTATGGTCATTTTCATGAGTTATTTCCTAGAGTTTTTGTGTTCCAAGCGGATTTGCATGGTCTGTCAGACCCGTTACATGTTTGGGAGATATGACCAGAAACTTGTCGTTTTCACGTTTTATGGCCGTTTTCATGAGCTATTGCCCACAGTTTTGGGGTTCCAGGCGGATTTGCATGCCTCATAAGAACCCTTACATGTTTGAGAGATATGATCAAACTCGCTGCTTTCGTGTTTTATGGCCGTTTTCATGAGCTATTGCCCACAGATTTGGGGTTCTAGGCATATTTGCATGCCTCATCAGAACCCTTACATGTTTGAGAGATATGACAAGAAACCCGCCGTTTTCGCGTTTTATGGCTGTTTTCATGAGCTATTTCCCGCATTTTTGGGGTCCCAGGGCGATTTACAACGACGTTAAGACCCGATACATTTTTGAGAGTTATGACCAAAAACTCGTCGTTTTCGTGTTTTATGGTCGTTTTCATGAGTTATTTCCCACACTTTTTAGGTTCCAGTTAGATTTGCAAGGCTAGTAAGACCCTTTACATGTTTGAGATATATGACTAAAAACTCGTACTTTTCGTGTTTTCTGGCCATTTTCATGAGCCATTGCCCACAGTTTTGGGGTTCTAGGCGGATTTGCATGCCTCGTAAGAACCGTTACATGTTTGAGATATATGACCAGAAACTTGTCATTTTCGTGTTTATGGTCATTTTCATGAGTTATTTCCTAGAGTTTTTGTGTTCCAAGCGGATTTGCATGGTCTGTCAGACCCATTACATGTTTGGGAGATATGACCAGAAACTTGTCGTTTTCACGTTTTATGGCCGTTTATGGGCGTTTTCATGAGCTATTGCCCACAGTTTTGGGGTTCTAGGCAGATTTGCATGCCTCGTAAGAACCCTTACATGTTTGATAGATATAACTAGAAACTCGTCATTTTTGTGTTTTATGGTTGTTTTCATGAGCTATTGCCCACAGTTTTGGGGTTCCAAGGTGATTTACAACGACCTTAAGACCCAACATATGTTTGAGAGTTATGACCAAAAACTCGTCGTTTTCGTGTTTATGGCCCTTTTAATGCGTTATTTCCCATGTTTTTTAGGTTCCAGTTGGATTTGCAAGGCTAGTAAGACCCTTTACATGTTTGAGATATATGACTAAAAAGTCGTCATTTTCGTGTTTTATGGCCGTTTTCATGAGCTATTGCCCCTAGTTTTCGGGTTTTAGGCGGATTTGCATGCCTCGTAAGAACCGTTACATGTTTGAGATATATGACCAGAAACTTGTCATTTTCGTGTTTATGGTCATTTTCATGAGTTATTTCCTAGAGTTTTTGTGTTCCAAGCGGATTTGCATGGTCTGTCAGACCCGTTACATGTTTGGGAGATATGACCAGAAACTTGTCGTTTTCACGTTTTATGGCCGTTTTCATGAGCTATTGCCCACAGTTTTGGGGTTCCAGGCGGATTTGCATGCCTCGTAAGAACCCTTACATGTTTGAGAGATATGATCAGAAACTCGTCGTTTTCATGAGCTATTGCCCACAGATTTGGGGTTCTAGGCAGATTTGCATGCCTTGTAAGGACCCTTACATGTTTGAGAGATATGACAAGAAACCCGCCGTTTTCGCGTTTTATGGCTATTTTCATGAGCTATTTCCCGCATTTTTGGGGTCCTAGGGCCATTTACAACGACGTTAAGACCCGATACATTTTTGAGAGTTATGACCAAAAACTCGTCGTTTTCATGTTTTATGGTCGTTTTCATGAGTTATTGCCCACAGTTTTTAGGTTCCAGTTAGATTTGCAAGGCTAGTAAGACCCTTTACATGTTTGAGATATATGACTAAAAACTCGTACTTTTCGTGTTTTCTGGCCATTTTCATGAGCCATTGCCCACAGTTTTGGGGTTCTAGGCGGATTTGCATGCCTCGTAAGAACCGTTACATGTTTGAGATATATGACCAGAAACTTGTCATTTTCGTGTTTATGGTCATTTTCATGAGTTATTTCCTAGATTTTTTGTGTTCCAAGCGGATTTGCATGGTCTGTCAGAGCCGTTACATGTTTGGGAGATATGACCAAAAACTTGAAGTTTTCACGTTTTATGGCCGTTTATGGGCGTTTTCATGAGCTATTGCCCACAGTTTTGGGGTTGTAGGCAGATTTGCATGCCTCGGAAGAACCGGTACATGTTTGATAGATATAACTAGAAACTCGTCGTTTTTGCGTTTTATGGTTGTTTTCATGAGCTATTGCCCACAGTTTTGGGGTTCCAAGGTGATTTACAACGACCTTAAGACACAACATATGTTTGAGAGTTGTGACCAAAAACTTGTCGTTTTCGTGTTTTATGGTCATTTTCATGAGTTATTGCCCACAGTTTTTAGGTTCCAGTTAGATTTGCAAGGCTAGTAAGACCCTTTACATGTTTGAGATATATGACTAAAAACTCGTACTTTTCGTGTTTTCCGCCATTTTCATGAGCCATTGCCCACGCTTTTGTGGTTCTAGGCGGATTTGCATGCCTCGTAAGAACCGTTACATGTTTGAGATATATGACCAGAAACTTGTCATTTTCGTGTTTATGGTCATTTTCATGAGTTATTTCCTAGAGTTTTTGTGTTCCAAGCGGATTTGCATGGTCTGTCAGACCCGTTACATGTTTGGGAGATATGACCAGAAACTTGTCGTTTTCACGTTTTATGGCCGTTTTCATGAGCTATTGCCCACAGTTTTGGGGTTCTAGGCAGATTTGCATGCCTCGTAAGAACCCTTACATGTTTGATAGATATAACTAGAAACTCGTCGTTTTTGCGTTTTATGGTTGTTTTCATGAGCTATTGCCCACAGTTTTGGGGTTCCAAGGTGATTTACAACGACCTTAAGACACAACATATGTTTGAGAGTTATGACCAAAAACTCGTCGTTTTCGCGTTTTATGGCCGTTTTCATGAGCTATTTCCCATGTTTTTTAGGTTCCAGTTAGATTTGCAAGGCTAGTAAGACCCTTTACATGTTTGACATATATGACTAAAAACTCGTACTTTTCGTGTTTTCTGGCCATTTTCATGAGCCATTGCCCACAGTTTTGGGGTTCTAGGCGGATTTGCATGCCTCGTAAGAACCGTTACATGTTTGAGATATATGACCAGAAACTTGTCATTTTCGTGTTTATGGTCATTTTCATGAGTTATTTCCTAGAGTTTTTGTGTTCCAAGCGGATTTGCATGGTCTGTCAGACCCGTTACATGTTTGGGAGATATGACCAGAAACTTGTCGTTTTCACGTTTTATGGCCGTTTTCATGAGCTATTGCCCACAGTTTTGGGGTTCCAAGCGGATTTGCATGCCTCGTAAGAACCCTTACATGTTTGAGAGATATGAGCGTGTTTTCTGGCCATTTTCATGAGCCATTGCCCACAGTTTTGGGTTTCTAGGCGGATTTGCATGCCTCGTAAGAACCCTTACATGTTTGAGAGATATGATAAGAAACCCGCCGTTTTTGCGTTTTACGGCTGTTTTCATGAGCTATTGCCCACAGTTTTGGGGTGCCAAGGTGATTTACAACGACCTTAAGACACAACATATGTTTGAGAGTTGTGACCAAAAACTTGTCGTTTTCGTGTTTTATGGTCATTTTCATGAGTTATTGCCCACAGTTTTTAGGTTCCAGTTAGATTTGCAAGGCTAGTAAGACCCTTTACATGTTTGAGATATATGACTAAAAACTCATACTTTTCGTGTTTTCTGGCCATTTTCATGAGCCATTGCCCACAGTTTTGGGGTTCTAGGCGGATTTGCATGCCTCGTAAGAACCGTTACATGTTTGAGATATATGACCAGAAACTTGTCATTTTCGTGTTTATGGTCATTTTCATGAGTTATTTCCTAGAGTTTTTGTGTTCCAAGCGGATTTGCATGGTCTGTCAGACCCGTTACATGTTTGGGAGATATGACCAAAAACTTGTCATTTTCACGTTTTATGGCCGCTTTTCATGAGCTATTGCCCACAGTTTTGGGGGTTCCAGCGGATTTGCATGCCTCGAAGAACCCTTACATGTTTGAGAGATATGATCGAAACTTCGCTTTTCGCGTTTATGGCCGTTTTCATGAGCTATTGCCCATGATTTGGGGTTCTAGGCAGATTTGCATGCCTCAGAAGAACCCTTAGATGTTTGAGCGATATGACAAGAAACCCGCTGCTTTCGTTTTTATGGCTGTTTTCATGAGCTATTTCCCGCATTTTTGGGGTCCTAGGGCGATTTACTACGACGTTAAGACCCGATACATTTTTGAGAGTTATGACCAAAAACTCGTCGTTTTCGTGTTTTATGGTCGTTTTCATGAGTTATTGCCCACATTTTTTAGGTTCCAGTTAGATTTGCAAGGCTAGTAAGACCCTTTACATGTTTGAGATATATGACTAAAAACTCAGATTTTTTTCGTGCCATTTTCATGAGCCATTGCCACAGTTTTGGGGTTCTAGGCGGATTTGCATGCCTCAGAAGAACCGTTACATGTTTGAGATATATGACCGTAAACTTGTCATTTTCGTGTTTATGGTCATTTTCATGAGTTATTTCCAAGCGGATTTGCATGGTTTTTCAGACCCATTACATGTTAGGGAGATATGACTAGAAACTTGTCGTTTTCACGTTTTATGGCCGTTTATGGGCGTTTTCATGAGCTATTGCCCACAGTTTTGGGGTTCTAGGCAGATTTGCATGCCTCGTAAGAACCCTTACATGTTTGATAGATATAACTAGAAACTACTCAATTATGCATTTTATGGTTGTTTTCATGAGCTATTGCCCACAGTTTTGGGGTTCCAAGGTGATTTACAACGACCTTAAGACACAACATATGTTTGAGAGTTGTGACCAAAAACTTGTCGTTTTCGTGTTTTATGGTCATTTTCATGAGTTATTGCCCACAGTTTTTAGGTTCCAGTTAGATTTGCAAGGCTAGTAAGACCCTTTACATGTTTGACATATATGACTAAAAACTCGTACTTTTCGTGTTTTCTGGCCATTTTCATGAGCCATTGCCCACAGTTTTGGGGTTCTAGGCGGATTTGCATGCCTCATAAGAACCGTTACATGTTTGAGATATATGACCAGAAACTTGTCATTTTCGTGTTTATGGTCATTTTCATGAGTTATTTCCTAGAGTTTTTGTGTTCCAAGCGGATTTGCATGGTCTGTCAGACCCGTTACATGTTTGGGAGATATGACCAGAAACTTGTCGTTTTCACGTTTTATGGCCGTTTTCATGAGCTATTGCCCACAGTTTTGGGGTTCCAGGCGGATTTGCATGCCTCGTAAGAACCCTTACATGTTTGAGAGATATGATCAGAAACTCGTCGTTTTCGCGTTTTATGGCCGTTTTCATGAGCTATTGCCCACAGATTTGGGGTTCTAGGCAGATTTGCATGCCTCGTAAGAACCCTTACATGTTTGAGAGATATGACAAGAAACCCGCCGTTTTCGCGTTTTATGGCTGTTTTCATGAGCTATTTCCCGCATTTTTGGGGTCCTAGGGCGATTTACAACGACGTTAAGACCCGATACATTTTTGAGAGTTATGACCAAAAACTCGTCGTTTTCGTGTTTTATGGTCGTTTTCATGAGTTATTGCCCACAGTTTTTATGGTACGGTTAGATTTGCAAGGCTAGTAAGACCCTTTACATGTTTGAGATATATGACTAAAAACTCGTACTTTTCGTGTTTTCTGGCCATTTTCATGAGCCATTGCCCACAGTTTTGGGGTTCTAGGCGGATTTGCATGCCTCGTAAGAACCGTTACATGTTTGAGATATATGACCAGAAACTTGTCATTTTCGTGTTTATGGTCATTTTCATGAGTTATTTCCTAGAGTTTTTGTGTTCCAAGCGGATTTGCATGGTCTGTCAGACCCGTTACATGTTTGGGAGATATGACCAGAAACTTGTCGTTTTCACGTTTTATGGCCGTTTATGGGCGTTTTCATGAGCTATTGCCCACAGTTTTGGGGTTCTAGGCAGATTTGCATGCCTCATAAGAACCCTTACATGTTTGATAGATATAACTAGAAACTCGTCTTTTTTGCGTTTTATGGTTGTTTTCATGAGCTATTGCCCACAGTTTTGGGGTTCCAAGGTGATTTACAACGACCTTAAGACACAACATATGTTTGAGAGTTGTGACCAAAAACTTGTCGTTTTCGTGTTTTATGGTCATTTTCATGAGTTATTGCCCACAGTTTTTAGGTTCCAGTTAGATTTGCAAGGCTAGTAAGACCCTTTACATGTTTGACATATATGACTAAAAACTCGTAAATTTCCTGTTTTCAGGCCATTTTCATGAGCCATTGCCCACAGTTTTGGGGTTCTAGGCGGATTTGCATGCCTCATAAGAACCGTTACATGTTTGAGATATATGACCAGAAACTTGTCATTTTCGTGTTTATGGTCATTTTCATGAGTTATTTCCTAGAGTTTTTGTGTTCCAAGCGGATTTGCATGGTCTGTCAGACCCGTTACATGTTTGGGAGATATGACCAGAAACTTGTCGTTTTCACGTTTTATGGCCGTTTTCATGAGCTATTGCCCACAGTTTTGGGGTTCCAGGCGGATTTGCATGCCTCGTAAGAACCCTTACATGTTTGAGAGATATGATCAGAAACTCGTCGTTTTCGCGTTTAAGGCCGTTTTCATGAGCTATTGCCCACAGATTTGGGGTTCTAGGCAGATTTGCATGCCTCGTAAGAACCCTTACATGTTTGAGAGATATGACAAGAAACCCGCCGTTTTCGCGTTTTATGGCTGTTTTCATGAGCTATTTCCCGCATTTTTGGGGTCCCAGGGCGATTTACAACGACGTTAAGACCCGATACATTTTTGAGAGTTATGACCAAAAACTCGTCGTTTTCGTGTTTTATGGTCGTTTTCATGAGTTATTGCCCACAGTTTTTAGGTTCCAGTTAGATTTGCAAGGCTAGTAAGACCCTTTACATGTTTGAGATATATGACTAAAAACTCGTACTTTTCGTGTTTTCTGGCCATTTCATGAGCCATTGCTCACAGTTTTGGGGTTCTAGGCGGATTTGCATGCCTCGTAAGAACCGTTACATGTTTGAGATATATGACCAGAAACTTGTCATTTTCGTGTTTATGGTCATTTTCATGAGTTATTTCCTAGAGTTTTTGTGTTCCAAGCGGATTTGCATGGTCTGTCAGACCCATTACATGTTTGGAAGATATGACCAGAAACTTGTTGTTTTCACGTTTTATGGCCGTTTATGGGCGTTTTCATGAGCTATTGCCCACAGTTTTGGGGTTCTAGGCAGATTTGCATGCCTCGTAAGAACCCTTACATGTTTGATAGATATAACTAGAAACTCGTCGTTTTTGCGTTTTATGGTTGTTTTCATGAGCTATTGCCCACAGTTTTGGGGTGCCAAGGTGATTTACAACGACCTTAAGACACAACATATGTTTGAGAGTTGTGACCAAAAACTTGTCGTTTTCGTGTTTTATGGTCATTTTCATGAGTTATTGCCCACAGTTTTTAGGTTCCAGTTAGATTTGCAAGGCTAGTAAGACCCTTTACATGTTTGACATATATGACTAAAAACTCGTACTTTTCGTGTTTTCTGGCCATTTTCATGAGCCATTGCCCACAGTTTTGGGGTTCTAGGCGGATTTGCATGCCTCGTAAGAACCGTTACATGTTTGAGATATATGACCAGAAACTTGTCATTTTCGTGTTTATGGTCATTTTCATGAGTTATTTCCTAGAGTTTTTGTGTTCCAAGCGGATTTGCATGGTCTGTCAGACCCGTTACATGTTTGGGAGATATGACCAGAAACTTGTCGTTTTCACGTTTTATGGCCGTTTTCATGAGCTATTGCCCACAGTTTTGGGGTTCCAGGAGGATTTGCATGCCTCATAAGAACCCTTACATGTTTGAGAGATATGATCAAACTTCGTCTGCTTTCGTGTTTTCTGGCCATTTTCATGAGCCATTGCCCACAGTTTTGGGGTTCTAGGCGGATTTGCATGCCTCGTAAGAACCCTTACATGTTTGAGAGATATGATAAGAAACCCGCCGTTTTCGCGTTTTATGGCTGTTTTCATGAGCTATTTCCCGCATTTTTGGGGTCCCAGGGCGATTTACAACGACGTTAAGACCCGATACATTTTTGAGAGTTATGACCAAAAACTCGTCGTTTTCGTGTTTTATGGTCGTTTTCATGAGTTATTGCCCACAGTTTTTAGGTTCCAGTTAGATTTGCAAGGCTAGTAAGACCCTTTACATGTTTGAGATATATGACTAAAAACTCGTACTTTTCGTGTTTTCTGGCCATTTTCATGAGCCATTGCCCACAGTTTTGGGGTTCTAGGCGGATTTGCATGCCTCGTAAGAACCGTTACATGTTTGAGATATATGACCAGAAACTTGTCATTTTCGTGTTTATGGTCATTTTCATGAGTTATTTCCTAGAGTTTTTGTGTTCCAAGCGGATTTGCATGGTTTGTCAGACCCGTTACATGTTTGGGAGATATGACCAGAAACTTGTCGTTTTCACGTTTTATGGCCGTTTATGGGCGTTTTCATGAGCTATTGCCCACAGTTTTGGGGTTCTAGGCAGATTTGCATGCCTCGTAAGAACCCTTACATGTTTGATAGATATAACTAGAAACTCGTCGTTTTTGCGTTTTATGGTTGTTTTCATGAGCTATTGCCCACAGTTTTGGGGTTCCAAGGTGATTTACAACGACCTTAAGACACAACATATGTTTGAGAGTTGTGACCAAAAACTTGTCGTTTTCGTGTTTTATGGTCATTTTCATGAGTTATTGCCCACAGTTTTTAGGTTCTAGTTAGATTTGCAAGGCTAGTAAGACCCTTTACATGTTTGACATATATGACTAAAAACTCGTACTTTTCGTGTTTTCTGGCCATTTTCATGAGCCATTGCCCACAGTTTTGGGGTTCTAGGCGGATTTGCATGCCTCGTAAGAACCGTTACATGTTTGAGATATATGACCAGAAACTTGTCATTTTCGTGTTTATGGTCATTTTCATGAGTTATTTCCTAGAGTTTTTGTGTTCCAAGCGGATTTGCATGGTCTGTCAGACCCGTTACATGTTTGGGAGATATGACCAGAAACTTGTCGTTTTCACGTTTTATGGCCGTTTTCATGAGCTATTGCCCACAGTTTTGGGGTTCCAGGCGGATTTGCATGCCTCGTAAGAACCCTTACATGTTTGAGAGATATGATCAGAAACTTCGCTTTTGCTGCTTTTATGGCCTTTTTCATGAGCTATTGCCCATAGTTTTGGGGTTCCAGGCGAATTTGCATGCCTCATAAGAACCCTTAAATGTTTGAGAATTATGACCAAAAACTCGTCGTTTTCGTGTTTATGGCCCTTTTAATGCGTTATTTCCCATGTTTTTTAGGTTCCAGTTGGATTTGCAAGGCTAGTAAGACCCTTTACATGTTTGAGATATATGACTAAAAAGTCGTAATTTTCGTGTTTTATGGCCGTTTTCATGAGTTGTTGACCATAGTTTCCGGGTTCTAGGAGGATTTGCATGCCTCGTAAGAACCCTTACATGTTTGAGATATATAACCAGAAACTTGTCATTTTCGTGTTTATGGTCATTTTCATGAGTTATTTCCTAGAGTTTTTGTGTTCCAAGCGGATTTGCATGGTCTTCAGACCCGTTACATGTTTGGGAGATATGACCAGAAACTTGTCGTTTTCACGTTTTATGGCCGTTTTCATGAGCTATTGCCCACAGTTTTGGGGTTCCAGGCGGATTTGCATGCCTCGTAAGAACCCTTACATGTTTGAGATATATGACCAGAAACTTGTCATTTTCGTGTTTATGGTTGTTTTCATGAGCTATTGCCCACAGTTTTGGGGTTCCAGGCTGATTTGCATGCCTTAGAAGAACCCTTACATGTTTGAGAGTTATGACCAAAACTCGTCGTTTTTGGGTTTTATGGTCATTTTCATGAGTTATTTCCTAGTTTTTAGGTTCCAGTTGGATTTGCAAGGCTAGTAAGACCCATTACATATTTGAGATATATGACTAAAAACTCGTACTTTTCGTGTTTTATGGCCGTTTTCATGAGCTATTGCCCACAGTTTTGGGGTTCTAGGCGGATTTGCATGCCTCGTAAGAACCCTTACATGTTTGAGATATATAACCAGAAACTCGTCGTTTTCGTGTTTATGGCCATTTTCATGAGTTATTTCCTAGAGTTTTTGCGTTCCAAGCGGATTTGCATGCCTCGTAAGACCGTTACATGTTTGGGAGATATGACCAAAAACTTGTCGCTTTTCGTGTTTTATGGCCGTTTTCATGAGCTATTGCCCACAGTTTTGGGGTTCCAGGCGGATTTGCATGCCTCGTAAGAACCCTTATATGTTTGAGAGATATGATCAGAAACTCGTCGTTTTCGTGTTTTATGGCTGTTTTCATGAGCTATTGCCCATAGATTTGGGGTTCTAGACAGATTTGCATGCCTCATAAGAACCCTTACATGTTTGAGAGATATGACAAGAAACCCACCGTTTTCACGTTTTATGGTTGTTTTCATGAGCTATTGCCCACAATTTTGGGGTGCCAAGGTGATTTACAACGACCTTAAGACACAACATATGTTTGAGAGTTGTGACCAAAAACTTGTCGTTTTCGTGTTTTATGGTCATTTTCATGAGTTATTGCCCACAGTTTTTAGGTTCCAGTTAGATTTGCAAGGCTAGTAAGACCCTTTACATGTTTGAGATATATGACTAAAAACTCGTACTTTTCGTGTTTTCTGGCCATTTTCATGAGCCATTGCCCACAGTTTTGGGGTTCTAGGCGGATTTGCATGCCTCGTAAGAACCGTTACATGTTTGAGATATATGACCAGAAACTTGTCATTTTCGTGTTTATGGTCATTTTCATGAGTTATTTCCTAGAGTTTTTGTGTTCCAAGCGGATTTGCATGGTCTGTCAGACCCGTTACATGTTTGGGAGATATGACCAGAAACTTGTCGTTTTCACGTTTTATGGCCGTTTTCATGAGCTATTGCCCACAGTTTTGGGGTTCCAGGCGGATTTGCATGCCTCGTAAGAACCCTTACATGTTTGAGAGATATGATCAGAAACTCGTCGTTTTCGCGTTTTATGGCCGTTTTCATGAGCTATTGCCCACAGATTTGGGGTTCTAGGCAGATTTGCATGCCTCGTAAGAACCCTTACATGTTTGAGAGATATGACAAGAAACCCGCCGTTTTCGCGTTTTATGGCTGTTTTCATGAGCTATTTCCCGCATTTTTGGGGTCCCAGGGCGATTTACAACGACGTTAAGACCCGATACATTTTTGAGAGTTATGACCAAAACTTCGCTGTTTCGTGTTTTATGGTCGTTTTCATGAGTTATTGCCCACAGTTTTTAGGTTCCAGTTAGATTTGCAAGGCTAGTAAGACCCTTTACATGTTTGAGATATATGACTAAAAACTCGTACTTTTCGTGTTTTCTGGCCATTTTCATGAGCCATTGCCCATAGTTTTGGGGTTCTAGGCGGATTTGCATGCCTCGTAAGAACCGTTACATGTTTGAGATATATGACCAGAAACTTGTCATTTTCGTGTTTATGGTCATTTTCATGAGTTATTTCCTAGAGTTTTTGTGTTCCAAGCGGATTTGCATGGTCTGTCAGACCCGTTACATGTTTGGGAGATATGACCAGAAACTTGTCGTTTTCACGTTTTATGGCCGTTTTCATGAGCTATTGCCCACAGTTTTGGGGTTCTAGGCAGATTTGCATGCCTCGTAAGAACCCTTACATGTTTGATAGATATAACTAGAAACTCATCGTTTTTGCGTTTATGGTTGTTTTCATGAGCTATTGCCCACAGTTTTGGGGTTCCAAGGTGATTTACAACGACCTTAAGACACAACATATGTTTGAGAGTTATGACCAAAAACTTGTCGTTTTCGTGTTTTATGGTCATTTTCATGAGTTATTGCCCACACTTTTTAGGTTCCAGTTAGATTTACAAGGCTAGTAAGACCCTTTACATGTTTGACATATATGACTAAAAACTCGTACTTTTCGTGTTTTCTGGCCATTTTCATGAGCCATTGCCCACAGTTTTGGGGTTCTAGGCGGATTTGCATGCCTCGTACGAACCGTTACATGTTTGAGATATATGACCAGAAACTTGTCATTTTCGTGTTTATGGTCATTTTCATGAGTTATTTCCTAGAGTTTTTGTGTTCCTAGCGGACTTGCATGGACCCGTATTACATGTTTGGGAGATATGACCAGAAACTTGTCGTTTTCACGTTTTATGGCCGTTTTCATGAGCTATTGCCCACAGTTTTGGGGTTCTAGGCGGATTTGCATGCCTCGTAAGAACCCTTACATGTTTGAGAGATATGACAAGAAACTCGTCGTTTTCGCGTTTTATGGCTGTTTTCATGAGCTATTTCCCGCATTTGGGGTTCTAGGTGATTTACATGACCTTAAGACCCGATACATTTTTGAGAGTTATGACCAAAAACTCGTCGTTTTCGTGTTTTATGGTCGTTTTCATGAGTTATTGCCCACAGTTTTTAGGTTCCAGTTAGATTTGCAAGGCTAGTAAGACCCTTTACATGTTTGAGATATATGACTAAAGACTCAGATTTTTCGTGTTTTCTGGCCATTTTCATGAGCCATTGCCCACAGTTTGGGGTTCTAGGAGGATTTGCATGCCTCGTAAGAACCGTTACATGTTTGAGATATATGACCAGAAACTTGTCATTTTCGTGTTTATGGTCATTTTCATGAGTTATTTCCTAGAGTTTTTGTGTTCCAAGCGGATTTGCATGGTCTGTCAGACCCGTTACATGTTTGGGAGATATGACCAGAAACTTGTCGTTTTCACGTTTTATGGCCGTTTATGGGCGTTTTCATGAGCTATTGCCCACAGTTTTGGGGTTCTAGGCAGATTTGCATGCCTCGTAAGAACCCTTACATGTTTGATAGATATAACTAGAAACTCGTCGTTTTTGCGTTTTATGGTTGTTTTCATGAGCTATTGCCCACAGTTTTGGGGTTCCAAGGTGATTTACAACGACCTTAAGACACAACATATGTTTGAGAGTTGTGACCAAAAACTTGTCGTTTTCGTGTTTTATGGTCATTTTCATGAGTTATTGCCCACAGTTTTTAGGTTCCAGTTAGATTTGCAAGTCTAGTAAGACCCTTTACATGTTTTACATATATGATTAAAAACTCGTACTTTTCGTGTTTTCTGGCCATTTTCATGAGCCATTGCCCACAGTTTTGGGGTTCTAGGCGGATTTGCATGCCTCGTAAGAACCGTTACATGTTTGAGATATATGACCAGAAACTTGTCATTTTCGTGTTTATGGTCATTTTCATGAGTTATTTCCTAGAGTTTTTGTGTTCCAAGCGGATTTGCATGGTCTGTCAGACCCGTTACATGTTTGGGAGATATGACCAGAAACTTGTCGTTTTCACGTTTTATGGCCGTTTTCATGAGCTATTGCCCACAGTTTTGGGGTTCCAGGCGGATTTGCATGCCTCGTAAGAACCCTTACATGTTTGAGAGATATGATCAGAAACTCGTCGTTTTCGCGTTTTATGGCCGTTTTCATGAGCTATTGCCCACAGATTTGGGGTTCTAGGCAGATTTGCATGCCTCGTAAGAACCCTTACATGTTTGAGAGATATGACAAGAAACCCGTCGTTTTCGCGTTTTATGGCTGTTTTCATGAGCTATTGCCTGCATTTTTGGGGTTCTAGGGCGATTTACAACGACCTTAAGACCCGATACATTTTTGAGAGTTATGACCAAAAACTCGTCGTTTTTGTGTTTTATGGTCGTTTTCATGAGTTATTGCCCACCGTTTTTAGGTTCCAGTTAGATTTGCAAGGCTAGTAAGACCCTTTACATGTTTGAGATATATGACTAAAAACTCGTACTTTTCGTGTTTTCTGGCCATTTTCATGAGCCATTGCCCACAGTTTTGGGGTTCTAGGCGGATTTGCATGCCTCGTAAGAACCGTTACATGTTTGAGATATATGACCAGAAACTTGTCATTTTCGTGTTTATGGTCATTTTCATGAGTTATTTCCTAGAGTTTTTGTGTTCCAAGCGGATTTGCATGGTCTGTCAGACCCGTTACATGTTTGGGAGATATGACCAGAAACTTGTCGTTTTCACGTTTTATGGCCGTTTATGGGCGTTTTCATGAGCTATTGCCCACAGTTTTGGGGTTCTAGGCAGATTTGCATGCCTCGTAAGAACCCTTACATGTTTGATAGATATAACTAGAAACTCGTCGTTTTTGCGTTTTATGGTTGTTTTCATGAGCTATTGCCCACAGTTTTGGGGTTCCAAGGTGATTTACAACGACCTTAAGACACAACATATGTTTGAGAGTTGTGACCAAAAACTTGTCGTTTTCGTGTTTTATGGTCATTTTCATGAGTTATTGCCCACAGTTTTTAGGTTCCAGTTAGATTTGCAAGGCTAGTAAGACCCTTTACATGTTTGACATATATGACTAAAAACTCGTACTTTTCGTGTTTTCTGGCCATTTTCATGAGCCATTGCCCACAGTTTGGGGTTCTAGGAGGATTTGCATGCCTCGTAAGAACCGTTACATGTTTGAGATATATGACCAGAAACTTGTCATTTTCGTGTTTATGGTCATTTTCATGAGTTATTTCCTAGAGTTTTTGTGTTCCAAGCGGATTTGCATGGTTTGTCAGACCCGTTACATGTTTGGGAGATATGACCAGAAACTTGTCGTTTTCACGTTTTATGGCCGTTTTCATGAGCTATTGCCCACAGTTTTGGGGTTCCAGGCGGATTTGCATGCCTCGTAAGAACCCTTACATGTTTGAGAGATATGATCAGAAACTCGTCGTTTTCGCGTTTTATGGCCGTTTTCATGAGCTATTGCCCACAGATTTGGGGTTCTAGGCAGATTTGCATGCCTCGTAAGAACCCTTACATGTTTGAGAGATATGACAAGAAACCCGCCGTTTTCGCGTTTTATGGCTGTTTTCATGAGCTATTTCCCGCATTTTTGGGGTCCCAGGGCGATTTACAACGACGTTAAGACCCGATACATTTTTGAGAGTTATGACCAAAAACTCGTCGTTTTCGTGTTTTATGGTCGTTTTCATGAGTTATTGCCCACAGTTTTTAGGTTCCAGTTAGATTTGCAAGGCTAGTAAGACCCTTTACATGTTTGAGATATATGACTAAAAACTCGTACTTTTCGTGTTTTCTGGCCATTTTCATGAGCCATTGCCCACAGTTTTGGGGTTCTAGGCGGATTTGCATGCCTCGTAAGAACCGTTACATGTTTGAGATATATGACCAGAAACTTGTCATTTTCGTGTTTATGGTCATTTTCATGAGTTATTTCCTAGAGTTTTTGTGTTCCAAGCGGATTTGCATGGTCTGTCAGACCCGTTACATGTTTGGGAGATATGACCAGAAACTTGGTATGGCCGTTTATGGGCGTTTTCATGAGCTATTGCCCACAGTTTTGGGGTTCTAGGCAGATTTGCATGCCTCGTAAGAACCCTTACATGTTTGATAGATATAACTAGAAACTCGTCGTTTTTGCGTTTTATGGTTGTTTTCATGAGCTATTGCCCACAGTTTTGGGGTTCCAAGGTGATTTACAATGACCTTAAGACACAACATATGTTTGAGAGTTGTGACCAAAAACTTGTCGTTTTCGTGTTTTATGGTCATTTTCATGAGTTATTGCCCACAGTTTTTAGGTTCCAGTTAGATTTGCAAGGCTAGTAAGACCCTTTACATGTTTGACATATATGACTAAAAACTCGTACTTTTCGTGTTTTCTGGCCATTTTCATGAGCCATTGCCCATAGTTTTGGGGTTCCAGGTGAATTGGCATGCCTCATAAGAACCCTTAAATGTTTGAGATATATGACCAGAAATTCGTCGTTTTCGTGTTGATGGCCATTTTCATGAGTTATTTCCTAGAGTTTTTGCGTTCCAAGCGGATTTGCATGGTCTGGCAGACCCATTACATGTTTGGGAAATATGACCAGAAACTCGTCGTTTTCACGTTTTATGGCCGTTTTCATGAGCTATTGCCCATAGTTTTGGGGTTCCAGGTGAATTTGCATGCCTCATAAGAACCCTTAAATGTTTGAGAGATATGATCAAAAACTCGTCGTTTTCGCGTTTTATGGCCTTTTTCATGAGCTATTGCCCACAGATTTGGGGTTCCAGGCGGATTTGCATGCCTCGTTAGAACCCTTACATGTTTGAGAGACATGACAATAAACCCGTCGTTTTCGCGTTTTATGGCTGTTTTCATGAGCTATTGCCTGCATTTTGGGGGTTCTAGGGCGATTTACAACGACCTTAAGACCCAATACATTTTTGAGAGTTATGACCAAAAACTCGTCGTTTTCGTTTTTTATGGTCGTTTTCATTAGTTATTGCCCACCGTTTTTAGTTTCCAGTTAGATTTGCATGGCTAGTAAGACCCATTACATGTTTGAGATATATGACCACAAACTCGTAGTTTTCGCGTTTTATGGCCATTTTCATGAGCCATTGCCCACAGTTTTGGGGTTCTAGGCGGATTTGCATGCCTCGTAAGAACCGTTACATGTTTGAGATATATGACCAGAAACTTGTCATTTTCGTGTTTATGGTCATTTTCATGAGTTATTTCCAAGATTTTTTGTGTTCCAAGCGGATTTGCATGGTCTGGCAGACCCATTACATGTTTGGGAGATATGACCAGAAACTCGTCGTTTTCACGTTTTATGGCCGTTTTCATGAGCTATTGCCCACAGTTTTGGGGTTCTAGGCAGATTTGCATGCCTCGTAAGAACCCTTACATGTTTGATAGATATAACTAGAAACTCGTCATTTTTGTGTTTTATGGTTGTTTTCATGAGCTATTGCCCACAGTTTTGGGGTTCCAAGGTGATTTACAACGACCTTAAGACACAACATATGTTTGAGAGTTGTGACCAAAAACTTGTCGTTTTCGTGTTTTATGGTCATTTTCATGAGTTATTGCCCACAGTTTTTAGGTTCTAGTTAGATTTGCAAGGCTAGTAAGACCCTTTACATGTTTGACATATATGACTAAAAACTCGTACTTTTCGTGTTTTGGCCATTTTCATGAGCCATTGCCCACGCTTTGGGGTTCTAGGCGGATTTGCATGCCTCGTAAGAACCGTTACATGTTTGAGATATATGACCAGAAACTTGTCATTTTCGTGTTTATGGTCATTTTCATGAGTTATTTCCTAGAGTTTTTGTGTTCCAAGCGGATTTGCATGGTCTGTCAGACCCGTTACATGTTTGGGAGATATGACCAGACACTTGTCGTTTTCACAATTATGGCCGTTTTCATGAGCTATTGCCCATAGTTTTGCGGTTCTAGGCGGATTTTAATGCCTCGTAAGAACCGTTAAATGTTTGAGATATATGACCAGAAACCCGCTGCTTTTATGCTTTTATGGTTGTTTTCATGAGCTATTTCCGCATTTTTGGGGGTTCCAAGGTGATTTACAACGACCTTAAGACACAACATATGTTTGAGAGTTATGACCAAAACTTGTCGTTTTCGTGTTTTATGGTCATTTTCATGAGTTATTGCCCAGTTTTTAGGTTCCATTAGATTTGCAAGGCTAGTAAGACCCTTTACATGTTTGAGATATATGACTAAAACTCGTACTTTTCGTGTTTTCTAGCCATTTTCATGAGCCATTGCCCACAATTTGGGGTTCTAGGAGGATTTGCATGCCTCGTAAGAACCGTTACATGTTTGAGATATATGACCAGAAACTTGTCATTTTCATGTTTATGGTCATTTTCATGAGTTATTTACTAGAGTTTTTGAGTTCCAAGCGGATTTGCATGGTCCGTCGGAACCCGTTACATGTTTGGGAGATATGACCGTAAACTTGTCGCTTTCACGCTTTTATGGCCGCTTTTCATGAGCTATTGCCCACAGTTTTGGGGTTCCAGCGGATTTGCATGCCTCAGAAGAACCCTTACATGTTTGAGAGAGATATGATCAAACTTCGTCTTTTGCTTTTATGGCCGTTTTCATGAGCTATTGCCCACGATTTGGGGTTCTAGGTGATTTGCATGCCTCAGAAGAACCCTTACATGTTTGAGAGATATGACAAGAAACCCGTTTGCTGCTTTTATGGCTGTTTTCATGAGCTATTTCCCGCAATTTTTGGGGTCCCAGGGCGATTTACAATGACGTTAAGACCCGATACATTTTTGAGAGTTATGACCAAAAACTCGTCGTTTTCGTGTTTTATGGTCGTTTTAGTTAGATTTGCAAGGCTAGTAAGACCCTTTACATGTTTGAGATATATGGCTAAAAACTTCGTACTTTTCTTGTTTATGGTCATTTTCATGAGCCATTGCCCACAGTTTTGGGGTTCTAGGCGGATTTGCATGCCTCGTAAGAACCGTTACATGTTTGAGATATATGACCAGAAACTTGTCATTTTCGTGTTTATGGTCATTTTCATGAGTTATTTCCTAGAGTTTTTGTGTTCCAAGCGGATTTGCATGGTCTGTCAGACCCGTTACATGTTTGGGAGATATGACCAGAAACTTGTCGTTTTCACGTTTTATGGCCGTTTTCATGAGCTATTGCCCACAGTTTTGGGGTTCTAGGCAGATTTGCATGCCTCGTAAGAACCCTTACATGTTTGATAGATATAACTAGAAACTCGCTGCTTTTATGCGTTTTATGGTTGTTTTCATGAGCTATTGCCCACAGTTTTGGGGTGCCAAGGTGATTTACAACGACCTTAAGACACAACATATGTTTGAGAGTTGTGACCAAAAACTTGTCGTTTTCGTGTTTTATGGTCATTTTTTAGGTTCCAGTTAGATTTGCAAGGATAGTAAGACCCTTTACATGTTTGACATATATGACTAAAAACTCGTACTTTTCGTGTTTTCTGGCCATTTTCATGAGCCATTGCCCACAGTTTTGGGGTTCTAGGCGGATTTGCATGCCTCGTAAGAACCGTTACATGTTTGAGATATATGACCAGAAACTTGTCATTTTCGTGTTTATGGTCATTTTCATGAGTTATTTCCTAGAGTTTTTGTGTTCCAAGCGGATTTGCATGGTCTGTCAGACCCGTTACATGTTTGGGAGATATGACCAGAAACTTGTCGTTTTCACGTTTTATGGCCGTTTTCATGAGCTACGGGAGGATTTGCATGCCTCGTAAGAACCCTTACATGTTTGAGAGATATGATCAAAAACTCGTCGTTTTCGCGTTTTATGGCCTTTTTCATGAGCTATTGCCCACAGATTTGGGGTTCTAGGCAGATTTGCATGCCTCGTAAGAACCCTTACATGTTTGAGAGATATGACAAGAAACCCGCCGTTTTCGCGTTTTATGGCTGTTTTCATGAGCTATTTCCCGCATTTTTGGGGTCCTAGGGCGATTTACAACGACGTTAAGACCCGATACATTTTTGAGAGTTATGACCAAAAACTCGTCGTTTTCGTGTTTTATGGTCGTTTTCATGAGTTATTGCCCACAGTTTTTAGGTTCCAGTTAGATTTGCAAGGCTAGTAAGACCCTTTACATGTTTGAGATATATGACTAAAAAGTCATAATTTTCGTGTTTTATGGCCGTTTTCATGAGCTATTGCCCATAGTTTTCGGGTTCTAGGCGGATTTGCATGCCTCGTAAGAACCCTTACATGTTTGAGATATATAACTAGAAACTCGTCGTTTTCGTGTTTATGGCCATTTTCATGAGTTATTTCCTAGAGTTTTTGTGTTCCAAGCGGATGTGCATGGTCTGGCAGACCCATTACATGTTTGGGAGATATGACCAGAAACTCGTCGTTTTCACGTTTTATGGCCGTTTTCATGAGCTATTGCCCACAGTTTTGGGGTTCCAGGCGGATTTGCATGCCTCGTAAGAACCCTTACATGTTTGAGAGATATGACAAGAAACCCGTCGTTTTCGCGTTTTATGGCTGTTTTCATGAGCTATTGCCTGCATTTTTGGGGTTCTAGGGCGATTTACAACGACCTTAAGACACAACATATGTTTGAGAGTTATGACCAAAAACTTGTCGTTTTCGTGTTTTATGGTCATTTTCATGAGTTATTGCCCACAGTTTTTAGGTTCCAGTTAGATTTGCAAGGCTAGTAAGACCCTTTACATGTTTGAGATATATGACTAAAAACTCGTACTTTTCGTGTTTTCTGGCCATTTTCATGAGCCATTGCCCACAGTTTTGGGGTTCTAGGCGGATTTGCATGCCTCGTAAGAACCGTTACATGTTTGAGATATATGACCAGAAACTTGTCATTTTCGTGTTTATGGTCATTTTCATGAGTTATTTCCTAGAGTTTTTGTGTTCCAAGCGGATTTGCATGGTCATCGGACCGTTACATGTTAGGGAGATATGACCAGAAACTTGTCGTTTTCACGTTTTATGGCCTTTTATGGGCGTTTTCATGAGCTATTGCCCACAGTTTTGGGGTTCTAGGCAGATTTGCATGCCTCGTAAGAACCCTTACATGTTTGATAGATATAACTAGAAACTCGTCGTTTTTGCGTTTTATGGTTGTTTTCATGAGCTATTGCCCACAGTTTTGGGGTTCCAAGGTGATTTACAACGACCTTAAGACACAACATATGTTTGAGAGTTATGACCAAAAACTTGTCGTTTTCGTGTTTTATGGTCGTTTTCATGAGTTATTGCCCACAGTTTTTAGGTTCCAGTTAGATTTGCAAGGCTAGTAAGACCCTTTACATGTTTGAGATATATGACTAAAAACTCGTACTTTTCGTGTTTTCTGGCCATTTTCATGAGCCATTGCCCACAGTTTTGGGGTTCTAGGCGGATTTGCATGCCTCGTAAGAACCGTTACATGTTTGAGATATATGACCAGAAACTTGTCATTTTCGTGTTTATGGTCATTTTCATGAGTTATTTCCTAGAGTTTTTGTGTTCCAAGCGGATTTGCATGGTCTGTCAGACCCGTTACATGTTTGGGAGATATGACCAGAAACTTGTCGTTTTTGACATTTTATGGCCGTTTTCATGAGCTATTGCCCACAGTTTTGGGGTTCCAGGCGGATTTGCATGCCTCGTAAGAACCCTTACATGTTTGAGAGATATGATCAGAAACTCGTCGTTTTCGCGTTTTATGGCCGTTTTCATGAGCTATTGCCCACAGATTTGGGGTTCTAGGCAGATTTGCATGCCTCGTAAGAACCCTTACATGTTTGAGAGATATGACAAGAAACCCGCCGTTTTCGCGTTTTATGGCTGTTTTCATGAGCTATTTCCCGCATTTTTGGGGTCCCAGGGCGATTTACAACGACGTTAAGACCCGATACATTTTTGAGAGTTATGACCAAAAACTCGTCGTTTTCGTGTTTTATGGTCGTTTTCATGAGTTATTGCCCACAGTTTTTAGGTTCCAGTTAGATTTGCAAGGCTAGTAAGACCCTTTACATGTTTGAGATATATGACTAAAAACTCGTACTTTTCGTGTTTTTTGGCCATTTTCATGAGCCATTGCCCACAGTTTGGGGTTCTAGGAGGATTTGCATGCCTCGTAAGAACCGTTACATGTTTGAGATATATGACCAGAAACTTGTCATTTTCGTGTTTATGGTCATTTTCATGAGTTATTTCCTAGAGTTTTTGTGTTCCAAGCGGATTTGCATGGTCTGTCAGACCCGTTACATGTTTGGGAGATATGACCAGAAACTTGTCGTTTTCACGTTTTATGGCCGTTTATGGCGTTTTCATGAGCTATTGCCCACAGTTTTGGGGTTCTAGGCAGACTTGCATGCCTCGTAAGAACCCTTACATGTTTGAGAGATATGACAAGAAACCCGCTGCTTTTTATGCTTTATGGTCGTTTTCATGAGCTATTGCCCACAGTTTTGGGGTTCCAAGGTGATTTACAACCTTAAGACACAACATATGTTTGAGAGTTATGACCAAAAACTTGTCGTTTTCGTGTTTTATGGTCATTTTCATGAGTTATTGCCCACAGTTTTTAGGTTCCAGTTAGATTTGCAAGGCTAGTAAGACCCTTTACATGTTTGACATATATGACTAAAAACTCGTACTTTTCGTGTTTTCTGGCCATTTTCATGAGCCATTGCCCACAGTTTTGGGGTTCTAGGCGGATTTGCATGCCTCGTAAGAACCGTTACATGTTTGAGATATATGACCAGAAACTTGTCATTTTCGTGTTTATGGTCATTTTCATGAGTTATTTCCTAGAGTTTTTGTGTTCCAAGCGGATTTGCATGGTCTGTCAGACCCGTTACATGTTTGGGAGATATGACCAGAAACTTGTCGTTTTCACGTTTTATGGCCGTTTTCATGAGCTATTGCCCACAGTTTTGGGGTTCCAGGCGGATTTGCATGCCTCGTAAGAACCCTTACATGTTTGAGAGATATGACAAGAAACCCGCCGTTTTCGCGTTTTATGGCTGTTTTCATGAGCTATTTCCCGCATTTTTGGGGTCCCAGGGCGATTTACAACGACGTTAAGACCCGATACATTTTTGAGACAAAAACTCGTCGTTTTCGTGTTTTATGGTCGTTTTCATGAGTTATTGCCCACAGTTTTTAGGTTCCAGTTAGATTTGCAAGGCTAGTAAGACCCTTTACATGTTTGAGATATATGACTAAAAAATAGTACTTTTAGTGTTTTATGGCCATTTTCATGAGCCATTGCCCACAGTTTTGGGGTTCTAGGAGGATTTGCATGCCTCGTAAGAACCGTTACATGTTTGAGATATATGACCAGAAACTTGTCATTTTCGTGTTTATGGTCATTTTCATGAGTTATTTCCTAGAGTTTTTGTGTTCCAAGCGGATTTGCATGGTCTGTCAGACCCGTTACATGTTTGGGAGATATGACCAGAAACTTGTCGTTTTCACGTTTTATGGCCGTTTATGGGCGTTTTCATGAGCTATTGCCCACAGTTTTGGGGTTCTAGGCAGATTTGCATGCCTCGTAAGAACCCTTACATGTTTGATAGATATAACTAGAAACTCGTCGTTTTTGCGTTTTATGGTTGTTTTCATGAGCTATTGCCCACAGTTTTGGGGTTCCAAGGTGATTTACAACGACCTTAAGACACAACATATGTTTGAGAGTTGTGACCAAAAACTTGTCGTTTTCGTGTTTTATGGTCATTTTCATGAGTTATTGCCCACAGTTTTTAGGTTCCAGTTAGATTTGCAAGGCTAGTAAGACCCTTTACATGTTTGACATATATGACTAAAAACTCGTACTTTTCGTGTTTTCTGGCCATTTTCATGAGCCATTGCCCACAGTTTTGGGGTTCTAGGCGGATTTGCATGCCTCGTAAGAACCGTTACATGTTTGAGATATATGACCAGAAACTTGTCATTTTCGTGTTTATGGTCATTTTCATGAGTTATTTCCTAGAGTTTTTGTGTTCCAAGCGGATTTGCATGGTCTGTCAGACCCGTTACATGTTTGGGAGATATGACCAGAAACTTGTCGTTTTCACGTTTTATGGCCGTTTTCATGAGCTATTGCCCATAGTTTTGGGTTCCATGCGGATTTGCTTGCCTCGTAAGAACCCTTACATGTTTGAGAGATATGATCAGAAACTCGTCGTTTTCGCGTTTTATGGCCGTTTTCATGAGCTATTGCCCACAGATTTGGGGTTCTAGGCAGATTTGCATGCCTCGTAAGAACCCTTACATGTTTGAGAGATATGACAAGAAACCCGCCGTTTTCGCGTTTTATGGCTGTTTTCATGAGCTATTTCCCGCATTTTTGGGGTCCCAGGGCGATTTACAACGACGTTAAGACCCGATACATTTTTGAGAGTTATGACCAAAAACTCGTCTTTTCGTGTTTTATGGTCATTTTCGTGAGTTATTGCCCACAGTTTTTAGGTTCCAGTTAGATTTGCAAGGCTAGTAAGACCCTTTACATGTTTGAGATATATGACTAAAAACTCGTACTTTTCGTGTTTTCTGGCCATTTTCATGAGCCATTGCCCACAGTTTTGGGGTTCTAGGCGGATTTGCATGCCTCGTAAGAACCGTTACATGTTTGAGATATATGACCAGAAACTTGTCATTTTCGTGTTTATGGTCATTTTCATGAGTTATTTCCTAGAGTTTTTGTGTTCCAAGCGGATTTGCATGGTCTGGCAGACCCATTACATGTTTGGGAGATATGACCAGAAACTCGTCGTTTTCACGTTTTATGGCCGTTTTCATGAGCTACGGGAGGATTTGCATGCCTCGTAAGAACCCTTACATGTTTGAGAGATATGATCAAGCTTCGTCGTTTTATGGACGTTTTCATGAGCTATTGCCCACAGTTTTTAGGGTTCTAGGCAGATTTGCATGCCTCGAAGAACCCTTACATGTTTGAGAGATATGACAAGAAACCCGCTTTCTGCTTTTATGGCTGTTTTCATGAGCTATTTCCGCATTTTTGGGGTTCCTAGGTGATTTACAACGACCTTAAGACCCGATACATTTTTGAGAGTTGTGACCAAAACTTGTCGTTTTCGTGTTTTATGGTCGTTTTCATAAGTTATTGCCCATAGTTTTTAGGTTCCAGTTAGATTTGCAAGGCTAGTAAGACCCTTTACATGTTTGAGATATATGACTAAAAACTCATACTTTTCGTGTTTTCCGCCATTTTCATGAGCCATTGCCCACAGTTTTGGGGTTCTAGGCGGATTTGCATGCCTCGTAAGAACCGTTACATGTTTGAGATATATGACCAGAAACTTGTCATTTTCGTGTTTATGGTCATTTTCATGAGTTATTTCCTAGACGTTTTGTGTTCCAAGCGATTTGCATGGTCCGTCAGACCGTTACATGTTTGGGAGATATGACCGTAAACTTGTCGCTTTTCCGCGTTTAAGGCCGTTTTCATGAGCTATTGCCCACAGATTTGGGGTTCTAGGCAGATTTGCATGCCTCGTAAGAACCCTTACATGTTTGATAGATATAACTAGAAACTCGTCGTTTTTGCGTTTTATGGTTGTTTTCATGAGCTATTTCCCACAGTTTTGGGGTTCCAAGGTGATTTACAACGACCTTAAGACACAACATATGTTTGAGAGTTATGACCAAAAACTTGTCGTTTTCGTGTTTTATGGTCATTTTCATGAGTTATTGCCCACGCTTTTAGGTTCGATTAGATTTGCAAGGCTAGTAAGACCCTTTACATGTTTGACATATATGACTAAAACTCGATTACTTTCGTGTTTTTCGCCATTTTCATGAGCCATTGCCCACGCTTTTGGGGTTCTAGGCGGATTTGCATGCCTCAGAAGAACCGTTACATGTTTGAGATATATGACCGTAAACTTGTCATTTTCGTGTTTATGGTCATTTTCATGAGTTATTTCCTAGAGTTTTTGTGTTCCAAGCGGATTTGCATGGTCCGTCGGAACCTGTTACATGTTTGGGAGATATGACCAGAAACTTGTCGTTTTCACGTTTTATGGCCGTTTTCATGAGCTATTGCCCACAGTTTTGGGGTTCCATGCGGATTTGCATGCCTCGTAAGAACCCTTACATGTTTGAGAGATATGATCAGAAACTCGTCGTTTTCGCGTTTTATGGCCGTTTTCTTGAGCTATTGCCCACGGATTTGGGGTTCTTGGCAGATTTGCATGCCTCGTGAGAACCCTTACATGTTTGAGAGATATGACAAGAAACCCGCCGTTTTCGCGTTTTATGGCTGTTTTCATGAGCTATTTCCCGCATTTTTGGGGTCCCAGGGCGATTTACAACGACGTTAAGACCCGATACATTTTTGAGAGTTATGACCAAAAACTCGTCGTTTTCGTGTTTTATGGTCGTTTTCATGAGTTATTTCCCACAGTTTTTAGGTTCCAGTTAGATTTTCAAGGCTAGTAAGACCCGTTAAAAGTTTTAGATATATGACTAAAAACTCGTACTTTTCGTGTTTTCTGGCCATTTTCATGAGCCATTGCCCATAGTTTTGGGGTTCTAGGTGGATTTGCATGCCTCGTAAGAACCGTTACATGTTTGAGATATATGACCAGAAACTTGTCATTTTCGTGTTTATGGTCATTTTCATGAGTTATTTCCTAGAGTTTTTGTGTTCCAAGCGGATTTGCATGGTCTGTCAGACCCGTTACATGTTTGGGAGATATGACCAGAAACTTGTCGTTTTCACGTTTTATGGCCGTTTTCATGAGCTATTGCCCACAGTTTTGGGGTTCCAGGCGGATTTGCATGCCTCGTAAGAACCCTTACATGTTTGAGAGATATGATCAGAAACTCGTCGTTTTCGCGTTTTATGGCCGTTTTCATGAGCTATTTCCCACAGATTTGGGGTTCTAGGCAGATTTGCATGCCTCGTAAGAACCCTTACATGTTTGAGAGATATGACAAGAAACCCGCCGTTGCTGCTTTTATGGCTGTTTTCATGAGCTATTTCCGCATTTTGGGGTCCTGTGATTTTACAACGACGTTAAGACCCGATACATTTTGAGAGTTATGACCAAAAACTGTCGCTTTTCGTGTTTTATGGTCGTTTTCATGAGTTATTGCCCACGCTTTTAGGTTCCAGTTAGATTTGCAAGGCTAGTAAGACCCTTTACATGTTTGAGATATATGACTAAAACTCAGACTTTTTCGTGTTTTCTGCCATTTTCATGAGCCATTGCCACAGTTTTGGGGTTCTAGGATGATTTGCATGCCTCGTAAGAACCGTTACATGTTTGAGATATATGACCAGAAACTTGTCATTTTCGTGTTTATGGTCATTTTCATGAGTTATTTCCTAGAGTTTTTGTGTTCCAAGCGGATTTGCATGGTTTGTCAGACCCGTTACATGTTTGGGAGATATGACCAGAAACTTGTCGTTTTCACGTTTTATGGCCGTTTATGGGTGTTTTCATGAGCTATTGCCCACAGTTTTGGGGTTCTAGGCAGATTTGCATGCCTCGTAAGAACCCTTACATGTTTGATAGATATAACTAGAAACTCGCTGCTTTTATGCTTTATGGTTGTTTTCATGAGCTATTGCCCACAGTTTTGGGGTTCCAAGGTGATTTACAACGACCTTAAGACACAACATATGTTTGAGAGTTATGACCAAAAACTTGTCGTTTTCGTGTTTTATGGTCATTTTCATGAGTTATTGCCCACAGTTTTTAGGTTCCAGTTAGATTTGCAAGGCTAGTAAGACCCTTTACATGTTTGACATATATGACTAAAACTCGTACTTTTCGTGTTTTCTGGCCATTTTCATGAGCCATTGCCCACAGTTTTGGGGTTCTAGGCGGATTTGCATGCCTCGTAAGAACCGTTACATGTTTGAGATATATGACCAGAAACTTGTCATTTTCGTGTTTATGGTCATTTTCATGAGTTATTTCCTAGAGTTTTTGTGTTCCAAGCGGATTTGCATGGTCATCAGAAATTGCTACATGTTTGGGAGATATGACCAGAAACTTGTCGTTTTCACGTTTTATGGCCGTTTTCATGAGCTATTGCCCACAGTTTTGGGGTTCCAGGCGGATTTGCATGCCTCGTAAGAACCCTTACATGTTTGAGAGATATGATCAGAAACTCGTTGTTTTCGTGTTTTATGGCTGTTTTCATGAGCTATTGCCCATAGATTTGGGGTTCTAGACATATTTGCATGCCTCATCAGAACCCTTACATGTTTGAGAGATATGACAAGAAACCCACCGTTTTCACGTTTTATGGTTGTTTTCATGAGCTATTGCCGCATTTTTGGGGTCCTGTATGATTTACAACGACGTTAAGACCCGATACATTTTTGAGAGTTATGACCAAAAACTCGTCATTTTGTGTTTTATGGTCGTTTTCATGAGTTATTGCCCACCGTTTTTAGGTTCCAGTTTGATTTGCAAGGCTAGTAAGACCCTTTACATGTTTGAGATAGATGTCTCATAAGTCATTTTTTTCGTGTTTTCTGGCCATTTTCATGAGCCATTTCCCATAGTTTTGGGGTTCTAGGCGGATTTGCATGCCTCGTACGAACCGTTACATGTTTGAGATATATGACCAGAAACTTGTCATTTTCGTGTTTATGGTCATTTTCATGAGTTATTTCCTAGAGTTTTTGTGTTCCAAGCGGATTTGCATGGTCTGTCAGACCCATTACATGTTTGGAAGATATGACCAGAAACTTGTCGTTTTCACGTTTTATGGCCGTTTATGGGCGTTTTCATGAGCTATTGCCCACAGTTTTGGGGTTCTAGGCAGATTTGCATGCCTCGTAAGAACCCTTACATGTTTGATAGATATAACTAGAAACTCGTCGTTTTTGCGTTTTATGGTTGTTTTCATGAGCTATTGCCCACAGTTTTGGGGTGCCAAGGTGATTTACAACGACCTTAAGACACAACATATGTTTCAGAGTTGTGACCAAAAACTTGTCGTTTTCGTGTTTTATGGTCATTTTCATGAGTTATTGCCCACAGTTTTTAGGTTCCAGTTAGATTTGCAGGGTTAGTAAGACCCTTTACATGTTTGACATATATGACTAAAAACTCGTACTTTTCGTGTTTTCTGGCCATTTCATGAGCCATTGCTCACAGTTTTGGGGTTCTAGGCGGATTTGCATGCCTCGTAAGAACCGTTACATGTTTGAGATATATGACCAGAAACTTGTCATTTTCGTGTTTATGGTCATTTTCATGAGTTATTTCCTAGAGTTTTTGTGTTCCAAGCGGATTTGCATGGTCTGTCGGACCTGTTACATGTTTGGGAGATATGACCGTAAACTTGTCGCTTTTCACGCTTTTATGGCCGCTTTTCATGAGCTATTGCCCACGCTTTGGGGTTCCAGCGGATTTGCATGCCTCATAAGAACCCTTACATGTTTGAGAGATATGATCAAACTCTGCTGCTTCGCTTATGGCCGTTTTCATGAGCTATTACCACAGATTTGGGGTTCTAGGCAGATTTGCATGCCTCGTAAGAACCCTTACATGTTTGAGATATATGACAAGAAACCCGCCGTTGCTGCTTTTATGGCTGTTTTCATGAGCTATTTCCGCATTTTTGGGGTCCTGTATGATTTACAACGACGTTAAGACCCGATACATTTTTGAGAGTTATGACCAAAACTCGTCTTTTTCGTGTTTTATGGTCGTTTTCATGAGTTATTGCCCACAGTTTTTAGGTTCCAGTTAGATTTGCAAGGCTAGTAAGACCCTTTACATGTTTGAGATATATGACTAAAACTCAGACTTTTCGTGTTTTCTCGCCATTTTCATGAGCCATTGCCATAGTTTTGGGGTTCTAGGCGGATTTGCATGCCTCGTAAGAACCGTTACATGTTTGAGATATATGACCAGAAACTTGTCATTTTCGTGTTTATGGTCATTTTCATGAGTTATTTCCTAGAGTTTTTGTGTTCCAAGCGGATTTGCATGGTCTGTCGGAACCCATTACATGTTTGGGAGATATGACCGTAAACTTGTCGCTTTCACGCTTTTATGGCCGCTTATGGGCTTTCATGAGCTATTGCCCACGCTTTGGGGTTCTAGGCAGATTTGCATGCCTCGTGAAGAACCCTTACATGTTTGATAGATATAACTAGAAACTCGCTGCTTTTATGCTTTATGGTTGTTTTCATGAGCTATTGCCCACGTTTTGGGGTTCCAAGGTGATTTACAACGACCTTAAGACACAACATATGTTTGAGAGTTATGACCAAAAACTTGTCGCTTTCGTGTTTTATGGTCATTTTCATGAGTTATTGCCCACGCTTTTAGGTTCCAGTTAGATTTGCGAGGCTAGTAAGACCCTTTACATGTTTGACATATATGACTAAAAACTCAGACTTTTTCGTGTTTTCCGCCATTTTCATGAGCCATTGCCCACGCTTTGGGGGTTCTAGGCGATTTGCATGCCTCGAAGAACCGTTACATGTTTGAGATATATGACCGTAAACTTGTCATTTTCGTGTTTATGGTCATTTTCATGAGTTATTTCCTAGAGTTTTTGTGTTCCAAGCGGATTTGCATGGTCCGGACCTGTTACATGTTTGGGAGATATGACCGTAAACTTGTCGCTTTCACGCTTTTATGGCCGTTTTCATGAGCTATTGCCCACAGTTTTGGGGTTCCAGCGATTTGCATGCCTCGTAAGAACCCTTACATGTTTGAGATATGATCGAAACTCGCTGCTTTCGCGTTTTATGGCCGCTTTTTCATGAGCTATTGCCCATGATTTGGGGTTCTAGGCAGATTTGCATGCCTCGTAAGAACCCTTACATGTTTGAGAGATATGACAAGAAACACGCTGCTTTCGCTTTTATGGCTGTTTTCATGAGCTATTTCCGCATTTTGGGGTCCTGTGATTTACAACGACGTTAAGACCCGATACATTTTGAGAGTTATGACCAAAACTCATCGTTTTCGTGTTTTATGGTCGCTTCATGAGTTATTGCCCAGTTTTTAGGTTCCATTAGATTTGCAAGGCTAGTAAGACCCTTTACATGTTTGATATATGACTAAAACTCAGATTTTTCGTGTTTTCCGCCATTTTCATAAGCCATTGCCCACAGTTTTGGGGTTCTAGGCGGATTTGCATGCCTCGTAAGAACCGTTACATGTTTGAGATATATGACCAGAAACTTGTCATTTTCGTGTTTATGGTCATTTTCATGAGTTATTTCCTAGAGTTTTTGTGTTCCAAGCGGATTTGCATGGTCTGTCAGACCCGTTACATGTTTGGGAGATATGACCAGAAACTTGTCGTTTTCACGTTTTATGGCCGTTTTCATGTTTTATGGCCGTTTTCATGAGCTATTGCCCACAGATTTGGGGTTCTAGGCAGATTTGCATGCCTCGTAAGAACCCTTACATGTTTGAGAGATATGACAAGAAACTCGTCGTTTTTGCATTTTATGGTTGTTTTCATGAGCTATTTCCCGCATTTTTGGCGTCCCAGGGCGATTTACAACGACGTTAAGACACAACATATGTTTGAGAGTTGTGACCAAAAACTTGTCATTTTCGTGTTTTATGGTCATTTCATGAGTTATTGCCCACAGTTTTTAGGTTCCAGTTAGATTTGCAAGGCTAGTAAGACCCTTTACATGTTTGACATATATGACTAAAATCTCGGACTTTTCGTGTTTTCTCGCCATTTTCATGAGCCATTGCCCACAGTTTTGGGGTTCTAGGCGGATTTGCATGCCTCGTAAGAACCGTTACATGTTTGAGATATATGACCAGAAACTTGTCATTTTCGTGTTTATGGTCATTTTCATGAGTTATTTCCTAGAGTTTTTGTGTTCCAAGCGGATTTGCATGGTCTGTCAGACCCGTTACATGTTTGGGAGATATGACCAGAAACTTGTCGTTTTCACGTTTTATGGCCGTTTTCATGAGCTATTGCCCACAGTTTTGGGGTTCCAGGCGGATTTGCATGCCTCGTAAGAACCCTTACATGTTTGAGAGATATGATCAGAAACTCGTCGTTTTCGCGTTATATGGCCGTTTTCATGAGCTATTGCCCACGGATTTGGGGTTCTAGGCAGATTTGCATGCCTCGTAAGAACCCTTACATGTTTGAGAGATATGACAAGAAACCCGTCGTTTTCGCGTTTTATGGCTATTTTCATGAGCTATTGCCTGCATTTTTGGGGTTCTATGGCGATTTAAAACGACCATAAGACCCTATACATTTTTGAGAGTTATAACCAAAAACACGTCGTTTTCGTGTTTTGTGGTCGCTTTTCATGAGTTATTGCCCACGCTTTTTAGGTTCCGTTAGATTTGCAAGCCTAGTAAGAACCCTTACATGTTTGAGATATATGACCATAAACTCGTAGTTTTCGCGTTTTATGGCCTTTTTCATGAGCCATTGCCCACAGTTTTGGGGTTCTAGGCTGATTTGCATGCCTCGTAAGAACCGTTACATGTTTGAGATATATGACCAGAAACTTGTCATTTTCGTGTTTATGGTCATTTTCATGAGTTATTTCCTAGAGTTTTTGTGTTCCAAGCGGATTTGCATGGTCCGAATTGCTACATTTTTGCGAGATATGACCAGAAACTTGTCGTTTTCACGTTTTATGGACGTTTTCATGAGCTATTGCCCACAGTTTTGGGGTTCTAGGCGGATTTGCATGCCTCGTAAGAACCCTTACATGTTTGAGAGATATGATCAGAAACTCGTCGTTTTCGCGTTTTATGGCCGTTTCCATGAGCTATTGCCCACAGATTTGGGGTTCTAGGCATATTTGCATGCCTCGTAAGAACCCTTACATGTTTGAGAGATATGACAAGAAACCGGCTGTTTTCGCGTTTTATGGCTTTTTTCATGAGCTATTTCCCGCATTTTTGGGGTCCCAAGGCGATTTACAACGACGTTAAGACCCGATACATTTTTGAGACAAAAACTCGTCGTTTTCGTGTTTTATCGTCATTTCATGAGTTATTGCCCACGCTTTTAGGTTCCAGTTAGATTTGCAAGGCTAGTAAGACCCTTTACATGTTTGAGATATATGACATAAAACTCGTACTTTTCGTGTTTGCTGGCCCTTTTCATGAGCCATTGCCCACAGTTTTGGGGTTCTAGGCGGATTTGCATGCCTCGTAAGAACCGTTACATGTTTGAGATATATGACCAGAAATTTGTCATTTTCGTGTTTATGGTCATTTTCATGAGTTGTTTCCTAGAGTTTTTGTGTTCCAAGTGGATTTGCATGGTGTGTCAGACCCGTTACATGTTTGGGAGATATGACCAGAAACTTGTCGTTTTCAAGTTTTATGGCCGTTTTCATGAGCTAATGCCCACACGTTTTGGGTTCCAGCGATTTGCATGCCTCGAAGAACCCTTACATGTTTGAGAGATATGATCAACTTCGTCGTGTTTTATGGCCGTTTTCATGAGCTATTGCCTGATTTGGGGTTCTAGGCAGATTTGCATGCCTCGTAAGAACCCTTACATGTTTGAGATATATGACAAGAAACCCGCTGCTTTCGCTTTTATGGTTGTTTTCATGAGCTATTTCCGCATTTTGGGGGTCCAAGGCGATTTACAACGACGTTAAGACCCGATACATTTTGAGAGTTATGACCAAAAACTTCGCTTTCGTGTTTTATGGTCATTTTCATGAGTTATTGCCCACGCTTTTTAGGTTCGATTAGATTTGCAAGGCTAGTAAGACCTTTACATGTTTGAGATATATGACTAAAACTCAGATTTTTCGTGTTTTATGGACATTTTCCTGAGCCATTGCCCATAGTTTTGGGGTTCCAGGCGGATTTGCATGCCTCATAAGAACCCTTACATGTTTGAGATATATGACCAGAAACTAGTCATTTTCGTGTTTATGGTCATTTTCATGAGTTATTTCCTAGAGTTTTTGTGTTCCAAGCGTATTTGCATGGTCCGTCGGACTGTTACATGTTTGGGAGATATGACCGTAAACTTGTCGCTTTCACGCTTTTATGGCCGCTTTCATTAGCTATTGCCCATAGTTTTGGGGTTCCTGGAGGATTTGCATGCCTCGTAAGAACCCTTATATGTTTGAGAGATATGATTTTCGCTTTTATGGCCGTTTTCATGAGCTATTGCCTGATTTGGGGTTCTAGGCAGATTTGCATGCCTCGTAAGAACCCTTACCTGTTTGAGAGATATGAAAAGAAACCCTCCGTTTTCTCGTTTTTTGTCTGTTTTCATGTGCTATTTCCCGCATTTTTGGGGTCCCAGAGCGATTTACAACGACGTTTAGACCCGATACATTTTGAGAGTTATGACCAAAACTTCGCTTTTCGTGTTTTATGGTCATTTTCGTGAGTTATTGCCCACAGTTTTGAGGTTCCAGGTAGATTTGCAAGGCTAGTAAGACCCTTTACATGTTTGAGATATATGACAAAAAACTCGTCCTTTTCGTGTTTACTGGCCATTTTCATGGGACATTGCCTACGCTTTTGGGGTTCTAGGCGATTTGCATGCCTCGTAAGAACCGTTACATGTTTGAGATATATGACCGTAAACTTGTCATTTTCGTGTTTATGGTCATTTTCATGAGTTATTTCCTAGAGTTTTTGTGTTCCAAGCGGATTTGCATGGTCATCAGGACCTGTTACATGTTTGGGAGATATGACCGTAAACTTGTCGCTTTTCGTTATGGCCGCTTTTATGGGCGTTTTCATGAGCTATTGCCTGCTTTTTGGGGTTCTAGGCGATTTGCATGCCTCAGAAGAACCCTTACATGTTTGATAGATATAACTAGAAACTGCTGCTTTTTGCGTTTTATGGTTGTTTTCATGAGCTATTGCCCACGCTTTTGGGGTTCCAAGTGATTTGCAACGACTTTAAAGACACGTTACATGTTTGAGAGATATGACCAGAAACTTGTCGTTTTCACGTTTTATGGCCGTTTTCATGAGCTATTGCCCATAGTTTTGGGGTTCCTGGAGGATTTGCATGCCTCGTAAGAACCCTTACATGTTTGAGAGATATGATCAGAAACTCGTCGTTTTCGCGTTTAAGGCCGTTTCCATGAGATATTGCCCACAGATTTGGGGTTCTAGCCAGATTTGCATGCCTTGTAAGAACCCTTACATATTTGAGAGATATGACAAGAAACCCGTCGTTTTCGCGTTTTATGGCTGTTTTCATGAGCTATTGCCCGCATTTTGGGGGTTCCAGGGCGATTTACAACGACCTTAAGGCCCGATACATTTTTGAGAGTTGTGACCAAAAAACTTGTCGTTTTCGTGTTTTATGGTCATTTTCGTGAGTTATTGCCCACGGTTTTTAGGTTCCAGTTAGATTTGCAAGGCTAGTAAGACCCTTTACATGTTTGAGATATATGACTAAAAACTCGTATTTTTCGTGTTTTCTAGCCATTTTCATGAGCCATTGCCCACAGTTTTGGGGTTCTAGGCGGATTTGCATGCCTCGTAAGAACCGTTACATGTTTGAGATATATGACCAGAAACTTGTCATTTTCGTGTTTATGGTCATTTTCATGAGTTATTTCCTAGAGTTTTTGTGTTCCAAGCGGATTTGCATGGTCATCAGGACCCGTTACATGTTTGGGAGATATGACCGTAAACTTGTCGCTTTTCGCTTTTATGGCCGTTTTCATGAGCTATTGCCACGCTTTGGGGGTTCCAGCGGATTTGCATGCCTCGTAAGAACCCTTACATGTTTGAGAGGTATGATCGAAACTTCGTAGTTTTCGTGTTTTCTGGCCATTTTCATGAGCTATTGCCCACAGTTTTGGGGTTCTAGGCAGATTTGCATGCCTCGTAAGAACCCTTACATGTTTGAGAGATATGACAAGAAACCCGCCGTTTTCGCGTTTTATGGCTGTTTTCATGAGCTATTTCCCGCATTTTTGGGGTCCTGTATGATTTACAACGTTAAGACCCGATACATTTATGAGAGTTATGACCAAAACTCGCTGCTTTCGTGTTTTATTGTCGTCTGCATGAGTTATTGCCCAAAGTTTTTAGGTTCCAGTTAGATTTGCAAGGCTAGTAAGACCCTTTACATGTTTGAGATATATGACTATAAACTCATACTTTTCGTGTTTTCTGGCCATTTTCATGAGCCATTGCCCACAGTTTTGGGGTTCTAGGCGGATTTGCATGCCTCGTAAGAACCGTTACATGTTTGAGATATATGACCAGAAACTTGTCATTTTCGTGTTTATGGTCATTTTCATGAGTTATTTCCTAGAGTTTTTGTGTTCCAAGTGGATTTGCATGGTCTGTCAGACCCGTTACATGTTTGGGAGATATGACCAGAAACTTGTCGTTTTCACGTTTTATGGCCGTTTTCATGAGCTATTGCCCACAGTTTTGGGGTTCTAGGCAGATTTGCATGCCTCGTAAGAACCCTTACATGTTTGATAGATATAACTAGAAACTCGTCGTTTTTACGTTTTATGGTTGTTTTCATGAGCTATTGCCCACAGTTTTGGGGTTCCAAGGTGATTTAAACCGACCTTAAGACACAACATATGTTTGAGAGTTATGACCAAAAACTTGTCGTTTTCGTGTTTATGGTCATTTTCATGAGTTATTT
Organism: Avena insularis; assembly: GCA_023614405.1. Taxonomy (NCBI): domain Eukaryota; kingdom Viridiplantae; phylum Streptophyta; class Magnoliopsida; order Poales; family Poaceae; genus Avena; species Avena insularis. The sequence goes on from CM042685.1 coordinate 2,842,244, forward strand.
CTAGAGTTTTAGGTTCAAGTAGATTTGGATGGTCTGTCAGACCCGTTACATGTTTGGGAGATATGACCAGAAACTTGTCGTTTTCACGTTTTATGGCCGTTTTCATGAGCTATTGCCCACAGTTTTGGGGTTCTAGGCGGATTTGCATGCCTCGTAAGAACCGTTACATGTTTGAGATATATGACCAGAAACTTGTCGTTTTCACGTTTTATGGCCGTTTTCATGAGCCATTGCCTGAGTTTTGGGGTTCTAGCGATTTGCATGCCTCGTAAGAACCCTTACATGTTTGAGAGAGATATGACAAGAAAACTTGCCGCTTTCGCTTTATGGCTGTTTTCATGAGCTATTTCCGCATTTTTGGGGTTCCTGTATGATTTACATGACGTTAAGACCCGATACCTTTTTGAGAGTTATCACCAAAAACTCGTCGTTTTCGTGTTTTATGGTCGTCTTCATGAGTTATTGCCCACAGTTTTAGGGTTCGATTAGATTTGCAAGGCTAGTAAGACCGTTTACATGTTTGAGATATATGACTAAAAGTCGTACTTTTCGTGTTTTATGGCCATTTTCATGAGCCATTGCCCATAGTTTTGGGGTTCTAGGCGGATTTGCATGCCTCGTAAGAACCGTTACATGTTTGAGATATATGACCAGAAACTTGTCATTTTCGTGTTTATGGTCATTTTCATGAGTTATTTCCTAGAGTTTTTGTGTTCCAGCGATTTGCATGGTTAAGACCTGCGTTACATGTTTGGGAGATATGACCAGAAACTCGTCGTTTTCACGTTTTATGGCCGTTTTCATGAGCTATTGCCCATAGTTTTGGGGTTCCAGGCGGATTTGCATGCCTCGTAAGAACCCTTACATGTTTGAGAGATATGATCAGAAACTCGTCGTTTTCGTGTTTTATGGCCATTTTCATGAGCTATTGCCCATAGTTTTGGGCTTCCTGGAGGATTTGCATGCCTCATAAGAACCCTTACATGTTTGAGAGATATGACAAGAAACCCGTCGTTTTCGTGTTTTATGGCTGTTTTTATGAGCTATTTCCTGCATTTTTGGGGTTCTAGGGCGATTTACAGCGACCTTAAGACCCGATACATTTTTTAGAGTTATGACCAAAAACTCGTCGTTTTCGTGTTTTGTGGTCATTTTCATGAGTTATTGCCCACGCTTTTTAGGTTCCATAGATTTGCAAGGCTAAGACCCTTTACATGTTTGAGATATATGACTAAAACTTCATTTCGTGTTTTATGGCCATTTTCATGTGCCATTGCCCCCCGTTTTGGGGTTCTAGGCGGATTTGCATGCCTCGTAAGAACCCTTACATGTTTGAGATATATCACAAGAAACTTGTCATTTTCGTGTTTATGGTCATTTTCATGAGTTATTTACTAGAGTTTTTGTGTTCAGCGGTTGCATGGTAAGACCCGTTACATGTTTGGGAGATATGACTAAACTTGTCGCTTTCGTTTTTTATGGCCGTTTTCATGAGCTATTGCCCATAGTTTTGGGGTTCTAGGCGGATTTGCATGCCTCGTAAGAACCCTTACATGTTTGAGATATATAACCATAAACTTGTCGCTTTTCTTGTTTATGGTCATTTTCATGAGTTATTTCAGAGTTTTTATGTTCCAAGTAGATTTGCATGGTCATCGGACCCGTTACATGTTTGGGAGATATGACCGAAACTTGTCGCTTTTCACGTTTATGGCCGTTTTCATGAGCTATTAGCCATAGTTTTCGGGTTCTAGGCGGATTTGCATGCCTCGTAAGAACCCTTACATGTTTGAGAGATATGATCAAAAACTCGTCGTTTTCGCGTTTTATGGCCTTTTTCATGAGCTATTGCCCACAGATTTGGGGTTCCAGGTGGATTTGCATGGCTCGTTAGAACCCTTACATGTTTGAGAGATATGATCAGAAACCGGCTGTTTTCGCGTTTTATGGCTATTTTCATGAGCTATTTCCGCATTTTTGGGGTCCTGTATGATTTACAAGACGTTAAGACCCGATACATTTTGAGAGTTATGACCAGAAACTCGTCGTTTTCGTGTTTTATGGTCATTTTCATGAGTTATTGCCCACAATTTTAGGTTCGATTAGATTTGCAAGGCTAGTAAGACCCTTTACATGTTTGAGATATATGACTAAAACTCAGATTTTTCGTGTTTTCGCCATTTTCATGAGCCATTGCCCATAGTTTTGGGGTTCTAGTGATTTGCATGCCTCGTAAGAACCGTTACATGTTTGAGATATATGACCAGAAACTTGTCATTTTCGTGTTTATGGTCATTTTCATGAGTTATTTCCTAGAGTTTTTGTGTTCCAAGCGGATTTGCATGGTGCAGACCCGTTACATGTTTGGGAGATATGACCGAAACTTGTCGTTTTCACGCTTTTATGGCCGCTTTTCATGAGCTATTGCCATAGTTTTGGGGTTCCAGCGATTTGCATGCCTCGTAAGAACCCTTACATGTTTGAGAGATATGATCGGTAACTTTCGTCGTTTCGCGTTTAAGGCCGTTTTCATGAGCTATTGCCCATAGATGTGGGGTTCTAGGCAGATTTGCATGCCTCGTAAGAACCCTGACATGTTTGAGAGATATGACAAGAAACCTATCGTTTTCACGTTTTATGGCTGTTTTCATGAGCTATTGCCTGCATTTTTGGGGTCCTGGCGATTTACATGACGTTAAGACCCGATACATTTTGAGAGTTATGACCAAAAACTTCGTTTCGTGTTTTATGGTCGTATTCATGAGTTATTGCCTACGCTTTTAGGTTCCAGTTAGATAAGCAAGGCTAGTAAGACCCTTTACAAGTTTGAGATATATGACTAAAACTCATACTTTTTGTGTTTTCCGCCATTTTCATGAGCCATTGCCCACAGTTTTGGGGTTCTAGGCGGATTTGCATTACTCGTAAGAACCGTTACATGTTTGAGATATATGACCAGAAACTTGTCATTTTCGTGTTTATGGTCATTTTCATGAGTTATTTCCTAGAGGTTTTGTGTTCCAAGCGAATTTTCATGGTCTGTCAGACCCGTTACATGTTTGGGAGATATGACCAGAAACTCGTCGTTTTCACGTTTTATGGCCGTTTATGGGCGTTTTCATGAGCTATTGCCCACAGTTTTGGGGTTCCAAGGTGATTTGGATGCCTCGTAAGAACCCTTACATGTTTGATAGATATAACTAGAAACTTCGTCGCTTTTATGCGTTTTATGGTTGTTTTCATGAGCTATTGCCACGTTTTGGGGTTCCAAGGTGATTTAAAACGACCTTAAGACACAACATATGTTTGAGAGTTATGACCAAAAACTTGTCGTTTCTTGTTTATGGTCATTTTCATGAGTTATTTCCTAAGTATTTATGTTCAAGCAGATTTGCATGGTGCATAAGACCCGTTACATGTTTGGGAGATATGACCAGGAACTTGTCGTTTTCACGTTTTATGGGCGTTTTCATGAGCTATTGCCCATAGTTTTGGGTTCTAGGCAGATTTGCATGCCTCGTAAGAACCCTTACATGTTTGATAGATATAACTAGAAACTCGTCGTTTTTGCGTTTTATGGTTGTTTTCATGAGCTATTTACGCTTTTTGGGGGTTCCAAGGTGATTTAGCGACTTTAAGACACAACATATGTTTGAGATATATAACCAGAAACTTGTCGTTTTCTTGTTTATGGTCATTTTCATGAGTTATTTCCTAGAGTTTTTATGTTCCAAGTAGATTTGCATGGTCTGTCAGACCCGTTACATGTTTGGGAGATATTACCAGAAACTTGTCGTTTTAACGTTTTATATGGCCCTTTTCATGAGCTATTGCCAGTTTTGGGGTTCCAGAGGATTTGCATGCCTCAAGAACCCTTACATGTTTGAGAGATATGATCGAAACTTCGTTTTCGCATTTTATGGCCGTTTTCATGAGCTATTGCCTGATTTGGGGTTCTAGGCAGATTTGCATGCCTCGTAAGAACCCTTACATGTTTGAGAGATATGACAAGAAACCCGCCGTTTTCGCGTTTTATGGCTGTTTTCATGAGCTATTTCCCGCATTTTTGGGGTTCCAAGGTGATTTACAACGACCTTAAGACCCGATACATTTTTGAGAGTTATGACCAAAAACTCGTCGTTTTCGTGTTTTATGGTCGTCTTCATGAGTTATTGCCCACAGTTTTTAGGTTCGATTAGATTTGCAAGGCTAGTAAGACCCTTTACATGTTTGAGATATATGACTAAAACTTCGTACTTTTCGTGTTTTCGGCCATTTTCATGAGCCATTGCCCATAGTTTTGGGGTTCTAGGCGATTTGCATGCCTCGAAGAACCGTTACATGTTTGAGATATATGACGAAACTTGTCATTTTCGTGTTTATGGTCATTTTCATGAGTTATTTCCTAGAGTTTTTGTGTTCCAAGCGGATTTGCATGGTGCATCGACCCGTTACATGTTTGGGAGATATGACGTAAACTCGTCGTTTTCGCGGTTTATGGCCGTTTTCATGAGCTATTGCTTACAGTTTTGGGGTTCCAGTGATTTGCATGCCTCAGAAGAACCCTTACATGTTTGAGAGATATGATCGATAACTTCGTCGTTTTCGCTTTTATGGCCGCTTTTGATGAGCTATTGCCTGATTTGGGGTTCTAGGCGATTTGCATGCCTCGAAGAACCCTTACATGTTTGAGAGATATGACAAGAAACCCGCCGTTTGCTGCTTTTATGGCTGTTTTCATGAGCTATTTCCTGCATTTTTGGGGTCCCAGGGCGATTTACAACGACGTTAAGACCCGATACATTTTTGAGAGTTATGACCAAAAACTCGTCGTTTTCGTGTTTTATGGTCGTATTCATGAGTTATTGCCCACAGTTTTTAGGTTCCAGTTAGATTTGCAAGGCTAGTAAGACCCTTTACATGTTTGAGATATATGACTAAAAACTCATACTTTTCGTGTTTTCTGGCCATTTTCATGAGCCATTGCCCACAGTTTTGGGGTTCTAGGCGGATTTGCATGCCTCATAAGAACCGTTACATGTTTGAGATATATGACCAGAAACTTGTCATTTTCGTGTTTATGGTCATTTTCATGAGTTATTTCCTAGAGTTTTTGTGTTCCAAGCGGATTTGCATGGTCTGTCAGACCCGTTACATGTTTGGGAGATATGACCAGAAACTTGTCGTTTTCACGTTTTATGGCCGTTTATGGGCGTTTTCATGAGCTATTGCCCACAGTTTTGGGGTTCTAGGCAGATTTGGATGCCTCGTAAGAACCCTTACATGTTTGATAGATATAACTAGAAACTCGTCGTTTTTGCGTTTTATGGTTGTTTTCATGAGCTATTGCCCACAGTTTTGGGGTTCCAAGGTGATTTAAAACGACCTTAAGACACAACATATGTTTGAGAGTTATGACCAAAAACTTGTCGTTTTCTTGTTTATGGTCATTTTCATGAGTTATTTCCTAGAGTATTTATGTTCCAAGCAGATTTGCATGGTCTGTCAGACCCGTTACATGTTTGGGAGATATGACCAGAAACTTGTCGTTTTCACGTTTTATGGCCGTTTTCATGAGCTATTGCCCACAGTTTTGGGGTTCTAGGCGGATTTGCATGCCTCGTAAGAACCCTTACATGTTTGAGAGATATGATCAGAAACTCGTCGTTTTCGCGTTTTATGGCCGTTTTCATGAGCTATTGCCCACAGATTTGGGGTTCTAGGCAGATTTGCATGCCTCGTAAGAACCCTTACATGTTTGAGAGATATGACAAGAAACCCACCGTTTTAGCGTTTTATGGCTTTTTTCATGAGCTATTTTCCGCATTTTTGGGTCGAGGCGATTTACAACGTTAAGACCCGGTACATTTTTTAGAGTTATGACCAAAAACTCGTCGTTTTCGTGTTTTATAGTTGTCTTCATGAGTTATTGCCCACAGTTTTTAGGTTCCAGTTAGATTTGCAAGGCTAGTAAGACCCTTTACATGTTTGAGATCTATGACTAAAAACACGTACTTTTCGTGTTTTCTGGCCATTTTCATGAGCCATTGCCCACAGTTTTGGGGTTCTAGGCGGATTTGCATGCCTCGTAAGAACCGTTACATGTTTGAGATATATGACCAGAAACTTGTCATTTTCGTGTTTATGGTCATTTTCATGAGTTATTTCCTAGAGGTTTTGTGTTCCAAGCGGATTTGCATGGTCATAGGAGCGTTACATGTTTGGGAGATATGACGGAAACTTGTCGTTTTCATGTTTTATGGCCGTTTCATGAGCTATTGCCTGAGTTTTGGGGTTCCAGCGGATTTGCATGCCTCGAAGAACCCTTACATGTTTAAGAGATATGATCGAAACTTCGTCGTTCTCGCTTTTATGGCCGTTTTTATGAGCTATTGCCCAGTTTGGGGTTCTAGGCGATTTGCATGCCTCGTAAGAACCCTTACATGTTTGAGAGATATGACAAGAAACCCGCCGTTTTCGCATTTTATGGCTGTTTTCATGAGCTATTTCCTGCATTTTGGGGTCCCAGGCGATTAACATGACGTTAAGACCCGATACATTTTTGAGAGTTATGACCAAAACTTGTCGTTTTCGTGTTTTATGGTCGTTTTCATGAGTTAATGCCCACAGTTTTTATGTTCCAGTTAGATTTTCAAGGCAAGTAAGAACCTTTACAGGTTTTAGATATATTACTAAAAACTCGTACTTCTCGTGATTTCTGGCCATTTTCATGAGCCATTGCCTGATTTTGGGGTTCCAGGTGAATTTGCATGCCTCATAAGAACCCTTAAATGTTTGAGATATATAACCAAAAACTCGTCGTTTTTCGTGTTTATGGCCATTTTCATGAGTTATTTCCTAGAGTTTTTGCGTTCCAAGCGGATTTGCATGGTCTGGCAGACGCATTACATGTTTGGGAGATATGACCAGAAACTTGTCGTTTTCACGTTTTATGGCCGTTTTCATGAGCTATTGCCCATAGTTTTGGGGTTCTAGCGATTTGGATGCCTCGTAAGAACCCTTACATGTTTGATAGATATAACTAGAAACTCGCTGCTTTTGCGTTTTATGGCTGTTTTCATGAGCTATTGCCCACATTTTTGGGGTTCCAAGGTGATTTAGAACGACCTTAAGACCCAAATTATGTTTGAGAGTTATGACCAAAACTTGTTTTCTTGTTTATGGTCATTTTCATGAGTTATTTCCTAGAGTTTTTATGTTCCAAGCAGATTTGCATGGTCTGTCAGACCCGTTACATGTTTGGGAGATATGACCAGAAACTTGTCGTTTTCACGTTTTATGGCCCTTTTCATGAGCTATTGCCCACAGTTTTGGGGTTCCAGGCAGATTTGCATGCCTCGTAAGAACCCTTACATGTTTGAGAGATATGATCAGAAACTCGTCGTTTTCGCGTTTTATGGCCGTTTTCATGAGCTATTGCCCACAGATTTGGGGTTCTAGGCATATTTGCATGCCTCATAAGAACCCTTACATGTTTGAGAGATATGACAAGAAACCCGCCGTTTTCGCGTTTTATGGCTGTTTTCATGAGCTATTTCCCGCATTTTTGGGGTCGAGGCGATTTACAGACGTTAAGACCCGATACATTTTTGAGAGTTATGACCAAAAACTCGTCGTTTTCGTGTTTTATGGTCGTCTTCATGAGTTATTGCCCACAGTTTTTAGGTTCCAGTTAGATTTGCAAGGCTAGTAAGACCCTTTACATGTTTGAGATATATGACTAAAAACTCGTACTTTTCGTGTTTTCTGGCCATTTTCATGAGCCATTGCCCATAGTTTTGGGGTTCTAGGCGGATTTGCATGCCTCGTAAGAACCGTTACATGTTTGAGATATATGACCAGAAACTTGTCATTTTCGTGTTTATGGTCATTTTCATGAGTTATTTCCTAGAGTTTTTGTGTTCCAAGATTTGCATGGTGCATCGGACCCGTTACATGTTTGGGAGATATGACGAAACTTGTCGTTTTCACGCTTTTATGGCCGTTTCATGAGCTATTGCCACAGCTTTGGGGTTCGGCGATTTGCATGCCTCGTAAGAACCCTTACATGTTTGAGAGATATGATCAAAACTCGCTGTTTTCGCTTTTATGGCCGTTTGATGAGCTATTGCCTGATTTGGGGTTCTAGGCAGATTTGCATGCCTCGTAAGAACCCTTACATGTTTGAGAGATATGACAAGAAACCCGCCGTTTTCGCGTTTTATGGCTGTTTTCATGAGCTATTTCTGCATTTTGGTGTCCTGGCGATTTACAACGACGTTAAGACCCGATACATTTTGAGAGTTATGACCAAAAACTTCGTCGTTTTCGTGTTTATGGTCGTATTCATGAGTTATTGCTACAGTTTTTAGGTTCGATTAGATTTGCAAGGCTAGTAAGACCTTTACATGTTTGAGATATATGACTAAAACTCAGTACTTTTTCGTGTTTTCTGGCCATTTTCATGAGCCATTGCCCACAGTTTTGGGGTTCTAGGCGGATTTGCATGCCTCATAAGAACCGTTACATGTTTGAGATATATGACCAGAAACTTGTCATTTTCGTGTTTATGGTCATTTTCATGAGTTATTTCCTAGAGTTTTTGTGTTCCAAGAGGATTTGCATGGTCTGTCAGACCCGTTACATGTTTGGGAGATATGACCAGAAACTTGTCGTTTTTACGTTTTATGGCCGTTTATGGGCGTTTTCATGAGCTATTGCTTACGCTTTTGGGGTTCTAGGCAGATTTGGATGCCTCGTAAGAACCCTTACATGTTTGATAGATATAACTAGAAACTTCGCGTTTTATGCTTTATGGTTGTTTTCATGAGCTATTGCCCACAGTTTTGGGGTTCCAAGGTGATTTAAAACGACTTTAAGACACAACATATGTTTGAGAGTTATGACCAGAAACTTGTCGTTTTCTTGTTTATGGTCATTTTCATGAGTTATTTCCTAGAGTTTTTATGTTCCAAGTAGATTTGCATGGTCTGTCAGACCCGTTACATGTTTGGGAGATATGACCAGAAACTTGTCGTTTTCACGTTTTCTGGCCATTTTCATGAGCCATTGCCCACAGTTTTGGGGTTCCAGGAGGATTTGCATGCCTCGTAAGAACCCTTACATGTTTGAGAGATATGATCAGAAACTCGTCGTTTTCGCATTTTATGGCCGTTTTCATGAGCTATTGCCCACAGATTTGGGGTTCTAGGCAGATTTGCATGCCTCGTAAGAACCCTTACATGTTTGAGAGATATGACAAGAAACCCGCCGTTTTCGCGTTTTATGGCTGTTTTCATGAGCTATTTCCCGCATTTTTGGGGGTCCCAGGGCGATTTACAACGACGTTAAGACCCGATACATTTTTGAGAGTTATGACCAAAAACTCGTCGTTTTCGTGTTTTATGGTCGTCTTCATGAGTTATTGCCCACAGTTTTTAGGTTCCAGTTAGATTTGCAAGGCTAGTAAGACCCTTTACATGTTTGAGATATATGACTAAAAACTCGTACTTTTCGTGTTTTCTGGCCATTTTCATGAGCCATTGCCCATAGTTTTGGGGTTCTAGGCGGATTTGCATGCCTCGTAAGAACCGTTACATGTTTGAGATATATGACCAGAAACTTGTCATTTTCGTGTTTATGGTCATTTTCATGAGTTATTTCCTAGAGTTTTTGTGTTCCAAGCGGATTTGCATGATGCACGGACCCGTTACATGTTTGGGAGATATGACCAGAAACTTGTCGTTTTCACGTTTTATGGCCGTTTTCATGAGCTATTGCCCACAGTTTTGGGGTTCCAGGCGGATTTGCATGCCTCGTAAGAACCCTTACATGTTTGAGAGATATGATCAGAAACTCGTCGTTTTCGCGTTTTATGGCCGTTTTGATGAGCTATTGCCCACAGATTTGGGGTTCTAGGCAGATTTGCATGCCTCGTAAGAACCCTTACATGTTTGAGAGATATGACAAGAAACCCGCCGTTTTCGCGTTTTATGGCTGTTTTCATGAGCTATTTCCTGCATTTTTGGGGTCCCAGGGCGATTTACAACGACGTTAAGACCCGATACATTTTTGAGAGTTATGACCAAAAACTCGTCGTTTTCGTGTTTTATGGTCGTATTCATGAGTTATTGCCCACAGTTTTTAGGTTCCAGTTAGATTTGCAAGGCTAGTAAGACCCTTTACATGTTTGAGATATATGACTAAAAACTCATACTTTTCGTGTTTTCTAGCCATTTTCATGAGCTATTGCCAGCATTTTTGGGGTTCCAGGCGGATTTGCATGCCTCGTAAGAACCGTTACATGTTTGAGATATATGACCAGAAACTTGTCATTTTCGTGTTTATGGTCATTTTCATGAGTTATTTCCTAGAGTTACATGTTTTGCATGGTCTGTCAGACCCGTTACATGTTTGGGAGATATGACCAGAAACTTGTCGTTTTCACGTTTTATGGTTGTTTTCATGAGCTATTGCCCACAGATTTGGGGTTCTAGGCAGATTTGCATGCCTCGTAAGAACCCTTACATGTTTGATAGATATAACTAGAAACTCGTCGTTTTTGCGTTTTATGGTTGTTTTCATGAGCTATTGCCCAAGTTTTGGGGTTCCAGGTGATTTAAATGACTTTAAGAACAATTATATGTTTGAGAGATATGATCAGAAACTTGTCGTTTTTGTATTTTATGGCCATTTTCATGAGTTATTTCCTAGAGTTTTTGCGTTCCAAGCGGATTTGCATGGTCTGGCAGACCCATTACATGTTTGGGAGATATGACCAGAAACTCGTCGTTTTCACGTTTTATGGCCGTTTTCATGAGCTATTGCCCATAGTTTTGGGGTTCCTGGAGGATTTGCATGCCTCGTAAGAACCCTTACATGTTTGAGAGATATGATCAGAAACTCGTCGTTTTCGCGTTTTATGGCCGTTTTCATGAGCTATTGCCCACAGATTTGGGGTTCTAGGCAGATTTGCATGCCTCGTAAGAACCCTTACATGTTTGAGAGATATGACAAGAAACCCGTCGTTTTCGCGTTTTATGGCTGTTTTCATGAGCTATTGCCTGCATTTTTGGGGTCCGAGGCGATTTACAAGCGTTAAGACCCGATACATTTTGAGAGTTATGACCAAAACTTCGTCGTTTTCGTGTTTTATGGTCGTCTTCATGAGTAATTGCCTGAGTTTTAGGTTCGATTAGATTTGCAAGGCTAGTAAGACCCTTTACATGTTTGAGATATATGACTAAAACTTCATTTTCGTGTTTTGCCATTTTCATGAGCCATTGCCCATAGTTTTGGGGGTTCGAGGCGGATTTGCATGCCTCGTAAGAACCGTTACATGTTTGAGATATATGACCAGAAACTAGTCATTTTCGTGTTTATGGTCATTTTCATGAGTTATTTCCTAGAGTTTTGTGTTCCAGCGGTTTGCATGCAGCCGGACGCATTACATGTTTGGGAGATATGACCAGAAACTTGTCGTTTTCACGTTTTATGGCCGTTTTCATGAGCTATTGCCCATAGTTTTGGGGTTCCTGGAGGATTTGCATGCCTCGTAAGAACCCTTACATGTTTGAGAGATGATCAATAACCGTCGTTTTCGCGTCGCGTTTATGGCGTTTTGATGAGCTATTGCCTGATTTGGGGTTCTAGGCGATTTGCATGCCTCGAAGAACCCTACATGTTTGAGAGATATGACAATAAACCCGCAGTTTGCGCGTTTTATGGCTGTTTTCATGAGCTATTTCCCGCATTTTGGGGTCCTGGCGATTTACGACGTTAAGACCCGATACATTTTGAGAGTTATGACCAAAACTTCGTCGTTTTGTTTTATGGTATATTCATGAGTTATTGCCCACGCTTTTTAGGTTCGATTAGATTTTCAAGGCTAGTAAGAACCTTTACATGTTTGAGATATATGACTAAAACTTCGCTTTTCGTGTTTTCTGGCCATTTTCATGAGCCATTGCCTGATTTTGGGGTTCTAGGCGGATTTGCATGCCTCATAAGAACCGTTACATGTTTGAGATATATGACCAGAAACTTGTCATTTTCGTGTTTATGGTCATTTTCATGAGTTATTTCCTAGAGTTTTTGTGTTCAAGCATTTGCATGCATCGTAAGACCCGTTACATGTTTGGGAGATATGACCAGAAACTTGTCGTCGCACGTTTATGCGTTTATGGGCGTTTTCATGAGCTATTGCCACATTTGGGTTCTAGGCAGATTTGGATGCCTCGTAAGAACCCTTACATGTTTGATAGATATAACTAGAAACTCGTCGTTTTTGCGTTTTATGGTTGTTTTCATGAGCTATTGCCCACAGTTTTGGGGTTCCAAGGTGATTTAAAACGACTTTAAGACACAACATATGTTTGAGAGTTATGACCAGAAACTTGTCGTTTTCTTGTTTATGGTCATTTTCATGAGTTATTTCCTAGAGTTTTTATGTTCCAAGTAGATTTGCATGGTCTGTCAGACCCGTTACATGTTTGGGAGATATGACCAGAAACTTGTCGTTTTCACGTTTTATGGCCCTTTTCATGAGCTATTGCCCACAGTTTTGGGGTTCCAGGAGGATTTGCATGCCTCGTAAGAACCCTTACATGTTTGAGAGATATGATCAGAAACTCGTCGTTTTCGCATTTTATGGCCGTTTTCATGAGCTATTGCCCACAGATTTGGGGTTCTAGGAAGATTTGCATGCCTCGTAAGAACCCTTACATGTTTGAGAGATATGACAAGAAACCCGCCGTTTTCGCGTTTTATGGCTGTTTTCATGAGCTATTTCCCGCATTTTTGGGGGTCCCAGGGCGATTTACAACGACGTTAAGACCCGATACATTTTTGAGAGTTATGACCAAAAACTCGTCGTTTTCGTGTTTTATGGTCGTCTTCATGAGTTATTGCCCACAGTTTTTAGGTTCCAGTTAGATTTGCAAGGCTAGTAAGACCCTTTACATGTTTGAGATATATGACTAAAAACTCGTACTTTTCGTGTTTTCTAGCCATTTTCATGAGCCATTGCCCACAGTTTTGGGGTTCTTGGCAGATTTGCATGCCTTGTAAGAACTGTTACATCTTTGAGATATATGACCAAAAACTTGTCATTTTCGTGTTTATGGTCATTTTCATGAGTTATTTCCTAGAGTTTTTGTGTTCCAAGCGGATTTGCATGGTCTGGAAGACCCATTACATGTTTGGGAGATATGACCAGAAACTCGTTGTTTTCACGTTTTATGGCTATTTTCATGAGCTATTGCCCATAGTTTTGGGGTTCCTGGAGGATTTGCATGCCTCGTAAGAACCCTTAAATGTTTGAGAGATATGATCAGAAACTCGTCGTTTTCGCGTTTTATGGCCGTTTTCATGAGCTATTGCCCACAGATTTGGGGTTCTAGGCAGATTTGCATGCCTCGTAAGAACCCTTACATGTTTGAGAGATATGACAAGAAACCCGCCGTTTTCACGTTTTATGGCTGTTTTCATGAGCTATTTCCCGCATTTTTGGGGTCCCAGGGCGATTTACAACGATGTTAAGACCCGATACATTTTTGAGAGTTATGACCAAAAACTCGTCGTTTTCGTGTTTTATGGTCGTTTTCATGAGTTATTGCCCACAGTTTTTAGGTTCCAGTTAGATTTGCAAGGCTAGTAAGACCCTTTACATGTTTGAGATATATGACTAAAAACTCGTACTTTTCGTGTTTTCTGGCCATTTTCATGAGCCATTGCCCACGATTTTGGGGGTTCTAGCGGATTTGCATGCCTCATAAGAACCGTTACATTTTTGAGATATATGACCACAAACTTGTCATTTTCGTGTTTATGGTCATTTTCATGAGTTATTTCCTAGAGTTTTTGTGTTACAAGCGGTTTTGCATGGTGCATCGGACCGTTACATGTTTGGGAGATATGACCAGAAACTTGTCGTTTTCACGTTTTATGGCCGTTTATGGGCGTTTTCATGAGCTATTGCCCACAGTTTTGGGGTTCTAGGCAGATTTGGATGCCTCGTAAGAACCCTTACATGTTTGATAGATATAACTAGAAACTCGTCGTTTTTGCGTTTTATGGTTGTTTTCATGAGCTATTGCCCACAGTTTTGGGGTTCCAAGGTGATTTAAAACGACCTTAAGACACAACATATGTTTGAGAGTTATGACCAAAAACTTGTCGTTTTCTTGTTTATGGTCATTTTCATGAGTTATTTCCTAGAGTATTTATGTTCCAAGCAGATTTGCATGGTCTGTCAGACCCGTTACATGTTTGGGAGATATGACCAGAAACTTGTCGTTTTCACGTTTTATGGCCGTTTATGGGCGTTTTCATGAGCTATTGCCCACAGTTTTGGGGTTCTAGGCAGATTTGGATGCCTCGTAAGAACCCTTACATGTTTGATAGATATAACTAGAAACTCGTCGTTTTTGCGTTTTATGGTTGTTTTCATGAGCTATTGCCCACAGTTTTGTGTTCCAAGGTGATTTAAAACGACTTTAAGACACAACATATGTTTGAGAGTTATGACCAGAAACTTGTCGTTTTCTTGTTTATGGTCATTTTCATGAGTTATTTCCTAGAGTTTTTATGTTCCAAGTAGATTTGCATGGTCTGTCAGACCCGTTACATGTTTGGGAGATATGACCAGAAACTTGTCGTTTTCACGTTTTATGGCCGTTTTCATGAGCTATTGCCCACAGTTTTGGGGTTCCAGGAGGATTTGCATGCCTCGTAAGAACCCTTACATGTTTGAGAGATATGATCAGAAACTCGTCGTTTTCGCGTTTTATGGCCGTTTTCATGAGCTATTGCCCACAGATTTGGGGTTCTAGGCAGATTTGCATGCCTCGTAAGAACCCTTACATGTTTGAGAGATATGACAAGAAACCCGTTGTTTTCACATTTTATGGCTGTTTTCATGAGCTATTTCCCGCATTTTTGGGGTCCCAGGGCGATTTACAACGACGTTAAGACCCGATACATTTTTGAGAGTTATGACCAAAAACTCGTCGTTTTCGTGTTTTATGGTCGTCTTCATGAGTTATTGCCCACAGTTTTTAGGTTCCAGTTAGATTTGCAAGGCTAGTAAGACCCTTTACATGTTTGAGATATATGACTAAAAACTCGTACTTTTCGTGTTTTCTGGCCATTTTCATGAGCCATTGCCCACAGTTTTGGGGTTCTAGGCGGATTGCATGCCTCGTAAGAACAGTTACATGTTTGAGATATATGACCAGAAACTTGTCATTTTCGTGTTTATGGTCATTTTCATGAGTTATTTCCTAGAGTTTTTGTGTTCCAAGCGGATTTGCATGGTCTGTCAGACCCGTTACATGTTTGGGAGATATGACCAGAAACTTGTCGTTTTCACGTTTTATGGCCGTTTTCATGAGCTATTGCCCACAGTTTTGGGGTTCCAGGCGGATTTGCATGCCTCGTAAGAACCCTTACATGTTTGAGAGATATGATCGAATTCCGTTTTCGCTTTTATGGCCGTTTGATGAGCTATTGCCTGAATTTGGGGTTCTAGGCAGATTTGCATGCCTCGAAGAACCCTTACATGTTTGAGAGATATGACAAGAAACCCGCCGTTTCGCTTTTATGGCTGTTTTCATGAGCTATTTCCTGCATTTTGGGGTCAGGCGATTTACAACGACGTTAAGACCCGATACATTTTGAGAGTTATGACCAAAAACTTCGTCGTTTTCGTTTTATGGTCGTATTCATGAGTTATTGCCCACAGTTTTAGGTTCGATTAGATTTGCAAGGCTAGTAAGACCCTTTACATGTTTGAGATATATGACCACAAACTCATACTTTTCGTGTTTTCTAGCCATTTTCATGAGCCATTGCCCACAGTTTTGGGGTTCTAGGCGGATTTGCATGCCTCATAAGAACCGTTACATGTTTGAGATATATGACCAGAAACTTGTCATTTTCGTGTTTATGGTCATTTTCATGAGTTATTTCCTAGAGTTTTTGTGTTCCAAGCGGCTTTGCATGGTGCATCGGACCGTTACATGTTTGGGAGATATGACCAGAAACTTGTCGTTTTCACGTTTTATGGACGTTTATGGGCGTTTTCTTGAGCTATTGCCCACGGTTTTGGGGTTCTAGGAAGATTTGCACGCCTCGTAAGAACCCTTACATGTTTGATAGGTAGAAACTCGTCGTTTTTGCGTTTTATGGTTGTTTTCATGAGCTATTGCCCACAGTTTTGGGGTTCCAAGGTGATTTAAAACGACCTTAAGACACAACATATGTTTGAGAGTTATGACCAAAAACTTGTCGTTTTCTTGTTTATGGTCATTTTCATGAGTTATTTCCTAGAGTATTTATGTTCCAAGCGGATTGCATGGTCTGGCAGACCCATTACATGTTTGGGAGATATGACCAGAAACTTGTCGTTTTCATGTTTTATGGCCGTTTTCATGAGTTATTGCCCACAATTTTGGGGTTCCTGGAGGATTTGCATGCCTCGTAAGAACCCTTACATGTGTGAGAGATATGATCAGAAACTCGTCGTTTTCGCATTTTATGGCCATTTTCATGACTATTGCCCACAGATTTGGGGTTCTAGGCAGATTTGCATGCCTCGTAAGAACCCTTACATGTTTGAGAGATATGACAAGAAACCCGTCGTTTTCGCATTTTATGGCTGTTTTCATGAGCTATTTCCCGCATTTCTGGGGTCCCAGGGCGATTTACAACGACGTTAAGACCCGGTACATTTTTTAGAGTTATGACCAAAAACTCGTCGTTTTCGTGTTTTATAGTTGTCTTCATGAGTTATTGCCCACAGTTTTTAGGTTCCAGTTAGATTTGCAAGGCTAGTAAGACCCTTTACATGTTTGAGATCTATGACTAAAAACACGTACTTTTCGTGTTTTCTGGCCATTTTCATGAGCCATTGCCCACAGTTTTGGGGTTCTAGGCAGATTTGCATGCCTCGTAAGAACCGTTACATGTTTGAGATATATGACCAGAAACTTGTCATTTTCGTGTTTATGGTCGTTTTCATGAGTTATTTCCTAGAGTTTTTGTGTTCCAAGCGGATTTGCATGGTCTGTTAGACGCGTTACATGTTTGGGAGATATGACCAGAAACTTGTCGTTTTCATGTTTTATGGCCGTTTTCATGAGCTATTGCCCACAGTTTTGGGGTTCCAGGCGGATTTGCATGCCTCGTAAGAACCCTTACATGTTTGAGAGATATGATCAGAAACTCGTCGTTCTCGCGTTTTATGGCCGTTTTGATGAGCTATTGCCCACAGATTTGGGGTTCTAGGCAGATTTGCATGCCTCGTAAGAACCCTTACATGTTTGAGAGATATGACAAGAAACCCGCCGTTTTCGCATTTTATGGCTGTTTTCATGAGCTATTTCCTGCATTTTTGGGGTCCCAGGGCGATTAACAACGACGTTAAGACCCGATACATTTTTGAGAGTTATGACCAAAAACTCGTCGTTTTCGTGTTTTATGGTCGTCTGCATGAGTTATTGCTTACGCTTTTAGGTTCGATTAGATTTGCAAGGCTAGTAAGACCCTTTACATGTTTGAGATATATGACGACAAACTCGTACTTTTCGTGTTTTCTGGCCATTTTCATGAGCCATTGCCCACAGTTTTGGGGTTCTAGGCGGATTTGCATGCCTCGTAAGAACCGTTACATGTTTGAGATATATGACCAGAAACTTGTCATTTTCGTGTTTATGGTCATTTTCATGAGTTATTTCCTAGAGTTTTTGTGTTCCAAGCGGATTTGCATGGTTTGTCAGACCCGTTACATGTTTGGGAGATATGACCAGAAACTTGTCATTTTCACGTTTTATGGCCGTTTATGGGCGTTTTCATGAGCTATTGCCCACAGTTTTGGGGTTCTAGGCAGATTTGGATGCCTCGTAAGAACCCTTACATGTTTGATAGATATAACTAGAAACTCGTCGTTTTTGCGTTTTATGGTTGTTTTCATGAGCTATTGCCCACAGTTTTGGGGTTCCAAGGTGATTTAGAACGACCTTAAGACACAACATATGTTTGAGAGTTATGACCAAAAACTTGTCGTTTTCTTGTTTATGGTCATTTTCATGAGTTATTTCCTAGAGTTTTTATGTTCCAAGCAGATTTGCATGGTCTGTCAGACCCGTTACATGTTTGGGAGATATGACGAAACTTGTCGCTTTCACGCTTTTATGGCCCTTTTCATGAGCTATTGCCACAGTTTTGGGGTTCCAGCGGATTTGCATGCCTCGTAAGAACCCTTACATGTTTGAGAGATATGATCGAAACTTCGTCGTTGCTGCTTTATGGCCGTTTTCATGAGCTATTGCCCACAGATTTGGGGTTCTAGGCATATTTGCATGCCTCATAAGAACCCTTACATGTTTGAGAGATATGACAAGAAACCCGCCGTTTTCGCGTTTTATGGCTGTTTTCATGAGCTATTTCCCGCATTTTTGGGGTCCCAGGGCGATTTACAACGACGTTAAGACCCGATACATTTTTGAGACAAAAACTCGTCGTTTTCGTGTTTTATGGTCGTCTTCATGAGTTATTGCCCACAGTTTTTAGGTTCTAGTTAGATTTGCAAGGCTAGTAAGACCCTTTACATGTTTGAGATATATGACTAAAAACTCGTACTTTTCGTGTTTTCTGGCCATTTTCATGAGCCATTGCCCACAGTTTTGGGGTTCTAGGCGGATTTGCATGCCTCGTAAGAACCCTTACATGTTTGAGATATATGACCGTAAACTTGCGTTTTTCGTGTTTATGGTCATTTTCATGAGTTATTTCCTAGAGTTTTTGTGTTCCAAGCGGATTTGCATGGTTTGTCAGACCCGTTACATGTTTGGGAGATATGACCAGAAACTTGTCGTTTTCACGTTTTATGGCCGTTTATGGGCGTTTTCATGAGCTATTGCCCACAGTTTTGGGGTTCTAGGCAGATTTGCATGCCTCGTAAGAACCCTTACATGTTTGATAGATATAACTAGAAACTCGTCGTTTTTGCGTTTTATGGTTGTTTTCATGAGCTATTGCCCACAGTTTTGGGGTTCCAAGGTGATTTAAAACAACCTTAAGACACAACATATGTTTGAGAGTTATGACCAGAAACTTGTCATTTTCTTGTTTATGGTCATTTTCATGAGTTATTTCCTAGAGTTTTTGTGTTCCAAGCAGATTTGCATGATGCATCGGACCCGTTACATGTTTGGGAGATATGACCAGAAACTTGTCGTTTTCACGTTTTATGGCCGTTTTCATGAGCTATTGCCCACAGTTTTGGGGTTCCAGGCGGATTTGCATGCCTCGTAAGAACCCTTACATGTTTGAGAGATATGATCAGAAACTCGTCGTTTTCGCGTTTTATGGCCGTTTTCATGAGCTATTGCCCACAGATTTGGGGTTCTAGGCAGATTTGCATGCCTCGTAAGAACCCTTACATGTTTGAGAGATATGACAAGAAACCCACCGTTTTCGCGTTTTATGGCTGTTTTCATGAGCTATTTCCCGCATTTTTGGGGTCCCAGGGCGATTTACAACGACGTTAAGACCCGATACATTTTTGAGAGTTATGACCAAAAACTCGTCGTTTTCGTGTTTTGTGGTCGTCTTCATGAGTTATTGGCCACAGTTTTTAGGTTCCAATTAGATTTGCAAGGCTAGTAAGACCCTTTACATGTTTGAGATATATGACTAAAACTCGTACTTTTCGTTTTTTCTGGCCATTTTCATGAGCCATTGCCCACAGTTTTGGGGTTCTAGGCGGATTTGCATGCCTCGTAAGAACCGTGACATGTTTGAGATATATGACCAGAAACTTGTCATTTTCGTCTTTATGGTCATTTTCATGAGTTATTTCCTAGAGTTTTTGTGTTCCAAGCGGATTTGCATGGTTTGTCAGACCCGTTACATGTTTGCGAGATATGACCAGAAACTTGTCATTTTCACGTTTTATGGCCGTTTATGGGCGTTTTCATGAGCTATTGCCCACAGTTTTGGGGTTCTAGGCAGATTTGGATGCCTCGTAAGAACCCTTACATGTTTGATAGATATAACTAGAAACTCGTCGTTTTTGCGTTTTATGGTTGTTTTCATGAGCTATTGCCCACAGTTTTGGGGTTCCAAGGTAATTTAAAACGACCTTAAGACACAATATATGTTTGAGAGTTATGACCAAAAACTTGTCGTTTTCGTGTTGATGGTCATTTTCATGAGTTATTTCCTAGACTTTTTGTGTTCCAACCGGATTTGCATGGTCTGTCAGACCCGTTACATGTTTGGGAGATATGACCAGAAACTTGTCGTTTTCACGTTTTATGGCCGTTTTCATGAGCTATTGCCCACAGTTTTGGGGTTCCAAAGTGATTTGCCTCGTGAAGAACCCTTACATGTTTGAGAGATATGATCGAAACTTCGTGCTTTTCGCGTTTTATGGCCGTTTTAATTAACTATTTCCCACAGATTTGGGGTTCTAGGCAGATTTGCATGCCTCGTAAGAACCCTTACATGTTTGAGAGATATGACAAGAAACCCGCCGTTTTCGCGTTTTATGGCTGTTTTCATGAGCTATTTCCCACATTTTTGGGGTCCGATGGCGATTTACAACGACGTTAAGACCCGATACATTTTTGACAGTTATGACCAAAAGCTCGTCGTTTTCGTGTTTTGTGGTCGTCTTCATGAGTTATTGCCCATAGTTTTTAGGTTCCAGTTAGATTTGCAAGGCTAGTAAGACCCTTTACATGTTTGAGATATATGACTAAAAACTCGTACTTTTCGTGTTTTCTGGCCATTTTCATGAGCCATTGCCCACAGTTTTGGGGTTCTAGGCGGATTTGCATGCCTCGTAAGAACCGTGACATGTTTGAGATATATGACCAGAAACTTGTCATTTTCGTGTTTATGGTCATTTTCATGAGTTATTTCCTAGAGTTTTTGTGTTCCAAGCGGATTTGCATGGTTTGTCAGACCCGTTAAATGTTTGGGAGATATGACCAGAAACTTGTCATTTTCATGTTTTATGGCCGTTTATGGGCGTTTTCATGAGCTATTGCCCACAGTTTTGGGGTTCTAGGCAGATTTGCATGCCTCGTAAGAACCGTTACATGTTTGAGATATATGACCAGAAACTTGTCATTTTCGTGTTTATGGTCATTTTCATGAGTTATTTCCTAGAGTTTTTGTGTTCCAAGCAGATTTGCATGGTTTGTCAGACCCGTTACATGTTTGGGAGATATGACCAGAAACTTGTCATTTTCACGTTTTATGGCCGTTTATGGGCGTTTTCATGAGCTATTGCCCACAGTTTTGGGGTTCTAGGCAGATTTGGATGCCTCGTAAGAACCCTTACATGTTTGATAGATATAACTAGAAACTCGCTGCTTTTTATGCTTATGGTTGTTTTCATGAGCTATTGCCCACGCTTTTGGGGTTCCAAGGTGATTTAAAACGACCTTAAGACACAACATATGTTTGAGAGTTATGACCAAAAACTTGTCGTTTTCTTGTTTATGGTCATTTTCATGAGTTATTTCCTAGAGTTTTTATGTTCCAAGCAGATTTGCATGGTCTGTCAGACCCGTTACATGTTTGGGAGATATGACCAGAAACTTGTCGTTTTCACGTTTTATGGCCCTTTTCATGAGCTATTGCCCACAGTTTTGGGGTTCGGTGATTTGCATGCCTCGTAAAAACCCTTACATGTTTGAGAGATATGATCAGAAACTCGTCGTTTTCGCGTTTTATGGCCGTTTTCATGAGCTATTGCCCACAGATTTGGGGTTCTAGGCAGATTTGCATGCCTCGTAAGAACCCTTACATGTTTGAGAGATATGACAAGAAACCCGCCGTTTTCGCGTTTTATGGCTGTTTTCATGAGCTATTTCCCGCATTTTTGGGGTCCCAGGGCGATTTACAACGACGTTAAGACCCGATACATTTTTGAGAGTTATGACCAAAAACTCATCGTTTTCGTGTTTTATGGTCGTCTTCATGAGTTATTGCCCACAGTTTTTAGGTTCCAGTTAGATTTGCAAGGCTAGTAAGACCCTTTACATGTTTGAGATATATGACTAAAAACTTCATTACTTTCGTGTTTTCTGGCCATTTTCATGAGCCATTGCCCACAGTTTTGGGGTTCTAGGCGGATTTGCATGCCTCGTAAGAACCGTTACATGTTTGAGATATATGACCAGAAACTTGTCATTTTCGTGTTTATGGTCATTTTCATGAGTTATTTCCTAGAGTTTTTGTGTTCCAAGCGGATTTGCATGGTTTGTCAGACCCGTTACATGTTTGCGAGATATGACCAGAAACTTGTCATTTTCACGTTTTATGGCCATTTATGGGCGTTTTCATGAGCTATTGCCCACAGTTTTGGGGTTTTAGGGAGATTTGGATGCCTCGTAAGAACCCTTACATGTTTGATAGATATAACTAGAAACTCGTCGTTTTGCGTTTTATGTTTGTTTTCATGAGCTATTGCCCACAGTTTTGGGGTTCCAAGGTGATTTAAAACAACCTTAAGACACAACATATGTTTGAGAGTTATGACCAGAAACTTGTCGTTTTCTTGTTTATGGTCATTTTCATGAGTTATTTCCTAGAGTTTTTGTGTTCCAAGCAGATTTGCATGGTCTGTCAGACCCGTTACATGTTTGGGAGATATGACCAGAAACTTGTCGTTTTCACGTTTTATGGCCGTTTTCATGAGCTATTGCCCACAGTTTTGGGGTTCCAGGCGGATTTGCATGCCTCGTAAGACCCCTTACATGTTTGAGAGATATGATCAGAAACTCGTCGTTTTCGCGTTTTATGGCCGTTTTCATGAGCTATTGCCCACAGATTTAGGGTTCTAGGCAGATTTGCATGCCTCGTAACAACCCTTACATGTTTGAGAGATATGACAAGAAACCCGTTGCTGCTGCTTTTATGGCTGTTTTCATGAGCTATTTCCCGCATTTTTGGGGTCCCATGGAGATTTACAACGACGTTAAGACACGATACATTTTTCAGAGTTATGACCAAATACTCGTCGTTTTGGTTTTGTGGTCGTCTTCATGAGTTATTGCCACCGCTTTTTAGGTTCGATTAGATTTGCAAGGCTAGTAAGACCCTTTACATGTTTGACATATATGACTAAAACTTCGTACTTTTCGTGGTTTTCTCGCCATTTTCATGAGCCATTGCCCACGCTTTTGGGGGTTCTAGGATTTGCATGCCTCAAGAACTGTTACATGTTTGAGATATATGACCGTAAACTTGTCATTTTCGTGTTTATGGTCATTTTCATGAGTTATTTCTAGAGTTTTGTGTTCCAAGCGATTTGCATGGTCAGCCGGACCCGTACATGTTTGGGAGATATGACCGTAAACTTGTCGTTTTCACGCTTTTATGGCCGTTTATGGGCGTTTTCATGACCTATTGCTTACGATTTGGGGTTCTAGGCAGATTTGCATGCCTCGTAAGAACCCTTACATGTTTGATAGATATAACTAGAAACTCATCGTTTTTGCGTTTATGGTTGTTTTCATGAGCTATTGCTTACAGTTTGGGGTTCCAAGGTGATTTACAACGACCTTAAGACACACATATGTTTGAGAGTTATCACCAAAAACTTGTCGTTTTCCTGTTTTATGGTCATTTTCAAGAGTTATTGCCCACAGTTTTTAAGTTCAAGTTAGATTTTCAAGGCTAGTAAGACACTTTACATGTTTTGACATATATGACTAAAACTCGTACTTTTCGTGTTTTCCGCCATTTTCATGAGCCATTGCTTACGCTTTGGGGTTCTAGGCGGATTTGCATGCCTCGTAAGAACCGTTACATGTTTGAGATATATGACCAGAAACTTGTCATTTTCGTGTTTATGGTCATTTTCATGAGTTATTTCCTAGAGTTTTTGTGTTCCAAGCGGATTTGCATGGTTTGTCAGACCCGTTACATGTTTGGGAGATATGACCAGAAACTTGTCATTTTCACGTTTTATGGCCGTTTATGGGCGTTTTCATGAGCTATTGCCCACAGTTTTGGGGTTCTAGGCAGATTTGGATGCCTCGTAAGAACCCTTACATGTTTGATAGATATAACTAGAAACTCGTCGTTTTTGCGTTTTATGGTTGTTTTCATGAGCTATTGCCCACAGTTTTGGGGTTCCAAGGTGATTTAAAACGACCTTAAGACACAACATATGTTTGAGAGTTATGACCAAAAACTTGTCGTTTTCTTGTTTATGGTCATTTTCATGAGTTATTTCCTAGAGTTTTTATGTTCCAAGCAGATTTGCATGGTCTGTCAGACCCGTTACATGTTTGGGAGATATGACCAGAAACTTGTCGTTTTCACGTTTTATGGCCCTTTTCATGAGCTATTGCCCACAGTTTTGGGGTTCCAGGCGGATTTGCATGCCTCGTAAGAACCCTTACATGTTTGAGAGATATGATCAGAAACTCGTCGTTTTCGCGTTTTATGGCCGTTTTCATGAGCTATTGCCCACAGATTTGGGGTTCTAGGCAGATTTGCATGCCTCGTAAGAACCCTTACATGTTTGAGAGATATGACAAGAAACCCGCCGTTTTAATTTTTTGGCTGTTTTCATGAGCTATTTCCCGCATTTTTGGGGTCCCAGGGCGATTTACAACGACGTTAAGACCCGATACATTTTTGAGAGTTATGACCAAAAACTCGTCGTTTTCGTGTTTTATGGTCGTCTTCATGAGTTATTGCCCACAGTTTTTAGGTTCTAGTTAGATTTGCAAGGCTAGTAAGACCCTTTACATGTTTGAGATATATGACTAAAAACTCGTACTTTTCGTGTTTTCTGGCCATTTTCATGAGCCATTGCCTGATTTTGGGGTTCCAGGCAGATTTGCATGCCTCGTAAGAACCGTTACATGTTTGAGATATATGACCAGAAACTTGTCATTTTCGTGTTTATGGTCATTTTCATGAGTTATTTCCTAGAGTTTTTGTGTTCCAAGCGGATTTGCATGGTTTGTCAGACCCGTTACATGTTTGGGAGATATGACCAGAAACTTGTCATTTTCACGTTTTATGGCCATTTATGGGCGTTTTCATGAGCTATTGCCCACAGTTTTGGGTTTTTAGGCAGATTTGGATGCCTCGTAAGAACCCTTACATGTTTGATAGATATAACTAGAAACTCGTCATTTTTGCGTTTTATGGTTGTTTTCATGAGCTATTGCCCACATTTTTGGGGTTCCAAGGTGATTTAAAACAACCTTAAGACACAACATATGTTTGAGAGTTATGACCAGAAACTTGTCGTTTTCTTGTTTATGGTCATTTTCATGAGTTATTTCCTAGAGTTTTTGTGTTCCAAGCAGATTTGCATGGTGCATCAGACGTTACATGTTTGGGAGATATGACCGTAAACTTGTCGCTTTCACGTTTTATGGCCCTTTTCATGAGCTATTGCCTACGCTTTTGGGGTTCCAGTGATTTGCATGCCTCAGAAGACCCCTTACATGTTTGAGAGATATGATCGAAACTTCGTCGTTTCTGCGTTTATGGCCGTTTTCATGAGCTATTGCCCACAGATTTAGGGTTCTAGGCAGATTTGCATGCCTCGTAACAACCCTTACATGTTTGAGAGATATGACAAGAAACCTGCCGTTTTCGCGTTTTATGGCTGTTTTCATGAGCTATTTCCCGCATTTTTGGGGTCCCAGGGCGATTTACAACGACGTTAAGACCCGATACATTTTTGAGAGTTATGACCAAAAACTCGTCGTTTTCGTGTTTTGTGGTCGTCTTCATGAGTTATTGGCCACCGTTTTTAGGTTCCAGTTAGATTTGCAAGGCTAGTAAGACCCTTTACATGTTTGACATATATGACTAAAAACTCGTACTTTTCGTGTTTTCTGGCCATTTTCATGAGCCATTGCCACGCTTTTTGGGGTTCTAGGCGGATTTGCATGCCTCGTAAGAACCGTTACATGTTTGAGATATATGACCAGAAACTTGTCATTTTCGTGTTTATGGTCATTTTCATGAGTTATTTCCTAGAGTTTTTGTGTTCCAAGCGGATTTGCATGGTCTGTCAGACCCATTACATGTTTGGGAGATATGACCAGAAACTTGTCGTTTTCACATTTTATGGCCGTTTATGGGCGTTTTCATGAGCTATTGCCCACAGTTTTGGGGCTCTAGGCAGATTTGGATGCCTCGTAAGAACCCTTACATGTTTGATAGATATAACTAGAAACTCGTCGTTTTTGCGTTTTATGGTTGTTTTCATGAGGTATTGCCCACAGTTTTGGGGTTCCAAGGTGATTTAAAACGACCTTAAGACACAACATATGTTTGAGAGTTATGACCAAAAACTTGTCGTTTTCTTGTTTATGGTCATTTTCATGAGTTATTTCCTAGAGTTTTTATGTTCCAAGCAGATTTGCATGGTCTGTCAGACCCGTTACATGTTTGGGAGATATGACCAGAAACTTGTCGTTTTCACGTTTTATGGCCCTTTTCATGAGCTATTGCCCACAGTTTTGGGGTTCCAGGCGGATTTACATGCCTCGTAAGAACCCTTACATGTTTGAGAGATATGATCAGAAACTCGTCGTTTTCGCGTTTTATGGCCGTTTTCATGAGCTATTGCCCACAGATTTGGGGTTCTAGGTGTTGGGGTTCGTAGCATGGAAAACAAAAATTTTCTATCGCATACAAACAAACAAGCCAAGATCTATCTACTAGATTGTAGCAACGAGTCGATGGAATAACTTACCCTCGAAGATTCCAAAGCGGTTAACGAGAGCAGATTCTCGTGGGTGATGTAGTCGTACTCTTTCCGATCTCAAGATCACAGACGATCCTTCCCGCCACGTTCGGCAGCGCTCCCATGATCGGTCACGTTGATTTTCGAAGACCTTCCTCTCCTTGTTCCAGCAGTGGGAGTTGTAGCACTCTCCTCGCGATTCGAAGACAACGGCGGTACGGAAGTAGAGGGAGATCCTGAGGCTTCGCCTTAAGCAGTGTAGTATGGTGGAGCTTATGAGAGAGGCTATTAGTGGTCTAGTAATTAGACACACCAATTAGAAGGCTCTAATCCGAAGGCTAGTGCAATTAGAAGCTCTAAACCGAAATAGCTCTAAACCGGGGTTTAGATCTAGGGTTTAGTTTAGAGGGTAGGAACTTGTGTGTATTGGGAGGGGAGCCCTGCCCCTCCCTTTATAGGTGGGAGGGCTGGCGCGCCAGGGGAGGGAGGGAGTCCCTCCCCAACTCGGCCTAGGGCTGGCCGCCGGCTTGGGGAGGAGGACTCCTCCCCCAAGTCGGTTTCCTCCTCTCCTCCCACTTCCCAAAAACTGCCGTTTGACTTTTTCAATTTAGGATTCAATTTAATCCTTTATTTGGGACAGCAAGAACACTTAGTACATGATGCAATCATTCCAACTTCCAATGACACATTCATGTACCCCTTCCTCCGAGTGCGGACATTAGGACTTTCTAGAATGTTCCGATGGAAACACGGAACCATTCCCCAACTCGAAATGGGACTTTCCTTATATGAATCTTATTCTCCGGACCATTCGGATCACCTCGTGATATCCCGGATCCCATCCGAGACTCCGAACAACATTCGGTCTCTTTCTCATAATACCATAACTACTCAAAACAACGTCGAATCCTTAAGTGTGTCTCCCTACGGTTCGTGAATTATGCGGACATGATCGAGACACTTCTCCGAGCAATAACCAATAGAGGAATTTGGAAATTCATATGGCTCCCACATATTTCTACGATTACTTTGCGATCGAATGAACCACTTACATACGATACCAATTTCCCTTTGTCTCACGATATGTTACTTATCCGAGGTTATGATCGTCGGTATCTCTGCATACCTAGTTCAACCTCGTATCGATAATTACTCTTTTCTCGTTCCGTGATATGTGATCCCTTGTGACCAAGTCACATGCTTGCAAGCTAATTGGATGACATTCCACCGAGAGGGCCCAGAGTATATCTATCCGTCATGTGGATGGACAAATCCCACTCTTGATCCATGTGTTTCAACCAATACTTTCCAAACACTCAATGCCACCTTTATAACCACCGTTATTGTGTGGTGTTTGATGTCATCAAAGCATCCATCCAAGAAGGTGATATGCATGATCTCATGGTCGAAGGAATTAGGTTACTATGTATCGAAAGCATACAAAGAATTGAACTATTGAAATGACTTGATCTTTATGCTACGCTTGTCTATAGGAGTATGTCCACCATATCATTCTCCTAATGATATGATCTTGTTGTTGATAACATCTCAATGTTCATGATATGGAAACCACAATCATCAATCAACCAACAAGCTAGTGAAGTATAGAGGCTATACCAGGGACTTCAAATTAAGTTTACAAATCACACAAGTATTAATGGTTTCCTTGTTAATACTATTATAGCATGAATGTAAACATTTATCATAAACACAAAGATATAATAATAACTACATTTATTATTGCCTCTAGGGCATATCTCCAACAGTCTCCCACTTGCACTAGAGTCATCTAATCTAGATTACATGGTAATATACGAACACCCATGGCAGTTTGGTGTTGGTCATGTTTTGCCCTGGAGAGGTTTAGTCAACGGATCCGCCACATTCAGATCTGTGTGTACTTTGCAAATCTTTATATCCCCATCACGGATATGTTCTCGAATAAGCGTGAAAACGTAGCTTGATATGCTTCATCTTCTTGTGTGACCTTGGTTCTTGCGCATTGGCTATGGCGCCCATGTTATCACAAGAGATAGACATTGGGTCCAGCGCACTAGGAACCACACCGGTTACGTAATGAACTCTTTCATCCATATCGCTTCTTGTGAAGCCTCTGAAGCAGCCATGTATTCCGATTCAGTTGAAGATCTCGCCACAACACTTTGCTTTGCACTCCTCCAGCTAACTGCTGCGCCATTCAAAATAAATACGTATCCGGATTGTGATTTAGAATCATCTGGATCGGTGTTCCAACTAGCATCGGTGTAACCATTAACAACGAGCTGTTCATCACCTCCATAAGAAAGAACCATATCCTTAGTTCTTCTCAAGTACTTAAGGATGTTTTGATCACGTCCAATGATCCACTCCTGGATCACTTTGATATCTGCTAGTTAAACTAACAGCATATGCAATGTCGGGTCTAGTACATAGCATGGCATACATTAGAGATCCTATGGCTAAGGCATAGGGAGTCTTACTCATCCTTTCTCTATCTTCTGCCGATGTCGGACTTTTGAGTTTTACTCAAGGTCGATTAGCAACATGGGCAAGAACCCTTTCTTGCTTTCCTCCATTCCAAACCTCTTTAGAACTTTGTCCAAATATGTACTCTGTGACAATGATATTTGGCGTTTCGATCTATCTCTATAAATCTTTATGCCTAATATGTAAGCTGCTTCGCCAAGATCCTTCATTGAAAAACTATTATTCAAATATTCCTTGACACTATTAAGAAGGTCTACATCATTCCCAATCAACAATATGTCATCCACATACAGTATTAAGAATGCTACAGAGCTCCCACT
Organism: Avena insularis; assembly: GCA_023614405.1. Lineage (NCBI taxonomy): Eukaryota > Viridiplantae > Streptophyta > Magnoliopsida > Poales > Poaceae > Avena > Avena insularis. The sequence continues at coordinate 2,871,791 of CM042685.1, forward strand.
CACTTTCTTGTAAATACAAGCTTCTCCATAAGTTTGTATAAAACCAAAACTTTTGATTACTTTATCAAAACGTTGATTCCAACTTCGGGATGCTTGCTTCAATCCATAGATGGATCGTTGAAGTTTGCATACCTTGTTAGCATCTTTAGAATCGACAAAACCTTTGGGTTGCATCATATACAACTCTTCATCAATGTCTCCACTGAGGAATGCTGTTTTGACATCCATCTGCCATATCTCATAATCATAATATGCAGCGATTGCTAACATAATCCTCACAGACTTTAGCTTCGCTACCGGTGAGAAAGTCTCATCGTAGTCAACTCCTTGAATTTGTCGAAACCCTTTTGCGACAAGTCGAGCTTTATAAACAGAACATTACCATCAACATCTGTTTTCTTCTTGAAAATCCATTTGTTCTCGACAGCCTTTCGCCATCCGTAAGTCCACCAAAGTCCATACTTGGTTTTCAGACATGGATCCAATCTCTGATTTCATGGCTTCTTGCCATTTATTGAATCTGGGCTCATCATTGCTTCCTCATATGTCTCGGGGTCATCGTGTTGTCCACCAACATGACACTCATAACGGAATCATACCAATGGAGTGGTACGAGTTCTCGTTGACCTTCGAGGCTCAGAGCAACTTCAACCAAGTTTCATGATCACCATCATTAGCTTCCTCTCTTATTGGTGCAGGCACCACAGAACTTCTTCCGGCGCTACTCGCAATTTCGAGAAAAGGTTCGACAACCTCGTCGAGTTCTACTTTCCTTCCAGTCACTTCTTTCGAGAGAAATTCCTTCTCTAGAAAGGATCCATTCTTGGCAACGAAGATTTTGCCTTCGGATCTATGATAGAAGGTATACCCAATAGTTTCCTTCGGGTATCCTATGAAGACGCATTTTTCCGCTTTGGGTTCAAGCTTGTCCGGCTGTAACTTCTTTACATAGGCTTCAGATCCCCAAACTTTAAGGAACGACAATTTAGGTTTCTTCCCAAACCATAATTCATACGGTGTCGTTTCAACGGATTTAGACGGTGCCCTATTTAAAGTGAATGCGGCTGTTTCTAATGCATAACCCCAAAATGATAGCGGTAAATCTGTAAGTGACATCATAGACCGAACCATATCTAAGAGAGTTCGATTACGACGTTCAGACACACCATTACGCTGTGGTGTTCCCGGCGGTGTCAATTGTGAAAGTATTCCGCACTTCTTTAAATGCTCGCCAAACTCGTAACTTAGATATTCACCTCCACGATCAGAACGTAGAAGTTTAATCTTCTTGTTACGTTGATTCTCTACCTCACTTTGAAACTCCTTAAACTTCTCGAAAGTTTCGGACTTATGTTTCATGAAATAGATATACCCATATCTACTCAAGTCATCCGTGAAGGTAAGAACATAACGATAACCACACATGAACTACACTCATTGGACCACACACATCGGTATGTATGATTTCCAATAAGTCCATAGCTCGCTCCATCATACCAGAAAATGGAGTCTTAGTCATTTTACCCATCAGACATGCTTCACATCTTTCAGGTGATTCAAAATCAAGTGATTCAAGAAGTCCATCGGAATGGAGTTTCTTCATACGTTTCACTCCAATGTGACCAAGACGACAGTGCCACATATAGGTCAAATTATCGCTTGATTTCAAACGTTTAGCTTCAATATTTGTTTGATATGTGTATTTCTACTATCGAGATTCAATAAGAATAGACCATCTATCAAAGGTGCATGTGCGTAAAACATATTACTCATATAAACCGAACAACCATTATTCTCGGATTTAAACAAGTAACCGTCTCGCAATAAACAAGATCCTGATATAATGTTCATGCTTAACGCAGGCACTAAATAACAATTATTTAAGTATAAAACTAATCCCGATGGTAGATGAAGAGGTAGCGTGCCGACCGCGATCACATCAACCTTTGATCCGTTTCCCACGCGCATCGTCACCTTGTTCTTCACTAGCTTCCGTTTATTCTGCAGCTCCTGTTTCGAGTTACAAATATGAGCAACCGAACCAGTATCAAATACCCAGGCACTACTACGAGTACTAGTGAGATACACATCAATAACATGTATATCAGATATACCTTTCTTCTTGATGTTGCCGTTCTTCAAATCCGCCAAGTACTTTGGGCAATTCCGCCCAAAGGACCTACTCCCTTGCGTAAAGCACTCAAGATCGTGCTTAGGTCCAGCCCTGGTCTTCTTCGTCGGCGTGGTAGCTTTCTTACCACCCTTCTTGAAGTGTCCCTTTTGCTTAGACTTGCCTTTCTTTAATTTGGTGGTCTTATTGACCAACAACACTCGGTTCTCTTTCTTGATCTCCACTTCTGCAGATTTTAACATGGCAAAGAGTTCTGGCAACGTCTTGTTCATGTTCTGCATGTTGTAGTTCATCACAAAGTTCTTGTAACTTGGTGGTAGTGATTGGAGGACACGGTAAATCCCCAAAGCATTAGGAATCACTATACCCAAGCTTTGAAGTTTGTTTGCGTGCCTGACATCTCAAGCACATGCTCCCGACGAGCTGCCTCTTCCATCTTGCAGGTTAAAGAACTTTTGAAGCTTCATAACTTTCAATTGCCGCATGAGTCTCAAAAATCAATTTGAGATCCTTGACAATATCATATGGGTCTGATTCCTCAAACCTTTACGAGCTCCGATTCCAAACCATACAAGATAGCACTTGAACTATGGAGTACTGATTCTTCCGAGGTAAACATTCTTTACTTCATCGGTAGCATCACCGCAGGGTCACCAATGCGGTGCATCCAGCACATAGGTCAAATTACCAGCTGTGAGGACAATCCTCAAATTGCGGAACCAATCCGCGAAGTTGCTTCCATTGTTTTTCAACTTTTCTTTCTCTAGGAACGCATTAAAATTGATGGTAGGGGCTGCCATTGATCTACAACTTATTTGCAATAGTTTTGACTAAGTTTATGACAAATTGAGTTCAAATTAATGATAAAATTAATCTAGGTGAACTCAAACTCAAAACAATATCCCTCACATTGTTTTAGTGATCACACGAACCAAATCCACCATATCAACACCGATCATCACGAGAGTTGACATAGTTTAAATGGCGAACAATCGACATGTTCATCACATCTACTATATGATTCATGCTTTACCTTTCGGTGATCCGTGTTCCTGAGACCATGTCTGTACATGCTAGGCTCGTCAAGATCAAACCTTAGTTACCGCATAAGCAAATCTGGCTTGCTTACGTTGTATTCACTCGTGGAATCTATCACACCCGATCATCACGTGGTGCTTCGAAACAACAAGTTTTAGCAGCTGTGCATACTAAGGGTGAACACTTTAGAACTTGAAATTTTGTGCATGAGGGATCATCTTATAATGCTACCGTCGTCTACTAAGCAATACAAGATGCATAAAGGATTAACATCACATGCAATTCAAAATATGTGATATGATATGGCCTTTCTTCTCATGCTTCCGATCTCCATCTTCAAGCACGAACATGATCTCCATCATCACCGGGATTGCATCAAGGTCCATGACGCTCCTCCATGGTTGTCGTCCACCAGCTTCAACTATTACAACTACTTTGAATAGACACGCAGGTCTTAACAGAAATTAAAGACAACCATATGGCTCCTGCCGGTTGCCGACTTACAATAAGGAACATTGCATACATCAAATATAATCACAATCATGGCCATATCACATCACTGCACACCCCTGCAAAACAAAGTTAGACGCCTCTACTTTCTTTGCATATTTTACGTGGTTTGGGGCTTTCAGTAAGTGTCGTTCTAACTTACGAACAAGAACCACAACATTGATACTAGCATTGTTGATCACCCGTTGTAAATTGGATCTTAACTATGCTAGGAGAAAGCGCACCATAAAGCCACTTATGCAATACAAGTTGCATGTCAAGCGTGGAGCAAGTCTCATGAACGATGTCATGTAAGGTTAGACCGGGCCGCTTCATCCCAACATACCGCAAGATGCAAAGTACACAAGAAGTAATCGACAATAAAAGCATCAATGCCCACAATGACCATTGTGTTCTACTCGTGCAACAGATCTACATATAGACACGGCTCTGATACCACTGTTGGGGTTCGTAGCATGGAAAACAAAAAATTTCTATCGCATACAAACAAACAAGCCAAGATCTATCTACTAGATTGTAGCAACGAGTCGATGGAATAACTTACCCTCGAAGATTCCAAAGCGGTTAACGAGAGCAGATTCTCGTGGGTGATGTAGTCGTACTCTTTCCGATCTCAAGATCGCGTAGACGATCCTTCCGGCGCCACGTTCGGCTAGCGCTCCCGCAATCGGTCACACGTTAAATTTTCTCGAAGACCTTCCTCTCCTTGTTCCAGCGAAAGCGGAGGTTGTAGCACTCTCTCGCGATTCCGGCAAAGACAACGTGCAAGGTCTTGGAAGTAGAGGGGAGATCCCGCAGGGCTTCGCCTTAAGCCGGTGCGAGTATGGTGGAGCTTATGAGAGAGGCTATTAGTGGTCTAGTAATTAGACACACCAATTAGAAGGCTCTAATCCGAAGGCTAGTGCAATTAGAAGCTCTAAACTGAAATAGCTCTAAACCGGGTTTAGATCTAGGGTTTAGTTTAGAGGTAGGAACTTGTGTGTATTGGGAGGAGCCCTGCCTCCCTTTATAGGTGGGAGGGCTGGCGCTGGAGGGAGGGAGTCCCTCCCAACTCGGCCTAGGGCTGGCCCGGCTTGGGAGGAGGACTCCTCCCAAGTCTTCCTCCTCCTCCCACTTCCCAAAAACTGCTGTTTGACTTTCAAACTAGCCGTTTGACTTTTCAATTTAGGATTCAATTTAATCCTTTATTTGGGACAGCAAGAACACTTAGTACATGATGCAATCATTCCAACTTCCAATGACACATTCATGTACCCTTCCTCCGAGTCTGGGACATTCCGGACTTTCTAGAATGTTCTGATGGAAACACGGAACCATTCCCCAACTCGAAATGGGACTTTCCTTATATGAATCTTATTCTCCGGACCATTCGGATCACCTCGTGATATCCGGATCCCATCCGAGACTCAACAACATTCGTCTCTTTCTCATAATACCATAACTACTCAAAACAACGTCAATCCTTATGTGTCTCCCTACGGTTCGTGAATTATGCGGACATGATCGAGACACTTCTCCGAGCAATAACCAATAGAGGAATCTGAAATTCATATGGCTCCACATATTTCTACGATTACTTTGCGATCGAATGAACCACTTACATACGATACCAATTTCCCTTTGTCTCACGATATGTTACTTATCCGAGGTTATGATCGTCGGTATCTCTGCATACCTAGTTCAACCTCGTTACTGATAAGTACTCTTTTCTTGTTCCCGTGATATGTGATCCCTTGTGACCAAGTCACATGCTTGCAAGATAATTGGATGACATTCCACCGAGAGGGCCCAGAGTATATCTATCCGTCATGGGGATGGACAAATCCCACTCTTGATCCATGTGTTTCAACCAATACTTTCCAAACACTCAATGCCACCTTTATAACCACCCTGTTACGGTGTGGTGTTTGATATCATCAAAGCATCCATCCAGTAAAGGTGATATGCATGATCTCATGGTCGAAGGAATTAGGTTACTATGTATCAGAAAGCATACAGGAATTGAACTATTGAAATGACTTGATCTTTATGCTACGCTTGTCTATAGGAGTATGTCCACCATATCATTCTCCTAATGATATGATCTTGTTGTTGATAACATCTCAATGTTCATGATATGGAAACCACAATCATCAATCAACCAACAAGCTAGTGAAGTATAGAGGCTATACCAGGGACTTCAAATTAAGTTTACAAATCACACAAGTATTAATGGTTTCCTTGTTAATACTATTATAGCATGAATGTAAACATTTATCATAAACACAAAGATATAATAATAACTACATTTATTATTGCCTCTAGGGCATATCTCCAACACTAGGCAGATTTACATGCCTCGTAAGAACCCTTACATGTTTGAGAGATATGACAAGAAACCCGCCGTTTTCGCGTTTTATGGATGTTTTCATGAGCTATTTCCCGCATTTTTGGGGTCCCAGGGCGATTTACAACGACGTTAAGACCCGATACATTTTTGAGAGTTATGACCAAAAACTCGTCGTTTTCGTGTTTTATGGTCGTCTTCATGAGTTATTGCTTACGCTTTTAGGTTCGATTAGATTTGCAAGGCTAGTAAGACCCTTTACATGTTTGAGATATATGACTAAAAACTCGTACTTTTCGTGTTTTCTGGCTATTTTCATGAGCCATTGCCCACAGTTTTGGGGTTCTAGGCGGATTTGCATGCCTCGTAAGAACCGTTACATGTTTGACATATATGACCAGAAACTTGTCATTTTCGTGTTTATGGTCATTTTCATGAGTTATTTCCTAGAGTTTTTGTGTTCCAAGCGGATTTGCATGGTCTGTCAGACCCGTTACATGTTTGGGAGATATGACCAGAAACTTGTCATTTTCACGTTTTATGGCCATTTATGGGCGTTTTCATGAGCTATTGCTTACGCTTTGGGGTTCTAGGCATTTGGATGCCTCGTAAGAACCCTTACATGTTTGATAGATATAACTAGAAACTCGCTGCTTTTATGCTTTTATGGTTGTTTTCATGAGCTATTGCCCACAGTTTTGGGGTTCCAAGGTGATTTAAAACGACCTTAAGATACAACATATGTTTGAGAGTTATGACCAAAAACTTGTCGTTTTCTTGTTTATGGTCATTTTCATGAGTTATTTCCTAGAGTTTTTGTGTTCCAAGCGGATTTGCATGGTCTGTCAGACCCGTTACATGTTTGGGAGATATGACCAGAAACTTGTCGTTTTCACGTTTTATGGCCGTTTTCATGAGCTATTGCCCACAGTTTTGGGGTTCCAGGCGGATTTGCATGGCTCGTAAGAACCCTTACATGTTTGAGAGATATGATCAGAAACTCGTCGTTTTCGCGTTTTATGGCCGTTTTCATGAGCTATTGCCCACAGATTTAGGGTTCTAGGCAGATTTGCATGCCTCGTAAGAACCCTTACATGTTTGAGAGATATGACAAGAAACCCGCCGTTTTCGCCTTTTATGGCTGTTTTCATGAGCTATTTCCCGCATTTTTGGGGTCCCAGGGCGATTTACAACGACGTTAAGACCCGATACATTTTTGAGAGTTATGACCAAAAACTCGTCGTTTTCGTGTTTTGTGGTCGTCGTCATGAGTTATTGCCCACAGTTTTTAGGTTCCAGTTAGATTTGCAAGGCTAGTAAGACCCTTTACATGTTTGAGATATATGACTAAAACTCGTACTTTTCGTGTTTTCTGGCCATTTTCTTGAGCCATTGCCCACAGTTTTGGGGTTCTAGGGGGATTTGCATGCCTCGTAAGAACCGTGACATGTTTGAGATATATGACCAGAAACTTGTCATTTTCGTGTTTATGGTCATTTTCATGAGTTATTTCCTAGAGTTTTTGTGTTCCAAGCGGATTTGCATGGTTTGTCAGACCCGTTACATGTTTGGGAGATATGACCAGAAACTTGTCATTTTCACGTTTTATGGCCGTTTATGGGCGTTTTCATGAGCTATTGCCCATAGTTTTGGGGTTCTAGGCAGATTTGGATGCCTCGTAAGAGCCCTTACATGTTTGATAGATATAACTAGAAACTCGTCGTTTTTGTGTTTTATGGTTGTTTTCATGAGCTATTGCCCACAGTTTTGGGGTTCCAAGGTAATTTAAAACGACCTTAAGACACAACATATGTTTGAGAGTTATGACTAAAAACTTGTCGTTTTCGTGTTTATGGTCATTTTCATGAGTTATTTCCTAGACTTTTTGTGTTCCAACCGGATTTGCATGGTCTGCCAGACCCGTTACATGTTTGGGAGATATGACCAGAAACTTGTCGTTTTCACGTTTTATGGCCGTTTTCATGAGCTATTGCCCACAGTTTTGTGGTTCTAGGCGGATTTGCATGCCTCGTAAGAACCCTTACATGTTTGAGAGATATGATCAGAAACTCGTCGTTTTCGCGTTTTATGGCCGTTTTCATGACCTATTGCCCACAGATTTGGGGTTCTAGGCAGATTTGCATGCCTCGTAAGAACCCTTACATGTTTGAGAGATATGACAAGAAACCCGCCGTTTTCGCGTTTTATGGCTGTTTTCATGAGCTATTTCACGCATTTTTGGGGTCCGAGGGCGATTTACAACGACGTTAAGACCGGATACATTTTTGAGAGTTATGACCAAAAGCTCGTCGTTTTCGTGTTTTGTGGTCGTCTTCATGAGTTATTGCCCACAGTTTTTAGGTTCCAGTTAGATTTGCAATTTTTCTGGCCATTTTCATGAGCCATTGCCCACAGTTTTGGGGTTCTAGGCGGATTTGCATGCCTCGTAAGAACCGTTACATGTTTGAGATATATGACCAGAAACTTGTCATTTTCGTGTTTATGGTCATTTTCATGAGTTATTTCCTAGAGTTTTTGTGTTCCAAGCGGAATTGCATGGTCTGTCAGACCCATTACATGTTTGGGAGACATGACCAGAAACTTGTCGTTTTCACGTTTTATGGTCGTTTATGGGCGTTTTCATGAGCTATTGCCCACAGTTTTGGGGTTCTAGGCAGATTTGCATGCCTCGTAAGAACCCTTACATGTTTGATAGATATAACTAGAAACTCGTCGTTTTTGCGTTTTATGGTTGTTTTCATGAGCTATTGCCCATAGTTTTGGGGTTCCAAGGTGATTTACAACGACCTTAAGACACAACATATGTTTGAGAGTTATGACCAAAAACTTGTCGTTTTCGTATTTTATGGTCATTTTCATCAGTTATTGCCCACAGTTTTTAGGTTCCAGTTAGATTTGCAAGGCTAGTAAGACCCTTTACATGTTTGACATATATGACTAAAAACTCGTACTTTTCGTGTTTTCTGGCCATTTTCATGAGCCATTGCCCACAGTTTTGGGGTTCTAGGAGGATTTGCATGCCTCGTAAGAACCGTTACATGTTTGAGATATATGACCAGAAACTTGTCATTTTCGTGTTTATGGTCATTTTCATGAGTTATTTCCTAGAGTTTTTGTGTTCCAAGCGGATTTGCATGGTCCGCAATCTGCGTTACATGTTTGGGAGATATGACCAGAAACTTGTCGTTTTCACGTTTTATCGCCGTTTTCATGAGCTATTGCCCACAGTTTTGGGGTTCCAGGCGGATTTGCATGCCTCGTAAGAACCCTTACATGTTTGAGAGATATGATCAGAAACTCGTCCTTTTCGCGTTTTATGGCCGTTTTGATGAGCTATTGCCCACAGATTTGGGGTTCTAGGCAGATTTGCATGCCTCGTAAGAACCCTTACATGTTTGAGAGATATGAAAAGAAACCCGCCGTTTTCCCGTTTTATGGCTGTTTTCATGAGCTATTTCCTGCATTTTTGGGGTCCTGTATGATTTAGAACGACGTTAAGACCCGATACATTTTTGAGAGTTATGACCAAAAACTCGTCGTTTTCGTGTTTTATGGTCGTCTTCATGAGTTATTGCCCACAGTTTTTAGGTTCCAGTTAGATTTGCAAGGCTAGTAAGACCCTTTACATGTTTGAGATATATGACTAAAACTTCACTTTTCGTGTTTTTCTGGCCGTTTTCATGAGCTATTGCCCACAGTTTTGGGGTTCCAGGCGGATTTGCATGCCTCGTAAGAACCGTTACATGTTTGAGATATATGACCAGAAACTTGTCATTTTCGTGTTTATGGTCATTTTCATGAGTTATTTCCTAGAGTTTTTGTGTTCCAAGCGGATTTGCATGGTCTGTCAGACCCGTTACATGTTTGGGAGATATGACGAGAAACTTGTCATTTTCACGTTTTATGGCCGTTTATGGGCGTTTTCATGAGCTATTGCCCACAGTTTTGGGGTTCTAGGCAGATTTGGATGCCTCGTAAGAACCCTTACATGTTTGATAGATATAACTAGAAACTCGTCGTTTTTGCGTTTTATGGTTGTTTTCATGAGTTATTGCCCACAGTTTTGGTGTTCCAAGGTGATTTAAAACGACCTTAAGACACAACATATGTTTGAGAGTTATGACCAAAAACTTGTCGTTTTCTTGTTTATGGTCATTTTCATGAGTTATTTCCTAGAGTTTTTATGTTCCAAGCAGATTTGCATGGTCTATCAGACCCGTTACATGTTTGGGAGATATGACCAGAAACTTGTCGTTTTCACGTTTTATGGCCCTTTTCATGAGCCATTGCCCACAGTTTTGGGGTTCTAGGCGGATTTGCATGCCTCGTAAGAACCGTTACATGTTTGAGATATATGACCAGAAACTTGTCATTTTCGTGTTTATGGTCATTTTCATGAGTTATTTCCTAGAGTTTTTGTGTTCCAAGCGGATTTGCATGGTCCGTCGGACCGTTACATGTTTGGGAGATATGACGTAAACTTGTCGTTTTCACGCTTTATGGCCGCTTTCATGAGCTATTGCCCACAGTTTTGGGGTTCCATGCGGATTTGCATGCCTCGTAAGAACCCTTACATGTTTGAGAGATATGATCAGAAACTCGTCGTTTTCGCATTTTATGGCCGTTTTGATGAGCTATTGCCCACAGATTTGGGGTTCTAGGCAGATTTGCATGCCTCGTAAGAACCGTTACATGGTTGAGATATATGACCAGAAACCCGCCGTTTCGCGTTTAGGCTGTTTTCATGAGCTATTTCCGCATTTTTGGGGTCCTGAGGCGATTTACAACGACATTAAGACCGGTACATTTTGAGAGTTATGACCAAAACTCGCTGCGTTTCGTGTTTTATGGTCGTCTTCATGAGTTATTGCCCACAGTTTTAGGTTCGATTAGATTTGCAAGGCTAGTAAGACCCTTTACATGTTTGAGATATATGACTAAAACTTCGTACTTTTCGTGTTTTACGCCATTCTCATGAGCCATTGCCCACAGTTTTGGGGTTCTAGGCGGATTTGCATGCCTCGTAAGAACCGTTACATGGTTGAGATATATGACAAGAAACTAGTCTTTTTCTAGTTTTTGGTCTTTTTCATGAGTTATTTCCTAGAGTTTTGTGTTCCAAGCGGATTTGCATGGTGCGTCGGACCGTTACATGTTTGGGAGATATGACGAAACTTGTCGTTTTCACGCTTTTATGGCCGTTTTCATGAGCTATTGCCCAGTTTTGGGGTTCCAGCGGTTGCATGGCTCGTAAGAACCCTTACATGTTTGAGAGATATGATCGTAAACTTCGCTTTTCGCGCTTTTATGGCCGTTTTCATGAGCTATTGCCTGATTTAGGGGTTCTAGGCAGATTTGCATGCCTCGTGAAGAACCCTTACATGTTTGAGATATGACAAGAAACCCGCCGTTACTTTTTATGGCTGTTTTCATGAGCTATTTCCCGCATTTTTGGGGTCCCAGGGCGATTTACAACGACGTTAAGACCCGATACATTTTTGAGAGTTATGACCAAAAACTCGTCGTTTTCGTGTTTTGTGGTCGTCTTCATGAATTATTGCCCACAGTTTTTAGGTTCCAATTAGATTTGCAAGGCTAGTAAGACCCTTTACATGTTTGAGATATATGACTAAAACTCAGACTTTTCGTGTTTTCTGGCCATTTTCTTGAGCCATTGCCCACAGTTTTGGGGTTCTAGGCGGATTTGCATGCCTCGTAAGAACCATGACATGTTTGAGATATATGACCAGAAACTTGTCATTTTCGTGTTTATGGTCATTTTCATGAGTTATTTCCTAGAGTTTTTGTGTTCCAAGCGGATTTGCATGGTTTGTCAGACCCGTTACATGTTTGGGAGATATGACCAGAAACTTGTCATTTTCACGTTTTATGGCCGTTTATGGGCGTTTTCATGAGCTATTGCCCACAGTTTTGGGGTTCTAGGCAGATTTGGATGCCTCGTAAGAACCCTTACATGTTTGATAGATATAACTAGAAACTCGTCGTTTTTGCGTTTTATGGGTGTTTTAATGAGCTATTTCCCACACTTTTTGGGTTCAAAGGTGATTTACAAACACCATAAGACACAACAAATTTTTGAGAGTTATGACTAAAAACTTGTCGTTTTCGTGTTTATGGTCATTTTCATGAGTTATTTCCTAGAGTTTTTGTGTTCCAACCGGATTTGCATGGTCTGTCAGACCCGTTACATGTTTGGGAGATATGACCAGAAACTTGTCGTTTTCACGTTTTATGGCCGTTTTCATGAGCTATTGCCCACAGTTTTGTGGTTCTAGGCCGATTTGCATGCCTCGAAGAACCCTTACATGTTTGAGAGATATGATCGAAACTCGTCGTTTTCGCGTTTTATGGCCGTTTTCATGAGCTATTGCCCACAGATTTGGGGTTCTAGGCAGATTTGCATGCCTCGTAAGAACCCTTACATGTTTGAGAGATATGACAAGAAACCCGCCGTTTTCGCGTTTTATGGCTGTTTTCATGAGCTATTTCCCGCATTTTTGGGGTCCCAGGGCGATTTACAACGACGTTAAGACCCGATACATTTTTGAGAGTTATGACCAAAAACTCGTCGTTTTCGTGTTTTATGGTCGTCTTCATGAGTTATTGCCCAGCTTTTAGGTTCGATTAGATTTGCAATTTTTAAGCCATTTTCATGAGCCATTGCCCACAGTTTTGGGGTTCTAGGCGGATTTGCATGCCTCGTAAGAACCGTTACATGTTTGAGATATATGACCAGAAACTTGTCATTTTCGTGTTTATGGTCATTTTCATGAGTTATTTCCTAGAGTTTTTGTGTTCCAAGCGGATTTGCATGGTCTGTCAGACCCATTACATGTTTGGGAGACATGACCAGAAACTTGTCGTTTTCACGTTTTATGGCCGTTTATGGGCGTTTTCATGAGCTATTGCCCATAGTTTTGGGGTTCTAGGCAGATTTGCATGCCTCGTAAGAACCCTTACATGTTTGATAGATATAACTAGAAACTCGTCATTTTTGCATTTTATGGTTGTTTTCATGAGCTATTGCCCATAGTTTTGGGGTTCCAAGGTGATTTACAACGACCTTAAGACACAACATATGTTTGAGAGTTGTGACCAAAAACTTGTCGTTTTCGTGTTTTATGGTCATTTTCATCGATTATTGCCTACGCTTTTAGGTTCCAGTTAGATTTGCAAGGCTAGTAAGACCCTTTACATGTTTGACATATATGACTAAAACTCACTTTTCGTGTTTTCTGCCATTTTCATGAGCCATTGCCTGATTTTGGGGTTCTAGGAGGATTTGCATGCCTCGTAAGAACCATTACATGTTTGAGATATATGACCAGAAACTTGTCATTTTCGTGTTTATGGTCATTTTCATGAGTTATTTCCTAGAGTTTTTGTGTTCCAAGCGGATTTGCATGGTCTGTCAGACCCGTTACATGTTTGGGAGATATGACCAGAAACTTGTCGTTTTCACGTTTTATCGCCGTTTTCATGAGCTATTGCCACGCTTTGGGGGTTCCAGCGGATTTGCATGCCTCAAGAACCCTTACATGTTTGAGAGATATGATCGAGCTTCGTCCTTTTCGCGTTTTATGGCCGTTTTGATGAGCTATTGCCCACAGATTTGGGGTTCTAGGCAGATTTGCATGCCTCGTAAGAACCCTTACATGTTTGAGAGATATGAAAAGAAACCCGCCGTTTTCCCGTTTTATGGCTGTTTTCATGAGCTATTTCCTGCATTTTTGGGGTCCCAGGGCGATTTAGAACGACGTTAAGACCCGATACATTTTTGAGAGTTATGACCAAAAACTCGTCGTTTTCGTGTTTTATGGTCGTCTTCATGAGTTATTGCCCACAGTTTTTAGGTTCCAGTTAGATTTGCAAGCCTAGTAAGACCCTTTACATGTTTGAGATATATGACTAAAAAGTTATAAATTTTCGTGTTTTCTGGCCATTTTCATGAGCCATTGCCCACAGTTTTGGGGTTCTAGGCGGATTTGCATGCCTCGTAAGAACTGTTACATGTTTGAGATATATGACCAGAAACTTGTCATTTTCGTGTTTATGGTCATTTTCATGAGTTATTTCCTAGAGTTTTTGTGTTCTAAGCGGATTTGCATGCATAGTAAGAACCGTTACATGTTTGAGATATATGACCAGAAACTTGTCATTTTCACGTTTTATGGCCGTTTATGGGCGTTTTCATGAGCTATTGCCCACAGTTTTGGGGTTCTAGGCAGATTTGGATGCCTCGTAAGAACCCTTACATGTTTGATAGATATAACTAGAAACTCGTCATTTTTGCATTTTATGGTTGTTTTCATGAGCTATTGCCCACAGTTTTGGGGTTCCAAGGTGATTTAAAACGACCTTAAGACACAACATATGTTTGAGAGTTATGACCAAAAACTTGTCGTTTTCTTGTTTATGGTCATTTTCATGAGTTATTTCCTAGAGTTTTTATGTTCCAAGCAGATTTGCATGGTCTATCAGACCCGTTACATGTTTGGGAGATATGACCAGAAACTTGTCGTTTTCACGTTTTATGGCCCTTTTCATGAGCCATTGCCCACAGTTTTGGGGTTCTAGGCGGATTTGCATGCCTCGTAAGAACCGTTACATGTTTGAGATATATGACCAGAAACTTGTCATTTTCGTGTTTATGGTCATTTTCATGAGTTATTTCCTAGAGTTTTTGTGTTCCAAGCGGATTTGCATGGTCTGGCAGACGCATTACATGTTTGGGAGATATGACCAGAAACTTGTCGTTTTCACGTTTTATGGCCGTTTTCATGAGCTATTGCCCACAGTTTTGGGGTTCCATGCGGATTTGCATGCCTCGTAAGAACCCTTACATGTTTGAGAGATATGATCAGAAACTCGTCGTTTTCGCATTTTATGGCCGTTTTGATGAGCTATTGCCTGATTTGGGGTTCTAAGCGATTTGCATGCCTCGTAAGAACCCTTACATGTTTGAGAGATATGACAAGAAACCCGCCGTTTTCGCGTTTTAGGCTGTTTTCATGAGCTATTTCCCGCATTTTTGGGGTCCCAGGGCGATTTACAACGACGTTAAGACCCGATACATTTTTGAGAGTTATGACCAAAAACTCGTCGTTTTCGTGTTTTATGGTCGTCTTCATGAGTTATTGCCCACAGTTTTTAGGTTCCAGTTAGATTTGCAAGGCTAGTAAGACCCTTTACATGTTTGAGATATATGACTAAAAACTCGTACTTTTCGTGTTTTCTGGCCATTTTCATGAGCCATTGCCTGATTTGGGGTTCTAGGCGGTTTGCATGCCTCGTAAGAACCGTTACATGGTTGAGATATATGACCAGAAACTTGTCATTTTCGTGTTTATGGTCATATTAATGAGTTATTTCATAGAGTTTTTGTGTTCCAAGCGGTTGCATGGTTTGTCGGACCGTTACATGTTTGGGAGATATGACGTAAACTTGTCATTTTCACGTTTATGGCCGTTTATGGGCGTTTTCATGAGCTATTGCCCACGCTTTGGGGTTCTAGGCGATTTGGATGCCTCGTGAAGAACCCTTACATGTTTGATAGATATAACTAGAAACTCGCTGCTTTTTATGCGTTTTATGGTTGTTTTCATGAGCTATTGCCCATAGTTTTGGGGTTCCAAGGTGATTTAAAACGACCTTAAGACACAACATATGTTTGAGAGTTATGACCAAAAACTTGTCGTTTTCTTGTTTATGGTCATTTTCATGAGTTATTTCCTAGAGTTTTTATGTTCCAAGCAGATTTGCATGGTCTGTCAGACCCGTTACATGTTTGGGAGATATGACCAGAAACTTGTCGTTTTCATGTTTTATGGCCCTTTTCATGAGCTATTGCCCACAGTTTTGGGGTTCCAGGCGGATTTGCATGCCTCGTAAGAACCCTTACATGTTTGAGAGATATGATCAGAAACTCGTCGTTTTCGCGTTTTATGGCCGTTTTCATGAGCTATTGCCCACAGATTTGGGGTTCTAGGCAGATTTGCATGCCTCGTAAGATCCCTTACATGTTTGAGAGATATGACAAGAAACCCGCCATTTTCGCGTTTTAGGCTGTTTTCATGAGCTATTTCCCGCATTTTTGGGGTCCCAGGGCGATTTACAACGACGTTAAGACCCGATACATTTTTGAGAGTTATGACCAAAAACTCGTCGTTTTCGTGTTTTATGGTCGTCTTCATGAGTTATTGCCCACAGTTTTTAGGTTCCAGTTAGATTTGCAAGGCTAGTAAGACCCTTTACATGTTTGAGATATATGACTAAAAACTCGTACTTTTCGTGTTTTCTGGCCATTTTCATGAGCCATTTCCCATAGTTTTGGGGTTCTAGGCGGATTTGCATGCCTCGTACGAACCGTTACATGTTTGAGATATATGACCAGAAACTTGTCATTTTCGTGTTTATGGTCATTTTCATGAGTTATTTCCTAGAGTTTTTGTGTTCCAAGCGGATTTGCATGGTCTGTCAGACCCGTTACATGTTTGGGAGATATGACCAAAAACTTGTCATTTTCACGTTTTATGGCCGTTTATGGGCGTTTTCATGAGCTATTGCCCACAGTTTTGGGGTTCTAGGCAGATTTGCATGCCTCGTAAGAACCCTTACATGTTTGATAGATATAACTAGAAACTCGTCGTTTTTGCGTTTTATGGTTGTTTTCATGAGCTATTGCCCACAGTTTTGGGGTTCCAAGGTGATTTACAACGACCTTAAGACACAACATATGTTTGAGAGTTATGACCAAAAACTTGTCGTTTTCTTGTTTATGGTCATTTTCATGAGTTATTTCCTAGAGTTTTTATGTTCCAAGCAGATTTGCATGGTCTGTCAGACCCGTTACATGTTTGGGAGATATGACCAGAAACTTGTCGTTTTCACGTTTTATGGCCCTTTTCATGAGCCATTGCCCACAGTTTTGGGGTTCTAGGCGGATTTGCATGCCTCGTAAGAACCGTTACATGTTTGAGATATATGACCAGAAACTTGTCATTTTCGTGTTTATGGTCATTTTCATGAGTTATTTCCTAGTGTTTTTGTGTTACAAGCGGATTTGCATGGTCTGTCAGAACCGTTACATGTTTGGGAGATATGACCAGAAACTTGTCGTTTTCACGTTTTATGGCCGTTTTCATGAGCTATTGCCCATAGTTTTGGGGTTCCTGGAGGATTTGCATGCCTCGTAAGAACCCTTACATGTTTGAGAGATATGATCAGAAATTCGTCGTTTTCGCGTTTTATGGCCGTTTTGATGAGCTATTGCCCACAGATTTGGGGTTCTAGGCAGATTTGCATGCCTCGTAAGAACCCTTACATGTTTGAGAGATATGACAAGAAACCCGCCGTTTTCCCGTTTTATGGCTGTTTTCATGAGCTATTTCCTGCATTTTTGGGGTCCCAGGGCGATTTAGAACGACGTTAAGACCCGATACATTTTTGAGAGTTATGACCAAAAACTCGTCGTTTTCGTGTTTTATGGTCATCTTCATGAGTTATTGGCCACAGTTTTTAGGTTCCAGTTAGATTTGCAAGGCTAGTAAGACCCTTTACATGTTTGAGATATATGACTAAAAACTCGTACTTTTCGTGTTTTCTGGCCATTTTCATGAGCCATTGCCCATAGTTTTGGGGTTCTAGGCGGATTTGCATGCCTCGTAAGAACCGTTACATGTTTGAGATATATGACCACAAACTTGTCATTTTCGTGTTTATGGTCATTTTCATGAGTTATTTCCTAGAGTTTTTGTGTTCCAAGCGGATTTGCATGGTCTGTCAGACCCGTTACATGTTTGGGAGATATGACGAGAAACTTGTCATTTTCACGTTTTATGGCCGTTTATGGGCGTTTTCATGAGCTATTGCCCACAGTTTTGGGGTTCTAGGCAGATTTGGATGCCTCGTAAGAACCCTTACATGTTTGATAGATATAACTAGAAACTCGTCGTTTTTGCGTTTTATGGTTGTTTTCATGAGCTATTGCCCACAGTTTTGGGGTTCCAAGGTGATTTAAAACGACCTTAAGACACAACATATGTTTGAGAGTTATGACCAAAAACTTGTCGTTTTCTTGTTTATGGTCATTTTCATGAGTTATTTCCTAGAGTTTTTATGTTCCAAGCAGATTTGCATGGTCTATCAGACCCGTTACATGTTTGGGAGATATGACCAGAAACTTGTCGTTTTCACGTTTTATGGCCCTTTTCATGAGCCATTGCCCACAGTTTTGGGGTTCTAGGCGGATTTGCATGCCTCGTAAGAACCGTTACATGTTTGAGATATATGACCAGAAACTTGTCATTTTCGTGTTTATGGTCATTTTCATGAGTTATTTCCTAGAGTTTTTGTGTTCCAAGCGGATTTGCATGGTCTGTCAGACCCGTTACATGTTTGGGAGATATGACCAGAAACTTGTCGTTTTCACGTTTTATGGCCGTTTTCATGAGCTATTGCACGCTTTGGGGTTCCATGCGGATTTGCATGCCTCGTAAGAACCCTTACATGTTTGAGAGATATGATCAGAAACTCGTCGTTTTCGCATTTTATGGCCGTTTTGATGAGCTATTGCCCACAGATTTGGGGTTCTAGGCAGATTTGCATGCCTCGTAAGAACCCTTACATGTTTGAGAGATATGACAAGAAACCCGCCGTTTTCGCGTTTTAGGCTGTTTTCATGAGCTATTTCCCGCATTTTTGGGGTCCCAGGGCGATTTACAACGACATTAAGACCCGGTACATTTTTGAGAGTTATGACCAAAAACTCGTCGTTTTCGTGTTTTATGGTCGTCTTCATGAGTTATTGCCCACAGTTTTTAGGTTCCAGTTAGATTTGCAAGGCTAGTAAGACCCTTTACATGTTTGAGATATATGACTAAAAACTCGTACTTTTCGTGTTTTCTGGCCATTTTCATGAGCCATTGCCCACAGTTTTGGGGTTCTAGGCGGATTTGCATGCCTCGTAAGAACCGTTACATGGTTGAGATATATGACCAGAAACTTGTCATTTTCGTGTTTATGGTCATTTTCATGAGTTATTTCCTAGAGTTTTTGTGTTCCAAGCGGATTTGCATGGTTTGTCAGACCCGTTACATGTTTGGGAGATATGACCAGAAACTTGTCATTTTCACGTTTTATGGCCGTTTATGGGCGTTTTCATGAGCTATTGCCCACAGTTTTGGGGTTCTAGGCAGATTTGGATGCCTCGTAAGAACCCTTACATGTTTGATAGATATAACTAGAAACTCGTCGTTTTTGCGTTTTATGGTTGTTTTCATGAGCTATTGCCCATAGTTTTGGGCTTCCAAGGTGATTTAAAACGACCTTAAGACACAACATATGTTTGAGAGTTATGACCAAAAACTTGTCGTTTTCTTGTTTATGGTCATTTTCATGAGTTATTTCCTAGAGTTTTTATGTTCCAAGCAGATTTGCATGGTCTGTCAGACCCGTTACATGTTTGGGAGATATGACCAGAAACTTGTCGTTTTCACGTTTTATGGCCGTTTTCATGAGCTATTGCCCATAGTTTTGGGGTTCCTGGAGGATTTGCATGCCTCGTAAGAACCCTTACATGTTTGAGAGATATGATCAGAAACTCGTCGTTTCCGCGTTTAAGGCCGTTTTCATGAGCTATTGCCCACAGATTTGGGGTTCTAGGCAGATTTGCATGCCTCGTAAGAACCCTTACATGTTTGAGAGATATGACAAGAAACCCGTCGTTTTCGCGTTTTATGGCTGTTTTCATGAGCTATTTCCTGCATTTTTGGGGTCCTGTATTTTTACAACGTTAAGACCGGTACATTTTGAGAGTTATGACCAAAACTTCGTCGTTTTCGTGTTTTATGGTCGTCTTCATGAGTTATTGCTTACGCTTTTTAGGTTCCGATTAGATTTGCAAGGCTAGTAAGACCCTTTACATGTTTGAGATATATAACTAAAAACTCGTACTTTTCGTGTTTTCGGCCATTTTATGAGCCATTGCCTGATTTTGGGGTTCTAGGAGGATTTGCATGCCTCGTAAGAACCGTTACATGTTTGAGATATATGACCAGAAACTTGTCATTTTCGTGTTTATGGTCATTTTCATGAGTTATTTCCTAGAGTTTTTGTGTTCCAAGCGGATTTGCATGGTTTGTCAGACCCGTTACATGTTTGCGAGATATGACGTAAACTTGTCATTTTCACGCTTTTATGGCCGTTTATGGGCGTTTTCATGAGCTATTGCCCACGCTTTTGGGGGTTCTAGGCAGATTTGGATGCCTCGTAAGAACCCTTACATGTTTGATAGATATAACTAGAAACTCGCTGCTTTTATGCTTTATGTTTGTTTTCATGAGCCATTGCCCACAGTTTTGGGGTTCCAAGGTGATTTAAAACGACCTTAAGACACAACATATGTTTGAGAGTTATGACCAAAAACTTGTCGTTTTCTTGTTTAGTGTGATTTTCATGAGGTATTTACTACAAGTTTTGTGTTGCAAGCGGATTTGCATGGTGCGTCGGACCCGTTACATGTTTGGGAGATATGACGAAACTTGTCGTTTTCACGCTTTTATGGCCGCTTTCATGAGCTATTGCTTACGCTTTGGGGTTCGAGCGGTTTGCATGCCTCGTAAGAACCCTTACATGTTTGAGAGATATAATCAGAAACTCGTCGTTTTCGCGTTTTATGGCCGTTTTCATGAGCTATTGCCCACAGAATTAGGGTTTTAGTCAGATATGCATGCCTCGTAAGAACCCTTACATGTTTGAGAGATATGACAAGAAACCCGCCGTTTTCGCGTTTTATGGCTGTTTTCTTGAGCTATTTCCCGCATTTTGGGGTCCTGTATGATTTACAACGTTAAGACCCGATACATTTTTGAGAGTTATGACCAAAAACTCGTCGTTTTCGTGTTTTGTGGTCGTCTTCATGAATTATTGCCCACAGTTTTTAGGTTCCAATTAGATTTGCAAGGCTAGTAAGACCCTTTACATGTTTGAGATAGATGACTAAAACTCGTACTTTTCGTGTTTTCTGGCCATTTTCATGAGCCATTGCCCACAGTTTTGGGGTTCTAGGCGGATTTGCATGCCTCGTAAGAACCATGACATGTTTGAGATATATGACCAGAAACTTGTCATTTTCGTGTTTATGGTCATTTTCATGAGTTATTTCCTAGAGTTTTTGTGTTCCAAGCGGATTTGCATGGTTTGTCAGACCCGTTACATGTTTGGGAGATATGACCAGAAACTTGTCATTTTCACGTTTTATGGCCGTTTATGGGCGTTTTCATGAGCTATTGCCCACAGTTTTGGGGTTCTAGGCAGATTTGGATGCCTCGTAAGAACCCTTACATGTTTGATAGATATAACTAGAAACTCGTCGTTTTTGCGTTTTATGGTTGTTTTCATGAGCTATTGCCCACAGTTTTGGGGTTCCAAGGTAATTTAAAACGACCTTAAGACACAACATATGTTTGAGAGTTATGACCAAAAACTTGTCGTTTTCGTGTTTATGGTCATTTTCATGAGTTATTTCCTAGAGTTTTTGTGTTCCAACCGGATTTGCATGGTCTGTCAGACCCGTTACATGTTTGGGAGATATGACCAGAAACTTGTCGTTTTCACGTTTTATGGCCGTTATATGCGTTATGAGCTATTGCCCACGTTTTGGGGTTCTAGGCAGATTTGCATGCCTTGTAAGAACCCTTACATGTTTGATAGATATAACTAGAAACTCGTCGTTTTTGCGTTTTATGGTTGTTTTCATGAGCTATTGCCCACAGTTTTGGGGTTCCAAGGTGATTTAAAACGACCTTAAGACACAACATATGTTTGAGAGTTATGACCAAAAACTTGTCGTTTTCTTGTTTATGGTCATTTTCATGAGTTATTTCCTAGAGTTTTTGTGTTCCAAGCAGATTTGCATGGTCTGTCAGACCCGTTACATGTTTGGGAGATATGACCAGAAACTTGTCGATTTCATGTTTTATGGCCCTTTTCATGAGCTATTGCTTACGCTTTTGGGGTTCCAGCGGATTTGCATGCCTCAGAAGAACCCTTACATGTTTGAGAGATATGATCAAACTTGTCGTTTTCGCTTTATGGCCGTTTTCATGAGCTATTGCCTGATTTTGGGGTTCTAGGCAGATTTGCATGCCTCGTAAGAACCCTTTACATGTTTGAGAGATATGACAAGAAACCCGTTTTCGCGCTTTTAGGCTGTTTTCATGAGCTATTTCCGATTTTTGGGGTCCTGCGATTTACAACGTTAAGACCCGGTACATTTTGAGAGTTATGACCAAAAACTTGTCGTTTTAAGTGTTTTATGGTCGTCTTCATGAGTTATTGCACGCTTTTAGGTTCGATTAGATTTGCAAGGCTAGTAAGACCCTTTACATGTTTGAGATATATGACTAAAACTTCATTTTTCGTTTTCCGCCATTTTCATGAGCCATTGCCCACAGTTTGGGGTTCTAGGAGGATTTGCATGCCTCGTAAGAACCGTTACATGTTTGAGATATATGACCAGAAACTTGTCATTTTCGTGTTTATGGTCATTTTCATGAGTTATTTCCTAGAGTTTTTGTGTTCCAAGCGGATTTGCATGGTCTGTCAGACCCATTACATGTTTGGGAGACATGACCAGAAACTTGTCGTTTTCACGTTTTATGGTCGTTTATTGGCTGCTTTTCATGAGCAATTGCCCAGGGATTTGGGGTTCTAGGCAGATTTGCATGCCTCGTAAGAACCCTTACATGTTTGATAGATATAACTAGAAACTCGTCGTTTTTGCGTTTTATGGTTGTTTTCATGAGCTATTGCCCATAGTTTTGGGGTTCCAAGGTGATTTACAACGACCTTAAGACACAACATATGTTTGAGAGTTATGACCAAAAACTTGTCGTTTTCGTGTTTTATGGTCATTTTCATCGATTATTGCCCACAGCTTTTAGGTTCGATTAGATTTGCAAGTCTAGTAAGACCCTTTACATGTTTGACATATATGACTAAAACTGTACTTTTTCGTGTTTTTCGGCCATTTTCATGAGCCATTGCCTGATTTTTGGGGTTCTATGCGGTTTGCATGCCTCGTAAGAACCGTTACATGTTTGAGATATATGACCAGAAACTTGTCATTTTCGTGTTTATGGTCATTTTCATGAGTTATTTCCTAGAGTTTTAGTGTTCCAAGCGGATTTGCATGATCTGTCAGACCCGTTACATGTTTGGGAGATATGACGAAACTTGTCGCTTTCACGCTTTTATGGCCGTTTTCATGAGCTATTGCCCAGCTTTGGGGTTCCAGCGATTTGCATGCCTCGTAAGAACCCTTACATGTTTGAGAGATATGATCGTAAACTTCGTCGTTTTCGCTTTTATGGCGTTTTGATGAGCTATTGCCTGATTTGGGGTACTAGGCAGATTTGCATGCCTCGTAGGAACCCTTACATGTTTGAGAGATATGACAAGAAACCCGCCGTTTTCGCGTTTTATGGCTGTTTTCATGAGCTATTTCCTGCATTTTTGGGGTCCCAGGGCGATTTACAACGACGTTAAGACCCGATACATTTTTGAGAGTTATGACCAAAAACTCGTCGTTTTCGTGTTTTATGGTCGTTTTAATTAGTTATTTCCCACAGTTTTTATGTTACAGTTATATTTTCAAGGCTATTAAGAACCATTAAATGTTTTAGATATATGTATAAAACTGTACTTTTCGTGTTTTCTGGCCATTTTCATGAGCCATTGCCCATAGTTTTGGGGTTCTAGGCGGATTTGCATGCCTCGTAAGAACCGTTACATGTTTGAGATATATGACCAGAAACTTGTCATTTTCGTGTTTATGGTCATTTTCATGAGTTATTTCCTAGAGTTTTTGTGTTCCAAGCGGATTTGCATGGTCCATGGACGTTACATGTTTGGGAGATATGACGAAAACTTGTCATTTTCACGCTTTTATGGCGTTTATGGGCGTTTTCATGAGCTATTGCCACAGCTTTTGGGGTTCTAGGCAGATTTGGATGCCTCGTAAGAACCCTTACATGTTTGATAGATATAACTAGAAACTCGCTGCTTTTATGCTTTTATGGTTGTTTTCATGAGTTATTGCCTACGCTTTGGTGTTCCAAGGTGATTTAAAACGACCTTAAGACACAACATATGTTTGAGAGTTATGACCAAAAACTTGTCGTTTCCTTGTTTATGGTCATTTTCATGAGTTATTTCCTAGAGTTTTTATGTTCCAAGCAGATTTGCATGGTCTATCGACTGTTACATGTTTGGGAGATATGACGGAAACTTGTCGTTTTCACGCTTTATGGCCCTTTTCATGAGCCATTGCCTGATTTTGGGGTTCTAGGCGATTTGCATGCCTCGTAAGAACCGTTACATGTTTGAGATATATGACGAAACTTGTCATTTTCGTGTTTATGGTCATTTTCATGAGTTATTTCCTAGAGTTTTGTGTTCCAAGCGGATTTTGCATGGTCTCGAGAACTGCTACATGTTTGGGAGATATGACCGAAACTTGTCGCTTTCACGTTTTATGGCCGTTTTCATGAGCTATTGCCCAGTTTTTGGGGTTCCAGCGGATTTGCATGCCTCAAGAACCCTTACATGTTTGAGAGATATAATCGTAAACTCGTTTTGCTGCTTTATGGCGTTTTCATGAGCTATTGCCCGCAAATTAGGGTTTAGTCGATATGCATGCCTGTAAGAACCCTTACATGTTTGAGAGATATGACAAGAAACCCGCTGCTTTATGGCTGTTTTCTTGAGCTATTTCCCGCATTTTTGGGGTCCCAGGGCCATTTACAACGACGTTAAGACCCGATACATTTTTGAGAGTTATGACCAAAAACTCGTCGTTTTCGTGTTTTGTGGTCGTCTTCATGAGTTATTGCCCACAGTTTTTAGGTTCCAGTTAGATTTGCAAGGCTAGTAAGACCATTTACATGTTTGAGATATATGACTAAAACTCGTACTTTTCGTGTTTTCTGGCCATTTTCATGAGCCATTGCCCACACTTTTGGGGTTCTAGGCGGATTTGCATGCCTCGTAAGAACCATGACATGTTTGAGATATATGACCAGAAACTTGTCATTTTCGTGTTTATGGTCATTTTCATGAGTTATTTCCTAGAGTTTTTGTGTTCCAAGCGGATTTGTATGGTCTGTCACACCCATTACATGTTTGGGAGATATGACCAGAAACTTGTCATTTTCACGTTTTATGGCCGTTTATGGGCGTTTTCATGAGCTATTGCCCACAGTTTTGGGGTTCTAGGCAGATTTGGATGCCTCGTAAGAACCCTTACATGTTTGATAGATATAACTAGAAACTCGTCGTTTTTGCGTTTTATGGTTGTTTTCATGAGCTATTGCCCACAGTTTTGGGGTTCCAAGGAAATTTAAAACGACCTTAAGACACAACATATGTTTGAGAGTTATGACCAAAAACTTGTCGTTTTCGTGTTTATGGTCATTTTCATGAGTTATTTCCTAGAGTTTTTGTGTTCCAACCGGATTTGCATGGTCTGTCAGACCCGTTACATGTTTGGGAGATATGACCAGAAACTTGTCGTTTTCACGTTTTATGGCCGTTTTCATGAGCAATTGCCCACAGTTTTGGGGTTCCAGGCGGATTTGCATGCCTCGTAAGAACCCTTACATGTTTGAGAGATATGATCAGAAACTCGTCCTTTTCACGTTTTATGGCCGTTTTCATGAGCTATTGCCCACAGATTTGGGGTTCTAGGCAGATTTGCATGCCTCGTAAGAACCCTTACATGTTTGAGAGATATGACAAGAAACCCGCCGTTTTCGCGTTTTATGGCTGTTTTCATGAGCTATTTCCCGCATTTTTGGGGTCCGAGGGCGATTTACAACGACGTTAAGACCCGATACATTTTTGAGAGTTATGACCAAAAGCTCGTCGTTTTCGTGTTTTATGGTCGTCTTCATGAGTTATTAACCATAGTTTTTAGGTTCCAGTTAGATTTGCAAGGCTAGTAAGACCCTTTACATGTTTGAGATATATGACTAAAACTCAGATTTTCGTGGTTTTCAGCCATTGTCATGAGCCATTGCCCACAGTTTTGGGGTTCTAGGCGGATTTGTATGCCTCGTAAGAACCATTACATGTTTGAGATATATGACTAGAAACTTGTCATTTTCGTGTTTATGGTCATTTTCATGAGTTATTTCCTAGAGTTTTTGTGTTCCAAGCGGATTTGCATGGTCTGTCAGACCCGTTACATGTTTGGGAGATATGACCAGAAACTTGTCGTTTTCACGTTTTATGGCCGTTTATGGGCGTTTTCATGAGCTATTGCCCACAGTTTTGGGGTTCTAGGCAGATTTGCATGCCTCGTAAGAACCCTTACATGTTTGATAGATATAACTAGAAACTCATCGTTTTTGCGTTTTATGGTTGTTTTCATGAGCTATTGCCCACAGTTTTGGGGTTCCAAGGTGATTTACAACGACCTTAAGACACAACAGATGTTTGAGAGTTATGACCAAAAACTTGTCGTTTTTGTGTTTTATGGTCATTTTCATGAGTTGTTGCCCATAGTTTTTAGGTTCCAGTTAGATTTGCAAGGCTAGTAAGACCCTTTACATGTTTGACATATATGACTAAAAACTCGTACTTTTCGTGTTTTCTGGCCATTTTCATGAGCC